>JAMPIV010005994.1:0-715161 GCA_024509875.1 Oreohelix idahoensis
TTATAGCTATTACTACTATTATAATACTGACATTATAGCTATTCATTCATTCATAACCCTCCACTCCCAAAGGAGCATAGGCCTTCAACAAACATATGCCAAGTCCTCCTGTCACGTTCCATCATCTCAAGTTCTTTCCACGTTCTCCTCATCATTTTCACCTCTGTTTCCAGCTCTCTTCTCCATGTGCTTCTTGGTCTACCTCTGCCTCTCTTGCCCTGGGGGTTCCAGAACAAGGACTGCCTTGTAATGTTATCAACAGGTTTCCTCAGTGTGTGTCCTATCCATCGCCATCGTCTTCTTCTCATCTCTTGTTCTATTGGCACTTGTCTAGTTCTTGTCATCAGTTCCACGTTGGTAACCTTGTCATACCATTTTAATCCCTCTATTCTACGCAAGCCCCCATTTATGAAAGTCTGTAGCGTTTTGGTTGTTGTCTTTGTTGTTCTCCATGTCTCAGAGCCATACAATAGGACTGACTTCACATTTGAGTAGAAGATTCTTATTTTCGTGTTGGATCCGATTTCTCTTGATCTCCATATATTTCCCAATGCAATGAAAGCTCCTCTTGCTTTTTGTATTCTTAGTTTGATATCACTGTCTGCCCCTCCAACTTTGTCTATAGTGCTGCCAAGATATGTGTACGATTCTATATCTTGTATTGGTGTTTCTTCAAGTTCAACCCTGTTCTCATTACCTGCATTTATTCTCATTATGTTTGTCTTTTCCCTGTGTATTTTCAGACACAATTGCTGTGACCTCTCATCGAGTGTTTTCAATTTGTCCTGCATCTGATTACGGTTATGGGACAGAAGAGCCAAGTCATCAGCAAAATCCAGATCATCCAACTGCTTAGTCAGAGTCCACTGGATTCCATTTCTGTTGTGTGTCGTCGATGATCTCATAACCCAGTCTATTGCTAGTAAGAAAAGAAATGGAGACAAGAGGCATTCCTGTCGCACTCCTGTTCTTATCCCAAACAGTTCTGTAAGCTGTCCTTCGTGAAGAACTCTGCATGTCATGTCTTCATATGTTTTCTTTATTAAATTAATGATCTTCAGGGGAACTCCATAATGCCTCATCAATTTCCAAAGTGATTCGCTGTCTACACTGTCAAATGCCTTTTCGTAGTCCACAAATCCGATGTATAGTGGTGAATTCCATTCCAGACTTTGTTCAACTGTTATTCTCAAAGTGGCTATCTGATCTGTACATGATCTGTTGTCAAAAACCTGCTTGTTCATCTCTCAGTTTCTTGTCTATGGACTCTTTTAATCTCTCAAGGATAATCCTGTTTAAAATTGTTCCTGGCACTGACAGTAACATTATTCCTCTATAATTTGTGCACTCTTGTAAATTTCCCTTCTTAGGCAACTTAACCAGATATCCTTCCTTCCATTCTGCTGGTATCTCTTCCTTTTCCCAGACTTTACCAAGTAATTTATATAACATCTCTGTAGCCGTGTTGATATCTGCTTTGATGGCCTCTGCTGGAATGCCATCAGGTCCAGACGCTTTTCCATCTCTAAGAAGCTTTATGGCTTTCTTTATTTCTTCCTTCGTTGGTCTTTCACCGTTAATTTGTAGCTCTTCTTCTGCTGGCTGGATGTCTGGGGGGTTTTGTGGAGCTGGTCTACTGAGAAGGTCCTCAAAATATTCTGTCCACCTCTTCATTTGCTCTTGTATATTGCTGAGCAGTTTTCCATTCTTGTCTTTTATGAGGCAACTTGTTCGCTTGTATTTCCCTGTTAGCTTCTTTGTGCTGCTATACAGTTCTCTCATATTTCCTTTGGCTGCAGCATCTCTTGCCAACTCCTCAATATACTTCCTCTTGTCTTTTTTGATACTTCTTTTTACTTCTTTGTTTGCTTCTGTGTACAATTCTTGAGCCTTGGCTTTGGAACTTCTGGTTTTGCTTGTGTTTAAATCTGCTTTCTTGTTTTTTCTGTCTTTTTATCGTATTGATAGTTTCTGTTGTTATCCATGCTTTTTGTTGTCATTCCCTTTTCCCCAGTATTTCTTCACATGTCTCATTCCATACAGTTTTGATTTGCTGCCAATAGTCTTCTGTATTCTCTACATCTTCCAGCTGTAGGAGCACTTGGAATTTGTTGGATATTGTGACTGCAAATGTGTCTCTTGTTTCTTGATTTCTTAGATGTCCTACATTAAATTGTTGTCTATAATTTTTCATTGTTGCATATCTCTTGTACAACCCATAAAAGCCAGATCCAAACCTCAGAAAAATGAGGTATCTGAGGAAGGTGGTTGAAGTAACAAGAAGAGACATGGTACGCAACCAGACGATACGTCAAGGCCTTAAATCCTACCCCCTGCAGACCCAAGTAGAACAGTCCCAATTAAGATGGTTTGGCCATGTCTGCAGAATGGGAGAAGATCGGATACCATGACAAGCATGGGAAACAAAGAGCCAAGGATCCAGACCCCGAGGATGACCCAGAGTCCGCTGGGAGGACAACATTAGACAATCTTTGAAGGACCGAGGACTAGAATGGAACCAGGCCAGGAGGAAGACAGCCAATAGGATAGTCTGGCGCTCTCTCTTCCAAACCTCTACACCTCACGGTAGAAGGGGAACGACTAAGTAAGTAAGTAAGCATATCTCTTGAGTTTCATTTTTACTTTGGCTATCAAAAGGTGGTGATCTGATGCCACATCTGCTCCTCTATATACCTTTACATCCTGCAATGATGATCTAAACTTCTTGTTTATGCATATATGATCAATCTGATTTTCTGTTCTATGGTCTGGTGATATCCATGTTGCCTTATGTATTCTCTTATGTGGAAACATGCTTCCTCCTATAGCCAGTTGATTTGAAGCACAGAAGTTTGAGAATAGTTCCCCATTTTCATTCATTATTCATAGCCCATGTTTTCCCATGACTTCTTCAAAGCCAGTGTTGACTGTACCTATCTTTGCATTCATGACACCCATCAAAATTGTGATATCTCTTCTTCTTGCTTTTTCCATAATTTCCTGTAGTCTAGAATAAAATGCTTCTTTCACAGACTCTTCTTTGTCATTAGTTGGTGCATAACATTGGATGACATTTACATTTATTTTCTTTTTAGCTGTTTTAAAAGTAGCTGTTATTATTCTGGGTCCAACAGCTTCCCATTCAATGAGTGCTTTCTGTGCTTCTTTAGATAACATAAGAGCTACCCCTTCACTGTGGTGTGAACTTTCGTCTTCATGTCCGAGGACAGCACCAATTCACCTATGATGAGTTTCTTCTTGTCTATCCCCTTCCACTTTGTTTCACACATTCCCAGAACCTCGATTTTATATTCCCTCATTTCTGCTGCTACTTGTGCCACTTTTCCTTGTTCGTTTAATGTCCGAACATTCCAGGTGCCAAATTTGGAAGTTCTCCTAGAAGAAAGAAGGTTAGTAACACAGACTCCTTTCGGCTTTCTCTGTGTTGCATCATACGCCTCCCTGCGAGAGGACCTTCCCCAGCCTTGGATGGCTGTGTTTTATTTTCCTTAATTGACTTGTCCATGTTTGTTAAGTTTTTTTGTGGTTTAAATTTTCTACAGGATGGGGTAACCAGCCCCATACCCAACCCTCCTTAGTCGCTTTCTACAACATGCATGGCAGGGAACAGTGTTACTATTCTTTGCTCCCCTTTCGGGCCCCGGTAATACATGGGTGATTATAGCTATTACTACTAATATATTACTGACATTATAGCTATTACTACTATTATATTACTGACATTATAGCTATTACTACTATTGTATTACTGACTGTCACAAAGTGGATTTATGTATAGAGTTATGTCTGAGTGTATAGACAAGACCCTAGTATGAGAAAGACTGAGAAGATAGATTTTGATGAGAATGACAGTGAAAGTGGAAAGATGAGACTTATAGCTTCGAGGGTGAGAACCTAGATTGACTCTCCCTTGCCACTCGTGACTATTTAAGAGCTAAAGACTCACCACCTCTGACTACACATCAAAATAAATAACGTGCGAGGTCGCACTCCTGAAAAGAACCAAACAATTAAAATGACAGATAATAATAAACCCCAATCCCTTCACCCACTCATTAAACCTGCATGGGAAAAAGAATTTAGGATTAAACACACAGTAATTTAGTGGGGTCTCTAAGTATGAGCCACCACTCCTATCTTATTATAAATTATTAAACCAAAATCTAACACCACTGTCCGGATGTAGACCTAACTCACTGTCTACACAAATCTTAAGGAACTTTCTTAAGTCCTACACGGCTAAACACAAGCACTGATCCACTAAAGGACTTCTACAATGCAACCTCGGAGGCTGCCCTCTGCTCTGACTATCTAACTTCATAAATTCTTTCTCTCCTCTGTTTCTGTTCTGACTATCTAACTTCATAAATTATGTCTCTCCTCTCTACAGCATTCGGAAGGAATGTTGACCCTATCTCCTCCCACGAATATTGTAGCTGATGACTTGGGTTTTGTAGAACTAGGTACTTGACTCAGAATGAAGATGCTTCACTGCTGACAAACTTAATTCAAATGCTCTGTTACCCCTCTTCGGGTTTAGGACCGTCGGCTTTATTATGGCCGAATTTACACAACCAAAAAACCCAAACCCAACCTCCAGGCCACGCGCCTTCTTTGGAGTGGTATAACAAGCTAAGAGCTCTGGATTTTAAAGATGCACCCGTTCCCGCTGAAGGAAGGGGCTTCACTGCATGAGAACTGCTATCTTTTTCTGGTGCAGACGTACTTGACGCAGGTAACTACCGCGTCACCAATTTTCTTTCACCTCTGGCGATGCCTCGACCCTTCTACTCATGAGAAGGCCAAATATCTTGGCAAGCTGTAAGGCAAATTCGCACCCCTCCCTGTGTGCCTCCCCTGCTCCCACTGAATATCGGTCTGGTATGGGAACTCCCAGACACGGCTGACCTAATTCTCTTACACCAGTCTAGCCTCAGGTGTCAAAATATTTACTACGTTGAAGCGAAACCTCCCCCGATAAAAGTTCTAGGCCCTACTTTATATTACAGACGGACCCTGGTGAGTCATCGATTAACACAAAAATAAAATAGACCTCTCTAGGAAAAATTAAATCCCATCTCCGTGAAATTAATTACACCCCTCACTCCAACTACATAACCAAAATAGCCCGCTTGCAAATACCCAACTAATTAAAATTACACGAATACACTCACGTATATACGCTGCAAGGTATCATAAATCAAAGATGAGGAAATATTAATTCCCATCTCCGTAAAATTTAATTACACAATCACTTAACGTACACAATTGCGCTAGCGTATTACACAGCAAAGAATCAAAATCCAATTGTGATTTTACACAACACTCTACATACTACAGAGCCCCCGTGTATCTAAGAGCTAAACCTCACTGTTGGGTTCTTTTGTGATTGTAGTTGATAGTAACGATATGCTAGTGGTAGATGTATCAATGACTAGCTTAGACACGCGAATGGTTTCAATGAAAAGTTGTCAAAAGGTTATTCAATCAAATTCCAACGAGTGGTAGGCAATTGGCCAATTCATGACTAGAATCAACTCGTTGTTAAAAGTTATTCAGGTTTATTGACGAAAGACAAACGGCAATCAACGACACGATCAAGACAAACGATGAGAGCATCATAATTATAGTTACTGTTGATAATAAAACATTCCTGTAGATTTCTTTATCAATCAAGTCCTTTTCTATCCAAGTGACTAGGATTTCCTAACAGTTGTCATTTGAAATACATTACGGTCATGTCCGTTAACCTTGTTCCAAGGACGTCTGTAACAGTAAACGGATTCAGATTCATGGACGACGCTTCCATATAATACTTGTTTAAATCCCAGACTTTCTCCTTACAATAATCTATACAGTTTGATATAATCCATAAAAATCCTATACGAGAATACAATCAGGTTAGCGACTTCAGTTGACTAACCTCTCCTACAAAATATGCCACGACCTTGGCATAGGCATTACAAAATATCCGATATTCAAGATATGATCAAATAGTTATCCTTTACTCGTAGGACTTCCCACTACGAAATATTTACAGTGAAGTAAAGATCTCAACTGTTCCATTCTAGGAATCCAATAACATATGGATTCCTGCTAGAATCCAGAGATGATCATCTGTTCCACTTTATTCATAGACGTATTAATATACATGAAGGTTCAAACGAAACTTACGTATTGAACTGCATGTTGGCTTCATCCTGAAGACTCAACAAAATCCTTCAGAACAATTCTTCCATCGAATTGTTCAGAATCAAATAATAACATACGGGCAGAGAGAGAGTCCATCTTGCCCTTACAACAGCTGACGTCATAATCCCCCAACTAGGATACCCGTGCGCAAAGAGCAACTCATACTCTGCATTGTGCACGTCGGTGCGTGAATAAAACGTACGCACAAATAATATAACTATCTCAAGACTGGTGCATACATTGGCAGGACCGAAGACTACCCCCTTAGGTAAAACGTACGCAACACTCACACAGTTAATATCTCAAAGCCTCTACACCAACAAAAGATAGTACTAGCTTATCATAGAAAAAATTATATGCACACTTACAATTTTATTATTAGATAGCAATGGATGGCACTTTCGTTTATAAAATTTAAGTCAACTTCCCGAAGAAACTTTACTTAATCGGGCTAAGATTCTATTAAGAAACGCATTATCTACACTGCTAAATTAAGATGCCTACATACCCAATTCTCGAATTTCTCACTTAAGAGCAGATGAATATGACTTAGATTTCATGGCTGATATTTCTGGAGACATAGAGAGCGCTACTAGATTTGCTCTGTTATTTATAATTGGAATACCCACACTAAGACCCAAGCCATACGTCATCGCGTCGCATCCCTCTTAAACCAATAATCTTGCCGGAATTAGTTAATAACTGACCCCGGCCAATTAGATTGTAAGCAAAATCATGAGTCATGTTTATTCTGATCGCGCGCATCTTTCTTGCGTCATGTTAGATAATGTTACTACCGTTGGCGTGAGCAAAATTAACTTTGATTCGTTGTAGTGCCCGTTTTTACGTACCTGGGTAGAGGTTCAACACCCACCCATCGATTTACCGGGTAGGGGTTACTAACGTCGGAAAATTTATACCCAGCCTAATAATACTCAAGCGCCTAATACAATAAAAATTTACCGCAATTATTTTACAAAGAAAAGCCTACGTGATCGCAATTACTTTAGAGAAAGGAAGACTGGTGCAAATCTTAAAATTAAAACCGACCCTCCTGAAAACGCAATTAATTACCAAGAGAAGAAGACTAAACTCAATTAATTACAGGACATAATTACAGGGAGAAAAAGAATGGGGCCTGTGGAAAATAAAATCACAGTAACTCCTCACACTGACATTATAGCTATTACAACTATTGTCTAGTTCAAGTTTGATATGTTTATTCATTATTAATTTGATACTGAGCTTTGTTGTGTACACATAGTTTTTTCAATTTGTGTAAAGAAAAAAAAAAGAAAACAACACAGAAAATTTTAAAAAAAAATGTAACAAGATTCCTCGCAGTCCCTTACACAATACCAGCTGGGAACTCCTGCCTTTGATTACCTTGCTCAGCGGCGGCTGGTTTTAGAAGAAATATTTGTTCTGGGTAAAAAGGAATGAAATGTTTCAACCTGCAAAAAGATATATCACCCAGAAACACAATGTATAAAACAAGGTTTGTCACCAGACGCAGCAGTCGAGAATAAAACATATTTTAAAATATAACATAATTATTCTCATCATGAAGACTAACATCAACACAGTCTAACAAAGTAGCACCAGGAGAAAACATATAAATTTAAAAAAAAACAAAAAACCTCTCACCTTCAACAAAAGCTATAGGACTGGACTGATTATCAGTGTTATTTGTAAACAGCTGTGGACTAGCTCTGAATGGCCGACCAGATGCCCGAACTAGCTTCTCCTCCAACATCTTCCATTTTCCTTGGTTACCATTATCATCATTATCAAACCATACCCCTGAAACACAACAATTTTAACCCGTCATAATCCTATTTATATTGTATTACTCTTTACTTTACTTTGCATTACTCTTTATTTTACATTACTATTCACTTTTTTGTTTATTACTCTTCACTTTCTATTACACTTACTTTACATTACTCTTTACTTTAATTTGTATTACTCTTTACTTTACCTTACTCTTTTTACTTTACTTTGTAATACTCTTAACTTCATTTAGTATTTCTCTTCACTTTGTATTACTCTTTACTTTCTATTACACTTACTTTACTTTGTATTACTCTTTACTTTACATTATGCCTTACTTTGTATTACTCTACTTTACTATGCATTACACTTACTTTACATTGCACTTTAATTTGTATTAGTTTATTTATATAACATTTTACTTTGTATTACACTTACTTTAATTTACTTTTTCAGTTCACCTTTGCCGTGAAGCGTTGCGAGGAACTGAAGTTTTTGTTCCTGAGCCAGCCATGTCACGTTACATGACACATTGGCTGATGTGAGGCAGTATCGTTGTGAGGAACTGAAGTTTTTATTCCTGAGCCAGCCATGTCACATTGACTGATGTGAGGCAGTGTTGTATTGTTGCAGGATATTTTCTACCAATCAACCTCATGGTCTTCCTCTTCTAATGTTGTAGGGATGCAGTAGTAATATATCAGACTCCGTTCTCATAAGATGGCCAAACCAGTTTACTTTGTCTCTCTATGTACGTGATGCAGGATATAGTTCCTACAATTGTTGTGATGTCACCATATTCTCATTCTGTCTCACGTGGTAACATTCGTGGCTCTTCTTAAGCATGTCATCTGACATGGTGTGTTTGTCCTCTCCTGTGCTCTGGTCAGTGACTAGATGGCCAAGAGTTGGCATTCTTAACATTCTACTGTAAAACCACATCTCCGTGGCACTATGGCTTTTCTGCTGGTCACCTCAATGTCCACGACTCACTTCCATAAATTAGAGTTGAATATAACATGAGAAACACAGATAAGATTACAGTTATGTACTGACCAGTCTCCTGATTAGAAGAGGCAAGAAGAACTTTGATGGTGCTGCTGTTGACTATAGGCAGTGGTAACTCAGGAAGGTGACCATATGTGCTACTGTCTTTCTCTTCCTGGTTTAGTAATTGCTGGTAAGAAAGTGGCGGAAGAAGAAAATATTACAAAATAATAATAAATACCCAAGATAACAGTTACCAACAAAGACTAATCTAATAGTACCCTCATGACAATTAGGATCACATTAAACACAACAAAAACTAAGAAGAACAATGTTATAAACATCCTAGAACCAATTTTCATTCATAAGTCAATACCTTTTAGCTCCCCAAGGTGCTTTGGTCTTTAAAACACATGCCAAGTTCTCCTGTCACATGTCATCACCTCAAGTCAGTGTCACAATGTGAACAACTGGAGCGCATTCAGAATGAAGGGATGTGACTAGTTTTGGGCTGTACGCGTGATACCCCCATTGTGACAATAAGATACATGCTCAGATTGCTGTCGAGTAGATCCAGATATACGATGGCCCAGGCAAAATGCGGGGGTACTTGTGTCTTTTATCACCCATTCTGAAATTCAATGACCACACCAGCTTCCGTACATTTGCCTGCGCAGGGTTAGTCTATTTTGCAATTCGCAAGTAGGGGTGGCAGGATAATTGTCTACATTTTCCTTACATTTGCCTGCGCGGGGTTAGTCTATTATGCATTTCGCAAGTAGGGGTGGCAGGATAATTGTGTCAACATTTGACAAGGATCAGTGCGTAGCGAGGGGACCCCCTCCCCACCCAGCCCTCTCCACTTAGCTGCGAAAAGAAATAAAGGATCAGTGCGTAGCGATTTCTTGTCAGGGTACAGTTTTGTTGGTTTTGTGGGCCCTAAACAGGACCATGGTGCAGTTTTGTGGGTTTTCTGGGCCCTAAAAAGGACCATGGTGCAGTTTTGTGGGTTTTCAGGGCCCTAAACAGGACCGTGGTGCAGTTTTGTGGGTTTTCTGGGCCCTAAAAAGGACCGTGGTTCAGTTTTGTGGGTTTTCTGGGCCCTAAAAAGGACTGTGGTGCAGTTTTGTGGGTTTTCAGGGCCCTAAAAAGGACCGTGAGGGGAACAGATCACCAAGGATCACTGAAGCTATGCACATATCAGGACATACACATGTTCGTTCGTAGCAGCACAATTTAAAGAGGAGGCCAAAATTCTGTAATGTCATGCAGGATACTGTCGAACGGGTCTGACTGACGAACTTTATTCCGATGTCGCCACAAAAAGTCACACATGTAGGAATCTAACATGTGTCTCTGTGTTCCGTTTTGACATTTGTTGCGTTCTTTGGCAGCTTTCCACAACCTCTCTATTCGTTGTGTGTTTGCTCCTGTATTTGGGTCGACAAAATTTGCAGAATGATTCACCGTATCGTGAATTAAACCTGGCAAATTCTGAATGGTACTATATGCGCGCCATTGATCAGAAACAACTGTCGTACCAGGACGAATGTTGGCTATGATAAAGGGCATTAGTGTAGCCGCTGAGCAGTCCGGCACTGGAACCATGAAACACTCACTTGTTTCACGATAAATGCCATCGAATACCCACTGCTGTGGAAATACACGACCGACGTTATTTTTTCTGCGTGTGAACACACTTTCATCAATCTCAACCGTCGTATTGGGACCGCCAATTACAGCGGGATTAGCAATTAGTGAATTTGCACAAACCTCATGGAGGTTGCTGTTCCATTTTATGACAGCTTTATTGGCAATTCCTAGCTCTGATTTACAGAAAGCAATGCTAGTCATCTCTTTACTCCAACAGTAAATGAACAGAATAATCTGCCTGAAGGACAGATGTGTGCCCTCTAACCATGTGCCAGAACGAACAGGAATGTCCTGCTGACATGTGCGGCATCTCTAACGATCTTGGCGAACTGTGTGAGACAAACTCATGACATGATTGTTAGCACACAGTCGGACATTGTGTATAATTCCTCGTTCCTGCAAAAACTGCACACAATTCTTTTTGTTGCGTGTAAAATCTGACAACTCCAAGAGATTCATCTTCCACGGCCTTGACACGGCGATTGAATGACACGGTGTTAGATTTGCCGCGCGAATTGAAGAAAAAGTATGGTGCTTCGTGTGGCTACTAAATTTTAACAATTATAATCTGTGGGTGATAAAAGACACATGGTAATCACCGACAAAAGACACCCCCTACATGAGAATGTAGCTGACATCAAAGGAGCAAGAATCAAGAGGGGGATGTCATGGATGGTACAGGCAGAGGCTACAACTGGTCAGGTGATCATGCTGGGGATGATGACACCATTGTGCACACTGATGGGTCTATAGTGTGTGGTGAGAAATCAGGATGGGGCTTCTCTGTGAGAATAAAGGGCAGGGTCGTCGCTGAACAGAGTGGAGCCTACATGACAACAACCTCCAGCATGAGAATGGAGGTAGAGGCAATTACTGCAGCACTGAGGTGGCTGTCTGAAACTCCATCAACCACGGCAGTTATATTGTCAGACTCTCAAGCCATGCTTCGGAAAGTTCAGAACGGATTGCTGCGGCAGGAATGGAAAACATCAATAGAATCCTCAAGTCTTGAAGAACTGGTGTGGATCTACTGTCCTGGTCATGCAGGGGTACGTGGCAATGAGACAGCTGACAGACTGGCCTCGACACACCCATAGTGGGGACACTGGACATGGATAAGGAAGAGATACTAAGGGCAATTAATGATCGCCTGCTCGATAATGACACTGCAATGGAAGAATCAACAACGCTGAGGCTGTTGAGTTTGGCATCAAACGTGGTACTAGCAGAAATGGACAAGAGAGAGGATGCATCCGTCGTATTTTGAAACTTTACCCTTGGATATTCTCCTGAGGAACAATTCTAGAAGAATTTGATTGAATACTTTTGCTCTAATTTTTCACCGGCTTAGTCTTTCAGCCTCGATTTTACCTTTGATAACTAATAATTTTTCAATGAATGCTTTTATACTTGTAGCACTAGAGTAAGTACATCCATTTACCTTCAGTTTCATATACAACAACAAAGTTATTTATGCATATGAACATTTAAAAAAATTATTTCCAAACAACAATAAAAACACACTGGGGTGGCCATTTTTGTTTGGGCCAAACCCACTTTTTTGCTTGGGACTGAAAGAGTTAATGGTACATTCTTGCAAGCAAAAAACGTATGGACCTAAACATGCCCACTTAAAAAAAAACAACAGGTCTAACCTTATAAACAAAAACATATTCCCTGAGATAAGCTGCCTGTTGTGAAGTTGTCTGCTTGCTCTCCTGTGTAAGAAGGTGCTTAAATGCAACTGTGGCGTTCTCCAGCTGCTTCAAGTTAGTAGACTGCTTGCCTATGGTGAAGTGAATGTGATCCTGCAGACGTCCAAAACTCAAGAGTTTACAACACGACTATGGGATAACACTTTCAAACAACAAATTTTTGTAAGCAATAAGATAACATTAAAGTAACATGTAGACTGCTTGCCTATGGTGAAGTGAATGTGATCCTGCAGACGTCCAAAACTCAAGAGTGTGCAACATGACTATGGGATAACACTTTCAAACATTAAAGATAACATTAAAGTAACATGTAGACTGCCAATCCAGTATTTATCACCGAGTGTCTGTCTGTTATCGACCTTTGAACTTCCTAAGGATCTCTGAGAAGATGAACAAAGAATAGCACCCCTGCTAGCTCAAGCATGTCACAAGAGGTGACTAGCATAAGGTTGTCTTTGAGGCTGACCTATTTTGTTTCCAACTTTGTGCTTCTCTCAACTATTCTCAAGTATTTGTGCTGTATTTGATGTTGTTTGGTTTGTATTTAGTGTCATTTAATACAAATGCATCAAAATTGTATGTTTCAACTTCCTGAGTGTTATTATGTTTTAAAAACACCTGCAATTTTTGTTCATTTTCAAGAACAATATACATTCAGAAAACTTCAGTGAGAAAAGGGGGGGAAAGGACTAATACAACTAACCAACCAAAATACAATTTTAGTGAAGTGAAATCACTTCTAGACAAAATATAAACTTTATGGTTATATGCTAAACAAATAAAAAAAACATATTTTTTTTTATACGTTCTTAAAAAGCAGCAGTGCAAAAAAAAAAAACACTTTTATTTGATATGCTAGGATATTGTTACTTCCTGTTCCACCCTGAACATCATGAGGGACAAAAGGTGTGTTTATTTCTAGAAGTAGAATAATTTTTATCTTTTAAACTGTCAGAATGTCACCAAAAAATGTTAAAATATAGATAATTGACAAAGATTTTGACAAGCTAACACTCTGTTACTCCAACTGCAAAACAACACGCATGCAATATCAGCCAAGAAAAACCTAACTTTGATGAATGAAAACAACAAGTGTCATATTCTTGAAATATAAATATTAGACTAAATACCAACACTTTACAGTAACATGTTAATACATAGATTTCATCTGATTTTTTTTGTATAATGAGTTTTTGTGAATTATGCAGATTGATCATGTACCAAAATATCCACCAGACTTTTGAAATGTGATGCTCACAATAATTTATATTTTTATACACACACATAATAAATGAACAGTATAACAAATTTTTGTTTAAATCAGGAGGAGAAAAGCCTTGACTACAACACAGGAGCTACGGGGATCTACTTCAGAACCACGGAACTCTCTAAAGATCATGATAGACATCTGTTGTCAGGTTTCAGAATAACTACAATGTGGAATAAGTGTAGCCCTATTGTAATTTTTATCTCTGACAGACGGTCTCTGGCAGACGATCTCTGACAGACGGTCTCCATCCAACAATTCCATCGACAGAGCAGGAAAAAATTCAAACTAAATAATATCTGACCAAACGTAAACTTGACTTCAAACAAAAGATGGCTTCCCATCTTATACAGTTCATGAATAAAGTGAACTTCAATAACCTAGCTTACCAGGTTGTCACTATGAACTTTGTGAAAGTACCTTTAAACATGGTGACACCACACTTTTAAATGCTGGAAGGAAAGGGCTAGTCCACAATTTACCTAGGTAAAAATTCTTTTTTTTCCCCCCTGCGCCACCTAGAGATCTACCAAATGTTCTCCTGGGATCTACCGGTAAATTAAGATCACTGGTTGCCAATCCCTGGACAACATTATCCAACTGTAAGCCTAGTATTGTGCATTTGATATTGGTCACAGGTTTCTGTCAAAATGAAATAATTTAGTTACATCACTTGGACAGTTTGTCTGTAAGCGTTATCAAAAATACTGATGTTTCAGGATTAAAAGGAGTTATTGAGAGTGATCCATATATTTACCAATGCAATGTCTGCTCCTTTTAACTTTTTTATTATTATACTTAACATACATGACAAATATAGTTAGACCAAGCAACTCAAAATCTTATGCTAAGGGCTAATAGTAAAAGAACAGGTCAGCTAATGTATCACAGGGGAATAGCTGTGTACTGACTTCTGCTATGGACCAATGTTTTGACTTGTACACCTGCAGAGCTTGTGTGTAGCACCGAAGTGAATGTTTTCTCTGAAAATAATAACATTTTTTCAAAATTAACTTAAACCGCAATGAACAAAGTAACTAGTATGTAAAAGCAATGACAGCTAACTTGGTTAAGTAAATAAATAAATAAAGATAAAACTTGGTTAAGTAAATAAATAAATAAAGATAAAACTTGGTTAAGTAGAGAGAATAAAAACAGAGAGGTAAACAAAGTTATAAATATGAAAATATACACAAAATTAGCTATGGTCTAGGTCGTAGAAATGCGACACAATTGGCTAAAAAACAAATACTTCAGCTCCCAACAATGATTCACGGCACGACTACAACTACTTACTTAGTCGTTCCTCTTCTACCATGGGGTAACACATGAAAGTGGGACCTCAAGACGCAGCAATAGAGACCGCAGTCAGCGACTCATAGCTTGACTGCCTGCGTCAGGACCAGCGAACCAGAGCTGGTCAAGACCGTGCTCCACCTCCACGTGGTGGTCCTGGAAACAGTATGCAGCAATGCAGGCTGGCTGAACGAGCACGGATCGCAATGGGAAGGCAAACCCGGTCCTAAAAAATGCCGTGCAGAAGTCGGATATGTCGACCGAAAGGTGCAGATATCACAGCTACGTTGTAAACAGACACAACGCAACCACCGTCCTTTTCAGGGCGAACGAAGAAGAAGAAGAAGAAGACATGAAAGTGGATCAAAAAATTAAATGTAAAGAAAAGTAACTGAATAACAATTGATAAAAGAGTACTCTTTGCTATCAATGTCAAGGACAGGAAAATCATGTTGCGCAAGAAGAGCCATTATCTTTATCAGGAGAGACAGAATGAGAAATGATGAGATCCAAACAGTTGTAAGAACTACATCCTGACATGAATGGCAAAACCTCCATAGAAGCATCGAATCTTCAAGAACTGATATGGATCTACTGTTCTGGTCATGCCAGGGTATGTAGCAATGAAAGAGCTGACAGACTAGCTTCAAGAGCACCCATAAAAGGTGCATTGGCCATGGATAAGGAAGAAATACTGAGGGCAAATCATGTTCGTCTATTAGAGAATAACACTGCAATCGATGAATCATCAAGGCTAAGATTGCTGGAATTCGGCATCAAACGTAAGACCAGTAGGGATGGACGTATGAGAGGACGCATACGCTGTGTATACAACCAGTGCGCAACAGGAAAAAAATAGCATTCATACCCTTCGACATTTGCTGAGGGAGACTGAGCACCTATGGGTTTGCCTGGAGTGCAATGACATCGATTCTGATTAACATTAACATTAATTAACATCCTGAATGAAAAATATAGAGGGACAGAAAATAAAGTGCTTAGCCATCTAGTGAGGATAGGGCCCCCATCAATTAGCACTAGTGGTCAATAACAGTTGAAGATATGGTTTTAGAGCAGGAGCAAGACCAAGAAGATGGAGAGACAAAATCACAGAAGTCCTTCAACAACATGGAATATAAGTCCTTCAACAACATGGAATATAAGTCCTACAACAACATGGAATATAAGTCCTACAACAACATGGAATATAAGTCCTACAACAACATGGAATATAAGTCCTACAACAACATGGAATATAAGTCCTACAACAACATGGAATATGACAGATTAGGCTCAAGAATGAAAACTTCATCTCCCCACAACACTTCTCGGCAAGAGTAGACAGAACAAGTAAAAGTAAATAAGTCAGAAGGTTACATTAATAACAAGCAAATTATAATTGTAAAAACACAATATACAATAAATGATACCCTGATGTCACCAGATCTCCGATAGTGATTCACATTCTTTCTTTACTTTTCATATGCATTTAAATTGTCTTTTCTCCACTGTTTCTGGGCTTTTGCTCTCAATAGTGACCTTGTGAATGTAACCAGGTTTTTTATGTTTTTTCTTTATCTCAGTAAAACAGAAGCTATTTATTTTCATTCACCTTACCATAGGCTCACACAACAAGCAGAGGAGGGGAGAAAACGTCGAAAGGAGCACCAGGAAAATAAGCAGCTGAGGGCTGTCAGCTCAGGGGCGCATTCCCATAGTCAGTTATGACTGAAGGGGCTATTATTATTATTATTACCATAGCAATATTACAAATGTCAAGAACAAATAACTCCTAAAACGACATGACATCATACAAATTACCTGCCCTGCTTTGTTGAATCGATGACCAGCAAGTACCATGTGGAATGAGTATTTTCTCACCATGGGACTCTTTAGTGATAGGAAACAGTGTGCTGCCTGTTCTAAAAATAGTGCACTGGTCAGGTCTGAGTCCTGGAAAGCAAGAACAGTACACAGGTACCTTGAGATTATTTTATCACGACATATTTATGTAACATGAGTTATTTGTTCCTTCAAATACCAAAACTGTGTTGCCCACCACCCTCAATAAAAAAGATAATATTTTCTGTTGCCCAATGTTATTTTCCTACCAAGATTATAGTAGTAGTAATTGCCCCTTCAGTCATAACTGACTATTGGAATGTGCCCCTGAGGTGACAGCCCTCAGCTGCTCTTTTGCCGGGTGTTACTTTCGGTGTGTTCCCTTCTCTTCTAAACACATAAAGAAGGGAAACCTGAGGCCTGTAAACAGTAAACCTTCCGAGCGACACATTATCCAACTGTAAGCCTAGTATTGTGGATTTGATATTGCCAGCTAAGCACCACTAAGCTTAGGGGAGGATAGTGTGATTGGCTTCCACAGCTAGGTGGGGGTGTCGCTCAGAAGGTCCTGGGTTCGATTCCCCGGTAAGCCACTCACGTCTGTTGTTTTTCTGTTGTCTAGTTTTCTACTTCTTTATTATTCACGAGTGCTTGAAAACATACCGTTATGTGTGTTTAATATTTATTCTCTTCTTTTCTGCTTGTTGTGAGAGCTCTTCTTTTCACCCAATCTGAGGTGGCACAGTAGGGAGCATTGCCACATGGTGCGATCGGCAGCTTCATCCTCTCAGGTTGCTGGATTTATGTCACGTGACTTCATGTCTCTCTTCCACACATCTTTGAACCTCAGTTGTGGTTGCCAAACTGTTTTTTTTGCCATCTGCCAGTTGTCCGTAGAAGATATCTTTAGGGATGCGACCATCTTCCATGCGGCGGACATGGATAAGTCAGTGTAGTCTGCTAAGTCTAAGCAGTGTATGCCAATGCGGCTGTCATTTTCTGTGTCCAGAGAGAGTTTGTCGTTGATGGTAGACCCCAGGTATGTGAACTGATGCACCACTGCCAATTCACACCTATCAATAGTGATAACTGGTGCAAAATCCACATCCTGACCGAGAACATTTGTTTTCTTTAGACTTATTTTGAGGCCAAAGTTCTTGCATGCTCGGGAGAAGTGATTCATCAAGCTCTGAGCTCCTGATGGCTTTGAGTGACGACTCAGCATCATCTGCGAACAACAAGTCTCTTATAGTGACCTTTCTGACTTTTGTTTCTGCCTGCAGCATTGCGAGGTTAAACAGTCGGCCATCTGACTAGTGTGAAGGCATATTCCTTCAGTTGCATCTCCGAATGCATATTTCAAGAGCAAGGCAAAGAAGATGCAGAAGAGACCAACATTATAATGTGCAACTATTTTCAAAAGCAAGATAAGACTGATGTAGCAATCTACCTTGTTGACTAAAGTGACTATGATTCTGTCAGTGGCTTTTATTTTATCATTTCAAGAAATTTCTTGTTCATAAATAAATAACAGCTTTTACCCGAAATAAAGTTTGCAGCTGTTGTTCAATTATTTTTGTTTTAAATTTGTTACCTGAAAAAACACTGTAAGTCACTAGCCAATGGCATGCACCTAGCATTAGAATGAAAACTGTTCAATGATAAACAGCTCATGTGGACAGAACAGACTAAAGAAACTGAAAACTCTTGAATAAACGTCAATGGAAGGTCAAAGGGGATCCTTTAACAAACCCAAATCTTGGGTGGCCACACCTACCTCACTGGTCATTCTCAGGAACTGAATAGCCGCTTCATTGTACATCCCTCTTTTCTTCAGAGCTTCAGTGCTGGTCAGAGTGGCTCGAGTAGCATACTGGGGATTTCTACAGTTTGAGAAATGGAAAATAGTTGTGTTTCTTACTGTGACATTTTTTATAAACAGTGGATAAACAGTGATCCATTCTTTTTTAAAAGCTGAGATATTATCACCCTGAAAATATATTTTGTGTTATTTCTGTGTGACGGTTCAGCTGATGAATATTTCTTTCAGAAACCTCTGCTGACCCCTCTTGTCCACCTGTAAAACGTACATACATAAAGTGTGGTTCAGAAGTAAGGATACAGTTTCGTTACATTTATTTACTTGTTAATACACAGTTCTTAACACTAATTTAGAATAAAGACATATATAGCAAAAAATATAAAATATGTTATCAGTGTACATCTACATGCTAATAAAATGGTAAATAAAATAAAAATGATATGAAATAAATGATATGTTATTTAAGTATATGACTTATTTTTGCACCACTCTGTTTATATACAATTGTACTTTTCTTTTACCCTTCTCTCTCTCTCTCTCTCTCTCTCTCTCTCTCTGTATCTTCAGGTATTGACTTAAATATGGAGGCCCTTCTTAATCAGTTCTGTGATAAGGTCTGTCATGTAATATGCAGGAGAACTTTTGCAAAATGTGTCCAATCCACCTCCACTGATATCCTCTTTCTCTATTGTCCTCGTTGTGTGTACTATTAGTTCAACCATGTATAGCTAATTTTGCCCAACACATTTCATTTAGCATTAATCTCATAAGGGACTATTTGATAAGACCTGACATTTTTTTTCATTTACTTTTGTCTTAATGCCACATCTTGGCTCACTAAAGAATCCCTCCTTTGACATACAATCCATTGTCAAACTTTGAAAACTATATCAACATAACATGAAACGCATAAATATCTCAGTTTATGCAGCCTTGTCAATCATGGATGTTTTCTCACCAAACATTTAAAAAAAAAAAAATAAAGTTCTGCCTCGTTTTGGCAAGGCGCGTCCCATTCAACCTAGTCAGTTATATTAGGGCGCATCTCCAAATATAAAAGACATTTAGGTCTGATTGTTATTCTGACCAAACATGGAACATGAGAAACTAGTGCTAAACTAGAATAGAAAACAAGAACTATAACAGAGAATATCATCAAAGAGGATGACAAACTTGCCTGCATGAGGTCAAATACGTGGAAATTGCTGTTTCCATATAATGATGTGGATACTGCTTCTGGCTTTCCTGGCCCAGAAGAAACATTGCCAAACTGGCCATTTCCTGAAGTACAAAAGATAACAATTTTGATCAAACCAAATGTTTTTTTCCTGACTGCTCCAGTACTGAAATCATCATCATCATCAAGTACCACGCCTGGTGGACTATGTGATCATGTCTCTCCACATCTTGTATAGAAAATAGTTCATATAAGTTGTTTTTGGCTGCCATAAAGTGTATTGTCTATGGATGGGTTGTGTGGTAGGAGGAGTGTCTCATACCCTGGGGTGCAGGGTGCAATAGTAGATGGTGCTCTATTGTCTCTAATGGGTCTGGGCAGAGTTGACATTTTGCTATATTTGGTGAACATATTCTGTGACCATTTAGTGTAGGGTGACCTGTTCTCAATCTGAAGATTTTGGTTTGATATTTTTGTTCAATATGATTGACAGCATCTTCTTTATTTGGGGTTGTTAGGTGTATGAAGAGTCTTCTTTCTGTCTTAGCTTGTGCCCGCGTGTTCAGCCAATCTTCTTTAGAGTTGTTTTTTATTATTTGCTTTATTGTTAACCCAACTCAACTCCGCCAGTCCCAAGCCGGCTGAAAAAGGAGGAGGGTGGCCTGCATGGAGGCCGTAAGTAGGCAACTCCTCCACCATGCAAAGGCACAACAGGCCAATCACCTGTTTGCTTTAAATCATGATTACGCGAAATACAAGAGAGAAAACTGGACTGATTCTGAAGGCGACGAACTGGAACGGACGACTGACTATGACTTATGGAACTTGGAACACAAGAAGTATAAATGGAAAAGAAGAGGAGCTGGTGGAAGAGATGAGGAGAGCAAAACTAGAAATCCTGGCTATAACGGAAACAAAGAAAAAGGGACAAGGAGTCTACAGTGGTGTACCCACATCTGAAAGAGCTAAAGAGGACGTGGGTTGCATTGTGGCCAAAAACCAAAAAGATAGTATCAAGGGATGGAACTTTGTCTCGGAGCGCATTATGGTTGTAAAACTAAAAGAAGGAGAAACCATAGTCAACCTCGTCATAGTGTATGGGCCAAATGAGGATGAGAGAGCAGAGGTCAAGGAAGAATTCTTCGAGCTGCTTCAAAGGACAGTGGATTACTGCCTAGATGAAATTATCATGCTCGGAGATTTCAATGCCAGAGTTGGAAATGACCATGCTAGATGGGGTGGAGTTATCAGAAGATATGGAGAAGATACTCTTAATGACAATGAAAAGTGACTCCTTAGATTCTGCAGTGTGCAGAATCTGATCATTACAAACACAAAGTTCCCCCATAAGCGCATACATGCATACACTAGATGTGAACCAACAAGGAATGAGAAGTCAGTGATCGACTTTGCCATAGCTAGGAGGAGCTCATTCAAGTATGTCCTAGATGCTAGAATCTGGAGGGGGCCAGAGACTGGAAGTGATCACTACCTGCTAACAATCAAAAGAACAACTGAAAGAGTTGCTCAGCCTAGGAACTGCCTAACATCCCGCAAGAAACTAAGTAAACGAACAGGAGAAATGAACATTACGACCTACAAGCTGAGAGAGCCAGAAATTAAGACGAGATATCAAAGGCTTATTGCTACTGCGGTGAGAAACACAGAAGAACAACCTGATGACTTGGAGAACCTTACTTACTTAGTCGTTCCCCTTCTACCGTGAGGTGTAGAGGTTTGGAAGAGAGAGCGCCAGACTATTCTGTCGACTGTCTTTCTCCTGGCCTGGTTCCATTCTAGTCCTCAGCCCTTCAAAGATTGTCTAATGTTGCCCTCCCAGCGGACTCTGGGTCATCATGGGGGTCTGGACCCCTGGCTCTTTGTTTCCCATGCATGTCATGGTAGCTGATCTTCTCCCATTCTGCAGACATGGCCAAACCATCTTAGTTGGGACTGTTCTACTTGGGTCTGCAGGGGGTGGCCTTGACATATCGTCTGGTTGCGGACCATGTCTCTTCTTGTTACTTCAACCACCTTCTTCAGATACCTCATTTCTGAGGTTTGGATCTGGCTTTTGTGGGTTGTAGTCATTGCCCATGACTCGCATCCATATTTCAAGATTGGGACATAGGTGGAGCGGTATACAGCCATCTTCGTTTTCTTATCAACCTCTCTCTTGCTGAGGAATCCTCGATTAATGGCCTGAAAAAGTCTCCCAGCTGCTGCTTTTTGAGTGGCCAACTCTTCTTTGATGCCTCCCTTTCGGTCTATAATAGCTCTGAGGTATTTAAAGTGGTCGACCTGCTCCAGGACCTGTTCTCCCAGCTTAATCTGATGTCTTCTTTCATCTTGTGATATCACCATGGATTTTGTTTTAGATGGATGATATGATAAATCAATATTTAGGTAAAAATGTTCATCCAAATGTAACTAATTAGCTAGCTTCTAGATATTTGTTGGACCAAGCCAGTTTTGATTGCATTCAGTGAAAGGATATGGTAATACCAACCAATCAAACGTGGTAATTGTAACTTTGTTCTATATACGAGGTGTGTTCAAATGAAACCCGTCCCAGTGGCTTTATAACAAATATATGTAAGGTACATCAGCAGGAATAGTAGAATTAAATACAGCAATTGTTATGAAGCAAGTACTCACTGGGGTCCTTTAGAAATAGTCACCATAGGCATTCAGACATGCATTCCACTGCTTGGGTAGATGGCGGATGCCGTCCGAGAAAAATGACTTTAGTTGCTTATTGAACCATTTGGTCACCGAGGCCCTGACGTCTGCATCGGAGTCGAATCGTTGTCCCTTTAGAGATTTTTTTAAGGGTCCGAACAAATGAAAGTCACATGGTGACAGATCGGGGCTGTAGGATGGGTGTGGCAGAACTTCCCACATTTTCCTTGCTAACGCTTCCTGCACAATGTTCGCATCATGTGGACGAGCATTGTCGTGCAACAGAATCACACCATGCGAAAGCATGCCGGGTCGTTTATTCTTGATGGCTGTATGCAGGTTGTCTAGTGTGTCTTTGTAGCGGATGGCATTGATGTTCACGCCAGGCTCTTTAAAGTCTACCAATAGAAGCCCTTCATAGTCAAAAAATGCGGTCATCGTAACCTTACCGGCGGAAATCTGTGACTTGAATTTTTTGGACGGATTCCTTATCACACCGGCCATTATTTTAATGGTCTGCAGCACAACCAATGAATACTAGGAGAATGAACACTTACACACTTGTACATTCGTATGTGCTTATTACGTCAGATGTGACGTCATCATGCTCCTCCTACGAATGTCCACTTGGCGCAGCACGGTCGGGTTTCATTTGAACATACCTCGTAAATAATGATGACAAATATAATGAGAACGAACGAATGAACAAACAAACTTTATTTTCAAAGGGTTAAGAATTGGGCACATAGGCCCGTCTGACATTCTGCCCTTCCTCTCTCTCTCTCTCATCATGTCTACTGTATCCTTTCATCCCCCATTTACTCCAAGCATTATTTAGACATTTATCATTAAAAAGTAATATAACATCATACATTTGCAATATTCATCGTAATCAAAGTATGTTTAAAAAAAACAAAAAACAAACAAAACAAAACCAAACAAACAATAAGATTGACAAAAATCTAATTCCTCATACAGTAAATTAGACAATGATTTGAGGCATAGTCAGATGGTGTGTTATAAGAACTCATGAAACATTGAAACAGTCTGCTACTGAATGACTAGGGACTCGGTGTGTTGTCCAGTGTATGAAAAAGTAGAAATGAGCCCACTAGAATTCATGAATTATGACCCTTATTATTCTTTCTCATGGAAAGATAGGAAAACAAATGAAGAGGTCCTAGAAAACCTAGGAATGAAAACAGAATTAATGAAGGAGATCAATATTAGATTGCTAAAATATTTTGGCTATATAAAAAGGCATCACTGTGATGCTGCACTGTAATTCTGTCCTTCAACCGGCCCGATTCTGTGGTTCTATTTTGAATTTTCATCATTTTTTTCTTCTCACTTGTATATATATCGTGGTTGGTATTTTTGAGTAGATAATTAAATGGGGTCGTTTTATGATGGTAGGTTTATTTTACACTCTACCAGTTTTACTTTCTTCTGATTTTCCGTGATTTTTCGTTGTTTACGGAAATCGCTATTTTTCGGGCACGCCTGTATGACGCGTCAGAAACGCACGTGGGCGTGATGCAATTTTTGGACACGTGGTTTGCGCGGTTTCAAATCTGATTGGCGCAGCTCGTAGTTATTTTATTTTTCTAAGCATTTCCATTGGTCTGAGTGAAAGCTTAGGTTATGCGTAGGAAGGGAATCCGCGGGGGCGGTTCGCTTGTATATATTGAGATAGAAAATTGCGGGCAAGTTTCTATCGTAAGAAATAATTGTCAGCCGTCAGACTTCGTATTATCATCTCCACTGTGGGAACAAAGCGGTATTGCGAGTCACGGCGAAACAGTGGGGGAGCATAATTTTGTCAAATAAAATTATCCACGGCAAAAAGACATATCTCAGGGTCAGAGTACTCGAGTTATCGTCAGGAGCAAAAGAACATAACCTAAACGGTCTATTGCAGTGAAGTTCAATTCTTCAGCGAGACTGGTTTCAATTGCGTACAGCCGGAAATCAAGGCTGTGTGTTTTTCCTTTAACTCCGGAGCGGGTTAAAAGAGGGAAGCTATTCAGCAGCAGAGAAGTTTGTCGACAGTTAATCAAGTACCTCATGCTTGACGCCAGAACTTCTTCATCATCACCCATTTCAGGAACAGGTGATAGGGTTACCATACCTGGGTCTTGAAAGAAACGAGAGAAGAGCGTAAAGGAGACGCCGCATCATCAGTCGTTGAGTATTAGAGAGACACTGAGATCAAGAAGGAGAGAGGGAGAGAGAGGAGGGAGAAAATAGGCAGGACCAGTAGGGTCTGTTCAGTATCCACTCGACGGATAGACACTGAGCCATTGTGTTACTCCAAGTCTATTATTTTTAGCATTTCCAGTGGTGTTAGATAGCGGCGCATATCGCCTACCAAGTTGGAAGCTGTGTAGACGTTTCGTTGAGGAAGAGTCAACCAGACTGAGACAGTAGACATCTTATTGGTATTAGAGAGTGGAGGCTAAAGTTGACAGCCTTACACGATCAGAGTAGTTTATATCACTAACCACTTTTATTGTTCCTCAGCAGGGTGACAGAAAGAGTGAATGTGATTGGGGTTTTTTTTTTGGTTTTGTCTAGTGTCTATCAATTTAATTGTTACGTTGCTTTCCAGGCCAGTGCAACATTGCACGCTATTTTTTATGATTGATGTATGCTGAAATTTTAATGTTTTATTCTGTAAATAAATAGATATTTACGGTACACTGGATCAGCTTCTACTCTTTACTATACTTACTTTATGTCGTCTGTATAGTGGTGTCTGTGGTCGTTTTTATACACCTTATCTCCTTGTATTTAAAGGTAGTCAGAGGAGGGTGAGATTATAGCCTTTCTGAAGTCACGAAGCGGAAGGGGAGAGTCAAAACCTGGTTCTATCCCTTGAGCCAATAGTCTCATCTGTCCACAGGCATGTCATTTTCCATCTAAATTCTATCTTCTCAGACTTTCTCATACTAGGGTCTTGCTTTCATTCAGGCAAACTCTATAAACTTAAAACCACTTCGTGACAATCACCTTGCTGAAAACCATAATGGAAGGCAGAGCTGAAGGCAAACGTGCAAGAGGAAGACAGAACTAAAAGTGGGAAGATAACATCAAGAGATGGACAGGAAAGAGTCTATCAGAGTGCACCATCAAGACAAGAGACAGAAGATGTTGGAAATCCATTGCAGCCAACCTTCATTGTGAAGGAGGCAGCTGATGATGATATTTAGAACCCAGACAACTTTAGGAATAAAACTTAAAAGTAAAAGAAAGATATGAACTGTTTATGCTAAAGATATAATCAATAAACATTTTCTCTTATCACAATCTGTTAAGCTAAAGCCTGCATGAATCTGGCAACTTTTAACTGGCAATCAACATTTCATATGCCAGGATGGTGTTTCTAACTTGCCAAAAGACTATTTTCCTCTATTTATGCATGCATCTAATATTTCAATAATTAATTTTTCACAAGCAAATTCTTGAAAGATATTCATCTAGAAGTTGTCAAGGTAAGAATAATCTGCACAACGAGCCAAATGTTGAAGCAGGACAAGCCAATAATGCAAACTTGTTTTAAATTCAGTTTTACTGAACCACTCACCAGCGCACCAGCAAAATGTAGCCAAGCCTGGTCATTGTTGAAATCCTTCTTGGCAGTATGGTATGTATTGTAAGCAAAGTCATACATCTGAAACAGAAATGCCAAATCTGCTAGGCGACGCAGCTGAAGCTCTGGGGCATCTTTGGTGTAACTGAAATATTGAAAGAGATAGTTCTTTATTTTTAACCAATCTCAATCAAAATCAGATAGATTATAACTAGGTTTCTTAACCTGTGGTCTACGGATGTGGGTCAGTGAATGGATTCCAGGGGCTCCATCTACACAACCTAAATTTTAAAATGTTAAATTTTTAATTATGCTTACATTTACATTTTTTTCAAGAAGGGATCCATAGCCTTCATTGGACAATCAAAGGGGTCTACAGCCTTCATCAGACAATCAAAAGAGGTCTATAGTCTTCATCAGACAATCAAATAGGGTCTATAGCCTTCATCAGACAATCATATAGGGTCTATGGCCTTCATCAGACAATCAAAAGGGGTCAATGACCTTCATCAGACAATCAAATAGGGTCTATGGCCTTCATCAGACAATCAAAAAGGGTCTATGGCCTTCATCAGACAATCAAAAGGGGTCAATCGCCTTTATCAGACAATCAAAAGGGGTTAATGGCCTTCATCAGACAATCAAAAAGGGTCTATGGCCTTCATCAGACAATCAAAAAGGGTCTATAGCCTTCATCAGACAATCAAAAAGGGTCTATGGCCTTCATCAGACAATCAAAAAGGGTCTATGGCCTTCATCAAACAATCAAAAAGGGTCTATAGCCGTCATCAGACAATCAAAAAGGGTCAGTGACCTTCATCAGACAATCAAAAAGTGTCTATAGCCTTCATGAGACAATCAAAAAGGGTCTATAGCCTTCATCAGACAATCAAAAAGGGTCAGTGACCTTCAGACAATCAAAAAGGGTCTATGGCCTTCATCAGACAATCAAAATGGGTCTATGGCCTTCATCAATCAAAAAGGGTCTATGGCCTTCATCAGACAATCAAAAGGGGTTAATGGCCTTCATCAGACAATCAAAAGGGGTCAATGGCCTTCATCAGACAATCAAAAAGGGTCTTTGGCCTTCATCAGACAATCAAAAAGGGTCTATAGCCTTCATCAGACATAAAAAAAAGTGTCTATGGCCTTCATCAGACAATCAAAAAGGGTCACTGGCCTTCATCAGACAATCAAAAAGGGTCTATAGCACAAAAAAAAGGTTAAAAACCCTGCATTACAATTATACATATATTATTTTGGGCAGCATATTCAAATGTTGTTATCTGCTTTCAGTTGACAGTCCTCAATTCATTTGTTGTGTATTGTAGACTTAGTAACTGAAAACTTCCAACTGTGCATATGTGTGTTTTTCGTTGTTGTTTTTAAATGTTCTTATGTTATTCATTCTGCATAATTTCTTTATTACACCTTTTAAAAATAATATCTGAGAACAGTTAAATGATTATTTCCCCTAACAGTTAGTTATTTATTCTGTAATGTGATCATGTAAACATATATTATTAGATGAGGCCAAATATCAAATATTTAGGCTTTCACAAGTCACTTTTCTGTTAACACTTGTTTTACATAGCCCAGATTTTCTAAATCACTGTTATTGTTTTTAATACAAAGGCTGGTTTTTCTCACTGAAGGAAAAGTAGAAGGCAAAAAGACAAGATGACAAAAGTACAGTCAAAGATAAGCACTGATGCTTCTTTTGTGTGTCTGTGTGTGCAATACTCCATGGTAAGGTCAAAGGTCAAAACAAGTTCAAGTCAAGTATAACCTTTATTTATTTCACTTACTGGAGATCACACAGTGTTTCTGTATGCTGGGAAAGGTAAAGTATGGTGCTGATTAACCATGAAAATAGTAAATGACATATATTGTGCTTCTCTATGGTGCGGAATGCTGGAGAGTTACAGAGAAGGAAATGTCGAAAGTGTCCTCTTTTCACACAACTTGCCTAAGAAAAATTCACCGAATCTTTTGGCCGAATACCATCACCAACCAAGATCTGCTTGCTCGGAGCAAGCAAGAGGACATGCACACCATCATAGCTGGCAGATGATGGAGCTGGGTTGGCCATGTCCTCAGAAGTGACCCCGATGCCATCACAAGAACAGCTATGCTTTGGACCCCTGAAGGAAAACGAAAGAGAGGCCGACCAAAAACAACCTGGCGGAGGACTGTGGAGGCTGAGATGCAAAGAATGAACCAGAGTTGGGGCACTGTACGAAGGATGGCCACTGACCGAGCAAAGTGGAATCAATTTGTTGTTGCCCTACAAGACGCCACTAGGCGTGATGGCCACTGATTGCTTTGACGGTCGATGGCTAAGGATCAAAGAAGAAGAAGATATATATATATATATATATCTAAGTGCTAAAAAACTGTATTATCCTATTATCAGTTTTCACTGTAGTATCTTGTTACCATGCACTTACACAACAGTTGTATTTTGAGAAGCAGGGGTTGGACCAGAAGGGTTGCCAAACCATTTCTTTGTTGCACTGAAGAATGATCTATGAATGCCTTTTCTTGAAGTAAGCTGCAAGAGAAATCAGAATGCACAATTATAATTCTAAAAACCATGGAATCGGGACAATGAATGAAAGTAGAGAAATGTTCATAAATTTCTATGCTTCAAATCAACTTGCTGTAGGAGGACACACATTTCTGCATAAAAAACTATATACAGCAATACAGACACGACCAGACCACAGGACAGATAATCAGACAGACTGATCATATAAACATAAACAAGTTTAGGTTACATTCATTCATTCATTCATAACCCTCCACTCCCAAAGGAGCAAAGGCCTTCAACAAACACATGCCAAGTCCTACTGTCACGTGCCATCATCTCAAGTTCTTTCCATGTTCTCCTCATCCTTTTCACCTCTATTTCCAACTTTCTTCTCCATGTGCTTCTTGGTCTACCTCTGCCTCTCTTGCCCTGGGGGTTCCAGAACAAGGACTGCCTTGTAATGCTATCAACAGGTTTCCTAAGTGTGTGTCCTATCCATCTTTGTCTATATTGCTGCCAAGATATATGTGACACAAAAGTATGTAGAGGAGCAGATGTGGCATATGACCACCAACTTCTGTTAGCCAAAACAAAGATGAAAATCATAAGTTACACTACAACATATAGCTACAGACAACAGATTAATGTGGGATATCTAAGAAATCAAGAAACAAAATTAAAATGTATGGTTAAGCTTTGCTATACACACCAAGTGCTTCAATAACCAAAAGATGAAGTGAATACAGAAGACCACCAGCAACACGTTAAAACAGTATATGGAATAAGACTTGTGCAAAAATTATTGGAAAAGAAGGAAGCATAGATAACAACAGCAATCAACAATAAGGTAAAAGACAGAAACAACAACATTAGTGATATAAACAGAAGCAAAACCAGAAGTTCCACAGCCAAAGCTCATCAAGTGTACATGGAAGCAAACAAAGAAGTAAAAAGAAAGATCAGTAGCGACAAGAGGAAATATACTGATGAGTCTACAAGAGAGCCATAGGAAATTGCAGCAAACAGAAATGTGAAGGACCTGTACAATAGTACAAAAATGCTGACAGGGAAATACATGCAATCAAGTGACCTTACCATTGACAAGAAAGGAAAATAGTTTGCAACATGAAACAGCGGATGAAGAGATAAATGGAACATTCTGGGGAACTTCTAAATAAACCAGTTCTATTAGATTCCCTCAGACATTCGGCCAGTGGAAGAAGAGTTACACGTTAACTGTGAAAAAAAACCAAATAAGGAAACAAAAAATTAAGCTTCTTACAGATGGAAAAACTGCTGGTCCAGAGAGCATTCCAGCAAAAAACACCAAAGCAGACAACGACACTTCTACACTACAAAATATTATAAAAATTACCCAGCAAAGTCTGGAGCGCCAGGAAAAATATTAAACAAGATCATCCTTGACAGATTAAAAGAGTCCATAGACAAGAAACTGAGAGATGAACAAGCAGGTTTTCAACAAAACAGATCCTTTACATAACAGACAGCCAAAAAAATCACATGGAGAGGAGAATCGGAGACAAGATTTAAAAATAGGATAAAGGTGACACTGATAGAATTTGGACAACCCAAGAGGGAACCTATTGAAAGCCTGTGCTCTACAGGTGATGATGATGATGTAATCTACAGAAGTGATGCTGATACATAACCATAGAAACACTTATGGATCCTGCTTTATGGTCTACCATCTCTGTCTGAGCTGTAATGATTACTAGTAACCCCACAGTAGAATATGACATGATATGTCACATACCTGATCACTAAGCATCTTCATTTGTCTCTCTGTCCAGGGAATGAGTGCACGCACCACAAACTCATGCATGAAGATTCTTAAACGGTCAAGGTCGCCAGCTGTCAAACACATACCATGTGACTTATTCTGGTTAAGGTCTGCTCTTCTGTTGTGCAAAGAAGTCAGACGACTCTCCCCTGTTCACACAAAAAAAAAAAAAGTATTCCCTGAAGTTATCGTTCTAAAATCTTCATTAGAACATTGCAATATTACTTGAAGCAATGGTCACAAAATAAATCTGCTCCCTTTTTTCAAAAGCATAGGCCATTACACGGTTGTCTTCTTGCAGAAAGCCTGTGCTACATAACGTTCATGGTTCACACAGCGGTAACCTTTGTAGCCAACCTGTTTTATGTAATAAATAATATTCTGCCCTTGGTCCCTCAGACGCCTCAGAAAAGAGCATGCGATCTTATTCTTCACGTCTGAACTTTAATGACAGTTATCTGCTTCATTAACCCAACACCCTTCAGCTCCAGTGAAAACCTTGAATTGACTTCTTCTGAAGCTGCTTTAGTTATGTGGGTGCTTTAAGGGCATGCACTACAGTGAAAACTAACTTTTGTTCTAATAACATTTTCAAACTTTTCTTAATAGACACAGTGTATGCACATGAACCAAATTCTACAGTTTATTTTGTAAAAAAAATGTGGTTACCATGCCATATTGGATTTTTTTGGGACCAAAAGATGCAGCAATAGAGAATGCAGTCAGCGACCCATAGCTTGACTGCTTGCATCAGGGTCGGCGAACCAGAGCTGACCAAGACCGTACTCCACCTCCACGTGGTGGTCCTGGAAACAGTCTGCAGCAGTGCAGTCTGGCTGAGCGAGTACGGATCGCAGAGGGAAGGCAAACCCGGTCCCAAAAAATGCCGTGCTGAAGTCGGATGTGTCGACCGAAAGGTGCAGATATCACAGCTACGGCGTAAACAGACACAACGCAACCACCGTCCTTTTCAGGACGAACGAGGAAGGAAGAAGAAGAAGGAAGGAAGGATTTTTTCACCAATTTTCAAAAGCAAAAAACGTATGTTTTCCATTGACCAAATTTTATCAAATTGCACACACATGCTGTGACTGACAATTAAAACAGTTGATCACATGCTTTTTTTGATAAGTTTAAAATTCTATTTTTAATGAATTAAAAAAAAAAAACACTATATTTGTACGAAAAAAAATATAAAAAATATATCAAAGCAAATTACCAAAATATAAAAAACAGCATGTGATCATTTAAAGATATATATGTGTACTACATGCATGCCAAATTTGAGACTGATCTGTTAGATAGGGTGTTAGTTTTTAAATTTTTTGTTAACAAAATGTTAATTTTAAGAAAAATGCTTTTTACTCACCGAGTGCCTTGTCTTGTCCAATATACTCCATTCTGAGGGGGCCAAATGTCACTAAAATTCTTTAGTACTGTATGCTGCACCTCCTTCAGCTTCCTGCAGCTCCTCCTCTCGCCTCTTGCCTAATTTTTCTTCTTTTTTACAAGTTTGTCAGCCTCATATTTCTGGCTGTTGTCCAGACGTTTCCTTAGTCGCACCTGTCCAAGGCATTTCGAGTTTGTTCCAGATGCTTGGCCATACAGCTTTTTTATTTCTGCACTGGCTGATGGACCAAAGTTGAACTCTCCAATGGCCACAAGGACACTGAATTTGACTTTTTTTTAATGACACAAATTTCCGCTTGCTGCAAACGACTCCATATAACATTGTGGAGGCTTTCTTTTGCATTTTGAGTTGCACCTAGCTCACACTGCTTGAGAAGATGCTGATCAGTAAGACGCTCATAAATAAGGGCTGTGCTTATGGAGCAGGTTGTAGTCTAGCGGAATATGAACTTGGGTCTCGTGGGGTCCAGCAGCTTCTCCTTTGGCCATGGAAGCCTGATAGAAACACCAGGAGTTTTTGCCTGGCGGACAAAAATTATGTTGGGGTTTGTCGTTTGTCGAATACCCATGGTAGAGAGAAGCCATGATGGCTTGTTTCATCTCTGGGGCTGTACTATGCTGGCGGATGGCCCTGGTGTAGTAAATACACAGTTTTCGTATGACATTTTGGGTCAGACGACCATGGCCATTTCCCCCAAGGGTGACTTTTTGTTTCCTGCAGTCAGTAATAAGTGTCCTCAGTGCAATGCCTAATCGCTTTGCGACATGGTTGACGCACTCTTCTGTGGTTATGTCAACTTCTGGACCATACGGTTTAATGTCGCAGAGTCTGTTGTAGGCCTTGGAATCACCATCTGATAGCAAAACAGTGTAGCGTAGCTTGTGATCTGTCACTGAACGAAGCCAGAAAACCTCACAGGCTTTTACTTCCATCATTCCGACTGACCCTTCGTAATTACGGCAGCAGTCCTTCTGATGCCCTGCTTTCCATTGTTCAAATTTGTCAAGTTGATTTTTCAGTTGCTACTGTCCAGTATTCTTGCAGGTGTAACAGAAGGAAGACATAACGTGCGTATCGATGACCATGCCAGTCAAGAAGTCGATAACACTGCCAACACCTATCAGTGACTTATGACCTCTAGTTAGCCATGTTGCATCAAAGCTGACAGCGATGTCAATGACTTATTTTTTATTAATGGTACGATGCTGACTCTTAGCATGTTCAGCTCGGACGATGCTGACGGCACATTGAAATACTGTAGAGTTGTGCATGTTATCCAAATGATCAAAAATTTGATCTGCATATTTCTGTACGTAGGTTTAGCACAGACAGTGTTATGAGAAGCACCATTCTTGCTCGCGCTCAAGTTCATTTTTATACCAGATCGACTTGGGCCAGCAGTGAAAGGCACTATTGGATCAGCGATTTGAACTATAGGCCTATCGGATACTGGTATGCAGACACACGTTGATGATAAGCATACGTCAGGTTGGTTTTATTCACCGCTGATTCGGTCGTAACATTGCTGGAAATTACACACTTTCGACATGCTCTAACGGCAGAAAGTTGCTTTGCTTTCTTACCTTTTCTTCCCATTTTGAAGTAATATTACACAATTTAATGAGATTTAGACTGTTATCAAGAGAAACATGTCGTACTACGTACCACGTTCAACGACTTATTTGTTTACGGTCGGAAGAGCCTGTCATTATGTTTCGGATTTGCGCAGACAAAGCTGCGCACTGTTACAACCAATAAGAAAGATAAACACCAATGCCTCATGAATGGGCCTTGACTGAGAGAATGGGGTCACTACGTGACCTCTCCTTATAAGGAAGTTAGCGTAAAACGATGGAAAATTTTGAATGCCAAATCACGCAGAGGTATGTGAAATAAAGGTTTTGAATTTGCTATAATCCGGGACACTAAGAAATTCCCTTTTCGGCGATACCAAATACGTCGCAATGCGATCAGTGTAACTAAGGTATTATTGAGAGAGAAATAGTGCATTTTCGGCACAAATTTGCAAATCACAGCTTGGGAGTAGTGCCGAAAATATGCTTTTTGACACATCAAATGCATTTTTTATGTCATGAAACCTTGCTCAATTGATTCCTCAATGATTATTTAATAAAATAAGCTCAAAAGTAAAAAATCTATATTTTGTACGTAAAATCCAGTTCTCACTACCGTGCATGCCCTTAACATGGAATGCTTTACCCAAGTCTGTCAAAACTAATAATTACACCACATTCAAAAGACATCTGCATTCACATGCCATTAAATCTTGTACACACATTTAACGACAATTCTGTTTTAGTTATTACGTTTCCATTTCCATTTAAACGGGTGCTTGCGTAGAATAGAAGGACTGAAATGGTATGACAAAGTCACAAATGTGGAATTGATGACAAGAACCAGACAAGTGCCAGTGGAACAAGAGTTGAGAAGACGCTGGCGATGGATAGGACACACACTGAGGAAACCTGTTGATAGCATTACAAGAGTCCTTGTTCTGGAATCCACAGGGAAAGAGAGGCAGAGGTAGACCAAAAAACACATGGAGAAGAGAGCTGGATACAGAGGTGAAAATGATGAGGAAAACATGGAAAGAACTTGAGCAGATGGCACAGGACAGGAAGACTTGGCATGTGTTTGTTGAAGGCCTATGCTCCTTGGGGAGCTAAAGGGTACTGATGATGATCTGCTTCATTAACCCATCACCCTTCAGCTCCCCTGAAAACCTCGAATTGACCTCATCCGAAGCTGCTTTAGTTATGCGGGTGCTTTAAGATGGAATGCTTAACCCAAGTTATCAAAACTAATAATTACACCACATTCAAAAGACATCTGCATTGACATGTCATGAAACTTTAACGACAATTCTGTTTGAGTTATTATGTTTCCATGAGCATTTACTTGTATATGTAATATTTCCTATTTTAATTTGAACTTTAAATATAAAATAGCTTTACTGCTCTCCTCTCTCTCTATCACTGTCTCTCTCTTTCTCTCTATCACTGTCTCTCTCTTTCTCTCTATCCCTCTATCTTCTCTCTTTCTCTCTATCACTGTCTTTCTCTCTATCCCTCTATCTTCTCTGTGTGCATGAGTGACTGTGAGTAAATGTACTTATGTGTGCTCAATTACTGAATGTGATGATGATATTGATTAATTGTGATTGAGGTTATTAATATTTTAATTTTAATTTGTAAAAATATTGAGAACTGTATTGCAGGGAAGAAATGTAAAAAGGCAATTATGCCTATTTCTTGACCCTGATGAAATCAAGATTTGGTTCGTTCGTTCCCCAAGGAGCATAGGCCTTCAACAAACTTCTGCTAATTCTTCCTGTCCCGTGCCATCAGCTCATCTGTCCATGTCTTCCTTTTCACTTCTAACTCCAGTTCTCTTCTCCATGTGTTGTTTCCCTCTACCTCTCTTACCCTGGGTATGCCAGAACAAGGACTGCCTTGCTATGCTATCAACAGGTTTCTGCAATGTGCATCCTATCCATCATCATTGTCTTTTTCTCATCTCTTGTTCCACTGGCACTTGTCTGGTTGACTTTACTTATTTTAACTATGATCAAATTAATTCCTTCCTATGCCTCTAGTGTATTTCAGATATGACCAAATTATTTCACTTCTGTGTTTCTAGTCAATCTTACAGCTTTACAACTGCTCCAGTAGAATATATATTCCATCATGGAACAAAAGAAGCTTAAACTATTTTAATATAAATTATGTTAATTTTAATCAGAAAGGCAAATAGAAAAATGTCATGAAATATTTGGTGACCAACAATTAAATGTCACTTGTTTCACACACTATTTACAACTGTCGATGATGCCGTGACACATATAAAAATGTGTCAATCTTTCTTAATCTTTTTTTCATGGTGATACATGTACAGAAACTGTTGAACGTCAAAGATTTAAAAAACACACTGTCAACACAAAAGTCTTTTCAAGCTTCTACAAGTGATACTTGTACAGAAACAAATGTCAGAGATAAAAATACACACTCTCAACACAGAAATGTTGACAAGCTTCAACAAGTGATATTTGTATAGAAACTGTTGAATGTCAGAGATTTAAAAAAAAACACTCTCAACACAGAAATGTTTTCAAGCTTCTACAAGTGATAATTGTATAGAAACTGTTGAATATTAGAGATTAAAAAACACACAGTCAACACTAAATTGTTTTCAAGCTTCTACAAGGGATACTTGATAAAGAAAGAAAATAGATTATTAGATATTAACCCTTTCCAGGCGATTCACAAACTATTTAGCACCAGAGTTTAGCTTTCCATAGTGCTGCCTAAAATATCAGGAACCAAAGTATAAAACCCTTTCCAGGCAATTCCTGAAAATATTCAGAACTTAAATTAAACAAATTGCCTGACCCAAGTTCCCAGGGCTCTGTGAGAGACAAAGAAAGAACAGAACTATTTCCCTTTGAGACATATGGTACCAGGTGATTAACTTAAGGCAGTGCAGGAGGCTGCCAAAATAACTTGCTACAGAAAACACCAATACAAGAGAATGAGGGCTTTCCTGCAATTAGAACCTTGCTGTAGTGGGCAGGTGGGCCTGTCAGGTGGAAACAAAATGAATGAATAAGTCAATGAATGAAATTACACAAAGTAATTCAGCCTCTTTTATTCTCTGGCAAATTTTAAACTTGGCCTTGAGAGAGTTAAAAGTGGTTTCCCAGCACAATCTTCTTCATGGCAGTAGTGACACATGATTTGTTTAAAATGAAATGATGGACGGCCAAAGGTTAAAACAAACGTCTACCTGGAAATCCACTGGCAGCTGCAGTGGGGTCACTGTCAGGGGAGGGCGTTTCACTACTAGGTGGCGTAGTTGGTGAGGCAAGAGGGTGGCTGAAGTAATTTCTGGAGGGCGCTGATGTTACACCAGATGATCCTAAGGAAGGCCACAATAAACAAAGCACAGTTAAATCTAATGTTATAAACAAAGTAATGATAAAATGTAACTATTTCTGTCTCAGGAAGTTTTCACACTTTACCAAAGCAACAAAATAAATGCCAGTTTTCACACTTTACCGAGGCAACAAAATACTGCCAGTTTTCACACTTCACAGAGGCAATAAAATAAATGCCAGTTTTCTCACTTCACCGAGGCAAAAAAATAAATGCCAGTTTTCACACTTCACCGAGGTAACAAAGTAAATGCCAGTTTTCACACGTCACTGGGGGAACAAAATAAATGCCAGTTCTCACACGTCACTGGGGGAACAAAATAAATGCCAGTTCTCACACGTCACCAAGGCAACAAAATAAAGGCCAGTTTTCACACTTCACTGAGGTAACAAAATAAATGCCAGTTTTCACACGTCACTGGGGGAACAAAATAAATGCCAGTTCTCACACGTCACCGAGGCAACAAAATAAATGCCAGTATTCACACGTCACCGAGGCAACAAAATAAATTCCATTTCGCACACTTAACCGAGGCAACAAAATAAATGCCAGTATTCACACGTCACCGAGGCAAGAAAATAAATACCAGTTCTCACACGTCACCGAGGCAACAAAATAAATGCCAGTTTTCAAACTTCATCGAGGCAACAAAATAAATGCCAGTTTTCAAACTTCACTGAGGCAACAAAATAAATGCCAGTTTTCACACTTCACAGAGGCAACAAAATAAATGCCAGTTTTCATACTTCACTGAGGCAACAAAATAAATGCCAGTTTTCAAAATTCACCGAGGCAACAAAATAAATGCCAGTTTTCCCCACAGGTGATCTTTTAACACAACCAGTAAACATATAAATGTATGAGAAACTATGTCATAATAAATATAAAATCTTAGTAAATTGGCTGAACAATATTTTGACATGTAAACCTTACAGGAAATGAGGAAGATTGTTTCATATTGTGCAAAGTGCAGATGTGAGGAAATCTGCTTTTGTATTTTTATTTTAATATTCCTGTCTGTTCTCCAACTTTGTCAAGAATATGTATTATTCTGTATCATATACGTGCAGTTTTGTTATCATGTGCCATATTTATTCTTATCATCTTTGTATCTTTCCTGCATATTTTCAGGCTCAATTTCTGGAACCTCTCATCTTGTATTTTCATCATCCCTTACATCTCAACAACCAGTGTGCTCATTTTTTTTTTTAAAAACTTTAACAAATGTCAAAACACTATGACCTGTGGGGGGAGGTTACACCTCATTTAACAACATCTGCAACTAAACGGAGACCTTAGAAGACTGCATGAGTACTGCCAAACATGAAAACTAAAGGTCAACTATACAAAGACTGTGTACACTATCTTTACCAAAAGCCATAAAGTAGGCAAGAAGAATATCAACCTGTGGCTAGACAAACAACAAGTGACAAAAGAAGAACATCCCACATATCTTGGAGTCACACTTGATCGGCAGCTCAGCCTCAAGAACCATATTGAGAATACAAGGAACAAAGCACTGAGGTGATTACAACTATTGAAGAGGCTTGCTGGCACTACTTTGGGATCAGACAAGGATACCCTGAGAGGCTTCTACCTTGGCTATGTCCATTCTGTGATAGAATATAACAACTCACTGCTTACAACTTGCTCCAAAACAAACCTAGAGTCTCTTGACAGTGTGCAAAGCAATGCCCTTCGACTAATCAGTGGAGCTATGAGATCAACTCCAACTGCTGCACATGAAATACACACAAATGTGGAACCCCCCCAGTTTGCGGAGAGATAAAGCTGCTTTAGAAGTTTATGAAAGATGTAAGAGAATGAACCGAAACCACCCTAACAGGCACCTTGTAGAAAACTGGGTACACAAGCTAAGAATAAAGCACAAGTCAGTCTGACACCATGTCCATGAAATACAAGATAGATACCACCTCCCAGAAAGACGACAAGATATACAGAAAGTAGTAAGGAATTTACCACCACATACCCACTTAAAAACACCAGAAGTACAGATGAAATTAGTAGATGGAACAACCAAACAGGCCGACGTAGTCAGTCTTATGAGTGCATCATAAAGAACTATTGATGCCTACCCTGAAGAATGGTTGCATGTCTATACTGACAGATCTACATTTAAGGCCACCAGCAAAGCAGGTTACGGAGTTTAAATATGTTATCCAGACAGATCCTCCGACGAGCTGTTTGATGCATGCGGGGAGTTTTGCTCCAACTATGAAGCTGACCTGCCATCAATGGTACCTATACCTTGTAGCGGTATGGCAGCTTGCGTACCCTGACAATCCCCAGAGCTTTGCCAGTGGGAGTTTTACTCCTGGTAAGTTCAACCAAGCTGGACTGGTCTGTGTGGGTAGGGGTCAGACAAAAGCTGGTACCCTGGTCCTCCAGGTTGGGGGTTTTAGCATAGGGCTGACACCCCTGTCTATGTAAAAAAATAATGAAGTTACGGAAACAACATCAAATGAACAAACTTTGCTGCGGGATGGACATTCGGAGTCTGTGGCTCGTATGACTGTCAGTGGTGAAAGCCGAAAGGAAGCCACTGACATGAAAACGGATGTCCTGACCGCAAAACAGGATACAAGAATAGGATTTTGGAATGTCAGGACAATGTACGAGACAGGTAAACTAAGACAGGTCACGGCAGAAATGAGAAACTATAGGTTACACATCCTGGGGATAAGTGAGAGCAGATGGACAGGGGCAGGAAAAGTTAAAACAGCAACAGGAGAAACAGTACTTTACTCTGGAAGAGAGGATGGACAGCACAGTGAAGGCGTAGCCATTATTCTACAGAAAGGGATAGAAAGGACATTACTGGAATGGAAACCCATCAACAACAGACTGATACGATTGAGATTGAGAGGGAGATTCACCAACACTACAATAATACAATGCTACGCACCAACGAATGATAGCGATGAGGAGGTCAAGGATGAATTCTATCAACAACTGCAGAAAGAAATGGAAGACACACCTAGATATGATCTTGTTATAGTAATGGGAGACCTCAATGCGAAAGTTGGTACACACAATACATATAATGAAAGAACAATGGGGAAATGCGGCAGCGGAACAGCAAACGAAAATGGGGATAAGCTAACAAGTTTCTGTAGCATTAACAACCTGGTCATTGGAGGAACACTTTTCCCACATAAGGAAATTCACAAGTTAACATGGGAATCACCAAATGGTCGGGACAGAAACCAGATAGACCACATCATGGTTAACGGCAGATGGAGACATGCATTACAAGATGTGAAGGTAAGAAGAGGTGCAGATGTGGGAAGTGATCACCATTTAGTAGTAGCAAAACTGAAAGTGAAACTAAGAAGGGCTGGACCAACTGTAACTACACAGAAAAGGTTTCACATCAGCAAATTGAAGGACCCCCTTACCAGAAAAGCTTTTGCGGCCGACATTAAGAAACGATATCAATTTGCCAAAAGCCAGGAAAAGACATTGACTGATGATATAGACCAGAATTTCAACACCATTTCAACAATATATAAGGAAAGTAGCAAATCATGCTTAGGATTCCAGGAAAGGAAGAAGCAAGACTGGATAACACCAGAAACACTAAACACCATAAAGATGAGAAAGGAAATGAAAAGAAAGAAAACAGAAGCGAAGTCCCCCAGGTTAAAGCAACTATATAGCGAACAGTACAGCCAGCTGGACAGGGAAGTTAAACGCCAAACCCGAGCCAACAAAAGGAATTTCCTAGACGATCTTGCAAAACAGGCAGAAGAGGCAGCACTGAGAAATGAACAAAGCACAGTATACAAAATAACTAAATTCATCAGCGGAAAACAAGGTGCAAACAATATTACATCAGTAAGAGATAAGCAAGGAAATCTCATCAAGACAGCAGAGGGACAGGAAACAAGATGGGCAGAGCACTTCAGAGAAACGCTGAACAAGGAAATACCAGAGACACAATTGAATGTTCCTGAGGCTGAAAACGATCTAGATGTAAATACAGACATTCCACGAAAAGAAGAAATCATCACAGCAATCAAAGGGTTAAAGAACGGTAAAGCTCCGGGCCATGATAACTTAAATGCAGAGCTATTTTAAGACAGACCCTGAGCTAGCAGCAGAACTATTAGAACCACTATTTGCACAAGTGTGGAAAACGGGGACAACACCATCAGAGTGGAAGAAAGGAATAATTGTCAAATTGCCCAAGAAGGGAGATCTTGCAGACTGCAATAATTGGAGAGGAATCACTCTTCTCTCAGTTCCCAGCAAAATACTAGGCAGGATAATTATACAGAGAATTTCAAAGGAGTAGACTACAAACTGAGGAAAGAACAAGCAGGATTTAGAAAGAACAGAAGATGTGTAGACCATATATTCACTCTCAGGAACATTATAGAGCAGTGCTCAGAATGGCAAAGACAGCTTTACATAAATTTTGTTGATTTTGAAAAGGCTTTTGACAGCATACATAGGGACAGTTTATGGAAAATACTGAGGGCTTATGGAATTCCAAGCTGCATAGTGTCAATCATAAAAAGCCTCTATGCCAACTTTACGTGTAGTGTTGGGCAGAGTAACCTAACCTTCGAGGTGAAGACAGGAGTACGACAGGGATGCCCCTTATCAACCACTCTATTTTTAACAGTCATAGACTGGGTGATGCGCCAGACAACAGAGGGCAGTCCAAGAGGAATAAGATGGACTACATTTTCTACATTGGAAGATCTGGAATATGCAGATGACATTGCACTGCTGGCACATTCACATCAACACATCCAGGAAAAAACGGATAGACTTAATAAAATTAGCCAGCAGGTGGGCTTGAACATCAATTTTAAGTCTGAGGTCATGACGCTCAATGTGAGCAACCCTGAGCCCATATCAGTAAGGAATCGGCAACTGGTACAGACAGATACCTTCACATACCTAGGAAGCATAGTAACACCAGACGGTGGGGCAGGCAAAGACATCAACATCAGAATGAATAAGGCAAGAACAGCCTTCTTTAGCCTAAACAACATCTGGAAGTCCTCCCAATACAGCACAAGCACAAAATTAAGATTATATCAGAGCTGTGTGCTTTCTGTGTTTCTCTATGGTGCGAAATGCTGGAGAGTCACAGAAAAGGAAATGTCAAAATTGTCCTCTTTTCACACAACATGCCTAAGAAAAATTCACCACATCTTTTGGCCGAATACCATCACCAACCAAGATCTGCTTACTCGTAGCAAGCAAGAGGACATGCACACCATCATAGCTGGCAGACGCTGGAGCTGGGTTGGTCATGTCCTCAGAAGAGACCCCGATGCCATCACAAGAACAGCTATGTTTTGGACCCCTGAAGGAAAGCGAAAGAGAGGCCGACCAAAAACAACTTGGCGGAGGACTGTGGAGGCTGAGATGCAAAGAATGAACCAGAGTTGGGGCACTGTACGAAGGATGGCCACCGACCGTGCAAAGTGGAATCAATTTGTTGTTGCCCTACAAGACGCCACTAGGCGTGATGGCCACTGACTGCTTTGAGGGTCGGTGGTTAAGGATCGAAGAAGAGAAGAAGATGAAGCTGAAATCATTGCACTGGAAACAGCTGTATACCATCTGAAGACTGTATTTGATGTTTTTCCCTCAAAGGCTCAAAACATTGTCATTTTTACTGACTCATTGTCTGCCCTACAAGCTCTGGAAGGCAGTGGACATTGTAGAACTGAATTAGCCAAACTATTCCTGGATGCTGATCAGCTTATCACTTCTTATGGCATCAGAATAGTTATGCAGTGGATCCCTGGTCAAATACACCAGGTAATGACAGAGCAGACAGTTTAGCAAAGGAACAAAAAAAGAACAACCACTCACAGCAACAACTCTCCAAACAGCCAAAACACTCATACGAACAACAAACAAAGAAACTTGGCTGAACAGATGGGTCATGGGAAACACTGGAAGAGAAGTTTACAGACATATGGCTGGTCCTGATCCTAACGACATCATCAACCATCTCACAAGGAGGGATCAGAGCACCATTTTTCGACTCAGAACACAACATATACCACTCAACAGCCACTTGAACAGAATCCAACCACAACACCCTCCAGAGTGCCAGCTATGTAACTACCCCCATGAAACTGTTGACCACCACCTCTTTGAGTGCCCAGCTCTCGATGATGTTAGAAAAATGCTTCTTCCTCCCAGGCCAGATAAGTGGAACACCTTGTACGGAGATACAAAACAACTTGCAAAAACATGCAGATATCACTGCATTGGGCCAAAGGGCGAGACCCCAAGTGCAGCTGGATCAATAACAACAACAACATCATCTACAGATTTATCTGAGTAGAAACTACATACCTGATTCCTCCGTCCCATTTCCATAAAAGGAATTGGTCTCAGTGTAATCTGGTGCCTGTTCTTGGCTGTACTCAGAGAGATGTGAAGGAAACCCAGACGACTCATCCAGCATTGGTATGTTCTCACTCTCAATGCTGTCCTGGTATATGGTATTTGGATTTTTAGTAACAAGGAGTGAGAGAGTGTGTATGAGAATGTCTTGATGGAGTGACAATGAGAGAGGGAGTATGTTTTTTTTTCTTTTTTTTTTTCTTAACCAGCGGCACTTGGGCTTTAAGCCCTTCGGCCCAATGACATGTCGTTGCGAGGCTGGGGAACCTGAGGACTTTCCTTCCAACCCGGTCAGGAGCTTCACTCCTTCCCATCCACAGAGGGTTTATCACAGGAGCCGTTCAGGCTATTCAGTCAAATTTCCAGCCGTAAACATTTCTTCAAACGCGACGCCCAAGTTTGAACCATGAACACCTGGTCGCCAGTACAACGCCGAAGCCATTACACCAGCGCGGCTCCCAGAGGGAGTATGTGTCAGTGGATGTCTTTTGAGAGTGACAGTTTGAGAAATGGTGTATGTATGTAAGTGAATATCTTGTGGGAGTGACAGTGAGATAGGGTGTATGTGTGTGAGTGAATGGAAGAATAACAGCAGAAGTGATAGTGTGAAAATGAGGTGTATTTGGACAGACAAGTGTAAAGTCAAGTGGAAGGTCAAGTGTAAGGTCAAGTGGAAGGCAACAATAAACATTCAATTCAAATGTCAAGGCAGTATTGGTGTATGGTGTGATGCCGCACTGTAATTCTGTCTTTCAACCGGCCCGATCCTGTTCTTTTATTTTAAATTTTCATCATTTTTTTTCTTCTCATTTGAATATATATCGTGTTTGGTAATTTTGAGGAGATAAATTAAATGGGGTCGTTTTATGATGGTAGGTTTATTTTACATTCGGCCAGTTTTTCTCTTATAGATTTTTTCACGATCACGGAGATTTCGTTGTTTACGAAATAATCGCCATTTCCGGCACGCGGTATGACGAATCCGGAAGCACGCGGCCGTCAGGTAACGTGACGCAATTTTAAGCCACGCGGGTTTCGCGATGATGCGTAGGCGATACGCGGGAGTGGTTCCCGGTGTGTATAAATAGCCAGTGAAACGGCGGCCTAGTTCTCTATCGTAAGAAATATTGTCAGCCGTCAGACTTCGCATTATCGTTCTCCACTGTGGGAAAAACCAGCGATAATTGGTATGTAGAATTTTATTAATCGTTTTACTCATTAGAGGGTTCTTTGAGAATTTCGTCCGTAGTTAATTTCTTCGGGGGACATTAACTTTTCAGTTTTAAAATAAACGATAGTGCCATCCATTATCAATTTTTGAAGAACGACGTAAATGCAACAGTGTGCTTATTCTTTCTATGATTTTGGCAGTAGTTAAGAGTGTGTGAAGTTGTGAGAAACACGTGTGCCCATATTTGTAGAAGGTTATGTAAAACCACCATTTATTTCTGTGTATTTACTAATGTAATTTTATGGAAAAATCCCTGGTGTGTTCATTAATTTTACTGAGCCTTTTAAATGTGAGAAATATTGTCGGAGGGTTCAGATTTACGTTGTAAGTGAATTATACTGCTTAGAGGAGTAAACTATTCCTATAGCGAGATTTCATTTAAATTGGGGCTTAAGTAGGAAACCTCAATGGGTAATGTTAAAAAGGGAGACCCCGGAATTTCGGACAAAAGAAGTTCCCGAGTTGAAAATGTTGACACGTGGGTAGCCATGTGTGACGGCCAAGTGGCCCGTCAGACAGGTTTTGTTTATTTGGCTGGCGGATTTTAGTTGAGAGAGAGAGAGGAGGAGGGAGATTTAAGTGCCACGTGGGTAGGAATATTTTATGTATCGTTTTTTTTCAGAACGAGAGAAGGGGAGAAGGAGGAGAGAGATTTAAGTGCCACGGGGGTAACATTAATTTTTGTATTGTTGTACATGACGAGTGAGCCACGTGGGCAATATTATTTTATGTATTGTTGTAAATGACGAGTGAAGGGGAGTTAGGTTAGAGATGCGTTAGGTTGGAATTGTTATACAATAGACGCATCTTCTTTTAATTTCAGCGTGTCGCGGCAAGAATAGTGGGGGAGCGTAAATTTGCCCATGTGCAAATTACCCACGGCAACAGGACCTATCTTAAGGGTCAGACCTATGGTCTCTGGCAGTGAAGTTCCTATGCTTCAGCTGGACTGTGGTTTATTTATCATACAGCCGAGAGCATCGCTATTATAGTCTCTAGCAACGGCAGGTGGCCGTGAGACTGGTTTCAATTGCGTACAGCCGGAAATCAAGGCTGTGTTTTTTTCCTCTAACTCTGGAGCGGGTTAAAAGAGGGAAGCTATTCAGCAGCAGAGAAGTTTTGTCGACAGTTCATCAAGTACCTCATGCTTGACGCCAGAACTTCATCATCATCATCGCAGAATTCAGGAACAGGTGAGAGGGTTAAAATACCTGGATCTTGAAAGTAACGAGAGAAGAGCGTAACGGAGACGCCGCATCATCAGTCGTCGAGAGTTAGAGAGACACTGAGACCAAGAGAGAGAGAGAGAGATAAAGAGAGAGGAAAGGAGGGAGAAAATAGACAGGACCGGTAGGGTCTGTTCAGTATCCATTGAAGGATAGACACTGAGCCATTGTGTTACTCCAAGTCTATTATTTGTAGCATTTCCAGTGGTGTTAGTTAGCGGCGCATATCGCCTAACAAGAGGAAAGCGGTGTAGACGGTTCGTTGAGGAAGAGTCAACAGGACTGAGACAGTAGCAATCTTAGTGGTATTAGAGAGTGGAGGCTTCAGTTGACAGCCCCACCAAATTAGATTGTGTAAATCACTAACCAATTTTATTGTTCCTCAGCAGGGTGACAGAAAGAGTGAATGTGAGTTGAGGTTTTTTTCTAGTGTCTATCTAATCTAATTGGTACGTTGTTTTCAGGCCGTGCAACAGTGCACGCTATCGACTGACTTGATGACGTTTGATGCCATTTTATGTTTTTCTTGTATGTAAATAAATATACATAATATATTTACTGGATCAGCTTCTATTCTATACTATACCTAAATGTGGTCTGTATAGTGGTGTCTGTGGTCGTTTTTATACATCTTATCTCCTTGTGTTTAAAGGAAGTCAGAGGAGGGTGAGATTATAGCCAGTTTGAAGTCACGAAGCGGCAAGGGGAAAATCAAATCCTGGTTCTATCCCTTGAGCCAATAGTCTCATCTGTCCACAGGCATGTCATTTTTCATCTAAATTCTATTTCCTCAGACTTCCTCATACTAGGGTCTTGTTTTCATTCAGGCAAACTCTATAAACGTAAATCCACTTCGTGACATATGGCTCTTCTTCTTCGTTCTCACATAACAACATTTATTTCTCTCATTGTTGTTGTTTAACCAGGGCTGCTGAGCTTCTCGCTCTTTCACAGCCAACAGACAAGTTGAAGACTCCTTGGTATTATCTACAGTGTAGATCTAGGTTTTTCCTGTCATTCTGAAATGTGTTGAGTTGAAGTCATGAGTTCTAGTTTCTCCAGCTTGGCTTGCATTTAATGGATCATCACATTTGGTCCCAAGCTAGGAGTAAGAAGTGCGTGGCATACTGTGCATTCCTCACCATCTAAGAGGGCTCTCCAACGATGCAGAGCTAAAATACTGTACGCTGGTTCTGGGCTCTCCCAGGGAATTGTCACATCCTGCACAGAGCCACTTCTCAGCTTTCCCTGCCTATCACTGGGTCCATAGTGAGATCCTTCTGCATGCAGTCAACCAAGTCAAAGAATTATGCCTGGGGCTCAAGTGACTTCTCCAAGCTTAGTGTGCAAAGCTGGGTTCTCAACAAGTTTCACCACAGGGGGAATCCCTGGAAGTTGGTGGATGATTTCAAGAGTCAATGAAGATGTAATTAGCTTCACAGACATAGGTTCGCTTCCACATACGTATATTGTAGCACTGTGCATATATGACCACCAGCTAAGGATGACTCCAGATATGCCTCCATGTATATTTCTCTCATAAAGTTGGCAGTCTGTCTCAGGCTTCTTTGGCCACCATAAAGTTTCTCCCTATAATAAGCTGCTGTAGGCAATACTACCAATCTGCTCTTCTCCTGAAGCCAACATTTTTAGAGGACTCGTTCTACCGTTTGTGTAGTCTTCTTCAAGTCTGTCCAGTTTTTCATCTATTGATCAGCTGGTACAGGGGTCAGTTCCCTGTCAGACAATGATCACCTGATCTAGTCTTGGTAAAGAGTTGTTATGCTTCTGTTATATCTGACTCTAAGTGTTTTGTAAGCAGCTATTTTTTTTATTATTGCTGGTTGTTATGTAACCCTAACAGTTTATGTTTTAGGATTCTTTTAAGAAGGACCAACATACAGATTCACACATCTTCTTCTTCTTTGATTCTTAGCCACCGACTGTCAAAGCAGTCAGTGGCCATCACGCCTCATGGCGTCTTGTAGGGCAGCAACAAACTGCTTCCACTTTGCTCGGTCGGTGAACATCCTTCATGCAGTGTCCCAACTCTGATTCATTCTTTGCATCTCTTCCTCCACAGTTCTACGTCAAGTTGTTTTTGGCCGGCCTCTCTTTCGCAACATGGATTGAAGGAATAAACCAGGCCAGGATGATTCAAGGTTTAATCCACATAATAAATGCAACAGAACAAAATCTTATCAGAGAATTTCAGGCTTCACTTTCTGCCATCACACGTCCAATATCTTCTGTCATGACCCATGTCATTTGTACTGCACATATTTATACTGTCTAGCCCAGATTAGTTAAACTGCATATACAATACCACTGTCTGTGATTTTACTATTTATTCCAATGGATACCTGAGAAGCCAACCTGCCTCGGAATTCCACAAAACATGAACAACAAGAATAATGCACACGTCAAATGGACACCTTGTCCTTCTACTGGCCACAATCTCCCTCTCATGTCACACTTTCACTCTGATGTCATCCTTCACAATGCATTTTACTTCTGTTATAAAGCCTCCGCAACGATAACTGATGGAACTCTCTATCAGGAAAACCTGAAATCTTCAATGATCATACGCAGCTCTCAACACTTGTATCTCTTCATACGATGTTCTGCCCTTAGTTTTAATTCTGCTTCCACCTTCTTCGACAAGTCGATTAGTCTTCTCATTTCCATATACCTTAAAGTCAACAAGAATCCACTGTATTTTTGTTCTTTTAAACATTCAATACCCTGTTCAGCTTAACCCAAGTTGGGCACATTTGATAATAATTAGAATATATTTTACAATGTTTTATCCAATTCTGAAATGTTATCTCAGTTGCTTTTCTGGCTAGTATTTAATCCATTGTACCATATCTTCATTGCATTTATAGTTAGTTTTCATTACTGCCTCTAACTGGCTGACTAATCCATTGTTTTTATCGTTCCTTATGCCAGTTATGACGGACAGGGAATGTGTGTGTGTGAGTGTGTGTTTGTATTTGTGACAGATTGAGAAAAAGTGTACGTGTGTGTGAGTGTGTGTGTTTGTATTTGTGACAGATTGAGAAAAAGTGTACGTGTGTGTGAGTGTGTGTGTTTGTATTTGTGACAGATTGAGAAAAAGTGTACGTGTGTGTGAGTGTGTGTGTTTGTATTTGTGACAGATTGAGAAAAAGTGTACGTGAGAGTATGAGTCAAAAACAATGAGTACAAGAAAACAAAAAGGATTTATCCAAGCATATGGATGTATGATCATGTGACAGACTGTGCATATGGATGTATGATCATGTGACAGACTGTGCATATGGATGTATGATCATGTGACAGACTGTGCATATGGATGTATGATCATGTGACAGACTGTGCATATGAGCCCATATAGTTCCTGAGAGTCTCTAATTAGATAACAGGATAACTATTCCCTTGGCATGTCATTAGAGGCAAGTAATATGAGACTGCGCATGGTGCTGGCAATCTCATCATGTCAAATAGATTGCTACAGAAAACACCACTACAAAAGCACATGAATGTTTAGGCAAACGTTTCCTGCAAAGGAGCCTCATGCAGTAGTGGCTCCATTTTCCTTAACACATTAACTACCGAATTAATAAACACACTGTGGCCGAATTAATTTTTTTTCCCATTTTCATCCTGTAGGTGTTTGCACAAAGTAAGCTGTAGTTTTCGTAATTTTTTACAGATTTTTATGAATTACACGTCATTTTAAAGATAAATGAATGTACTATTACAATAAATACCGGTTGTAACTCTAATAGAGGTAGTTGCTATTAAACGGCCCTCCGATGGTCGAGGACTTGCAATATTTTCATAATTATAACTGCTTGCGCCCCATCTCTATCAAAATCACAATTTAAATCAATGTGCACACCGTTTTCACTCTTGTCCTCATCGCTAGATCTATCAGTCAATTGTTAAAACACGTTTCTATCCTATTCAGCCGTTAGACGAGATGTACACGCATTTTTTGTAGTCCTATCACTAGTTGCCACAGTAAACAGTTTTACACGATTTGGTAACTAACCCAAAACGCTGAAAAATATGGACATAATATCAATTTTCCAGTGTTCTACAACAACCATGCTTTGGGAATTTGTTTTCCGGTGGCAACTTAAAATCTCGAACCAGATCAGAGAGTGTTTCAGTACATTTTTCATTCGTTTTATTACTAAAATTAGATTGGCGCTCTGAGCGGCTTGCGGTCCAAATGTGATTATGTTGTGAGCCGCTGTCAGCGGCTTGCGGTAGTTAATGTGTTAAGGAGCAAAGAGGAACCTGATGATGAAGTAAGATTGTGATGTATGTGCGTAAAGATGAGACGGAGGGAACTGATGATGAAGTAAGATTGTGTATCTGTGTGTAAAGGTGATCAGAGGGAATGGTTGAAAATATGCGAGTGATACAGTGATGATGACCAAGTGAGGCACATTTAGCGTTTGAGAGAGAGACACAGAGAGGGAAAGAGCTCTAGTAAACATTTATATTTACAACTAAGCAAAAGTCACGTATGTCTATATTGACAACAAAGAAGAAAAAGTGTGTACAAACTGACAACAAATACACTATTGTCAAGATGTCTATAATGACAACACATACACTACTGCCAAGATGTCTATACTGACAACATATACACTACTGTCAAGATGTCTATACTGACAACATGTCTATACCGACAACACATACACTACTGCCAAGATGTCTATACTGACAACACATACACTACTGTCAAGATGTCTATACTGACAACACATACACTATTGTCAAGAGGTCTATACTGACATCAAATACACTATTGTCAAGATGTCTATACTGACAACAAATACACTATTGTCAAGAGGTCTATACTGACAACAAATATACTATTTTCAAGATGTCTATACTGACAACAAATACACTATTGTCAAGATGTCTAAATTGACAACAAATAAACTATTGTCAAGATGTCTATACTGACAACAAATACACTGTTGTCTAGATGTCTATACTGACAACAAATACACTATTGTCAAGAGGTCTATACTGACAACAAATATACTATTGTCAAGATGTCTATACTGACAACAAATACACTATTGTCAAGATGTCTAAATTGACAAATACACTATTGTCTAGATGTCTATATTGACAACAAATACACTATTGTCTAGATGTCTATATTGACAACAAATACACTGTTGTCTAGATGTCTATACTGACAACAAATACACTATGTCAAGATGTCTATATTGACAACAAATACACTGTTGTCTAGATGTCTATACTGACAACAAATATACTATTGTCAAGATGTCTATATTGACATCATCATCAGTTGCCATCTCCACAACGAAGGTTGGCTGTAATGGATCTCCAACGTCTTCTGTCTCTTGTCTTGGTGGTGCACTCTGATAGACTCTTTCCTGTCCATCTTTTGATGTTATCTTCCCACTTATAGCGCTGTCTTCCCCTTGCACGTTTGCCTTCAACTCTCCCTTCTGTTATGGTCTTCTGAAAGGTGTTATGCCTTTTTATGTGGCCAAAGTATTTTAGCTGCCGAACTTTGACCTCCCTCATTAGTTCTCTTTTCATACCTAGATTTTCTAGGACCTCCTTATTTGTTTTCATCTCTTTCCATGAGATACGCCCCATTCTTCTATATATCCACATTTCAAGAGCCTCAATTCTTTCTTCCAAATGCTTATTCATCGTCCATGTTTCTGCACCATACAGAAATGCAGAATATATATAACACTTTATGATTCTCAGTTTTAATTTGTGAGATAACTGTTTGGATGTCAGTATATGTTTCATGTTGTTGAATGTAGCTTTGGCCATTCCTATTCTCTTCTTGATTTCTGTTTCACATCTGCCATCTTCTGTTATTATATGACCAAGATATACGTAGCTCTTGACTTGTTCCAGGATTTTCCCATCTACGCTTAACTTTAATGTGGGTTTATCGTCTGTTTTGCTAATTATCATAGTTTTTGTTTTCTCAATATTAATGTCGAGTCCATATTCATGACTTATACTGTTCACTTGCTTCACTAGTTCTTGTAACTCCTGTTCGCTTTCAGCTAACAACACGGTATCATCTGCATATCTAAGGTTGTTTATTGACCTTCCACTGATGTTCAGTCCTGGTATTTCCTGTATCTGTTTGAAAATTTTTTCGGTGTATAAATTAAATAGGCAGGGGGACAGCACACAACCTTGTCTGACACCTCTTTTTATGTCTATGTATGGTGAATAATACCAACGGGCTGATCACCCGTTTGCCAGTCACTTCGATTACGGAAACGACAGCAAATGGATTGATTTGCCGTTGCCCTAAAGACGCCAATAGGCGTGATGGGAAACAATGGCAAAGAAAACCTATCTGCTGTTGCCCTAAGACGCCACTAGGCGTAATGGCCACTGACTGCTTTGACGGTCGGTGGCTAAGGACGGAAGAAGAAGAAGAAGATGGTGAATAATTCCTTCCCGATCTTACTGTGGCAGTTTGCTCCCAATAAAGGTTACTGAGTATTCTTATATCCTTTCCATCAATACCTATGTCTTCGAGGCATTCAATTATTTTCTCATGATGGACTCTGTCAAAAGCCTTCTTATAGTCAATGAAGCACATATACATACTTTTTTGGACCTCTGTATATTTTTCTGCTAATATTCTTAGGCAAAATATTGCCTCTCTTGTTCCACTGTTCTGTCTAAAACCAAACTGTTCTTCTTGGATTTCGCTGTCTACTTTACTTTTTATTCTTTCCTGTATGATTTTGAGCAGTATCTTAATTGCATGACTCATCAGGCTGATTGTTCTGAAGTCTGAACATTCTGTTGCATTTGGTTTTTTGGGCAATGTTATGAAAACTGATGTCTTCATGTCGTGTGGTATATATCCTGTATTGTATATATCGTTGCATATTTCTGTGATTGTATCTATACCAAAGCTCTCCAGAGCTTCTATCATTTCAATTTTTATGTTATCCATGCCTGCTGATTTTCCTTTTTGTATCATATGAATGGCATTCTCTACTTCTTCTGATCTGAGAATGTTTGGGCCTTCATTAGAATCTGGTGATGGTTTTTTACCTCTGTTGTCCTCGAATAGTTCTTTTACGTATTCTGCCCATCTGTTTGATATGTCTTTCTCATCAAGTAATATTACACCATTTTTGTTCTTGATACAGCTTCCTCCTTGTGCAAACCGCGACCGATTTGATAATTTCTTTATTTCTTCATGCATATCTCTTGTCATGTGCTTTGCTTCCAAGTCTTCTATTTCCTTGCATTTTGTTTCTATCCACCGTTCTTTTGCTTCTCTACACATAGTACGTATGTCATTGTCTATTGTTTTATATTCTGGAGTGTTTTTTGCTTTCTTTCTTTCTGCCATTTTATTCAAGATGTCATCTGTCATCCAAATTTGATTTTTCTTAGACTCCTTTTTAGGTAAATTTGCATTTGCTGATTGTATGCTTGTTTTTAAGCATTCCCATTTTGCGGTTGCTTTTTCTTCTGGGTTTTCTCTTCTATACTGCTCCATGCTTTCTGTCAATAACTGTTGATATTTATTTTTGACATCGATTAAATATTTCTGTTTTATATCTGGTTGTTTCAGCGCTGATATTTCTATCTGGGGTTCCTCCTGTCTTCTGTTTCCTGCTCTTTTCAGCTTTATATTTACTTTGATGACGACTGGATTGTGATCTGAATTTATGTCAGCGCCAGGATGTGTCTTTGCACTTGTGACACTGTTCTTAAATCTATGTTTTATCATGATATAGTCGATTTGATTTCGTGTTACATCTCCTGGGCTTTTCCATGTGTATAATTTCCTTGGGTGGTGTTCAAAAAAGGTGTTACATATGACCAGCTGGTTTTCTTCACAGAACTGGATAAGTCTGTCTCCTCTATCATTTCTTGACCCTAATCCATACTGTCCTACTATTTTCTTGTTATTTTCCTTTTCCTACTTTTGCATTCATATCACCCATTACTATCAACACATCTGTAGATTTGACTGGTTTAAGTGTTTGTTGTAGCTCTTCATAGTATTCTTCTATTTCTTCCTCGCTGTGATCTTTAGTTGGTGCATAAGTTTGTAAGATTGATATGTCGAATGGCTTTGCTCTCATCTTTAGTAACATCATTCTGTCATTGTGTGTCCAGTATCCACATACGTATTTTTCTAACTCCTTCTTTATCAACATTCCTACCCCTCTTTCATGTTTTTCTCCTCCTGAGTGTATAAGCGTGTACTGGTCTCTTGTTATGTAGCCTGTATCCAAAAGTCTTGCCTCTGCAACTCCCAGTATATCGAGTTTCATGTCTGTTGCCTCTAATATAAGATTGTCAAGCTTTCCTTCTCAGTTTAGAGTTCTAACATTCCATTTCCTATTTTTAGGCTTCTCCTACTAGTTTTTAGGTGGTCTTTCTCAGAATGCTCCCTTTCAACAGAATTTAAGGAACACTCGTCATTATGTACTTCCTTACTCATTAGAGGAGTTGCCTCTTCCCTGTTAATTTGTACAGTAGATTCTTCCCCAGGGGACAGAGAGTTTTCTACATATCGGTTCTTATCTTGTTGTGATCCCATTACGTTCTGTAGGAAGTACGTGGTAAGGCCCCAATCTCTTCCACGGTGGCTAGCCATTGTCTTTTTCTATGTCCGACATGCCTCTAGTGCGCCACACACTTTGCTGTTTCGCTTTGCGAGCCGTTGATCTTCTCAGATTCCTCCACCTCACTCACCGTCTCAGTCTTTGTGTATTGACAACAAATACACTATTGTCAAGATGTCTATACTGACAACAAATATACTATTGTCAAGATGCCTATATTGACAACAAATACACTATTGTCAAGATATCTATACTGGCAACAAATAAGTAACAGTCACATTTGCCTATTGCTTATGACAGCGGTTTTCAACCTTTTTGAGTCCATGGCTCCCTTGACCAACTACATTCTTTCTGCGGCTTCCCTGTGGGATAACTGGTAAAAACTCTAGCAATGTTTCGACATTTAGCCTAACTTTTTTTGAGCAGGAGAGCTTTGGAAAGGCTTTTAAACAATGTAATTTTTTTATGTAATTTAAAACAAAATGCAATTGGACAATCTGTGAAAAAATTACACATACAAGGAAAAATATACCGTACACAAAGTGCACTTTGAAAACCCTTACTATAAAAAAGAAAACAGCACAGATAAAGTAGTTTCTAACATTTTTTCATATTTTTGTCTGAGAATCATTCACTGAGATACTGCACTCATGATTCAATCTCCATAACAAAAAACTTGTACTGTAAAACTAAAAAAAAAATATTATGAATAAAGTACCAGTCACCTCAGTGTAAAACTTGAGCTTGCTTGTTGTTACACAGCTTGTCACCAATTAAGATACAGCTACCCTCATTTCTTTCTGCACATCAAGTCTTGATTTGAACTTGGTTTAATGACAGCCACTGCTGAAAACCCAGCCTCGCAGAGATAGGAGGTTGCAAAAGGAATTAATATCTTCAGTGCTCTCTTGCTCAAGCTTGGGAACTCCTGTTGTACTGAATACCAAAATTTTGGCAATGCCATGGATGGAAACTTCGCTTGTAGTGAAGAGTTTGATGAAAGTTCTATCAGTTCTTCCTCTTCTGCAATCCTGAAATCCGAAGGAGCATCACTACTGAAGGGATTTTGAACCCACTGAAACCTGTCACAGTTTTCAGGAAAGTATTTTTCAAAATGAACACTGAGTTGAGATAAGTGTCCTTGAATTATAGAAACAATATCTGCACTAAAATCTATTTCATTGTCTGATTTGTGTTCTTTCATTTGACTCAGCTTTCTAGAGAAATATTCTCTTGGTTTGCCCACGTCATTCTTATGAACACTTTCTAAATGGCGCTTCAATTTGCTAAGCAGCATACATTCGACAGAGAGTACTTTGAAACACAAAACACACTGTGGACGCTCTTCATTGTTCACAAGAGTTCACGTGAAACCAAAATCTAAGTAACCTTCGTCGTATTTTCTATACAGTAGAACTCCATTTATCCGAACCCCATGGGACCGAGCATCGTTCGGATAATCAAATGTTCGGATAATTGGATTACATAATGTATTGAGTACATGTACACATATTTCTAAAAATAATTAACCATCACAAGGAAAAGACACTATAAAACATATTTACTTGTACTGTAATAATAATACCCACACTGTATTAGATCACTGTATCACCAAAATCTTTCATTACACTGCAGTGCATGTACTACTTGTATTAATTTTTTTTTTTTTTAAGAAAGAGAAATGTTTTCAAAATAACATAACAAATGATTCAAAACCAGGCCCAACTTACGTATACATGTACTTGCACAGATGTAGCCCACTATTTAAAATAATCAGGAATCCTCTTTTGCACCAAACTGGATAGTCTGCTTTTGGCTGCTAAGTCCCGCATTCTCTTCAACAGCAGAAGCTGTGTAGGACAGCTGTCATCTTCTTGCTCGTACCAAGCCATCGCTGTTTCTAGTGCTATAAAGGCCTCTTCAGGACTTGGTCGACGTTTTGGTTTTTCTTCATAATCTACAAGTACATCATGTACTTCTGAGGAGTCTTCGTCATCGGTCACTACATGTATTTGGTTTTCTTCTTGCACAAAAGACAAAATTTCTTCGTCATTCAAAAACTGAAAACCAGAATCATTATCATCTTCTAGCCACATGTGTGCATCATCTTTGTCACAGTCCGAAAATCCGGGCATTGAAACAGTTCCACAACTTCATTTATACAATCATCATTTGTGTCCACTGCAGTAGTTTCATTTCCTCCTTTTTTCCCAAGCAATCTATTCCAAGCCTTGTTGAGATTATCTTGTGACAGGGTGGTCCAAGCATCATATAGCAGCAGTCTTTGAGATTACGCTTTTTGGAAAACGCCACCACACTTTCTTCGTCTTCAGCCAACAATAAACGACGCAGGACTTCCTTCTTGTACATCTTTTTAAGCTTTGCTATAACACCCTGATCCATTGGTTGAATCAGTGCTGTTACATTGGGAGGCAGAAAAATTACTTTAAAATTTGCATCAACTGCATTCAATGTATCCGTCTCTGGATGAGATGGTGCATTGTCCAGTAGAAGAATTACTTTTCCAGTTTTCTTTTCTTGTTCTCTCAACCTCTTCACATTTGGGATGAACTGATTTGTATACCAATCAAGTAATATTTCACTATTCATCCAAGCACTCTTCTTTGCTTTGTAGCACAATGGGAGACATGTCACATTCTTTAAACAACGTGGTTTTTTGGCTTTTTCCGATCATTAGCACCGGTAAACGATGACTTCCACTGGCATTCGCGGCTACCAAAATTGTTACTCTCTCTTTGCACTTTTTAAACCCAGGGGCAGCTGCTTCGCGCTGAGATGCAAGTGATTTTTGAGGCAATGATTTCCAGTATAAGCCAGTCTCATCGGCATTATACACATCATCGAGTGAATAACCTTCTTTTTCCAAAAAAGCCAAGAATGTTTCTTTAAAATTTTCAGCGGCAGTTGCATCGCTAGATAAAGATTCCCCTTGAATCTCCAGTTCTCGTATGCCATGACGAGATTTAAAGTTTCTTAACCATCCCTGGCTAGCCTTAAAGTCAGGAGGACCGTCAAGTTGATTGTTGAACTGAAGTGCCTTTTCACACAATAGAGAGCCAGAGATAGGTTCCGATTTGTTTCTTCTTTGCAGACATCATATATACAAAGCCTCTTCCAATTTCAAATATTTCGCATTTCTCATGGTTTTACTTTTCTTCGACCCATTTTCACTATCCAATTTCAATGCGAACTCATAATTTTATCCTTGTTACTTTTGATGTCAGAGACGGTAGCTTTCCCAACATTGAAAATCCTCGCAAGTGACGACACAGTTTCACTTTTTCCTAGTCTCTTGATAATTTCTGTTTTCGTTTCAATTGACAAAACATTGCGGTTCCTTTTATATGCTTTAGGCCTACTGGAAGATGCCATATCGCACAGAGAAATACTTGTACACCAAAATTATTCTGCTGTAGTAGCAGACACAATTATTTTAAGTTGAACTGTCTGTTTAGCCAGTGTTCTGCCTAGAACGCACACGTACACTGGATTGGTAAACCATATATTAACTGACTTTATGATCTAACTGACTTCCTGTACGTAAGCGACCGACCATTAGCCCACCCCATCCTCTACAAATTGTTCGCACACATTTGAAGCTTGCCGCATGAAAAGATTCAGAAATGTAGTCTAACGTGACTGGTGGCGATTGATTTTTTTTTTTTTCTGGAAAAAGTGTTCGGATAATTGGATGTTCGGATAATTGGGGTTCGGATAAATGGAGTTCTACTGTACTTCCGTTTCCTTTCCTCATTACCACTTTCCTGGTCATCCTCAACAAGTTCTCACTTTTTACTAACACTTGCCAAATGAAAAAATATTTCCATAGTTTATATCAAACTCACAACACAATCAAAAACGTTTGAAAACAGAAAATCACCGTGTAACCTAATATGGTCACGCGAGGAGAATGCGTGGAAAGTTGATAGGCGGGTCGGGGAGCGGGACTTCAAAGGCTGGCCAACATCAAAAGTGAAATTTCTCCGGGGTCATGCAGGTTGCCAAACACCAAAAATGAAATTTCCCACAGCTCTGTGTTTTCTTTACAGCTAAATACGAAAAAAAATCCACGCCCACCCACCCACGGCGCCCTTACTGGCAGTTATGGCGCCCCAGGGCGCCGCGGCGCACAGGTTGAAAACCGCTGGCTTATGAGATTACATGGCATCATGAACTGAATGAGATATAAATATGAAATCTTGCAATGCAGAAAGTATTCATTAACTCTAGCAATAAAATATATATCACAGTAGACAAGTTATATATAAGGAAACCTGGGAAGAACCTTCGATCTTAAAATGTTGATCACACAAGGACAAAACACACAGAGTAATCTCAGGTTTACCGTTGAATGTGATGGCCTTGCTAGAAATTGACCCCAAGGGTCTGGCTGCATGGGAATGCTGCTCTTAATGGATTCTACTGTGGTCAAGGAATGAGAATTGATATGCAGAAGATGACATATCTGAACACCAAACGTAGCCTTCATACTCTGAAAGACCGCCTCAGCTCTGGCAATGTCAAGAAAAAAAACACTCAAGTAAGTAATATACCTGTTTTAGAAAACTAAATAAACAAGGCTTGAAAATAATTTATTCATTTGTTTCTTTCTTCTTCTCCTGTTAGCTCACAATGGAGCACAAACCTTTGCTCTCCAAATGTGATGGTGCCTAGTATTATTACTTCCCTTGAGTTAAGGGATATAACCATGAGACTTTCTTTACTGGAATTCTTCTGTGGAAGACTGGTTATACACCAGAGATGTTACTTCCAGAAGTAAGAAAAAACCCAGGCAATAAGGAGTGCTTGTAAATGTTTATTGTTGTCAATACTGGGATTGAAGGTTTGATTGTAAACAGCAACTTCAACAAAGTTAAGGAAAATTATAAAAATGTAGAATATTGGAGAAGTCCAAGTAGTTATATCCAATCTTCTTTATTTATTCGATTCCAAAAAAAATGGCATCTCCAACCTTATTTCTGGTGGAGTTCAATTTATTTCAGCAAAGTAGGAAAATACTCCAGTTATGTCAGAGGTTGGCGCTGCTTGAGAAGATGTAGGAAAGTAGCTGACTGTAAGAAGTGAAAATCGCTGTCTTCCTATGGCTAACCAAGTGAATGTTGGTGTGGACGATAACAGAAATGTGCTGACTTTTGACAGATCTTCTAGTGAACTTAAACACCTGAAAGATCAAAACTTTTCATTCACCATTATACAAGTTGCAGATAAACTTTGTAAAGTACAGTTTCAAATAAAAGACAGTAACGGTGAGCTTCTACGAGAAAATGTATCCAAAAGCACATTTCCATCTGGGGCCATTGAGCAGAAGTCTGTAAAGCTCACCAAAGATGCTTATGTTGTGAAGGTTAAGAAGCAGGTCAGTTTCAGTCTGCATGACCTCTTCTGATCAACAAAAGAGCTTCTCTTTCTCAAACGTCCTTGAAGAAAAATAGTTTTGCAAATGTCAGCTAAATAGTGGTGAAAAATTGTTCTCTCCTCCATGTGTCATAATACTTAAAGTTTTACACCTTGTTTCTCCCCTATAACAATATGTAAATTCCCAGTTACACTTAGCTCAATGGCTCTAGTTATGTTTTTATTACTAGAATTATCTCACAAGGAAATGTCAAGACAAAAATTACTGTGGTGTTATCATTTTTTTTTTTTTTTTTAAATTATTGCATGAAAGTGTATTATTTAGTTGGGTGTTATAAAAGAATCAAGTTTTCAATCATAAATTCAGTTACAGTTGAGCACAGAAATATTGTCACGTACTTCTGGAGCAAGTATTATGGTTTAACAATGTTGGAACAGTATAACTAGGCACTGTAATATTTTCCTATTATAGTTTAACGCAGTATGACGGAATCGTATAACTAGGCACTGTAATATTTTCCTATAATAGTTTAACGCAGTATGGTGGAATCGTATAACTAGGCACTGTAATATTTTCCTATTATAGTTTAACGCAGTATGACTGAATGGTATAACTATGCACTGTAATATTTTCATCCTGTCATAAACCTGGGTGTTCATTTTTGTTTATTTTTAACTACGTATTAGTGCGCATGATGTACTAGTTAAATCTGGTAATTTAAAAAAATATTGATCTGAAATTCTTCAAATTAATTTGCAATAATATGATTTAAAATATCTGCGTTAAAAAAATGTAAACTTTTTTTTTTTTTTTTTTAATCTGAAAGAAACATATTAATTGAGTGTGGGCAAATTACGAGAATGCACTTATGTGAAGTATAAACTGGTATTTCAGTAGAGGTTATTACTTATATGGTGTATGATTAGTTTCGTATTCATTTTTAAACGGTGATTTAGTAAGTGGGTAATTAAATAAATTTGATTCTACAAAATATGAGTATAAAAATCATTTTCAGTAACATGTTACTTATAAAACAAATGAGATGTCAGTGTGTTGAAGGCACTGAATTTTTCACTGGTGCTGAAATCAGCAAATGTATTGTGTTAACAAAAAATGTTCAAACATCCAGCAGTGAGTATGTCTTTTACAGCCATCCAATTTTTTTAATCAAAAATTTTAAAGCGAATTTCATTTGTTTTTTTGACGTACTTCAGAGGTCAGATTTTTTTATATTCAGCATTCATATTTTCTCAAGTATTTCCAGCAGAGCAGTAACGGGTTAATTTGTTAACATGCATCCATAGGCAGTAATGCAACCCATAAGATCAGAATCCATGAGTAAGTTTCTCCTGGATACGAAGACAATCATTAACATATGTTATAAGCATATTTTCTTAACCTCTGTTGGTTGTCTAGGTTTATGTTTAATATATCTTATATGCGTGTGTTGCTTCAATAAACTTGTTACTTTTTAACTAAAAAAAAAAAAAAAAAAAAAATACTGCCAGCTTTAGCCTCGATGGCAAAAAGGCTTACTACATTTAGAAGTCGTGTTATGGTATGTCTGAACTCTGTGGAAACCTAATGAAATAAAACATTGATTCAAAACTTCAAATAAACTAGTTTGAACTCACTTGATGTGGAGAAAACCACAATACAATTCGTGGCAGGGGTCAGCGCTGGTTCGCTGATAGCCCTGGTTGGTTGTGGGTGTCTGGACGGTTATACACGTGTCCTAACGTAGGAGTCAAAGGCTTTTTGTTCTCAATAGGGGATGCGCCAGGTTGCTCCACACCTCAAGAAAGAACACCTTATGTAGTTTTGACTCTTGCTACTGTGATAACTGTCTCAGGCTCTGACTGGTTACTATGATGCATCAGTCTATATACTAGTCTGGTGCTATTGCTTGCCAGATGAAATTATTTCTAATTGGAGAAGAGACCGGAAACCTTCTTATGATTGGTCTTGGGGCCTAGCTAACTGTTAAAATAATCTCTAACCTAACTAACTATGAAACCTCTAGTCTAAAATTATTGTTACTAAGTGAGAATGACCAACCATTGTTCTAGGTTCTCTCTAATCTAAATGTTTTCCGGCCTAACTTGTATGGAGGCCACACAAGATTTGATGACATCATGGGTTCATGTGTGCCATGACTGATGATGTCATTGATTCTTGACTAGTGTTTATTTTTACTAACTAGTCATTCTTTAGTGCTTTACTATAATTCTAATAGTTGTAGCGACGTAGTAGGCCATACGGTTACACAAACCTTTCTGTCTTTGGCAGCCTACACCAGTTCTTTCTATGTCTTCCTGTTCATAGTTGCACCTCAAATTATTTTCTCCACACTCTCTGACACCTTCCTCTGATTTTTGTATCCATGTTTCAAATGTGTCATATTCACTTCTTCTGGCAGAAGTCAGATGTGTCGACCGAAAGGTGCAGATATCACAGCTACGTTGTAAACAGACACAACGCAACCACCGTCCTTTTCAGGGCGAACGAGGAAGAAGAAGAAGAAGAATATTCACTTCTTGTGTTTTACCCCCTCCAGTGTCTAATCACCTTTTACTTCACCTGGATCCTCTTATCACCTCCACAATGTGAACCCACCACATCTTTGTAATAATTGACTTTGAAAAAAGACATCTCTGAGAAAATTTCACTAAATCTTTTAACATGGCAGCATTCTGAGATACTCAGACGAACAGTTTTCATAAGACCTCTGTCCTGGTATAAGAAAATGATTAAACATGAATATTTAATGAAAGGTTTTGTCTGTCTGAAGACAATGTGTAAAAATGAGTTAAATTCAGAGATAATCTTGTTGAACAGCCCATGCCAAGTTGATTTTCTAATTGGAACTCTACTTTCAAATGGCCATTAAATATGTTTAAGATTACAGTTGACAAATGTAATCAACATCAAATGACAGCTGAAATTCTTGTTTTATAAAACATAACCAACATCACCTGACAGAAGAAAGTCTCAAGTTTGACAAAATGTAATCATCTCTATTTACTATTTTTAACCAAATTAAAAATGTTTGAATTGTTACTGAAATCAGATATGTAAACAAGTTACAGATTCTGCCAAAACATGCCATTATGTTGGCTATTTGTTCAAAAGCTCAAGCTTTCATTATATGAATAGCTCTTTATGTTGTTCCTTTTGTGTGTATGATTTTTTTCCCTTCATTACTTCATGAACCCATACCTGGTTAGATTACAGCCATCTTAAGTCAACAGTTATAATTCTGCATGTCACACAACTATACTTCCATTCTTTGCACTATTATACTGTTCAAAAAATGAAACGCATAGCTATCCGAGGGTGCGTTTTTATGAGTTTGTAAGTAAAATTTGGTGCTAGGGTATATAAAAACCAGCCTCAAATGTTCTTTACAGTGTCAAATGCATGTGTTGACCTGAATTGCGTTCGTTTTTGTAATCGTTACAACGCAGTGGTCAATAGTGTTTATGACGCAATTTTTGACCACAGCTCATGTTGCGCGCACGTGAAAGCAACAAAATTTGGGGTGAACACTATTCACTGACTACGCAACTGAAACCTTATAAAAGTATAACACTACACACACAAAATTCAGTTCATTTTCAAGCAGACCTTTATGGCGTCTCTATCGATAAATTTAAGGAACATTGCTATTGGCCGACTGCATGCAGGCGAAAGTCAAAGGTTGCCAGGCATCTAAACGTGCATCAGAGTACCATCAGTCGACTTTGGCACCGGTTCCAAGCCACTGGCTCAGCTGAAGACTGGCATCGCAGTGGACGACCCAGAGTGACAACAGCAGTGGAGGATCGCTTTATTCGGCTTCGTCACCTCAGAGACAGGTTTACAACAGCTTCCTCAACTACCCAGTCATTGCCTGTAGGACGTCATGTGTCTGATCAAACTGTCCGGAATAGACTGCATGACGCTGGACTTTGGGCACAACGACCTCACCGAGGACCTGTCCTTATGCGCCGCCATCGCCAAAATCGACTTCTTTGGGCCAACCAGCATCGTCTCTGGACAGCTGACAATCAATGAGACGTGTCTGGTTTAGTGACGAATCTTTCTTTTTGTTGCAGCGTCTGTTTCAACAGGACAACACCAGACCCCATTGTGCACGGTTGACCACGCAGTTCCTGACTGCCAACAACATTCTCACCCTTCCCTGGCCATCCCTGACTCCAGACATGAGTCCAATTGAGCATCTGTGGGATGAGCTGCATAGACGTGTTTGTCGCCGAGAGGTTGCTCCAGCCAATCGTCGTGATCTGTTCCAGGCACTCCAGGAAGAGTGGGCAGCCATCCCACAGGCCCACATCAGACGTCTGATCGCATCCATGCCCAGGAGATGCCAGTCGCTGATCGATGCAAGAGGAGGCCACACACCATACTAACGGGAAAGCCTGTACGCCAAAAAACTCTCGTGACCCAGATGCAAAACAACAATTGATTGGTTGACCCCTAAGGTATTCTTGTGTACAATTTGAACAATTAATTCATTAAATTTAAAAAGTTATTGAATGTCAAAATTATGGCTATGTGTGTGCCTTCAGTAGCTATGCGTTTCTTTTTTTGAACAGTATATGTTGTGATAACGTTAAAAAACTATGTGAGATGAACATTTTTATAGTAAGATAATTTCACTGGTTATCTAAACCTGACCTGCTCACCAAACAACATAAAACAACACCAGGTCAGTCTACTGCCCTCAGTGTTAGACGACAGCATGTGATGCCACATATGTTGTGATAAAGCTTGTGTTGTAAATACATATGATCTTTGCTCCCAACAACAGCAACAAAAACAGCACCACAAACAAGATTCACATGAATTAATTCATTCATTTACTGAGTGCCACGCCAAGTGGGTGATGGTCAGCGTGTCTCATCATTTCCTACAGTCTCTTGTGTCTAGAATCAGCTGTCCTGTATAATAAGGTAAAGGCAGTCCCATAGCAGATTGGGGAATAAAAATGTTAAAGATTTCACCTATGTTAGGTTTTGTGGGAGGGGTGCCAGTTCGCGTTCCTATCTCATGCAGTTCATGAATATACACTATTTTAGTAGCCAGCTCGAGAATTTTCATTGGGAATGTGGAAAAAGTACCTTTGATCCCGGGGACTTCACAAACTTAAATTCCAGCGGGAGAGGTTTAGTCCAAAATTTCCCTGGTTTAAAAAATCTCCCCCCCAAAGATCTACCCAAACATCCACTGAGATCTACCGGTAGATCGGGATCAACTGGTTGCTGACCCCAGCTATAGAGTATATAAACATGGTTTTTTTTTTTTTCACTCCTTCTACATCAAGCTGCAGCATATTTAGTGGCATCTGCTAACAAAAACCAACTCTGCAAATGAGACACGTTTATGACCTGCTCATCATTAACAAGAATTTATATCTAGAAATATATTCAAGAAATGACAGAATGAAATTGTCAAATACCACCCAGCAAACTCTGAACATAAACTCAAATCAATCATGTACTACTGAATGAAGGCACAAAAGCTCTTCCTCCACAGTGAGTAAAAATGGCCATGTAAGTAAGTAAATTAATACATACCTGGCCTGTTCTCCATCCATTTTGTCATGTAGGAGGACATAGTAGTGCAGTACACCTTGACAAAACCAACGTGGCAACTTGTTGGGAAACTGCTGCTGCTGACTCACTTGCTGATTGGCCAATGAGGTGAAAGTGGTCAGAGGGTCTCCATTGTTGGATGCAACCACAAAAATACCTCACAACTAATTAAGGAATAATCTTCAATGGGTGACTGTAAAATTTGTCAGTTACTAACAGCAAATTCTTTATAGTTTTTTTTTAAATATTAAAAAAATAAATAAAAATAAAAACTTTGCTCCAACCTACAAATGCTTTGGAAAAAGAAAAAAACGTTAACATTATAAAAAGATTTTTAAAAATACAGAAACAATGGAACAAAAAAAGTGCTGCCAGACATGTGTGAAATCAAAAATGTCCTCTCTCACCTTGTTACGTTCTGCTGGAAACTCTCTATGTGTCCTTCAGTCTCCTTCTGGTCTCTCTTAGACTGGCATCTCCACCAACCAGCCTCCCCAATGTGAGTCTCATCCAACACTATCACACCCTCCACTGACATAAACTTCCCAATGCTATGGAAGCCCCACCTATTCCCCTGTATTTCTACCCAGATACCACTGACCATTGGCCAAACTTGTCCACAATGCCATCTAGACATACTGTATCATTATTTTGTATTAATTATCAGGAATTATAGTGACCTTTCCATAATTCCTGGTGATCACTGAGAAGAAAAAAAAATAACTGGACCAGTGCTGTCACCTGGCATGGAGTAAATAGTAACTAAGGTGAGTCTGCGTATGTGGCCAGCAGTCTCATCAAATAAAGCAAACTGCTACTCAAATCATCACTGTATGAGTGCAAGAAAATCTACTCAAATCATCACTGTACGAGTGCAAAAAAATCTACTCAAATCATCACTGTATGAGTGCAAGAAAATCTACTCAAATCATCACTGTATCAGTGCAAGAAAATCTATTTCACATCTATGAAAATGTATAAACCGGATGGCAAGTTTGTTGGTTTTTATTTTTTTTTCATTTAAATTTTGGCCCTTTTTATTTCCAAACTATAAACAGGACTAACCTGACACGTAAATTGAACTTTTCCATACAAATCCATAAATACTGACAAAGTTTTGTTGCTAGTATCTGACTGCCTTTAACAGAATGAACAGTGTTTCTACAGGTATTTAATACTCAGCAGTGGTGTTAGCAACAGGACATTTGCTGAAAGGATACAAGCTAAACAATGAGTGAGATATTCATGATCAGACGGTGGCAGTAGTTGTATAAAAACTTCACGCCATGACTCAAACCAAGGGGTTGATGCTGCAAAAACAAAAACAATGATATTCATTATTAAACTGGCCACTACATTTTTCAGTGACTATGACAGCTCTTTTGTTAGGTTGTGATAATCTAAACTGTGTCATGCAACTAAATTATTTATCAGTCATTTTCATAAATATTTATTTATGCATTTTTAAGAACTTTGTTATTTTATTACGAATGAATAATTTGTCATATATTTCATATTTTCTGTCAAAGATATGATGAATTACTGATAAATGGTCATCCTCTCTTAGTCTATATAACAGAAAGTATGAAACATAATTTTTTTGTATATTGTAGTATTCTTGCAGATCCCTGAAACCTGTTTTTCCTATACCTGATTACTGTTTATTTTATGATTACTTAAAATAAACAGTGGAGGTCAGATCTGAACATCCCTAGACTTATACAATAGAATATAGGAATATCTGGACTTTGTCAATGACCTGGTACTGTTATCACATTACCATTTTAAGAAAATGTAGGGCAATATGAATGCAGTGGATTAAAGAAAAAAATACAGACCAAAATACTAGCACAAACACTTGAATTACAAATGCATACTTCAGTCAGAAAAATTAATAGTACCAAAAAAAAAAAAAAAAAACTATTTCAGATATCTATTTTTAAAAATTGATAAATACAGTACATACCTGTCAAGTTGTATATTTTAGCGGTACAATGTATGTTTTTTTTATTCTTTTAACTGTGGACACCTGTACAGTGGTCATTGTATGGATTTTTTTTGGGGGGGGGGGGGGGGGTGGGGGGGGGGGGGGGGGGGGGGAAATGGGAAAAAAAATTCGCAAATTTTTTTTTTAAACAAAAAAAAAAAAAAAAGAAAGAAAAGGTCCTAACCCAGGTTTTTTTAAATCATTTTTTTTAAATCCCGGAATTTCTCAACATCTGTTTTTAAAACGAGGTCTCTCCCAGCAACCAATCCAATCCTTTTATACCCAACGATTCGGCAGTAAGATTGAAAATTTTGAGCTCTCAGCGTGACAAGACATATTTTTAAAGTAATCTGTTATCACAATGCTTGCGGCCACCCCTAGACACCATTGTAAAAAAAGCTAAGCATTTGATATTGTACTTATAACGTGGTTAAATATTGCTGTTGTTTTGTTTTGTTGCATTTTTTATTGCTCTCTTAATCTTTCCAGTTATATCTTGCTCTTTTATATATTTCCGATACATTAATGTCCGATAAAATAATATTTTGTGTACATAACTTAAAAAAAAAATTTTTTTTTGCATAGGCCTAAACTTTTCTGTTTCAAGGGTCAATCAGGCTAAAATGAGGGATCATCATCATCATCTCAACCCATAACCCGTCATGGGTCGTAGGGGTGCCATGGTGGAAGCATCAGCAGACAGGGTCCTCCACTGCTCTCTATTCTCAGCAATGCGTACAAGTGTGGAGAAACCGTGTCCTGCCCATTCTTTGATGTTATCAGCCCAGGATTTTCTTTGCCTTCCTCTTCTCCGTTTACCTTCGACTGTTCCCTGGAGGATCGTTTTCGAAAGGGAGTCATGACGAGTTACATGCCCAAACCAGGCAAGCTTTCGACGTTTCACTATTGACAAAAGTGGTTCTTGATGGCCTGCATAGGTGTTTATCTTCTCTCTAACATAGACATTTGTTTTGTGCTCTTTATAGCAAATGCGCAAAATTCTATATGAGGGATAGTGGATCATATTCTTAGATGTCATACAATAAGCCGCCGATGTCGATAGGGTTAGGATTACGGTTAGGTTTAGGCTTCCTAAACCTAACCATTATCCCTTTTTACTGCGTTTCTGAATTCTTTTTTAAGGCTGTATTAATCTATTGGCCCACTGTCCTTCATTTCAACCGTAAAGCCATACAGTACTTTATGTTAGCGGTCAAGATTCGTTGCTTTATTTTTGTTTATTTTCAATAAAATGGAGATCTATTACCACTGGTGTATGAACTTGTTAGTGTTAGGTCCCCCCCCCCCCCCCCCCCCCCCCCCCCCCCCCCCCCCCCCCCCCCCCCCCCCCCCCCCCCCCCCCCCCCCCACTTTTGTTAGAAAAGGTAAAGGTAAAGGAACCCGTTACATGCCCATTGAGGCATATTGGGAATATGGTGTTAAGCCCATATTATCTTGACCGTCGGCACGCTAGGGGTGATGTGGTCGGCATCACGCCGGCCACCTTAACCTTCCCAGAGTTGCTCTGGTACCCATTTGGGGCTGGGTCGACCCAGGAGCCATTTGTGGCCTAAAAAATTCCCACCTCATCTGGGGATCGAACCACAGACCACTGCGCTAGGAAGCCAGTGCACTAACCACTATGCTACCGCGGCTCACTTTTGTTAGGCCTTGAAATAATTCATCCATCAAATGATGGTTCACCTAATTCAAAGAAATAAAATCTCGTAGATAGGATCAGAAGTCATGGTAGTAGCCACAGTATATTATGCAAGGAATGAATTCCTTAATTTAAAAACTAGCAAAATAAATTTTTTTTTTTCATTGAAATGATGGTAGGGCTGTGCATTCTCAGAGCATATCAATTGACAACTACAAGGATAATTTTGCTTTTAAACATGGTAGTGTTTTTTCTTCATTTTTATTAAATTATTATATATAGGGGGGCCTATGTATATCATCACCACAGTTATAGTTATAATCTGACATATGTTATAAAGTTATTGATTTTCTGGTGTATTTTACAAAACTAACACAAACATCACCTTGTTATGAATGCTGTGATAACTTTAAGGGAGATAACTCACATTTTAAATTATTTTCACTCACAGCATTTCTAATACAAATAGCCTAAACCAGCGGTGGCCAAACTACGGCCCGCGGGCCAGATCCGGCCCGCCAACCAGTTTTGACCGGCCCGTCAACCTCTTTTGGACGGCCTCTTATTGTTGATTAAAGCCACACACTTCACAATGAAATACCACACAAATTTATGTTTGAAATAAATAATTACATGTCATATTACAAATTACAAAACAAATTAAAACAACAGATTCATTATATGTTTTTTTTACAGTAATTTCAATTCGAAGACTGGTATACATGTCTTGGCAGATGTGCAGTACAGTAGTTTGCCGTTGCTTTCTGTACGTGGTTCATTATATATGTAAAACTAAATATCAGAACGTTATTTTTTTAGGATTTTATAGGTCTGGCCCTCGGGTGTTTCCCTTTACCATAATCTGGCCCTCGGCCTACCTTAGCTTGGCCACCACTGGCCTAAACAAAAGCAAGAGACTCTATTAGTATGTTTTATGTCGCACTATTTCAAATGTTAATTAATTTGTATATGTCATTTGTCGTTTTAAAACCGTACTGCGCAAAATATATGTTTTTGCTTTAGGTTTTTTTGGGTGTTTGTACTGGTTTTTACAGGTTCGGTGTACAGGATTTCGTCGCAGGAGGTTGACAAGTATGTAAATACATTCCTAAACCTAGAAAAATAGGACAAACTTTGATAGAAAACAAAAAGGTAAAGGTAATCCCTTGGCAGTGTGAGCAGTGCTCACCTATACCTGCGCTCACCTGTATCAGGTGGGATGACCAGTTCACTTCCTCACTGCCTTTGCCTTCTGTCATTCAAGAGCAGAGTTAGGTATCCATTTTTGTACAGTTGGGTAGACTAGAGTGAGAAGTGACCTGGTTTTTAACCCAGTTTCTTTGATAAAAGAAGCAAGAGCTTTAACCACTCAGCCACTCACCTGCTCAGATGTTGATGCAGGGACAATAATACAGGAGAAAAGATCATTTTCTTCAACTGAAATAACCTAGAAAATATAAAACTTCCGATTTTAAACAGAAATGTCACAGCTGTTTATGTGAATCGCGCAGAAACATGGAGAACAAGGGCCGAGCATAACTAAATCTACTTCTGGCTCATTTTTGCTCCATAAGAAGCACTGCGCAACTACTGCAATTAGCCATCTTGCAGGAAACCTGCAAGAACTAGCACAGTATACAAAACAAAACAGAACTTGCGAGGTATACAAAACAAAACAGAACTTGTGAGGTATACAAAACAAAACAGAACTTGCGAGGTATACAAAACAAAAAACAACTGTGAAATATACAGAACAGAACTGGTGAGGTATACAAAATAAAACAGAACTGGTGAGGTATACAAAACAAAAAAGAACTGATGAGGTACACAAAACAAAAAAGAACTGGTGAGGTATACAAAACAAAACAGGTGAGGTATTAAAAAAAACAGAACTGGTGAGGTATACAAAACAAAACAGAGCTGGTGAGGTATTCAAAACAAAACAGGTGTATAAAAAAACAGAACTGGTGAGGTATACAAAACAAAACAGAACTGGTGAGGTATACAAAACAAAACAGGTGTATAAAAAAACAGAACTGGTGAGGTATACAAAACAAAACAGAGCTGGTGAGGTATACAAAACAAATAAGAACTGGTGAGGTATAAAAAAAACAGAACTGGTGAGGTATACAAAACAAAACAGAGCTGGTGAGGTATACAAAACAAAACAGAGCTGATGAGGTATACAAAACTAAAAAAGGAACTGGTGAGGTATACAAAACAAATAAGAACTGGTGAGGTATAAAAAAAACAGAGCTGGTGAGGTATACAAAACAAAACAGAACTTGCGAGGTATACAAAACAAAACAGAACTTGTGAGGTATACAAAACAAAACAGAACTTGTGAGGTATACAAAACAAAAAACAACTGTGAAATATACAGAACAGAACTGGTGAGGTATACAAAATAAAACAGAACTGGTGAGGTATACAAAACAAAAAAGAACTGATGAGGTACACAAAACAAAAAAGAACTGGTGAGGTATACAAAACAAAACAGGTGAGGTATTAAAAAAAACAGAACTGGTGAGGTATACAAAACAAAACAGCGCTGGTGAGGTATTCAAAACAAAACAGGTGTATAAAAAAACAGAACTGGTGAGGTATACAAAACAAAACAGAACTGGTGAGGTATACAAAACAAAACAGGTGTATAAAAAAACAGAACTGGTGAGGTATACAAAACAAAACAGAGCTGGTGAGGTATACAAAACAAATAAGAACTGGTGAGGTATAAAAAAAACAGAACTGGTGAGGTATACAAAACAAAACAGAGCTGGTGAGGTATACAAAACAAAACAGAGCTGATGAGGTATACAAAACTAAAAAAGGAACTGGTGAGGTATACAAAACAAATAAGAACTGGTGAGGTATAAAAAAAACAGAGCTGGTGAGGTATACAAAACAAAACAGAACTGGTGAGGTATACAAAACAAAACAGAACTTGTGAGGTATACAAAACAAAAAACAACTGTGAAATATACAGAACAGAACTGGTGAGGTATACAAAATAAAACAGAACTGGTGAGGTATACAAAACAAAAAAGAACTGATGAGGTACACAAAACAAAAAAGAACTGGTGAGGTATACAAAACAAAACAGGTGAGGTATTAAAAAAAAACAGAACTGGTGAGGTATACAAAACAAAACAGAGCTGGTGAGGTATTCAAAACAAAACAGGTGTATAAAAAAACAGAACTGGTGAGGTATACAAAACAAAACAGAACTGGTGAGGTATACAAAACAAAACAGGTGTATAAAAAAACAGAACTGGTGAGGTATACAAAACAAAACAGAGCTGGTGAGGTATACAAAACAAATAAGAACTGGTGAGGTATAAAAAAACAGAACTGGTGAGGTATACAAAACAAAACAGAGCTGGTGAGGTATACAAAACAAAACAGAGCTGATGAGGTATACAAAACTAAAAAAGGAACTGGTGAGGTATACAAAACAAATAAGAACTGGTGAGGTATAAAAAAAAACAGAGCTGGTGAGGTATACAAAACAAAACAGAACTGGTGAGGTATACAAAACAAAACAGAACTGGTGAGGTATACAAAACAAAAAAAAGCTGGTGAGGTTTACAAAACTAAAAAAGGAACTGGTGAGGTATACAAAACAAAAAAGAACTGGTGAGGTATAAAAAAAACAGAGCTGGTGAGGTATACTAAACGAAACAGAACAGGTGAGGTATACAAAACAAAACAGAACTGGTGAGGTATACAAAACAAAACAGAACTAGAAAGGTATATAAAACAAAAGAGAAATGGCAATGTATACAATACAGTACAGAGTCAATAATAAAGATATGCTTAAGAAGAAACCGGAGACATACATGGCAGATGATTGGTTGAATGAAACACTGTGGAACCAAATCAAACAAAAGCTCTGTATGCACCACGTAAGAAAACAGAAACTTAGTTTAAACCTCATTTTTCTCTCACCACTAAACTGTAAATCGTAACTGCCGACTGACGCTGTATTGTTAACACCAGGTTCATCTGTCTGACCACAGGAAGATGCGACAGCATCACTAAGCTGCTTCTTGATGACATTTTGTTGTGGCGTCTGCAAGGCCATGTCGCAGCAATTAATACGCAGGTTGTGGATGGAATGGGTGACATTGTTTGCATCACGGATGTGAACTGGAAAGGGAAAGAACATTCCATAAGTCTGGTCCAAAGTTTGTACACAGAAACAAATACACATTTTTTTAATATGGCAGGCCATGTATTTCTAATTTTCTGCTGTGTCCTGCTAAGTTGACCATTCTGTGTCTAGAACAAGCCCCTATTCCAGATTAAGAGTCACCATCATTAGCGATATTAAGGCCAAGGAAGAGAATTGCACTTGTTGAGTTTTGCCTGATGATCTCATCATCATTTCCTTGTTTTGCTCCTAATGGAGCATAATGCCACCACTCCAGCTGCCCCCGCATAAAGCCAACACCAAAGCGCTCATGTACTCTTACAGCCGTGGTTTCTGTAGCTATTTGTTTTATATGATGAGGTTGCCAGCCTAGCCTAATGCACAACCTCATATTAGCACCTTTTACAACATGCCTGAGGAAGCACAGTCCTATTTTATTTTTGTCTACTCAGAGACCCCTGGGAAGAAAACAGGACGGCTGAAGGATTTCTGCACAAGATGTCATTGTGGGCTGCTTGCCTTCCAGTATACATTTTGTAATAAGGAGTGCAGATATGATAGATGAGATTCTTTGTCTACAGGTGTCCAATGGACTTTATCATTTATGATTTCAGAGGCATCTTCATCTATAGAGCATCATGAGCTTTTTTTTTAAGCTATTACATAAAAGATTAATAGGATTTTAAATTGTAAATTAAACAGAGAATACACACAGCTTATTTCATACTGGAGGCTATCAAACTGCGACTAACAATGCTCAGGTGTGCATTTTAGGATTCATGAATTAATAACATGAATGTAAAGAAAAGGTTGCTCTTTTGAAGAAAAAATTCGCATTACTGAAGTCTGATTTACATATGAAAGTGGCCGCACTTTCTGGAAAAGCAGTGTAGCATAGTGAGAAAGTAAAGACATTGTGTCACTGCGATTGTAAAACATGATTTATTTGCAGAGGCAACCACACATTGATTGACACAGAGTTAACCTCAGGAATGGGGTATCTGAGGAAGGTGGTTGAAGTAACATGGTCTGCAACCAGACAATACGTCATGGCCTCAAAACCCAGTCCCTACAGACCCAAGTAGAACAGTTCCAACTACGATGGTTTGGTCATGTCATCAGAATGGGAGAAGATCGGCTACCACGACAGATATGGGAAACTAAAAGCCAGGGATCCAGGACGACCCAGAGTTCACTGGGAAGACAACATTAGACAATCTCTGAAGCACGAGGCCTAGACAGGAACCAGGCCAGGAGGAAGACAACATTAGACAATCTCTGAAGCAAGAGGCCTAGACAGGAACCAGGCCAGGAGGATGACAGTGGATAGGATAGTATAGTGCTCTTTCTGGCAAACCTCTACACCTCAGGGTGACCATTCCGCCAGATTGGTCCAGATTTTTATGCCTAAAATGTGGGTTTGGCCAGATTTTTTTTAATGTTGAAATATCCGGTTTTTCCCGATTTACAAAACCATATGGCAGGCACCATTTCAAAAATTCCCCATCTGTACTTCACGACAAACGACTGAATTTCCACAGAATGGAGTAAATATTCTATCTACAATCTCGTAAGCTTTCCTGTTGTTGGACAGTTTATACAGTAATAGATTATCGTCATATTTTAACTCAGTTTTACAAATTGTGGCTCTATTTGTTTATTGCCACTTGTTTAAAAAAATGCACTTTGAAAGATACGAAGGTATTAGGATTAGTCATTTAAAACCTTGTTGTCCATTGCAAATAATTTTAACTTTAATATTGAGTTAAACATTAATGGTATATTTATTACATAAACCTACTCTAAGTGTCAAACTTTTTTTAAAAAAATAGTAGTATTGACTCATTTTGGCAAGGAGTGCTTCCTTCAACCTCAACACAAGGTCCATCAGTTATATTATGGTGTGTATATATATATATATATATATATATATATATATATATATATATATATATATATATATATATATATATATATATATATATATATATATATATATATATATATATATATATATCCAAATATAAAAGACCTTGTGGTTTGCATAAATAAAAGTGTGAATATGCAGAAACATTTTTTAAATTTCCATGTTTTGCCAGATGTTGGCAAGATTCAGAATGTCTCATGTGCAGAGGTGGCACATTTGAGTCAGTAGCAAAAAAAGGTGCTGTTGATTAAAAACAAAAGAAAAAACCACACACACACAATAAAACATGAACGCCACACTTATGTCTGAAAGTTCGCAATCAAAACTCATATTTCTTAACAAAAGAAGTATGAAAAAGAAAAAGTAACTGCTACAAAAGGCCCGTTTACGTTTCAGACTGTGAAACATCACAATAATTTGATATCAGTGGACTGTACTTGATAACATTTTCCATTATTCCGAAAGTGCCAACAAATTTGCATGCACCAGAATCAGAAAAACCGCTGGTTTTTTTCTTCTTCTTTTTTAATCAGCAGAACCTGTTTTTGCTACTGAGACAAATGTTCCACCTCTGTACATGAGACATTCTGCTTCTGAATCGTGCCAACCCTTGGCAAACATGGACATTTTTTTTTTAAATTTATCTGCGTCTAATTTATTGTAGGATGGTTTGGATGTTGTTTTTTGTCTTTTTCCCCTTACTTTCTTTTTTGTTTAAAAAAAAACATTAAAATTTGATAATGATTGGATATTGTAAATGTATGCTATTATTTTACCTTTATAACGTTCCGTTGTCTAAATAATGCTCAAAGTACATGTGCGAATGACAGGATACAGTATGCAAGATGTGAGAGAGGAAGGGCATAATGTCAGACGGGCCTGCGTGCCAAATTCTTACTCCTTTGAAAATAAAGTTTGTTCCTATGTCAGAGCTCTGCAATCGTTTTCACTTCGCGGCACACTTAAAGTGCCTTTCTAAATTTCACAGCACATTATATTTCAATAGGTTAGTCTGGCCAGTATTTTAAAATTCGATGCAATTCATAAGATAATTTATTTGTGATAGATTGGTGGATGATGATAACTCAATTTATTATTTGTAAAATTGTACGTGTGATTCGTTCGTAATATTTAATTTGGTATACAGTTATATAGTGTATTCTGCCTTGTGTCACGGCACAACATGCAGGCAATGACGGCACACTATTGTGCAGTGGCACACCGGTTGCAGAGCACTGATTTATGTGACAATGTTTCTGTGTGTATTTGAAAAGCTTTTTTAAAGTCGATGATTTTAATCATCTTAATATATCAATAGGGGCCTAGACACAAAATATAGGTAACCTGATGAAATTATTGTTTAATGTGTAATAAATAAATTTTATTATCATTTATTATTTAAAATAAATATTTCCTACTTTTTCACTATAATGTCCCCCCTTCCATGACAAAAAGTTAGGCTAATGGTCCTTTTTGCATTAAACGCTAGCAGAAGAGGAACGACTAAGTAAGTAAACTGCTCTTTAACAGGCAATTAATAATGAAAGTAGTGAAGTTGGTATGTGAAGTCCTCTTATAATGGGAGAAGCCACGTGCTAACTACGCCGTTCACGTAATTTTATTACTCACTTTCTGATGAGAGTCGGCAGAAAGGCTGAATCAGTTGCACAAAATTCAGGTTATTTTTCTGACACAACAGCTGCGCGTCTGAGCTGCAGAGAACCGCGATATGGGGACTGAAAGAGTTTTGAATAAATTCACTGGCGCTCTGTTTACAATGTGACATTATTGACGATCGTTGTAATGGCACAAGTCTTTACATTTGATAAGAGACTCGAGTAAAACATCAATTATGTACTGTTTCTATTACAGTGTCATATGCCATGTTTATCGACTCCGCCACTTCCGGGAAATACAGAAGGGAGACAATTGGATATAAATGGACAGGGTGGAAAAAGCAGTTGTCAACACAAGCCACTCCAAAACAAAAACCTTAGTGATATCACGAGAGGAAAGAAGGCATCAGATTAAGCTGGGAGAACAGATCCTGGAGCAGGTCAGCCACTTTAAATACATCGGAGCTGCCATAGGCTGGAAGGGAGGCATCAAAGAAGATTTGGCTACCCGAAGAGCAGCAGCTGGGATACTTTTTCAGGCCATAAATCGAGAATTCCTCAGCAAAAGAGAAGTGGGTAAGAAAACGAAGATGGCTGCATACCTACCTATGTCCCAGTCTTGACATATGGATGCGAGTCATGGGCAATGACTACAACCCACAAAAGCCAGATCCAAACCTCAGAAATGAGGTATCTGAGAAAGGTGGTTGAAGTAACAAGAAGAGACATTGTCCGCAACCAGACGATACATTAAGGCCTAAAAACCCAACCCCTGCAGACCCAAGTAGAACAGTTCCAACTAAGATGGTTTGGCTATGTCTGCAGAAAGGGAGAAGATCGGCTGCCACGGCAGGTATGGGAGATTAAGAGCCAGGGATCTAGACCTCCAGGACGACCCAGAGTCCGCTGGGAGGACAACATTAGACAATCTCTGAAGGACCGAGGACGAATGCAACCAGGCCAGGAGGAAGACAACCGATAGGGTAGTATGGCACTCTCTCTTCCAAATCTCTACATCTTACGGTAGAAGAGGAACGACTAAGTAAGTAAAGAATACAAGCCAGTGGTTCCACCCTGGAAAATCAAGAAACCAGACACGGACTACCACCTTGCAGAAGTACTTAAGAAAGCAAATAATACAGAAAATATTAAAAACGCAGCCAAAAATATATATACAACAAGTATCAAAGGACAGCATTGTTGTATACACAGACTGATCCAAGGGAGAGGATGGCAAATTGGGGATCGGAATATATATTCCAATATGGAAAATGGCAAAAGAATATAGTGTCACGTAATATGCCCCTATTTTCACTGCACAAATTGTGGCAATACTAAACGCACTATAAATATTCTCTAATAACTCTCCCAAGAAAATAATCTTAACTGACTCTCTTTCAACAACTCAAGGTGGAGTGGGTTCAATTCTCTGCACTAGACAACAGGAGGCTGACACTTGGGAGTCATGACCTAAGTACCCCCTTTACAGTGTAAAGGAGATTAAGGGGCCGAAACACTTGATCGACGGGGGGACTTCTGATGATGAACAGATTGCCTCCTGTTGTATCGCTCTGTATAGAGTTTCCTACCATCATCATACTTATATTCCAGAGGATGTTCAGTCTTAATAACTTGAATACTTTTTTATTTTAATGATGAAAAATATCCCGTTCAACCTCAGAAGGGATTATAATTAGGATATATAGTGTTTTCAATTCCAAATAAGATGAATACCTGCCGATATGGGAAAGTGGCATCACACCAGTCAAATCATTGTAAATATGGCAAATCCAAATTACCACTTTTGCTTTATGTTAAAAAAAAAATGATAACTGAGTCATCAGTGAATGACCCTAAGTATAAGTGGACCAATGTGCCGAGAGACTGAATGGCTGCTGGGTAAGCAGTCGTGAACATTGGCTGTCTGGAGGGCGAGCGGGGCGGCACCAGGCACATGGACTCCGTAAGGACATCCTTTGCCTGTTCCCTGGTATGGTGGCTCTACCAGGGTGACCGAATATTTCCACCATTTATTGCAAATACACCATGAGTATTTTAACTATCCAGAATCATCGCGGGAGCTACGGAGATCGTGCTCTGTCCTCGATACCTGCAGCGAATGAAATGAGAAAATACAAATGCAGAAGGAGAGGTAGAGGAGAGAAGAGAAGAGAAGAGAGAAAAAGAAGGGCAGAAAAGAGAAAGTTCAGAAAGAAAGCAGATCGCCTCTCGATGAAATGTGTGCGTATAGGATACTGGAGTTGTCGAAATGCCAATCAACGGGCAGCCATTATACAAACAATCATCTACAATTTCGATATCCTCATGATCCAGGAGACAAATTTTAAATCCAATAGTTTTATCAGTTGTCCAGGCTACAGATGTTACTCCAATCCCTGCAGGCCTGGTAGACGATGGCAAGCTATACATGTAAAACTTGAGCTCCCTCATACGTGGTTGGATACAAGTTCCCAAACTATTGGGAATGTGAAATTGCAGAGGATTGCTGTGAATATAAGTGGTCAGGAGTGGCGAGTCTACAATTGATATGCTCATGTCGATCATCTTACAGAAGAGAGTAGTTGGAATTTTCTGGCGGAAATTTCTGAAGATTCTAACATAAGGTGTTTAATTGCTGGCGATTTCAATGCTAGATCCAAGGAGTGGGGGAACATCACGGAAAATAGGCAGTTTATAGCTTTGAGCCAGGCATTACTTAACATGGAGCTTACCATCTTGAATGATGGACGCCCAACTAGACTGGCAACTAAATCTGGGGATACAAATGGTGTCATAGATCTGGCATTCATCTCTAGTGCCGCCACTACCATGGCATGTTGGGATGTATTAGGTGCACAGGAAAGTGATCACCTACCTTGCGTCATACTCATTGCAAAGGGTAGGACCACTAGACGCAGGAACCTAAACAGACCTTCAAGTATCCTACAGGCCCACTCGACTGTAACAACCCTTTACACAAATGACGTCACAATGCCAAACAAAAGACAGCGAGAACACCTTTCACACCCCCCCCCCCCCTGGTGGAATAAGACAGTGGAGGAAGCATGAATAGAAAAGGAAAGAGCAACAAAGGAATGGCGTAAAGTACGAAACAGATGAATGAGGGAGAGGTTGATGAGATGGAGAAAAAGCAAAGAGACGTAAATAGATTCAAGAGCTTGGCAAGTGAGGCCAACGATAAGGTGTGGGAGGACTTTGTGCCACAGGTGGGTAGGGAAAAACCCTACAGAAATCCTGGTTCTGACATCGAAGAATGAATAGGAACATGCGTCTATATCCCTAATATCAAAAGCTCCACAGGACTAAGCCTGAAGACGGACAAAGAGAAGGAAAGAGTATCATTCAATCGATATGTGGAGCAAACGGATAAAGGTTACAAAAGTGCCCGCCTGAAAATAAAGGACAGTGTTCTGGAAAATGCCCTAAGGGGCCAGATATACTTCGATCTCATTTCTGAAGAGGACGTGGTGTACACATTGAAAACCAGCGGAAATACTGCTCCAGGTCTTGATAGTGTACAATACTATCACATTAAACAGGTCGACGATACAGCCATTATAAATATGGTGACGAATTATCACACTACAGAATGTCTATGGTAATGTGACCGAGTGGCCAGAAAGGTGTAATTTTTGACTGAGTAATAGTTGTCGATCTTGTCTACGGTGTATATTTGCGCTCATGTGGCATTCTCACACGGGAATGGGCGATCTAAACGAAACACACCTTTGCCATCCGTGAAGAAGACAGACGTGTGAGACATGGGAGACAGCGCTCGGTTGTTAGACATCTCGGCGCTTTTTGACACCAGAAGAAAACACCTTTTTGAGCACGAAACCGTAAGAAGTGTGAGTAGGGCAAATGTTGCTGCTAAAAACTTGTCGCAACTTATTCTGACCATGCATTCTGACTATAGTTAATTTTTAATGCATGGGAAGGAACTCATGGAATTGTAGTCACTTTTATTTCTACAGTCGTCTAATCTTGATAGCTATCGTCAAGAAGTTGTCTTATCTTGATAGCTAGGGTTGCCGATAGTTGTGTGAACGATTTTTGAGTCATGTCCATTTATGGAGCGCTCAGATCGCCAGTTCTTTGAAAACAGTTGGCAATCGCAATGTTTCAAGATTCATTTTCTTTTAAGGTAAAAGGTCTTTAGTCGAACATCGTAGAAAATTCTTCGCTTCGTAAATCTGGCTGAGTTGTATTCGATTCGCGTGTTCTGCGCATGTCTCTTTTTGTGGCGTTGTAAAAACGATTTCCGCCCAGGTTAGTCTGAGCAGAGAAGCTGGTAAGGCGAGACGTAGCTATGTGCTAGTCTTCGCTCTTATTGGATTTTTGTGCTTTTTTCCTGGACATTTGTGGTTTTTTTGTGTGGTTAGCTTAGGCTTTAGCTTAGGCTAACTTTGTGTTTCTAATTTGGTTTTTTCATAACCAAGAGGAAAATAAAAAAATGCCCGCACCAATTGTGCCAGTTATTGTACTTAACATGGAGAAAGACCTGGAGGGAGGTGAGCTACATAAACCAGGAACACTAGTGATCTCTATCAAAGGGCCACAGGCTAATAGAGCCTCATATTCTTTGATTGCCAGCATTCTGGCCGGACCAGCTGGTGTTGGTACGAGTGGCGTCGCCACGCTATACAGGTTTGCGAGCCCATTCAAGTGGTTTGCAACGCTAACAGCAGCTGCCCAGATGAAGCATTACGCTGGCCTGCATGGCAAGAAATTTGAATGGACAAACCCGCAGATGTCTGTCTACATTGAACATTTGGATAAGGAAAAATCCAAGGGGACACTCAACTGGATGCCCCCGACTATGAAAGCAGAGGCGGCCCAGCGAATTGCAGTAGCGGTGACGGGAGACAAAGAGGCGGAAGTGTCTCGAGTCAACACCGCCCACGATAAGTGGAACTTTTTGTTCAAGCCGTCGGCACACCAGGTGCCTCATTTTGTCAACCTCAAAATGGAGGGCCCAACAGAAAAATTCCAGAGAGTATGGGTGTCCCTGCCCGGGAGGAAAACCCAATGTGCCATTTGTGGGGGTGATGACCACTGGGTAAGCCAGTGCCCAAAGAAGCGGACACCCGCCTCCCAGGCCAAACAAGCTAGGAAAGAGGAAGTGGTGGTGGAAAGAACACCTGCAGAGTTAAGCAGGGAGACTTTAGCAGAACAGGACGAGGCAAGTGAGCTCCCCGCCCAAGATAGCCCAGGTGCCAGTGAAGGCGAGGGTTATACCAAAGTGATGAAGAAGAAAGAAAAGAAAGAAGTAAATAGGAAGAGATTCCTGCTTCAGGCAACGGAGCCTGTGAGGCCGAAGGAGGTTAAGCGTAGTAACAGTAGGTCGCCAAGCAAGCGCTCTCCGAGCAAAAGTGACCTGCCTCCATCACCATCACCAAGGGTGCCTACACCAGAGCCATCCCCGAGATGGGCATCATCGACACCTGTTGTTGATGAACGCAGTTCACCTCGACCAAACAGCCCGGTAGGAGGGTCGCCGGCAGAATCTAGTTTCCCAGAAGTGCCAACAAACACCCAAGTTGGTATAAATTGGGCAGCAGAGACTGAGGAAGATGAAGACATGGAGGCGATAATGTCGCAAGCCAACATCTTCATAGACGGCCAGCCTTATGATGACGTAAGCGACGCATGAGTCTGCCTTTACAAGCCTTTTTTCCCTGCACTGGAGCCCAGTGCAAGATGTTAGTTGCAAACTTCAGGCAGATGAGACAAGTACTGATGACGAACGGTGCAGCTGTGGGCACGCCCAAGCTGCACCCCGATGTTGTCCTTCCCTGTGACCCTGTCGGAAGTTTGGACTGTAAACAACCAGTGCGTGGGAAGATGAGCCCCCTCAAGTGGACCCAAGTGAAACTGTCCATAAAAATAAAAATAAAAATGTATCTTATTACAGTAAAGTGTGCCAAGACCCATAGTTTAGGAGTGGTGTTAAAATGTATTAGTAAGAGTTGTGTTTATGTAAATAGTGTTTATGTAAATAGTTTTTTGATAGTTAGCTTGTCCACAATACACACACTTTAACATGCGCACAGTTTCATTTAAGCAGTCAACTCCCCCCTAGGGGGGGTGAGAGTGTTGGGCGATGCAGTCTCATCTGCGTCCAGCCTAAATTATCAGTGCGGAACGGATAGTCAGCCCCAGGTCACTATTCCGTCAATCAGTCATGTAACTAGGTCAACAGGTCAGCCCCTACGCACCCCCTCGACAAGAAATGCAAACAGGAACGTGTCGAGTGGCCTAGTTATGACAGAGAGCGGTCAGCCCACAGTCACCGCTCTATTGTGTAAGCCATGTGCAACAAGTATCACTGTGCCTAGTACATTCATTACAACACATAATAAACCATCAACTAGTGCTTTGTTGAGTATTTCACCTGTAGCGGGTAGTCAGCCCCAGACCACTACTCCGCTTTGTAATTCAAAAAAGACAGACGGTCCGCACTCAGTCCCCGTTTTGTCAAATAGTTTAGATATGGCAAGTGACCACTCTGCCACTTTGCCAGGTAGACAGTTTAGAGCGAGTGGCCAACTTCTGCTTACCACTCCGACATGCAGTCTAGCGATAATATCTCTCAATATCAATGGTTTGAGAAATAAGCTGGACCATGTAATTAAACTTATTAAAAAAGAGAAACCCGATTTTTTGCTTTTACAGCAAACCGGTGTCACTACAAACTATCACGCGGGTCAAATAACAACTAGATTAGGACTGAAGCATGGTTGGTTCGCCCGGGGCACCTGCCATACTGGTGTTGCCATTCTTCAAATTAATGAAGATTGGGATGCAGTGCATCACAGAACTGACAATGATGGCAGAATTGTCATTATACAAATACAAAACAAACACAACAAGCATGACACACACACACTTATAAATATATACGCCCCTGCGACGGAAATTGACAGGCCTAAGTTTTATGACGGATTACACGACATACTAACGGAACACTACAAGGGGAAAAAAAAATTTTATGGGGGGATTTTAATTGTATTCTATCCGACCTTGACCGGTCTGGAGGCTTCACGAGAGCGCAGACACGAGAAAAGTCTTTACTTGTACGACAAGTTCAGGCTATGTTAGACGAACATGACCTTTCAGACGCATACAGAAAAATAGAACCCAATAAACAAACCTTTACATATTACGACAAGACGAACCCATTTTTTAGACTGGCTTCAAGATTAGATAGAATTTACACCACTAGTGACTATAATATACACAAAATATACCATATAAAAAATACTCTTAAATTCACAGATCATCACGCAGTTTACACATCTTTAAGTACGGGACACACGCACAAACAAGTAAAGAGATCCCCGCATTGGAAATTTAACAACAGCCTACTTAAAAACACTTACTATACAGAACAAATAACACAACTGATACAAGGTTACGCACAAGACATTCCAAAAAATAACATTGCTCAATATTGGGATATGCTAAAGAACACAATTAGAGATAGAACGCAGATTTTGGCTACATTCATTCACAAAAAGTTTAAAAAAGAAGAGGGGATTTTAGAAGAAGCAATTAGTTTAACCAAAAGTTTAGACAACACGAACCCTCACTTACACACCTTAGAACAGCAGTTAGATCAATATAGACAGTATACCTATCAGGGAGCATTACTTAGGACAAAATTACACACTATAACGCAGGAAATCCCTAGTAGGCAATATTTAGCAATTGAACAGAATGTACAACGCAGTAGACAGATACACGAAATAATTGACATGAAAGGAAAACATCATACAGACAATACCAATATTAGTCACGCTTTCTTCGAATACTACAAGCAGCTATATACTAAAGAAGAAAGTGATGCAAACATACAAGACAAATTTCTAAAATACACAAAGTGTCTAAGTGATGAGGAAAGTGAAAGGCTAGACCAACCCCTAACTTTAGATAATTTGCAAGGGGCACTTAGTACTTTTCAAAAAGATAAAGCACCCGGACCTGATGGGTTAACTGCAGAATTCTACAGGGCTTTCTTCCCCTGTTTAGGGCCCATTCTAATTAAAATGCTGGAAGAGGCATTTCAAAAAGGGGAACTCCCGGAAAGTTTAAACCAATCTTATATTACGTTAATCCCCAAGGACTGTAATGATAAAAAGTCAATTAAGAATTTTCGGCCCATTTCTCTTTTAAATGTTGATTATAAAATTCTAGCCAAGGCATTAACTCTGAAGCTTAAGCCACACATGCACGCAATAATACATGAAAATCAACAGTGTAGTGTGCATGGTAGGAACATTAGTAGACACACACATTTTATTAGAGACTTGATTACATACACACATGATAGACAGTGCCAGAGCGCCATATTATCTCTAGACCAGGAAAAGGCATTTGATAGAGTATCACATGCCTTCCTACATAAAAATCTTAAAGCTAATAATATAGGGAAATACTTTAGATCATGGATAAAAATCCTATATAAAAAACCTGAAAGTAAAATATTGATTAATCATAGTTTAACTAAAACATTTAAATTAACGAGAAGTGTTAGGCAAGGATGCCCTCTGTCGCCCTTGCTATATGTAATAACGTTAGAACCTGTGTTGGAAAGAATAAGACAGGACACAAATATCACGGGGACTTTCGTCCCCGGTGCAGGGGAAAGAAAATTGTTGGCCTACGCCGATGATACAATATTCTTTCCAACAACAAAGGATTCTATAAAAAAATATCTTAGAGGTTTTCACAGAGTTTGGATACGCTAGCGAATCCAAACTAAATATTCAAAAATCTAGCATAATGGGAATAGGTAAATGGGGCAATAGGTCAGATTTCCCTTTTCAATTAACGGTAGTGAATAAAATTAAAATTTATGGAATTAACTTTTCTTTTAATCCTCAAGACCCCAATAAAGAAACATGGACAAAATTGATAGAGAAAATCCAAAATATGTTAGAAATTTACAAAAATAAAACGGCTACCATTTTCGGAAGAAGTATTATAGTTAATTGTTTTATTATGCCAAAAATAATTTACACAGCAAATATACAAATAGTACCTAAAAAGTTTATAACAGAAATAAATAAACTAATTAGGACCTTTATTTTTAGGAATACCTGGCACAGTATTAAACACACTACTCTAATACAACCTAAAAATAAAGGGGGGATAGCCTTACAAGACATCAACACTAAAATAAAAGCTTTAAGGATTAAATACATAGGGGAAGTTATAAAAAGCCCGAGTCTATACCCGCTGGCACACTACTACATAGGTTTAAGATTATTAAACCTTTGTAAGTTGAATAACAATCAACCCCATTTTTTTGGTACACCACCAACTTTTTACAAAATATGTCTACAAAATTTAGAGGGGAACAAACACTTAATAAAACAAGACACCAAACTTATATACAAACTTCTAGTTGCAGCACAGGAAACACCTATAAAGACACGAAGAGGGTACAACCTCTTTATAACTGATTACACACAGAGTTTTAAAAACATTCACGCAATAGACATTAAACCACAAGCAAAAGAAGTCACTTACAGACTACTACACAGTTTAACACCAATAGCTAACAAATCATCAATGAAGGCAAACAGATTAGCGCCCAAATGTAAACTGTGTAGTGATAACATTACAGAGACAGAAGACCACTTGTTTTACACATGTAGGACAGTGGCCCCCACTTTAAACAGATTAAGGAGATTAATAGCCCCACACTCACAACAGACACTTAATTTATATAGAGCAGTCACGATGAACACGTTACCACGAATGACGAGACGAACAGAACTTAAGTTACTGACTTTGTTAACTGACTTTAGGTATCTTGTATGGACATGTAGGAACAGAGCTGTATACGACAATAGACATTATGACAGTACAATATTTACACAAATATACGAACGCATGACGCAAAACATAATAGAACAGATTTGAAACTTTTGTGTTATTGTTTAAGTACTTAAACCTTTATTGACCTTTCTTTTGTCATGCAAAGCAAGGTAGCTTTGCTTGTAAATACTTCATGTCAAAATGTAAAAATCATACTTGTGGCCTTTGGGTCATCATGCAAAGCAAGTTGCTTTGACTTTAAATAACTTTTAGTGTATACGTCTTCATCAATCATCTCATAGTAGGGTGTCGATGTTTATAGCCTCATTTGCTTCATCATCTAAAATCTTGGTAGTCATTGTGATTTTGTTTGGGATATTGTTTGGGATTTTTTTTTTTTTTTTTTTTTTTTTTTTTTTTTTTAGTATATCTTTATATATTGAAATAATTTGATTTGTACCTGGACTTTTTGTAATTTGTTTATGCAATAGTTTTGATTTGTTGTTTAGCTTTTTAACTTTAAATTTTGTGTAATATTTTTTGCATATTGTTCTTTTTTAGATTGTAATATTTAAAGTTATTAAAAAATATTGATTTGTTCGCAATTAGGTAATAATTTTAATTTGTACCCGGGTTATTTAACTTTAGATTTTGTGTAATAATTTGCTTTTGCTCTTTTTTGGTCTTGTAATATTAACTAAAATATTGTTTTTGTGTTGGTACCGGGTTTATTAACTTTAAATAATGTCCTTTAAAATGACTATTTTAAATTGTTGTAAATACTATCAATGTTGTAAATATATTGACCAAATAAAGGTTTTTAAAAAAAAAAATATGTGCTAGTCTTCGCTTAGATTATTCAGGAAGGAGTCCTCATGATTGTTGTTCCTTTTTTGAGATGATATATCTCCATGTTATTCCTAATGCCTGGAGGCATATGTGATTATATGATTAAATTCCTGATGAACAGGTAAATGAATCCTTTTTTGCTAAGTGACTTTATCGCCATCTTGTGATGTTGACTTTCGCTTAGCCTGCCTTATTATAAAGCCTATATATTATGACAAGTTTGCTCAGCTCACGATCCACTTCTATTGTCACGCATCGATTGATGCCTGTCCTACGGACTACTTGCTTCCTGAACTTTGTTGATGGATCTAGGTTTGATACCTTTGCTGTATAAGGAACATAGAGAACGATAATGTGGCGCTCAAAAGACATGCCTGTCTTGTTGAGGTCAAAACGAGGAGACCATATTTAATCTCCTAGTTGATATCTACTAGCTCTTATGGAAAGGGGAAGTTTACTACCTGACTACATGAACAGCGGTCTACGATATCCTAAAAGGCATATCATGTACATTAATATTATGCTGTTTGCTGTGCCTGTTGAGTCGACTACTTCGATGATACAATGACTGTTGTGAAAATACCTGTGATGTTTTTCTGCATAACGATGTCCATGCATTTTGTCATTGTGGCGTACAATATATATTGCCAAAAAACCATCACTGCTGTTTAAAGCTTTATTGACTTTCACATCGTGAGTTAACGTGACGTCATTGTGTGGATTGCCTTGTTTGTAATGCTCACTGTTTGAATACACATCTGTATCCTTACATCACACTTAAACCAGACTAAAGACACCTTGTTACTACGCCTCATCATCCCTGGTGTCTGAGGGTGGCACACTACTCTGCAAAGGCCAGGATTATCATACCTTGAGAGAAGCAGATGAAATACAACACCCTCAACGTTGTGTGGCAAATGTGACATCATCCACAGAACTATACACTACACACATTAATGCTACGCAACATTTGGTGGCCATAAGCTGGTTTGGTCTGGTACCAGCATACACGGGGTCCCTTACCCACTTCATTCAACAAGAATTCAACAAGCTGCATCGTTCCAGAAATCAACATACAGCGATTTTTCAAGACATCTACATACAGAATTATGGCAGTACCCGGCGTTGAGTCATACATTGCCAGTTGAAACGTGTTGCTGTCGTTAGTTACACTACCTGTACTGTTTAGAAGCTCAAGTACCATCGTCATGGCAGTTGAAGCAGTCCAGATGTACCATCATCGTTGGATCTTCATTCCTTAGGACGCTGATTGTCATCTGTTTTTTCTGCTGTGGCTGACGTTTGGATACCAATAAGTTAAGTGGCCTGTTTGTTTGTGAACTGTGCCCTTATACTTCTACTGAGTCTTCTGTGTTTCATCTCATTCTTTTGTTTACATGTTATATGTTTATATGTTATTTGTATATTTATATTTATAGGTTTATGTGTCTGCGGGTTTTTCGGTTGGGCGGAGTCTCCCTTAGATCCTACCACGTGATAGAGGTCGTCTATCGTGAGCGTTTTCTGTAGGGTGTGCAAATTTCCGATACTGGAATTTGCAAAGCGACTTCTGTTGCTATTTATTGTTAGTTGTGACGATATGGTCAGTGTTTTTTTCGGGATTTTCTTCACATTCTTTAGTTTGGTTTTGATTTGTTTGTATTTGTTAGCCTCCTCTTTACTATAGTTTAGTTTCATACAACATTTTTGTTTATACACTGTGGTGTCATGTGTATTGTCTAATATCCTCGTAGATATCATCACATTTTTTGTGATATTTCTTTAATTTTCGCTTTATTTTTTGTTGATTTCTACGAATGTTTTCGTATTGTTGTTTACATTGTATTGTTTACATTGTATTGTTTACAGTGTAATGTTTACATTGTTATTGTTTACATTGTGATTGTGTTTACATAGTCATTGGTTAGACTTATAGTAGTTAATTCACATTTAATAGTGGGTTATGCTTATGCATTACTACTACACTTATGATTAATAAATGATGAATAGTATTGTGCACTATTGAATGGGAAGTGCACCTATGATCAAGAGTTGATTGATGATATTTCAAAAAGGTCTATACACAAGTTCTTTGATATAAGACTTGTTTCCCACAGAGATTGGGATAATAATATAGTGTTGTGAGTAAACAAGTGCTTCATTTAAGACTTGTTATAATTAAATTTGAAATAAGATAATTAATTATTTCAGGTTGTGGACTCATATTATTACTCATCATGGCTACATTTGAGCACTTTATTGAGCAGGGTAAATTGCTTGGGAAGACTGGTGATAAGTTAGAAGAATTTGCAACTGCTCAATATGATAAAGCAATGGAAGCTGAACAAAAGAAACTGCAGATGCAGGTGGAAATTAAAAGATTAGAAAAACAAGCTGAGGCTGAAGAAAAAAAAGTTACAAAGAGAAGCAGAAGCAAAAGCTGAAGAGAAAACACTTGAGGCTGAAAATAAAAGACTTGAGGCTGAAAATAAAAGATTTGAAATAGAGGCTGAAAATAAAAGACTTGAAAAAGAGGCTGAAAATAAAAGACTTGAAAAAGAGGCTGAAAATAAAAGATTTGAAATAGAGGCTGAAAATAAAAGACTTGAAAGAGAGTCTGAAGAGAGAAAAGCAAAAATGGAGCATGAAGAAAAAATCTTAGCTTTGGAAGTTGAGAAATTAAAGGTGATGAACATGGGTAATGCTAATGATGCAAATAAGGTCTCAGATAAGACTAATGCAAGCACTTTCAAGCTTAATCTACCACCATTCAATGCTTCCATCGACGATATAACATTCTATTTGGACAGATTTGAAACTTCATGTAAAGTACATAACATAGATAAATCATTACAGGTTTATCATTTGTCCAAAATACTTAGAGGTGATGCTTTGAGTATGTTAAGTATGGTAGATGAGCCTGACAAGAACAACTATGAGGTTGTCAGGGCTATGTTGTTAAAAAAATACCAACTTGACGAAGACGGCTATCGTCTTCAATTTAAAAATATGTTACCAGAAACTGGTGTGCAATTCTCTGAATTCATTTCAAAGACACGTCTTACTTTTTTTACGTTGGGTGGAGCTGTCTAAGACAGAAAAAAACTTATGAAGGACTTATGGACTTAATACTTAGAGACAAAGTCATGTCTTCTGTCAATGAGTCTTTCCTTGCTTTCCTTCATGAACGTAAACCTAAAACAATAAAAGAAATGGAAGATTTCTGTAGCCAGTATATAACTGCGCATCCTCACGTAACCATTGGTAACTCTAAAGTAAAAGAAGGTCTGCCAGTTGCTTCGGCAGCACCTTATGGTCAAAACTCTAGTCATAGATTCCAACAAAATTTTGATAGGAAAAGTAACCGTAGTTACGGTCAAAATTATGGAAATCAATTTCAGGGTGATTCTTCGTCGAAGAATTGGAGACGAGCTGACAGTCCTCGTTACTTCCAACCTAATAATTTTAGGCATTTCAGAAGAGGATATGGTAACAGAGGCTTTTCCTCGCGTAAACCTCAAAACCAAACAAATAGATGTTCACATCAATGTGGACATGATAATAATCATGGAAACTGTAGTTCGAAACATGATAACAGTTATAATAGAGACAATAATAACTACAGAGACAATAACAACAGTGATAACTTCAGAGGTAATGGTAGTCGCGGTAGATCTCAAAACAAAAAAAAAGAGATATCATCAGGCTAACTCGGTTCAACAAGAATCTCAGGGAGCCTGTAATCAGGTTTCTGATAATAAAAACTCTGACGCTGTCACTTGTTCTTCTTTTGACTTTGGGAGAGCAAACAAGTGCCCCCAATGCAGTACTTTGTTCGAACCGACTACAATATCGACTTTGAGTTGTGGTCACCCTCTCCCCGCTCTTCCTGCTTCGGTTGCACATGACGGGAGAGGTTCTCTAATCCTACATAAGGGTCTTGTTAATAATACTCCGGTCTCACTACTTTTCGATTCCGGATGCACCACTATTGGTGTTAGACAATCGCTTGTAGATCCATCCTGTGCGACAGGAAGGGTTATCAAATGTGTCACATTTGGCGGCACTCTAGAGAAATATCCTACTGCTGTAATCCACATTGCCACTCCTTTCTTTACAGGAGATGTGCATGCCTGTCTCTTACCTATTCAATTGCGGACCTTATTATTGGTCGTATCCACGGAGTTAGGGAATGTACCCCACAGCAGATTGCTGCTTGGGAAGATGATAATATGCAAGCTACCAATGCAGTGGTTACAAGAGCACAAGCTCTACAAACACCACAAACTTCGTTGGATAATGATAATGAAGTTCATAGCCAAGATAGTACCTTGGTTATTTCTCGTGACTCGTTCATAAAATTACAAGAAGAAGATCCTACGCTAAAGAAATTCTTCATTCTTGCGAAGAAAGGTGATCCAAATAAGGATACACAAAGAAAATCTTGGATAGAAATGAAAAACGGCGTACTTGTACGTATGGTACAAGACTCGGCTACGTCAGCACATTCGCAAATTCTTGTTCCCAAGAGTATGAGAGTGCAAATATTGCAGCATGCTCATGACTCGCAATGTGCTGGACACATGGGATTTTCCCGTACAAAGTCGAGAGTCCTTGCGGCTTTCTTTTGGCCCTTTGTTAACAAGGACATTCGTATATACTGCCGATCATGTCAGGTATGTCAGGAGGTCAAATCTAGAGGACCACGACATGCTGCGCCTATCCAGGCTGCTGACATCCCTATTCGGCCATTCCAAAAAATGGCCATAGATATTATTGGCCCTTTTAAGATAAAGTCGGCCAGAGGACATCAGTTTATCCTTACATGTGTCGATATGTGCACACGTTGGCCAGAGGCTATCCCTCTAAAGAGCATATCTACTACAGATATCGCAGATGCTCTTTGGCTGATATTTTCTCGCTTGGGGTTCCCCAGAGAAATACTGTCAGACCATGGCACTCAACTCATATCTGATACTATGTCTCAAGTAATGTCTACCTTACACATTAAAAGATCTCTCAGTAGCATCTATCATCCTATGTCTAATGGGTTAGTTGAGCGTCTGAATAGAACGCTCAAGACTTTACTTGGTAAGATAACTGAAGACCATCCTCAAGATTGGGACAGGGTTTTACCTGCGGCTCTCTTTGCCTATAGAGAGGTCCCAAACGAGCACACAGGATTTTCTCCCTTTGAACTTGTCTTCGGCGCGCGTCCGCGCGGCCCTATGTCTTTATTACACGATCTCATCACTGCCGATGATATTAGTGATGACACTCAATCTTCATATGAGTATGTCATTGCTCTTAGGCAAAAGATCATTGAGGCATGCAAACTAGCGACTGCTTCGTCAGAAATTGCTAAAGAAAAAGCAAGGCAGTTTGCTAACAAGAACAGATGTCTACGACAACTTTGTCCAGGTGACAAAGCATTCGTCCTACTCCCCAGTAGGGAAAATAGACTTCTGATTGCATGGAAAGGTCCATATGCAATAGTCTCACGAATTTCCGATGTTGACTATGTGGTCGATATAGATGGAAAGCATAAAACTTTCCATATCAACATGCTGACGGAATTTCATGAGCGTCCAGACTATTTGCTGCCTATTTTCCAGGCAACGGACGAATCTTCTGTACCTCATGGTCATTACTCATCCCTGTCAGTAATACAGGATGAGGAATCTGTTTTTTTCTGATGTCGATCTCCCTCTTCCAGTGGTTCCACTACATTCTATGGAATCTTGGAAAGATGTGTCCATTTCTCCTAATCTTTCTGTTGATGAACATCGTCAAGTCTCGTCGATGTTACAGACATTTAAGGATGTTCTAACCGACATCCCTGGTCACACGCAGGTCATAGAACATGACATAATTCTTACCGACAATAATCCTATTAGGGTTAGGCCGTATCCTATCCCTATACACTTTCAGTCACAAGTGGAAAAGGAATTGGATGAAATGATCCAATTAAACATAATTGAACCATCGACTTCTCCATATTCTTCTTCCATGGTTATTGTTCGGAAGAAAGATAAGAACATACGAATTTGCGTTGATTATCGCAAATTAAATCAAGTCACAAAGTTCGATGCTGAACCTATGCCTTTACTAGAAGATCTACTTATTAGACTTTCTAATTCTAGATTCTTCACTAAACTTGACTTGTCAAAAGGTTATTGGCAAGTGCCTTTAGCAGATCATGCCAAACCTCTGACTGCTTTCTCTACACCTAGGGGTTTATTTCAATGGAATGTAATGCCCTTCGGTCTTATGAACGCCCCTGCTACTTTCGTTCGCATGATGCGTCGAATTCTTTCTCATCGTTCAGATGTCATCGCTTACTTAGATGATATCTGTCTCTTCAGTGATTCTTGGGAAGATCACTATCTGGGTTTATATGACCTACTGTCTACTCTACGTGAGTATAATCTGACAGCAAAACCTTCTAAAGCTTATATTGGTTTTGGTGAAATTTCTTTCTTGGGTCATCGTGTTGGTCATGGTCTCTTGAAGACAGAAGACCACAATACTTCGAAAATATTGAACATCTCTGTACCTAAGACGAAGAAACAAGTCCGGAGTCTCTTGGGGTTAATTCAATTCTATGGGAGATTTATTCCGAATCTATCTTCGATAATGGCACCCCTGTCAACGTTGTTGAAGAAAGGGTCGCCTAATCTGATTCGGTGGTCTCAGGAATGTCAATCTTCCTTAGACCAGATTAAAAATATATTTTCTTCTCCTCCCATCCTAAGATTACCTACTCTTGATAGAACTTTTGTTCTTCGAAGTGATGCTTCATCCACTGGGATCGGAGCAGCACTTATGCAGGAATATGCTGAAACTCTGTTTCCTGTCATGTACATTTCTAGAAAACTAAATGCGGCAGAGAGGAACTACTCGGTTTTAGACCGTGAATTATTGGCTATGGTTTGGTCTATTCTCAAACTACAAAGATTCCTCCTGGGCGCACATTTCATTCTAGAAACTGATCAGAAAGCTCTTACAGCTATTCAGACTAAGAACTTGAAGAGTTCGAGATCCACTCGATATGCTATTGCTCTTCAACCTTTTCACTTCACGGTACGAGCTATCCGTGGGTCGGATAATGTGATGGCTGACATTCTGTCTAGATGCCCACATGATTCCAACTAATACTTCTGTTCTATTTCTAGATATACGACAGAGCCATAACACACCTATATTACTACAATACATTAGCACATCTGTCCTCACTTTAGGTGAACACATACTATTGTGCTTTGTTATCATCTTCTTCTGTTCCATCTTTAATATAAGAAGAAGACTGAGTAGTTAATATAAGGGCCGAAAGTTCACTCGGTCACAATTGTTAATAATAATGTATTGTATAGTATGAAACTTAATGGCTATTAAATAGAATTATATTGGTTGTTTTTTCTCAGCACGTTATTGTTGATCTGAGAAGCTACCTTTCTGTTGTCAAACATGGAGAGTTCCACATTGTACAGTTTCTTTGGAACGACAGGAGATGTGTCCTGGATCGTCATATATGTTTAATTTCATTGTGTAATGGTAATATTAAACATTTAGATAATGTAATATTTAACATTCAATATCAGATGTGTACATCCATTCTAAGCGGTATTAGATTATGACACTGCTATTTGATTATAATGATATGAACTTGCATATTTATATTGTATTTTCATGCAAGCGTAGTGTGTGTTGGTGGCACCTCCCCGATATATTTTTGAATCAGATTTTTTTTTATCTGTTGAGAAATATTCTCACCAGACACTTTATGTGTCAATTTAGCCTCATATTAGGCAGTGCAATTAGTTATCCCCGCATAATTCGTGCGTTGATAAACCGCTTTTGGTTTTACTCTTGGATATTTTAAAAAAAAAAATGTTGCACATTTTTTTTTTTTTTATCGGGAGGTGGCGGTAATGTTGCTGCTAAAAACTTGTCGCAACTTATTCTGACCATGCATTCTGACTATAGTTAATTTTTAATGCATGGGAAGGAACTCATGGAATTGTAGTCACTTTTATTTCTACAGTCGTCTAATCTTGATAGCTATCGTCAAGAAGTTGTCTTATCTTGATAGCTAGGGTTGCCGATAGTTGTGTGAACGATTTTTGAGTCATGTCCATTTATGGAGCGCTCAGATCGCCAGTTCTTTGAAAACAGTTGGCAATCGCAATGTTTCAAGATTCATTTCCTTTTAAGGTAAAAGGTCTTTAGTCGAACATCGTAGAACATTCTTCGCTTCGTAAAGCTGGCTGAGTTGTATTCGATTCGCGTGTTCTACGCATGTCTCTTTTTGTGGCGTTGTAAAAACGATTTCCGCCCAGGTTAGTCTGAGCAGAGAAGCTGGTAAGGCGAGACGTAGCTATGTGCTAGTCTTCGCTTAGATTATTCAGGAAGGAGTCCTCATGATTGTTGTTCCTTTTTTGAGATGATATATCTCCATGTTATTCCTAATGCCTGGAGGCATATGTGATTATATGATTAAATTCCTGATGAACAGGTAAATGAATCCTTTTTTGCTAAGTGACTTTATCGCCATCTTGTGATGTTGACTTTCGCTTAGCCTGCCTTATTATAAAGCCTATATATTATGACAAGTTTGCTCAGCTCACGATCCACTTCTATTGTCACGCATCGATTGATGCCTGTCCTACGGACTACTTGCTTCCTGAACTTTGTTGATGGATCTAGGTTTGATACCTTTGCTGTATAAGGAACATAGAGAACGATAATGTGGCGCTCAAAAGACATGCCTGTCTTGTTGAGGTCAAAACGAGGAGACCATATTTAATCTCCTAGTTGATATCTACTAGCTCTTATGGAAAGGGGAAGTTTACTACCTGACTACATGAACAGCGGTCTACGATATCCTAAAAGGCATATCATGTACATTAATATTATGCTGTTTGCTGTGCCTGTTGAGTCGACTACTTCGATGATACAATGACTGTTGTGAAAATACCTGTGATGTTTTTCTGCATAACGATGTCCATGCATTTTGTCATTGTGGCGTACAATATATATTGCCAAAAAACCATCACTGCTGTTTAAAGCTTTATTGACTTTCACATCGTGAGTTAACGTGACGTCATTGTGTGGATTGCCTTGTTTGTAATGCTCACTGTTTGAATACACATCTGTATCCTTACATCACACTTAAACCAGACTAAAGACATCTTGTTACTACGCCTCATCATCCCTGGTGTCTGAGGGTGGCACACTACTCTGCAAAGGCCAGGATTATCATACCTTGAGAGAAGCAGATGAAATACAACACCCTCAACGTTGTGTGGCAAATGTGACATCATCCATAGAACTATACACTACACACATTAATGCTACGCAACAGCAACGAATATCGTGGGATGTAACAGCCCATTAGTGGGCGCACTTTGAGTTGTGTCGATTAGGGAGATACTTGATTAAGATGTGATCTCATGTCATCCATACTGAGCATAGGACTCCTGATTTGCTCCCTAGAGGGATGGGTGGAGCTTTCCCTGACATTTTGACGTGGTGGCTATCACGTGGTACAGGGATGGAGACGAAGATTTTAACTGAAACAGTAAGAGGCTTCAGTGAGAGAGCTGAGAAGTAGCCAGATCGTTCTTGTGCAAAACGCGCCTCGTACGATAACCAACTGAGGTTTGGGCTTTTGCATAGTTGCGTCTGTGCTAAGAGAACTAACGACATAGAGGTATGCTTGCACATAAGTACATTTTTATAATACTTTAGATTTAGTAATATTAGACTTTCAGGCTTAGAAGTTAAAGCTTTGTAGCGTTTCTCTATCTATAGCTTGATAGAAGCTGACTGGCGATGTACGTGTACTTAAGTGTAATTTGACGTATATCTCATCGCTATTTTCAACTGTGAGACTGTGTTAAATGTGTTAAGTATCTAAGTGCATTTATAAGAGAAATTCTAGTGTCGCATTGCGCTGTATACAAGTGTGTACTTATTACCATTATTATTATTATTATGTGTGTAGTGTTAAGTAATGGTTATATTGCATTCTTGTGAGCCGTAAGTGTCGTTAATTTTACATCAGTGGTTATTGTGAGAGAAAGGTTAGCGTACCCTCTAGCTCCGTGAGTAGCCTATGCCTAGTACATTTAGTATAGAGCTGTAAGAATAGAGTATATGTCTGCTTGTTCTTTAGAGTAGCAAGGCCTCTAAGATACTGATAAATTGATGTCATTTAGACCAGTGCGTTGTGTATAATATTTAATCATAGATAGAAGTGCTTCAATTAAGTTTTCTCTCGCGTGATGACAATTAAGTTTTCTCTCGCGTGATGATGTAGTTAGTATTTAGTAGGAGTATGAAGGCATTATTGTTGACTGAGATATGTTTATTGTATGATTACACATATACGCAGACCTGCATGAACACTCACACATACATATGGTCATTTAAGCGCATCTATTGGCATATTTTCACACATGTGTAACACTACATTTGGAAGAAAGAATTGAGGCTCTTGAAATGTGGATATATAGAAGAATGGGGAGTATCTCATGGAAAGAGATGAAAACAAATAAGGAGGTCCTAGAAAATCTAGGTGTGAAAAGAGAACTAATGAGAGAGGTCAAAGTTCGGCAGCTAAAATACTTTGGCCACATAAAAAGGCATAACACCTTGCAGAAGACCATAACAGAAGGGAGAGTTGAAGGCAAACGTGCAAGGGGAAGACAGCGCTATAAGTGGGAAGATAACATCAAGAGATGGACGGGAAAGAGTCTATCAGAGTGTACCACCAAGACAAGAAACAGAAGACGTTGGAGATCCATTACAGCCAACCTTCGTTGTGGAGATGGCAACTGATGATGATGTAACACTTCACACAACACACACACACACATGGGCATATAAGTGCATGTACTTGCATATTTTCACACATATGTATGTATTATTACGTTGATGATGTTTGTCCATTAGTACGATGCTAGTTTATTTTGTTTCATTTTATTTCAGAGAGTCCAGCAGTCTGTGCTGGGTTATTATATGGTGTTACCAAAATATCTAGGTTATACAGTGTTGCTTAGGACTTACCTTCAAAGTAAACTTGTGGACAACATTGTTTCTGTATGATTCATATGCTACCTGATAGGGTTTCATTAATAAAAGTGGGACCCCTGTCATCAAGAGAGTTTTTCTGTGACTGCGGAACGTGTATGAAAGTAGGCAAGAGAGAGTGACGACAACATTACACACAGATCCTTATTCTTCTTCACACATCGTCTTCGCAAAGTCACAGTAAATTACTTGAAAAGATAGTTGCAAGACAAGTAATGAGCCACCTCGTAATGCACACATCCTTCCTGATACCCTAGGTAGCTATAGGCCAATGAAAACAACATGGGTTTACGCTGGAACGTTTGCGTACGATGTGTACGAGGGATTCCAGGGTAAAAGAGAAACGGTGGCTGTCACAATTGACCTAGAGGATGCTTATAACAGTGTGGACTTTGCAACCCTAATAGACTGTATAATGACATGTGGTGTAAACCATTGGATAACAAGGTGGATAGCAGCTGCCTTAATGGAGAGATCAGTTGCATTTCGCTTGGGAACTTGGGCATCAGAACCAATGAGCATTTACCCGGGACTACCCCAGGGTTCTGCACTAACACCAGTGCAGTTTAACATCTACACAGCAAAAGTAGCAACCTTTCAACCAACAGGACTGGGACGAACATTAACTTTCGCAGATGACATACTCGCATACAGAACTGGCTCAGACAGACAGGAAATGGTTCAAGGCATACAAGAGGCACTACAGGCGATTTCTAAATGGTGTGAGGAAAGCGGATCAAAGGTCAGTCCCAACAAGACCTGTGTAATGTGGTGCTCTTTGGACAACATAGTGAAAGCAGACTGATAAGGGTGGATTTGTGCTGAAGTGGTAACTTGCCACCCTTATCGACACCTGGTGTTAAAGTGTAAGATGTAGGTGTCTTCTCTGATTTAGGATGTTGCTGTGTATGTGGTAGTGGAACAGTTCACAGGGTTATCACACAGGCAACATGACGTGTAGAGTCATAGAGTCATAGAAAGGGTAACTTCGTTGTATAAGTTTCTTTCATTTATTGCACGCCACAAAACAGTCATGATACTTATGACATCAACATGGTTAACGAGTTCAGCAAGATGATATGGCACATTGAAAACAATTTCTGTAGTCAGCATGATAGCTGTTGTATATATGCGTCATAAGACATCACAGTTCAATAGATTCAGAAATTCATCAATCATCGAGTGCTAGTTCGTGAAGCTGTATAAATAATAATAATTTCTATAACTTCTGCAACAGTGTCAGCTACAGATCTTCAATGTTCATAAACAATAATAAATGCTCCCATTCTGATGCTAGCAGATCAGTTGTATACAATAAGTCCGTTCACTGTCTGCACGTGAATAGCATACATGGGCTACAGGTCAGCTCGACCTTTATAATGTTCCTAAGTCTAACCATCTGACTTGGACGTGATCTCTGATATAACGAATCCTGGAACACAGACAACAGTCTTGTTGGTCTAGAGCGACCCATATATATTTAACTAGTTCAGGTATACAGATACCGGTGACTTAATCCTAGTCAAAGTACCTCTCCATTTTGCATCACAGGCGAGCAAATAGGCGACAAAATGACGAACCTCTAGACGATAGCATAAAGTTCGATACAAGAGGAATTACCTTATTTCGGAAAATCAACCATGAACATATGCCTCCAGGCAGGCTGCATAATACTGGGAAATAGTCTAGTTAGCTAACTAACTCACTAAGACACTGTATTTCCCTCAGAGAATCACAAGACGCAGTTGCGTCTGCTCGCTTCTTAAACCATTTCTAAACTGCCCCAACTGGGCGGAACACACAGAACGAACTCCCGGTTTTTGACATGCGCAGAACGACAATCTCTGAGTTGCCGTTCACAATAAGACGATTCGAAGAACATTCGAGATAAAAGTCTTACACAGTCGCGCCTTTTATGGTCATGAAAAGAAGCGTTAAGAAAGGTTTCAGACATCTACCATAGTTGACTGATACTACCAAATAAGGAGATGTGGACACGCTTCGTTCAAGAAATTATAGACCGAACGTGTCTCTATACAAGAGAAGGCAACTCCTAAAAATTGTAGTTTCGATAACTCGGATTATGTCCCTTTGACCATAGAAAACATAATACACACTTCAGTCAAAAAAATGATCATACATATGAAAAATGTTTATACAAACGAAAAATAATAATGATCCGTGCGTAACACAGACCTTCCAGACATCACTTTCAATGGGCAGAACATTGAAAGGCAAGACAAGCTGAAATATCTGGGAGTAACGTTTGATCGTGGGCTATCGTTCAAGTATCATGTCGAATTGATCATACAGAAGTGCAAACGAGGACTGGCAGCCTTAAAAACAATGGCTGCTGCGCGCTTGGGACAGAGACTACTGTTTCTTCTGTATCATCAGCTCGTGATTTCAGTAATCGAATACCGTATAGGCTATGGATACTCACGCTGTCAGTGTCACAATGTGAACGACTGGAACGCATTCAAAATGAAAGGATTGGGCCTAGTTTTAGGTTGTACGCGTGATACCCCCATTGTGACAAAGAGATACATGCTCGGATTGCTGTCGATTAGATGCAGATATGCGATGGTCCAAGAAAAAGCATATATGCGGGTAACCACCGACAAAAGACACCCCCTACATCAGAACGTAGCTGACATCAAAGGAGCAAGAATAAAGAGGGGGATGTCATGGACGGCAGAGGCAGAGGTTACAATTGGTCAGGTGACCAGGGTTGAAAATATATCCAAAGGGGAAGAGTGGAGTAAGTCAGGGGTGAACTGGATAAACTACCAGCAGGTCATCATTAGCCTCGGCAGAGAGTGCAGATCTTGGAACAATGGAAAAACAGAGCTGGAGATTAATCAGCTGATAAGTGATCATCCTGAGGATGATGACGCCATTGTGTATATTGATGGGTTTGTAGTGCATGGTGAGAAACCAGGATAAGGTTTCTCTGCAAGAATAAAGGGCAGGGTCGTGGCTGAACAGAGTGGAGCCTACATGACAACACCCTCCAGCATGATAATAAAGGTGGAGGCAGTTACTGCAGCACTGAGGTGGCTGTCTGAAACTCCATCAACCACGGCAGTTATATTGCCAGACTCTGAAGCCATGCTTCGGAAAGTTCAGAACGGATGGCTGCGGCAAGAATGGAAAACATCAATAGAATCCTCAAGTCTTCAAGAACTGGTGTGGATCTACTGTCCTGGTTATGCAGGGGTACGTGACAATGAGAGAGCTGACAGACTGGCCTCGACACACCCTAGTGGGGACACTGGACATGGATAAGGGAGAGATACTAAGGGCAATTAATGATCGCCTGCTCGATAATGACACTGCAATGGATGAATAAAAAAGGCCGAGACTGTTGGAGTTTGGCATCAAACGTGGGAATAGCAGAGATGGACGTGAGAGAGGATGCATCGGTTGTATGTACAATCAGCGAGCTACAGGTACAATTAGCATTCATACTCTTCGACATTTGCTAAGGGAGACTGAGCACCTATGGGTTTGCTCGGAGTGGAGTTAGGTCGACTTTTATCAACGACAATAGCAATAAATCATACACACGGAACCCGCTGTTGATGTACCTTGAACCGTGCACACGGAACCCGCTGTTGATGTACCTTGAATCGTGCACACGGAACCCGCTGTTGATGTACCTTGAACCGTGCACACGGAACCCGCTGTTAGTAACAGAGAGGAATAGAGAAAAACTCGAAAATAAATCATGCTTAGACGTAAAACAAGACCAAGAAACGGAGAAGTAGAATTAGAATATAAAGAAGTAGAAGAAGAAAAGACGAATACAAACCAAAAAACAAAAAAAATGAGAGGATGGAGAAAAAACACACCAATGATGATGACGATGAATGATAATTATGATGACGATGAATGATAATTATGATGACGATGAATGATAATTATGATGACGATGAAAACGGCAGCCACCCACTGAATGCCTTCAGGCACGTATTTTCCTCTGTTGTGAAGACTGTCATTTGTTGATCACGCGCGTTTATATCGCGTGGCTCGTGTTGGTGCCTAGACGTTAAATAGATTCAAGTTATTGATTACCTCAAACAGAACGGGCGGAAATTCTGTCTCTTACATTCAGGTATAGTCTTGATGTGCGTCAAAACCTTTTAAACAAACAAGTATGTACATAATAAACTGTAGATGTGTCGAAGTTTTTCTTGTAGTGTAGGAAGAATAAACTACTTTACTGTGCCTGTCAGTTTGTGTGTGTATTCAAACTGATTAATATTTTTGTGAAACAATAGAAACACGTTTTGTTCCGCTCTTCTTTTCAAAGATAGTGTTTTTACTTCACTTACTTCTATGATCGTTGTGTATCAATGAAGGTTTTCTTTAGAATTTCATCCGCTTTCTGCGATTGCCATAAACCTATGGATCTACTATCATCATAATCTGTTTTGTTCCCAGTAGAGCAGAGAATTGAAGCTGTTGCTGGCCATATATTTATTTATTGTGCGGCCTTCAGATACACCAAATAATATGCCAGTTGCTTTGACTTCCTCGTCAACCCATCTGCTGCAGGCTTTCTTCGGCCTCCTCGATCTCCTCAACCAAGACTCTATCCTACATTTAAGCAGGGTTTTGAAGCGGAGCTCGTAGCCGGAGCTTGGAGCAGTGGAGCAGCAAGTTTTTGCCCGGAATTTTGGCTGCTCCATTGCTCCAGTTTTTTTTTTTGTCAACCCAGCATAAATTATATTGTGCTAAATGTATAACACTGAAATAAAATAATTAATATGTGTGTTTTATTCGAAATTTGAGTGAATTTAACTGCTTTACTCAGGACTGAATGGTGATATACGACTTGTGAGCAACATTGAAGGAGGATATAATTGAAGCGATCCCCCATCTTAGAATAAATTAAACCTTACAATTTTCATTTTTCCAGTAGATGAAGATTAGTTCCTAATGTTAAAATGTTTTACATTTAATCTTTTTTGGGTTGTATCTATAAGAAAATTTTAGTTTTTAGCGTCATGTAACAAAATAAAAGATTGCGTATAGTCTTGGGCTGTACGCGAGATACCACCATTGTGACAATGAGGTACATGCTTGGGTTGCTGAAGATTAGATCCAGATATGCGATGGTCCAGGCAACTGCCTATATGCGAGTAACCCCAGACAAACGACACTTCCTGCATGGAAACATAGTTGACATTAAGGGAGCAAGAATAAAGAGGGGATGTCATGGATGACACGCAGAGACAACGATCAAGCAGGTGACCACAGTTGAAAATATATTCAAAGGGGAAGAGTGGAATAAGTCAGATGAGAACTAGATTAACTAACAGCAAGTCATCATCAGCCTTGGCAGAGAGTGTAGAACTTGGGGCAATGGGAAAGCAGAACTGGAAATTAATCAACTGATACATGATCATGCCAGGGATAATGATGCCATTGTTTATATATATATTGATGGGTCTGTGATCCGTGGTGAGAAATCAAGTTGCGGCTTCTCTGCTAGGGTAAAGGGTAGAATCGTCGTCGAATATAGCGGGGCTTACAAGATAACAACTTCCAACATGAGAATGGACAGATTTCATAGAAGCTTCGAATCTGCAGGAGCTGGTGTGGATCTACTGTCCCGGTCTTGCAGGGGTATGCGGTAATGAGAGAGCTCGCTCACAGACTAGCATCAAGAGCACTCACAGTGGGGACACTAGATATGGATAAGGGAGAGATAACTTCTTCTTCTTCCGTCCTTAGCCACCGACCGTCAAAGCAGTCAGTGGCTATTACGCCTAGTGGCGTCTTAGGGCAACAGCAGATGGGTTTTCTTTGCCATTGTTTCCCATCACGCCTATTGGCGTCTTTAGGGCAACGGCAAATCAATCCATCTGCTGTTGTTTCCGTAATCGAAGTGACTGGCAAACGGGTGATCAGCCCGTTGGTAAGGGAGAGATAAAGAGAACAATTAATGATCGCCTTTTAGAGACTGACACTGCAATAGATGAGTCACCAAGGTTAAGACTGTTGGAATTTGGCATCAGACGTAAGGCAAGAAGAGATGGACGTATGGGAGGATGCATCTGTTGTGTATATAACGGCGAGCTGTAGGAACAGTTAGCATTCACACTCTTCGACATATACGGATGGAGAATGACCACCTATGGTTTTGTCTGGAGTGCAATGATGTTTATTCTGTTCAACAATAACAAAAACAAATGATGGCTGTTAAAGTTAGATGTCTTTTTGTATTTTGGCGTTGCCTATTAATTACAAATATATTTTTCGCCAACATTCGTGTGCAGGAATTATGCTCAAATCAAATGACAGGCGAGGTTGTAACATGGGTACCTACGATTTTAGTTAGTCACTGTGAATATATCAAAGATATGATCATATATGATGCGATTAATAATCAATAAAGTCGGAGTCAGACTGCGGGTATTATAAATTACTGGAGTGGAAGTCAGAAAAATCTTGCCGACTCGACAGCCATATTAATATTCATACATATTTTAATAAGACAAGGAAGACCTCAGATTGAGCAACACTATGATGACTGACCAGTTTGGCCGATCCAATACAATTGTATTATTTACATGTAGGTTATGTATCACCGGTATTTTCTATTTTTAAAATGTCATTTTGTTCTTAAAATGTCAAGTTTATTTTAAAACAAACCACTATCTTTCCACTAAATTTCAAATTTATAAACAGTATGTCATCTATTAAAAAAGTAATTAATCGATCTTAAGTCTTAAGTATTATTAATAGCATACATGTATTATAAGCTGATATATTTTTTGTTGTTGTTGGTAAAAGCAATTTTTAAAATTGCTTCTGGCAACCGTAACAATTTCGCCACAACATTAACAACAAATTCAAATCTGCCCACATGACTGACAGCCGATTTACAGAAATAAATCCGAATGATGTCTTTACGTTTGAATTTGAAATTCCACAATTTATACTTTTGGGACAAGCAATATTGCGTGATGATGTAGCAAGCCCCCATGCACATTCTCATTTCAGCTTCCTGTTATGACAGTACCAGACGGCGCATTAGACTTATTCATTGTTTGTCTCATCACAGACCCGAGGAAACTACGCTGGATATTCTAGTTTAAATAATGTTTACATTGTTTGAACATTCTCGAATAAATCTCTTCATTTTCCATGTTAACAATTTCTATTTTTTTAAAACTTACATGTCAAGAAAAGAACTAAGTCGGAGATCGGAGCGGAGTAGTCACTAAAGATGCCATAGCGGAGCTGGAACGGCGAATTAAAAAAAAATGTCATTGCTCCAAAGCCCTGCATTTAAGGACTTGGTCAAAAATATTTCTACTAGTTTAAAATTTACTCTACATCAGATATAGATTAAGATCGCGTTACTTAATGACCAAGGCTTACATTTCTACATGCACCCTCAAGTCCACTGGTTTTAATTGTTTTATTTGTAAACATTTGGCGTGTCTGGTTATATCACTAGGGTTGTTTCGTGAAGATCCGTGCTTCTTCATGGTGAATCAAAGGCAGTGCAACAGACAATAGAAATGGCAGAAAGAGGGTTACAGATCATAGACCAAAGCAGACTCCTGGGAAAGTTCAAACTGTGGTGCCTCCAGTTCATGTTGATACCGAAGTTGCTGTGGCCACTGCTTATATGAAATAAGCACAAGTACAGTGGAAGCCATAGAGCAGAAGGTCAACAAGTTCATGAGAAAATGGCTAGGGGTACCACAGGTCTGTCAGATGTAGCACTGTACTGCAAAAAGTCAAAACTTCAGTTGTTGAAGAGTACAAAGTTGGAAAGGCAAGGCTTGCAATGATGCTACGCGAGTCAGCTGATGACGTGGTTAAGTCCATTCAGCCCACACTGAAAACGGGAAGGAAGTGGAGAGTGGAAGAAGCTGTTGATGCTGCTCAAGAGTCACTCAAACTGACGGAGGTAATCGGATACACACAAACGAATAGACGGGGATTTGGTCATGGAGACATCCGCTGGTGGTCCAAGGCATCAATCAGGGAGCGAAGAGACATGGTAGTTCAGGAGATACGAGGAGCTGAGAATGATAAGAGGTTGCAAAAAGCAGTGCAGCAGGTCCAACAAGGCCAATGGACTACATGGGAAGGAGCCCTGCAGAGGTCCTTGACGTGGAATTATATATGGCATATGGCACCTCTTAGGCTCAGCTTCGTTGTCAGATCACTGTATGACCTGCTGCCGTCGGCCACCAACCTTGTGAAATGGGGAAAGTCGAATGATGAGCAGTGCCCCCTGTACCAGGGGAGGCAGACACTTGAACACGTGCTCTCAGCGTGTAAAGTGTCATTAGGGCAAGGGCGATACACTTGGCGCCATAACAAAGTGCTAAATGAGCTTGCTGCGACAATAGATCTGGCAAGGATGAAGGCGAATAGCAAACCCAGGCCGAGCACCGCAAATACATACTTTCTGAGGGCAGGAAAGTCAACACACCCCAAACCGAGTAAACCTGGTAGCAGTTTACCATCTCTTCTTGACTGTGCAAACGATTGGGAGATGGCGGTAGACCTACCTGGACGAGGGGAATATCCAGAGAGTATCCGAAAATCGCGGAGACGGCCGGATATAGTGCTTCATTCTTCAGCAACGCTTCAGGTCATACTGATTGAACTGACCGTGCCATTTGAATCCAGATTAGACGAGCAACATTCGTTCAAAGCGGCCAAATATAGTGATCTGGCCGCGGATCTGAGACACGATGGGTTCACTGCAAGGGTCATGGCTGTTGAAGTGGGCGCAAGAGGGCTTGTGGCTGCATCAGTGTATGATCTATTGAAACTGTTGGGGCTGAGGGGACAGTCGAGAACAATGGCACTGAAGAGGCTTAGTGAAACTGCCGAAAAGGCATCAGGCTGGCTGTGGAACAACCGCAATGGGCAGTGGAGATCGTGACAATAAACGCTGCGGTACAGGAAACACCAGGAATTTTTCTAAGTCCACAATACGCTGCGTTTTGTGGTGTACTAGTGAACGGGCTGTGACTCAGGGGCGACAGGCGGTGTATACTATAAGGGGTGTCAGTATCAAAAGTCCAGTGGGGAACGCGCAGTGGCTAGACTCGTTGACCTCGCGATGGTGTCTCAGTGTGTGCGACGGAACGAACGGAATAATTTGTCTTCTCTTTGTTACTTTCACAATTGCCTCCACGGCTGGCGGAGTTGTGGATTTTAAAGTTGCTACCGTAAGTGAAATGGGTTCATTTTCGATACAAGACAACAGGAAGCTGAGACGCTTGGGAATCATGACCCAAGTGGGCCCGCCCCCCTTAGAGTGTAAAGGAGTATATGTGGCCAAAACACTTGTCGGACGGGGGGACTGCTTCTGATGATCAGATTGCTTCCTGTTGTATCGCTCTGTAAAGAGTTTCCTATCATCATGGTGCTACCAATATTTCAAATGTTTTCCAGCTATGTGTAAAGCTGAAACTCAAGGCAGTCAGCGCAGATGTTACTTTAGTCCAACATCAACCCAATGTGACTTTGGTTTTAACGTAACTCGCAAACTGAAGACAGACAATTAGAAATTGTTTTCTCGTACAAAATCTTCAAAGTTATCCACTAAATTTTAACACAAAATAAAGTTCGTACACGCATCAGTCATCTCAAAGCACCAACTCTTTTGTCCTAGTTCAATAACTTCTCTAGCGTATCACCAACCACGTTTTTTGTGTGGCAGTTGAGACGATATATGCAAGCTGAGACGATATATGGCTGTTGAGACGATATATGGCTGTTGTGGTCAACTAGGCGACATTTGGGAACCGCGATACTGGGGGCATTTTAGAAAGTGCTATTCATACATTCTGCCACCAAAAAACGTATATATGTGTCGTACAGATAGGTTGTGAGTTATTTTTGGCCCATCTGAGTAGAGTGGATGGTGATAGTTACGCGAGAAAGGTGTGAGAAATAGATTTCACGGGTGGTAGTTTTTAAGGAAAAAGATATGTCTCTAGAATGAGTAAGTTTCTCTATTCCAGCCTATTTACAGGACTATAATTTAGTACAAGACAACCTTGCCCTCCTCATACATATAAATATAAGTTTAACTACACACACACACACACACACACACACACACACACACACACACACACACACACACACACACAGAGCTATGTGACAACAAGACACATGCACGTGAAAAAACTACGGTTACTTGGGTATGGGTCTGACCAACACACAAAGTTAAGTTTTGTTGTTGTTTATTATCATTAAACTTGACAACACCAATATCTAAAGAAAGATCAAATAAAATCAGATTTACATACATATATAAAATAGCAGAATAAATGTCGTCTCCCCCCCCCTAATGGAGAAAAGAATCCAAAAAGTTAATAACCCAAATGTCGAAGGTTTGCACTATGGTACAGAGTATACAGTACAGTAAACAAGTTCCTACTATATGCTACCCAGTAAAGTAAACAAGTTTAAGCAAATCCAGTGTTGGTAAATTCCCTGTAACAAAGAAAAAATATTCACTCTCTCTTTCATGCAGTGGCCACTCAATCACTCTTACCTACTCTTGGTGATATCCCTTGGAATATATAGAATGTCAGGTTCACTTCCCAAACTGGCCCCAGTCCATCCTCTAATAAAACAAAGACTAGTGAGGTGAACGCCGAATCTGGTGTGGGTTTTTCCTGGATGAACAAAATGTCACCGCCAACAGTTGATGTAGAAAAAACGTGCTCTTGGGGTTCACAGTTAAAACAGGAAAATACTTCCCGTATTGGGAAACATCTGGTTGCTAAAAAAAATGTTACCAATGATGATGATGATAATCCTATCGGACAACTCTATGCTAGAGCTCTGATTCTTGCACAGCGTAAAATCTGGATAAATCCGCCTGAATACGACTGTCAGAAGTCGGGAACATTAATGTGATTTTGTAGACCCAAGTTGGCTGGTAAAAATTGGAAAAAATATATCTGGGTTTGGTAAGTCCAGTTAAACTTATAAGTTAAAATGTTTCTCATGCATCCTTGGCAAATACTTGCTCACAAATTAAATTGGTGAAGCACAAGCCAAGAAAAAGGGACACCATTAACCAATCAGAAAAAGACCGCTGGACGCCCTTGTGATCAGGTCTGCGAAGACTCTTCTCCACTCCATCAGTCCTGATTAAATTTAAAAGGCACACGGTGTTTTCTTTTACGCCTACACGGTCAGCCTTCGCTAGCGCCGAGTTTAGGTCGGATGGAGTTATGCAGCTCTCCCGCCCCTGCTCGTGCGGCAGTCAGCGTACAATGTTAATTATTATTTAATTATCCATATGCGCACTTACACAAAGTATCACCTGTCTTTAATAGCTATTAATTTGTGGGCGTTTGTTAGTCATCGTATGGTATTAAAATAATAGGCACTTATAATAAATACGCACAATGAAATAAGCGTGAATTCTTTTCTGTCACTATCAGTCGCGCCTAGCATGTAAATCAGTCAGCTAAAACCGTCTCTTCTTGTGTGAGAAAGCGTGTGGTGAAAATTAACATTATAACTGAACATCTGATATGAAATAGCTAGGCGTTATTTTATTTCACTCGTTTTAACAGCTAGAAAATCTAAGTGAATTATAATGTTAAAAGCTAACACTTTTAATTGGTAAAAGCTAACACGTAAGCACTAATTTCTTTTACCATAAATCAGAATGAAAAATCCCCAGGAATTGCTAATTACACATTTAGCAAAATGGTTCTAGAACTGCGTGCTTAGACTATCCAAAAATTCTGAGTGACAACTGGTAGCAGGTTAAGAAAGCACAGTTTATATATCATTATATTTCTCTGATCTATCGATGATGTTACTTTTCACGTTACTATGTGTAACGAGGAATTAGAAACAGAGTTACTAGATAAAGGTTTACGGTCGGTCTCTCGTCGAGCGCTTTCGACCGTCATCAAAAGACTTATAGTTCCCTAACGGGTTTTCTCTGTACGGATGCCCTCTTTTGAAGATCAAAGAGCCCAGGGGTTTTTGACTTCCCCTGAGTACGAACTTCAAATGATCTGTGTTTTTCACGTGCGGTCTGTCAGGTATCGTATGATTGACAGATAAACTCGCGTGAGAAGACGAGGTAAACAAACCTGATTCGCTACCTGTTATGACGGGCAGGTCACGAAAGTTTGTAAACACTTCGTTTGCTCATGTTCAAAGAAAAGAGGCGTGACGAAAAAGTACGCCTGTGTAAGTAAACACAGGCAGAAAATGCATGATTTTGCTAGCAAATCATAGAATGCTACGAGATTACAAAAGACTGTCAGATTACTGTAGGATCTTTTTCCATTATACGTCACAGTATGATTATATGTAAACACAAAAATTAGGTTAAAAATTAATGTCACTGGTATCTCACCTTCGTATTAAAGTTTGTTATGGCCATCTTGGATATCTAACAACCTTCACGAGGCGAAGACATTCGTTTGACTACATACATGTTGTACATTGTTGTGTTATATTCCTTCATTTAATTACACTATAGCTCCATAACCCCTAACGGGAGGGGGGGGGGGGGAAGGGGGGGTTGGGATGTCAGTTATTGGTAGTACCTCTGGTGAAAGAGCTGTCATGCCCTTTTCAGGGCAGCTCGGCCACCTTTGGTCCAAACCTGGCATCCAGCTTCTCATCTGTGGCTCCTCTTAGCTGTCAGCATGCGACAGCGGCCACCCCCCCCCCCGGGAAACGGCTTTGACAGGCCGGCTAAACTAGGTGAGGGTAGCCGACTGGTTATAAACCTTCGGTGAGTTAGGGTCTGCCTACCCATGCATGCGAAGACTGGATTCGATAGACCACCTGTTGGTTCAACGGCAGGCCTCAAATATTTTAAAAATATCTAATGCTATTTCCAGGCCTCAAATATTTAAGAATACATACTTGTCACGTAGCGTTTAAAGGATAAGAGAATTATTTAGAGGAAATAATAGATCTGATGTGGAAGATTTGGCTCAAGGAATCCCTGCTGGGTTTTCCCACTTCCAAAGGGTGACGAAGAGGGTAAATTCTCCTAACTCGACAGGTCTGGAAAAGATTGTAAGGAGATATTTGGTCTCTCGCTACCGTCGTCCCCTTCTCAGTTATCTATTATTATTATTCTTTAAATTATATTATATTTTACGAGCCCCCCCTCCCTTATAAAGGAAGATAAACATAGACAATATTCAACATCTAATGGAAGGAACAAAGCGTGGGGTACAGTATATACACCCAATTGGTTTATTGCAATAAAGTGAATAGATGGTGAATGATAGTATTGTCGATGGAATTAGTGTCTGCTGTATGTATTATGTGTCTCACAATTCACGTGTTTTTCATCATGGATGACTAAACTTTGTGGCATTGATTAGGTGAGTTTCCTTTGTCGTGGACTTAGCTTTTCAGCCCCCGGCTGATAGTGAAGTGTGGTTAGTTCTCCGGTCTCCTGACGTTGCCCCGGTAGGTCTTGAATGGTTCGGATTTGCCTTCTCTGTGCTCGACTCCGTATTCTGCGCTGAGATTGGACTGTCGTGCAAGGCTCCACCATAGACTGAAGACAAATACGACGGCTCATTAATTTTCTAGCTTTAGAAAGCAGTCTTTCCCTAAGCCGTCCCTCTGCCCGTCACCTCAGATTTTAGTCTCTAACATCATATGTCTAGAGTCTAATCTTGAATTCAAGTTTCTCCTGTCTGTCCTTTATTATATTTCTCTGCCCCAGTGGCAGTATTATAATTCTTTAGACTGATTTATCGTCAGCTTAACCCGATGAATTATTATAAATGTCAGTTAAACCCACCAAATTTATCATAGAAATGTCGGCAACAGTATTCTAGTTCTGTGCCTCTAGCCTAATCGTCATGTCATTATGATGAATTTAACAAATAATTGGACATCCGTGTTTTAGAATTGTCTGACAACATTATCACACACTTCATGTCTGGTCGCATCGTCATATAATTTATAATGAATATATGTCACGGTCTGTCAACATTATCGTTAATATTAATTTCCGTTAGTCTAAACGTCGGGTCGAAATTAATCAAATAATATGGAAATTAATAGCTATATATATATATATTCCCGTTATACATTATTATGAACATGTACATATCCCGTGGGATCATAAAATATACCCGATCACATGTGGCTGGATGTGATCGTACAACATAAATATGAATAAAGTAAACATACCAATCTTGCGTCGATTTTGCAAGGTACTACACATTTCATCACATTATATTCTAGCGAGATTTCACTTACCTACTCAAAGATGGACGCTAACCCGCAATTAGACACGTGGCTTCAGTGCTTTTAATGCGAGAATTCGCCGATAATTGGGTTAGACCTAGCTGTCTCAAGGGTTCCGGGCAAGTGAAGATTGCTCGTGTTTGGCGCACTTTTAGCGGGACATTTCCGCTTGGACACGTGATCCATAGCGTGCATCATGTGACATTAGCGTCAAATAAACGCTCCAATCAATAGCGTTAAAAGTCACGTGGGGTCTTCCTAAAGTGGCATAAACTGGTTTTATCAGCTTAAGCAGTCTTAAATTAAAACAGGTTCCTAGCTACCGAGGTCATTGGTCAACAATGACGTCGTATCTAAAAATAGCGAGGAGAAAATACTGAATACTAGGAGAATTTCCGCAAGTGACACTTCCCGGGACTTTGCGATCATGCATTGAGGATGAGAAAAAAAAACGATGTCACGTAAATAATAAAAAAAATGAAGAGAAGATTGGGCAAGTTGTCACACAAGCCCCTCCTCAAGTTTGACGTTCCGTCCAACTCCTCTTGTCCTGTCTTCCTCTTCTTTTCCAGTTTCTCATATCTCCTCGGTTGCGTCCGGATGTCTGCTCAAAAAATCTGCCCCTACGTTGTTCTTCCCAGGTATGTATTCTATGTGAAATGAATATGGCTGCAACAGGAGTGACCATCTCATAAGCCGGGCATTAAGGTTCTTCGACGCTGCAAGAAATATCAACGGTTGGTGATCACACTGCACCGTGAACTTTTTCCCGTATAAATATGGTTGAAACTTCTGCACAGCCCATATTAGCGACAGACATTCTCGTTCGATGGTAGAGTAGTTCTGTTCAGCAGGGTTCAATTTCCTACTAGCATATGCGATGGGGAATAGAGTTGCAGAAGGTCTATCACTAGGCTGCAGGAGAGTGGCTCCTATCCCTATATTGCTAGCATCTGTTCGCAGCGTAAAGTTCAGAGTTAAGTCAGGCAGTCGCAGAATTGGCCTAGCTGTGAGTTTCTCCTTCAGCAGCGTGTAGGCATTTTCGCACTCCGCTGTCCAGGTTACTTTGTCCGGGTTCCCATTCTTGGTTAATGCGGTCAATGGCGCACTCAGGGTATTAAAATCTTTAATATATCTCTGGTAGAAGCCACATAGAGACACAAATGACCTTACATCCTTTTTAGTCTGGGGTCGTGGGGCCCGCTGTAACTTCTCAATATTACGCGCATCTGGGAACATGCATCCATGCGAGATAGTGTGTCCCAGGAATTCTAGTTGCTCGCAGGCAATTTGACATTTTGTAGGGCGAGCGGTGAGTCCTGTTTCTCTAAGTCTTTCGAAGAGTAGGGAAACTGCGTCCAGGTGCTCCTCAAAGGTGTTCGTGGCAATAAGTATGTCGTCCATGAAATTACTTATCCCAGGGTGGTTCAGGGGTTCCAGTAGCTTCCTCATCATACGAGTAAAGACGCTTGGGGCGTTGCTTAGCCCAAATGGCAATACATTAAACTCGTAATGGCCTTCAGAAGTACTAAATGCTAACATATGTCGAATTTCCTCTTTTACCGGGATCTGGTAGTACCCTTTGCTAAGGTCTATCTTCGAAAAGTATCGTGCTCTACTCAGCTTGGTGAAAAGCTGATTCTGATCCGGTAAGGGCTCCGCTTGAAATTCCGTTACAGCGTTGAGCCTTCGGTAGTCTATGCAGAGGCGATGTTCTCCTGTGGATTTTCTAAGCAACACTACACTCGCACTATAAGGCGACTCTGATTTTGAGATAATATTTTCCTTAAGCAGGTACTCGATTTCCTCACCCAATGCCTTTGCTTTAGCATAAGGAACAGGATAGTTCTTAACTCGTACCGGGGCGAGGTCTGTTAGCTTCATATCAAATTCTATCAGGTTGGTCATGCCAGGTTTATCCGTGAGTGTACTAGGGTGTTTTCTCAACAACTGTTGAACCCGTGCCTGCTGATCCTCCGTTAAAGTTGAACTAATCTGAACATCTTGATGAGTTTCGCACTGACGAAGAGGGTATTCACAGGAGGTCAGGGGTTCTGCCTCAGTTTCCGTCGCAATAGCCAGTGTCAGGAAATGTGCTGGTTCTGCACCTGGTCTTTCATAATATCGCTTCAGCAGGTTTATGTGGTAAATTTTCTGCTTCCCCTTTATGGCAATCTTGTAATTGGTGCGCGACATTTTCTCAACAATTTTATATGGACCTCTCCACCCGATTTGCAATTTATTATTGCTACTGGGCAGGAGTAATAATACCTGTTCTCCTACTTCTAGCTCCCTATCCTTCGCAGTGCGGTTGTAGTAACGCGCATGTTTACGACGGGCACGGCGTACATTTTCCTTTGCCAGTTCCCATCCTGTTTTAAGGCGTTGGGTCAACTCCTTCACGTATTGGGATGCAGAGGTGACCGTCTCATCAGCTTTATCATCTGTCCAAGTACGTAACAGTGCCTCTAAAGGTCCTTTTATAGGTCTACCAAACAGCAATGTGGCAGGAGGCATCCCAGTAGAATTGTGGGGTACTTCGCGGTAAGCAAATAGTGCTGCGGGTAAGTATTGATCCCAGCTCTCTGGTTTTTCCTGCGCAAGTTTCCGAAGGATGGAAATAAGGGTCCCGTTAAACCGCTCCACCTGGCCATTTGCCTGGGGGTGGTAGGGAGAGGTGTGGATATGTCGGGCCTGAAATATCCTAAACACTTCCTCGGTGAGTTTTCCTCGGAATTGGGAACCATTATCTGTCAGGATCTGTGACGGAAACCCTAGCCGAGTAAATATGGTGAGCAGAGCCTCAGCAACATGCTTAGAATCACAGGCGGGCATAGCAATTGCCTCTGCCCACATGGAGCAACAATCCACTAACGTGAGTATATAACTGTTTCTCTTTTTGCTACGAGTAAGTGGACCCACAATATCCACCGCTACTCGTTCGAAGGGTGTGCCCAAGATTGGCATTTCTCCCAGAGTGGCTGGGGCCGTCCAGTGTTTCGGCGCTGTCCTCTGGCACTGCGGGCATGATTTCACATATCTCTGGATATCGGCGTTGATACCTGGCCAATAATAATGACATGAAATACGCTGAATCGTGGCACTTATGCCCATGTGGCCACTAAATGGAAGGGCATGGCCCATTTCTAGGACCTGGGCTCGGTATGCTGATGGAACCACAAGTTGCCCATGTTCCTGTCCTCCATTTCCTGCTTTCCGATGCAACAGCCCATTTTTCTTGTAGAAGTCTCCCTTTTGGAGAGGAGTGTGCGCTCTCGGTAGTTTTTTTGTAGCAGGGTGCTAGAGATTGATCCTCCGTTTGTGCCTTTTTTAATTCCTCAGGAAGGATGTTGGGTGGGGATTCCAACTCCGTATTCCGTTTGGCCTGTCCTCTAGTGGTGACAGCCGCCACAACCAGAGGGTGAATGGGTTCTCCCAAGAACACATACCTACACCCTAAGATCAAGGGATAAATAGGGTCGTCCAAGATCGCTGCACTGATTTCCCCAGTCACATATTTTGATTTGACCTTAATCTTGGCTATGGCCAAACGCATAGGTGCTGCACTTTTAGTAGGTCCTTGTATTTCTATAGTGTCTTCTGTCATCTGGTCAGGCTTGACTAGGGATGCACAGACAACTGCGTCGAATGCAAGGCCTGTATCATAAAGGCAGGTCACCTCTTGGTCATTTACGAGGACTGTCTCAACGACCGGGGGATGTCGGGGTTTGTCCAGAGGTTCTTCCGGTCCATTTCCCCTTGCGGCACTTTTACGTAAGCAGGCAGCATGATGAGGTGGGTTTTTCCGGTTGCACTCCTGCGTATTGTGGGTGATGGTTCTACAGTGCTTACACCATTTTTCCCCTTGCCTCTGCTGCTGGAAATTAGATCTCTGAGTAGTCTTGTAGTCTGGCTTGTCATGCTTTTTTGCAGTTAGTATACGGTGGTTTCACTTGGGGGTCCATGTGTGACTGAGCTGTCTGTCTAGGTACGTAATCTGGTTGTTTCCGTCTGGGTGGTGGATTCTCTGATAGTGCTGCCTGATATCGTTCCGCTAACTGGACTATGGATTCTAAAGTGCTGGCCCCATTCTCTGTCAGGAATCTTCTCATGTCGGAAGTCATGGTGTCCTTCAGTTGTTCGATCATGACCATTTCCTTCAGGCCTTCCCAATCATGAGTAAAATTCCCTAGGGCACCCCACTTCTCCACGTAGGAATCCAGTCTCGCAGCAAACTGAGCAAAGTTCTCTCCGACTTCCCTCCTAGAGTTACGGAACCTCTTCCTATAGGCGTCAGCATGTAGCTCATAACGAACCAATAGTGCCTTTTTCAAAGAGTCGTAGTCATCCTGTAAACCTGGAGGAAGCTTGCTATACACGTCATAAGCAGTTCCTCTAAGCCCTTGCGACAGTTTCAGGTTCCATTTGCTCTTCTCCAAACCAAACGTGGTGGCAAACTTCTCAAATTTGTCGAGATACCTATCGATCGAGTCGGCTTGTTCCGAGAAAGCTTCAAATGGAAACGTCAAAGGTCCCAAAGTTGACATGAGTGAGGATGGCAAAGGTCCGGTGCCCCCTGCGTGCAAGGAGGGCATATCATCTGACCGTGGCGATAGGTTGCCTGAGGAGGTAGATGCGGTCGCACCGGCTACTGGTTCAACTCTTTGAGCTTGTCCCTGCATCTCTAACTGCTTCATCTTCAATGCATGCTCGCGTTCATCTCTCTCGCTTCTTTCTCTAGCGTCTACAGCTTTTATCCTCTCATCTATTTCTGCTAACTTTATTCGCTCTTCTCTTTCAGCTTTCGCTGTTTCTCGAGCGTAATACTTATCAGTCTCGACACTGACATAATTTGCAAGGTCCCCCCCCACTATAACCTAGATCTCGACCGGCCTCCCCTAGTGCTGCCTTAAGCTTAACTATTTCAGCCATCTTTTGCAGTTAAAGTCCACACTGAGTAAGCTAGTGCTACCTTCCAATAGTATTTCTAGCAACAAGTAAATACTAATTATTTATCCGACTGCTGTAGAATGAAATTACTACAGTTATGGAGACTTAAGGTCTGTAATTCAATGAAATACAAAATCAAGAACTAACTTAATTAAACACAACATATATAAAGGGATTCACCAATCAATGCCTGAATTTCTAGAAAAAATGTTTTCTGTCTTTCTAGAGCTCACTGTGTGAAAATACATGTGTTAAAATGGTATACTGTAATGACTGAATGGATGATACTATCCCAGAGGTATGATAAAATACATAAGTTCAAATCCCGGACCGAGACACCAGTGTCACGTAGCGTTTAAAGGATAAGAGAATTATTTAGAGGAAATAATAGATCTGATGTGGAAAATTTGGCTCAAGGAATCCCTGCTGGGTTTTCCCACTTCCAAAGGGTGACGAAGAGGGTAAATTCTCCTAACTCGACAGGTCTGGAAAAGATTGTAAGGAGATATTTGGTCTCTCGCTACCGTCGTCCCCTTCTCAGTTATCTATTATTATTATTCTTTAAATTATATTATATTTTACGAGCCCCCCCTCCCTTATAAAGGAAGATAAACATAGACAATATTCAACATCTAATGGAAGGAACAAAGCGTGGGGTACAGTATATACACCCAATTGGTTTATTGCAATAAAGTGAATAGATGGTGAATGATAGTATTGTCGATGGAATTAGTGTCTGCTGTATGTATTATGTGTCTCACAATTCACGTGTTTTTCATCATGGATGACTAAACTTTGTGGCATTGATTAGGTGAGTTTCCTTTGTCGTGGACTTAGCTTTTCAGCCCCCGGCTGATAGTGAAGTGTGGTTAGTTCTCCGGTCTCCTGACGTTGCCCCGGTAGGTCTTGAATGGTTCGGATTTGCCTTCTCTGTGCTCGACTCCGTATTCTGCGCTGAGATTGGACTGTCGTGCAAGGCTCCACCATAGACTGAAGACAAATACGACGGCTCCATTAATTTTCTAGCTTTAGAAAGCAGTCTTTCCCTAAGCCGTCCCTCTGCCCGTCACCTCAGATTTTAGTCTCTAACATCATATGTCTAGAGTCTAATCTTGAATTCAAGTTTCTCCTGTCTGTCCTTTATTATATTTCTCTGCCCCAGTGGCAGTATTATAATTCTTTAGACTTATTTATCGTCAGCTTAACCCGATGAATTATTATAAATGTCAGTTAAACCCACCAAATTTATCATAGAAATGTCGGCAACAGTATTCTAGTTCTGTGCCTCTAGCCTAATCGTCATGTCATTATGATGAATTTAACAAATAATTGGACATCCGTGTTTTAGAATTGTCTGACAACATTATCACACACTTCATGTCTGGTCGCATCGTCATATAATTTATAATGAATATATGTCACGGTCTGTCAACATTATCGTTAATATTAATTTCCGTTAGTCTAAACGTCGGGTCGAAATTAATCAAATAATATGGAAATTAATAGCTATATATATATATATTCCCGTTATACATTATTATGAACATGTACATATCCCGTGGGATCATAAAATATACCCGATCACATGTGGCTGGATGTGATCGTACAACATAAATATGAATAAAGTAAACATACCAATCTTGCGTCGATTTTGCAAGGTACTACACATTTCATCACATTATATTCTAGCGAGATTTCACTTACCTACTCAAAGATGGACGCTAACCCGCAATTAGACACGTGGCTTCAGTGCTTTTAATGCGAGAATTCGCCGATAATTGGGTTAGACCTAGCTGTCTCAAGGGTTCCGGGCAAGTGAAGATTGCTCGTGTTTGGCGCACTTTTAGCGGGACATTTCCGCTTGGACACGTGATCCATAGCGTGCATCATGTGACATTAGCGTCAAATAAACGCTCCAATCAATAGCGTTAAAAGTCACGTGGGGTCTTCCTAAAGTGGCATAAACTGGTTTTATCAGCTTAAGCAGTCTTAAATTAAAACAGGTTCCTAGCTACCGAGGTCATTGGTCAACAATGACGTCATATCTAAAAATAGCGAGGAGAAAATACTGAATACTAGGAGAATTTCCGCAAGTGACACTTCCCGGGACTTTGCGATCATGCATTGAGGATGAGAAAAAAACGATGTCACGTAAATAATAAAAAAATGAAGAGAAGATTGGGCAAGTTGTCACAATACTGTTATTTCCAGGTCTCAAATATTTTAAGAATATCTACTGTTATTTCTAGCCTCAAATATTTTAAGAATATCTACTGTTATTTCTAGCCTCAAATATTTAAGAATATGTCACGGAATTTGGATCGATCTCTTGTCCTCTCTGGCCGTATTCAGTTACATTTATTGTGTGTACTGATTACGTTAAATTTCCGTGGTCTGCACATTTCTTTCTCTGCTATCAAGCAGATATTTAGTATTTTCAAATCACCTTACACTCCTTTCAGTAATAGTTATCATGTTTGTTTGCCCGCTTGACCTTGTTAAGAGTAGGCGGATGATGCAACCTTAACCGACAATCCGTTGGTAAACATTCTCGTATACCAGAAGTTGGGCGCCTGTTTCACACTGAAAACTACCAGCAAAGGTTGATGCTAGACTAGTGTGACGTCTTAGCCCAGATGGTAATACGATGAATTTTTGTTTGCGTATGGACGGGGCGATATTTATCAATCTGACACACCTGAGCGGAAATGTTGTAATAGTTCCGGGAAGATGTAAGAAGTTGTATGTAATTATTGACGAGAATATTCGAATGTCACGATTGCCATCTGTGGAAGACGTGACCTTTACAATCACACACATAATTCCTATAAGGAATTTTTGAATAAACCCCATCCTAAACACGCATGTTTGAAACGATTGGCAGGAATTCGGAATGTAGGAATAACAACTTGATTGATTCCTCGTCTAATAGTAACATGTTTGAAACGGATTGGCAGGAATTCGGGGGGGGGGGGGGGGGGGGAGTGGGGGGGGGGTCGGAAAATTCAACACAGATTGATTCCTCGTCTAATAGTAACATACAAATGCGGGGGGCGGAAGGGGGGGGGGGGGGGAAACGGACTTGCAATATAACCAGACAATTTTGCAAGTTTAGAGCACTGTGAAAATTCACCTCGTCGATAAAACAACCAGAGAATAAAATCAGAATTCATTTATCGGATTGGACTTGTTTGAGCCTCTTGAGGACTTAAAAGCCCAGGAAAACTCTACTATTATTAGCAAGGAAAGCCGGAACCTGAGGAATCTGAAACACGGAGCCAAAGTGGGAGCTTATTATAAAGTAACACCCCAGAACAAGTGTAAGAGGCATCTTCAACAAGTTGCCTTAACTCTATCTCTGAGCCAGAAGTCTGTGATCTCAAAGTCAATGTGGGGTAAATTGTATATCTATAATTCTATGTTTTGCATTAGACGTGAAATAATATGTATATATTGACATGTGAATATTAATATGTGAAAATTGCTAAGTGGATGTCCATGTCATTTGAGGCTGGCAACCTCGGCATATAGAATGATGATTTTATGAACCACTACTGCAAAGGCTGGTGACTGCTTTATGCAAGTTTCTTATAGAGAACTAAACGCAGAGGTAGTCCTAAGTTCCATAAGGAGTATGGAGGGAATGATAAGAGAATGATGTACATACTTATTATATTTTTAACATTTTCAACATGACATGTCAGTGCGAGGCTGGGGAACCTGAGGACTTTCCTTCCAACCCGGTCAGGAGCTTCGCTCCTTCCCATCCACAGAGGGTTTATCTCAGGAGCCGTTCAGGTTATTCAGTCAAAATCCCGGTCGATGACACTCCTACAAATGACCGCGCCCCGGCTTGAACCTTGAAAACCTGGTCGCTAGCGCAACGTTGTAACCATTACACCAGCGCGGCTCTCTAAGGTTAAACATAAATCTAATCAATTTGAATGTAAAGAAAGTTCTCGCTCAATGGGATTAAGATTAATTCTCATGGAAGGTAAAGTTATGAGATAGATAGGATGGTGGAATAGGAAGAGGGGGACACATAAGTATGTGTCGGAAAACTCAATACTCAGGAGGGTATTTGTTTCTCTTCTTTTGTAATACCAGTCGGTGGTACCAACTGAGGGTACTATCTCTGGAACAAGTGAGGCTATAAGTGGCCTGAAGTCGACGCTAGACACCATCATCAGACGAGTCTTAGAGAAGTGGTACCAGCTTGGCAGTTACTTCCTGACACTTCTTAGAACGTGCTACGACTTTCAAACTTGACCAGTGACGAGTGTGATCCAGTCATATATCTGCAAAGACCCAAACATCAGCTGGAGCAGAACCTCATTGGCAGCTAAGTAGAAACATAAAAGCTGCCAAGTGAACTCTTAACCAACACTCCATAACATCACTCGATGATGATTATTATTTGTAAAAGAATTATTAATTTTGTACACTGTTAACTGTAATTGATAACTAAATTTGTTATATATATATATATATATATATATATATATATATATATATATATATATATATATATATATATATATATATACACACACACATACAGATCTAAAGTTGATTTAATCCTTTTGAATGTACTACATCCATATGTCTCAGACAATTTCTTAAATACACTTCAACAGAGCTATACAATAATAATAAGAGGAAGTTCGCTGAATTAACTCAGCGGGGGGCTTGAACGAGCTAACGAATTATAAGAAAACCCTATCCATCACAAAAGTTCACGGCAGATACTAGAGTTGCGCAATGGGCTAATCACCTGTTTGCCAAACATTTTGATTACATGTTTTGCCTAGGAACATTGTGCTCTTTGGGTCACCTCTACACCCTGTTTTACCGGGTAGAAGAGGTTCCGATTATGAGATGAGATGAGATACTAGAGTTTAAATTTGCTCAGACTCATGCAACACTGTTCTCGCTTTTCTGAATACCTTGTGAATAGTCTCTTGAGGTAGAAGCAACATTATCCTTCTGCCTAAAACTCTGCCTAGAGTAATCTTGTGTGAAGGTAGACACCTTTGAAGACCCACATTAATTACTCTTGAGTTTTGGCCACTGTTGGACCACTACTGCAGAGATAAGGGGAGGCAACCCGTGACAGAATATCTGCTGTTATTTCTAGGCCTAAAATATTTAAGAATATCAACTGTTATTTCCAGGTCTCAAATATTTTAAGATTATCTATTGTTATTTCCAGGTCTCATATATTTAAGAATATCAACTGTTATTTCCAGGTCTCAAATATTTTAAGATTATCTATTGTTATTTCCAGGTCTCAAATATTTAAGAATATCAACTGTTATTTCCAGGTCTCAAATATTTTAAGATTATCTATTGTTATTTCCAGGTCTCAAATATTTAAGAATATCAACTGTTATTTCCAGGTCTCAGATATTTTAAGATTATCTATTGTTATTTCCAGGTCTCAAATATTTAAGAATATCAACTTTTATTTCCAGGTCTCAAAAAATGAAGGATGTCTTATGCTCTTTCCAGACCTCAAATATTTGTAGAATGTCGTATGCTATTTCCAGACCTCAAATATTTTTAGAATGTCGTATGCTATTTCCAGATCTCAAATATTTGTAGAATGTTGTATGCTATTTCCAGATCTCAAATATTAGTAGTGTGGCCGTGTATGTTTCTACGGCACTAGTAGTTATATTGATTTTATTTAGTCAGAGTTAATCCTTCATATGTTGTGGTGGTTCAAGTGCTAACTGGCCTTCCGCCAGAGATGGTGATACTTGACCTTTTGTTATTTTTTTTTCAACCCAGGAATGTTCTTCCCTTTAAGTTTGGTGATACGCAAAACAATTTCAGCATAACAACGTATATCCAAAAGAAATTACTGTAAAGTTCCACAAACAGCAATGTAGAAAAATTCAATTAGAGTTTATTGATGTCATTAGACAAACACTGTAAATTTCACAATGATGATTGGTTATCCAAGATGAAAAAATATGTAATCCAACTGAATAATATATGTATATCCAAATAGAATAATATATGTATATCCAAATAGAATAATATACTGATTTGTCTACTCAAAAACTTGTCTTGGTATCCTCAAAGATGAAGTTCACCTAACGCTGTCTGTAAAAATCCTCTAGTCTAAAGTTATGGTTTCATTAGAATCATAAATCCTGAAATCTCTGCCTATCGTCCACAACTCTTCTATTTATACTATTTCTTCTTTTTTCCCGCCTTTTTTTCACACGACCCGTCCTTTTTTTTCACACGGTACAATAATCTACATCTGCACTCCTTTCCTCAGCTTTTCGACCTTTTTTGCACACGACATTCTGTTATTTCGACTTTTTTTCACATGTGTGATCTTTTCCAACTTAACAATTGGATTTTTAAAAAACCAGATCACACAAACATTCATTTCCCACTTTCGCGCTTATAAATCCCTTTCATTATTATCTGGGACTGACCTACGTTTGCCCTGTCAGAGCAGTAACTGCCAACTGAACTTTGAATGAATACTGCGTTTTGTGTAAAAACGTCTTATTTGCTTTTAAGGTCTGTCATTCTTACATGTAGCATATTATAGCACATATAAATGCTTAGCGTGGAAGTAGGAGGGATAATGCTAGCGTGAAAGGCCAAGCGGTCACAGTAGAACGTCTTCTGTTTGATGTAGTTATTTCCTTCTTGCAAAGTTGCACTGAGAAGCTTTGAATGACGCCAAAATTATTTTGACACCAAATTGTTAACCACTAGTCTTATCAGATAATTGTTGCCCCTAGTTTAATCAGATAAAAGTTGACGTTAAATTGTTGCCCATAGTTTTATCAAATAAAAGTTGACATCAAATTGTTGTCCATAGTTTTATATGATAAAAATGTGAAGTCAAATTGTTGCCACTAGTTTTGTCAGATACAATTTTTAAGTCATATTGTTGCCCATAGTTTTATCAGATAAAAATGTGACGTCAAAATTCTTGCCCCTGATTTTATCAGATATAATTTAATTACCTTTTAGTTCTCGGTGGAATGACCTTTTAGTTCTCGGTGGAATGACCTTTTAGTTCTCGGTGGAGCGACAGACCTTCAACAAATACAAGCCAAGCCTGCCTGTCCTGTGCAATTCGTTCAAGGTCTTTCCATGTCTTCCCCCTTAATTTCCATGTCCAATTCCTGGCGATTCCAGGACAAAGGCTGCATTGAAATGCTATCAGCTGGTTTTCTCAGTGTGTGTCCTATCGTGCGCCAACGTCTTCTTCTCACATATTGTCCCACTGGTATAGTATATTACATTTAACTAATCAATCGTTTCATGATTTTTCTTTCAGACACACCCCGCAGACATTCTCATACGCAGATAACGATGTTTACCATGCCTGCAATACACCACTCCTCATTGAGGATGGATGACTCTAGTATGAGTACAATGCACCTCAACGCTCTAAATGGCTCCTCAAATAGTGTAGGTTATGGTGCCTCAAGCAACAGCGGCAGCTCAGATCAGAAGGGAGTTTTGGGGAATCTCTGTGGGTCTTCTGTCACAGACAGCCGCCCTTATATGCTGCAGGACAGTGGGATTGTGGTTCGTGAGGCACAAAAAGCTTCACAGAAGACATCTAAGTCTATCCACACATCATCTTCTTCAGCTTCGACATCAAAGAAGTCAGACTCCTCCCATAAAGACTGTCTCGTCTTCTCTAGAAGCTCAGAAATGCGAAATGCCGTTGGTCGACGCAGACGTAGCCTTGACTTGAATTCTGTTTCTGCAAGTACTCATCCTCGTTATCGGGACCGCTCACTCTCGGTTGGTGAACTTGCGATTGGTCCTGTTTCCAGGTGTGGCTGGGTTGTGGATGACTCAATAGACGAGAGTAAACTGGTATCCGATATAAATCTTGCTGGGCTCAGTTTGACAGAGGTGAGGAACACATGTAAAATATTGACTGCAGTTCGCAGACTATAATCTTCCAATCTTAATAAGATATCATTATTCTCTTACTAACCTTTGTTCCTTTCAAATAAAACATATACGTCATCTGCCGGCAGAAGATTTCTGTAACCCGGATATGAACGTCCAAGATTCCTGTTACGATATATAACAGCTGTCTTCTTCTCATAAAATGCCCAAAGAAAGTGAATGACTTCCTTCTAACGTGAGTAATAAGCTGTCTTTGTGCAATGACCTCTTTGAGGACATTCTCATTACTCTTCTTCGCTGTTCGTGGTTTTCTTCTGAAAAACCTCATCTCTGTGGCGTCTAGTGATTTCTCTACTGGTTTACTAATTGTCTAAGACTCACTACCATATGTCAAGTTTGGTTCTGTATAACACTTAAGAACTCTGTTACTTCCATTGACAGAATGAGCGTACCTAACGTGATAAACTGTATTCGCAGAATACGCTAACTAGTAAATGTAACAATTGATTTCTATAATTTCTCTTCGATAGACTGTTCATGTTAACTTCTAATCTATACTCTGATATTTCTGTGCCTTTAGACATCTCGCTGACGTTATGACATCTCTATATTCTTTACTTTCTTTTATTTCACTATTGTCCATTTAGGAAACATATTCTCGTAAATCTGTATCAAATTATTTATATTCTAATTCTTCGGTATTTCTGAATTATTCCGTGTATTTATGTTGGTAGCCAGTAGAATCGTATGGTGCTCTCTCTGGCAAACATATACAACCCAGAGTAGAAGAAGAACGAGTATGTAAGTATTATTGTTGGTCCTATCGTTTTGTTGCCATTTACGCATTTTGATCTTCACTCGTTATTATTACTCAGTCCCAGGAGTATCGTCCTTCAGCAAATACAAGCCAAGTCCGCCTATCCTGTGCCGTCCGACCAGGGGTCTTTCTTTATCTCTTCCACTCTTCCATATAAGTCTCAAATGCTCATCTCCATACGTTTTTCAATCTGTCTCTACCTCTTTACAGTGTCTTACAGGCGCTCGAAAAAGGATGGGGGTGGAGAAAATAGTAACACTGTAACCTATGTGGCAGGGCAGGTTACGGCATCAATTAGTTATATTGATTGTTATATTCAATTAGAGTTAATCCTTCATATGTTGTTGTGGTTCAAGTGCTAACTGGCCTTCCGCCAGAGATGGTAATACTTGACCTTTACTCATTTTTCTTTCCAGGTTTGTTCTTCCCTTTAAGTTTGGTGATAAGCAAAACAGTTTCAGCACAACAACGTATATCCAAAAGAAATTACTGTAAATTTCCACAAACAGCAATTCAGTAGAAAATTATATTAAAGTTTATTGATGTCATTAGACAAACACTGTAAATTTCACAAAATTATGGTTGTTTATCCAAAATGAAAAATATATAATCCAACTGAATAATATACACACTTGTCTACTCAAAAAAACAAAAACTTATCTTGATATCCTCAAAGACGAAGTTCACCTAACGCTATCTAAAAAAAAAAAATCCTCTAGTCTAAAATCATGGAATCCTTGGAATCATAAATTCTGAAATCTTCCTTATCGCCCACATCTGTCCTTTTTATACTGTTCCTGTCTTTTTTCCAGCCTTTTTCCACACGTCCCATTCTTTTTCCACACGTTACAATTTCTGCACACGTCTCTCTGTTTTCGACATTTTGCACACGACTTTCTGTTATTTCGACTTTTTTCACATGTGTGATCTTTTCCAACTTAACAATTGGACTAAAAAAACCCAGATCACACAAACATTCATTTCCCACTTTCCGCGCATAAAACCCATTCATTATTATTATCTGGGACTGACCTACGTTTGCCTTCTCAGAGCAGTGACTGCCAACTGAACTTTGAATGATGCTGCGTTTTGTGTAAAAACGTCTTATTTACTTTTGAGGTCTGTCATTCTTATATATAGCATATTATAGCACGTATAAATGCTTAGCGTGGAAGTAGTAGGGATAATGCTAGCGTGGAAGGTCAAGCGGTCACACAATGTCTACAGTCTATGTAAATAGTTTAAAACAACTGTTGACTGCCTAACTTGTCACGAATCACCAAACGCTAACAAAATCTACACGAATTTACTTGTCTTAACAAGACTGTTGATTAAATAACTCTTACACTGTTGATCACGTCGAAGCTCAGTACTCATATCACGTTGACAATATCAAAGTGGAACAAATAACTGCAGAATTTTTTTTTTTTTTTGGTTCGGTTTTTGCCTTCTTCTGGCGAGGCGCATTCCTTTCAACCTATGTGGTTATATCAGAGCGCATTTACCATCCAAAAAAAGTCAACTCTGTTGACTACTAACCAGATCAGCTGTAACCGAGCTGGTTACGGCATCAATTTGAAGATATGTGCCAGCGTCAGTTGTAGGTTATACGGCACTAGTAGTTATATAGATTTTATTTAGTCAGAGTTAATCTTTCACATGCTGTTGTGGTTCAAGTGCTAACTGGCCTTCCGCCAGAGATGGTAATACTTGACCTTTACTCAGTTTTTCAACCCAGGAATGTTCTTCCCTTTGAGTTTGGTGATAAGCAAAACAGTTTCAGCACAATAACGTATATCCAAAAGAAATTACTGTAAATTTCCACAAATAGCAAATGTAGTAGAAAATTATATTAGAGTTTATTGATGTCATTAGACAAGTACTGGTATTTTCACAATGATTGGTTGTTTATCCACAAGGAAAATATACACATATCCACAAGGAAAAATACATCCAACAGAAAAATAAACTGGTCTTGATAACTTCAAAGACGAAGTTCACCTAACGCTATCTGTAAAAATCCTCTAGTCTAAAATCATGGAATCATTGGAATCATAAATCCTAAAATCACTGTCCTATCGCCCACACCTCTTCTATTTATACTATTTCTTCTTTTTCCCCGCCTTTTTCCACATGACCCGTTATTTTTTTCATACGGTACAATTTCTGCACACGACTCTCTGTTTTCGACTTTTTGCACACGACTTTCTGTTATTTCGACTTTTTTTTTCACATGTGTGATCTTTTCCAACTTAACAATTGGATTAAAAAAACCAGATCACACAAACATTCATTTCCCACTTTCCGCGCATAAAACCCAATCATTATTATCTGGGACTGACCTACGTTTGTCCTGTCAGAGCAGTAACTGCCAACTGAACTTTGAATGATACTGCGTTTTGTGTAAAAACGTCTTATTTGCTTTTGAGGTCTATCATTCTTATATGTAGCATATTATAGCACGTATAAATGCTTAGCGTGGAAGTAATAGGGATAATGCTAGCGTGGAAGGCCAAGCGGTCACATACGCACCTGGCCACACAAATGTATCCCAGAGGGAGACATTTGCGTACTATCAACTAACTACCTCATGCTAGTGACTGTTATAAACGACTAACCTATTGGTAGAGTCTCTCAGAGAAAAAAAAAAATTAAAAAAAAAAAAAAATTAAAAATAAAATATTTTGTTCGTAAAACGAGGGATCCCAGTATATTTATAATGCGTAAAACGGGGGATACATAAAATTTGTTAATACACTTCGCCATTGAACAGTATTGATGTACACTACTTCTTAACAATATCAATATGAACAACGCTGTGCGTTAGTCATCACCATAATGATAACATACTTAATGATAACATTAAAAAAAAAATAATCGCATACGATTTTCATGGGTTGTGCAAACAACACAAATAAAAACAAAACAAAAAAAAATACTTTGGCAATATTTAACAGAAGTGACTAATATTCATTAAGTATTTAACAATCTTTAATGTAGTAGCTGCAACGAACATCAGCCTAACAGCATAGAATTAATGGTCAAACAGACTGTGAGACGCAAAAAAAAATGTAATATACTTTATGACATGGGAATATACATACATGGCAATGTTAATCTATAAAAATTTTTTTTTTAAATATGAACTGGAGCTGTACGCTCTCGTAACTGTCAATATAGAACGTGGTAAATATAATACAATCATATGATACAGGCGACCCCAATCCTGCCACTGCGGTCAGTGATTTACCAGGATGTATATGGGTCTTAAACACCAAAAATCTGGACAAGTTTGGTGGACTGTCTATGTGTTCGTCACACAATATAAATATAGCATTATTAATCTGGTTACAATGAGTTACAAAGTATTTATTAAAAAATGTCTCTAATCTCCAACTTATGTAATGGTCGTTACTATGAGGGAGGACAACTATACGATACAAATAACTATCGGGTGTTGGAGTATGAACTATCTCAGTTACCATGAACCAAGTACCAAACTGTTTATAGGTTCGTCATTAAATAAAATCTGCCTACAAATGCAAGTTCACAATAATGGACAACAATTTGTCAAGAAAATATACTGTAGCGTTCCGCTTACAACGTGACAACTGGTCAGAAAAATAAAGGTACATCAATATGTGATGTTTATTTCTCAATACAAGGTATAATGGACAACAATTTGTCAAGAAAATATACTGTAGCGTTCCGCTTGCAACGTGACAAATGGTCAGAAAAATTCAGGTACATCAATATGTGATGTTTATTTCTCAATTCAAGGTTTATCAACATGTGAACATATCCGTTACCATGTTAGCGATTTCTCATGGAATTGTCATGGTGTGCATGTAACAATGTAGTATTTCGCCAATCCACGAACTGTGTTGATTAGCATATAAGTTTTACCCAACTTGCAAAAATACTTGTATATCACCAAGTCAAATTTTAGGTGAAAATATATATGTCTCAGTTATTTAGTGGAGTGGGGTGTATATTGGGATAAATGACGGCGTAGGGTTTATCACCAAGGGAAGGGAACGAATGTCAGTCATGGAAATGTACTCGGGGGTCTTAGGGGCGTTAGCTGTGTCAATGGCGGTAACAATGTCCTCATTATCTTTTACCGATGTCCGCTGTGGACATCTCATCTTCTTGTACACATGGTATTTATACACTAAACAGCTTTAAATTCAAAGCACCAATTATGCTAGGCAAAATCAATAGTCCTGACACTCTAGTGTGTCGGGTCATGACCTCTGGTGTGTCTCACTGGACTCAGGAATGCGAAGAAGTATTTATAGAATTTGATAGACACGTTAACATAGGTAAATTCCTGTTGAATATTGGGGAATGCTCGGAACGGCGCGTCGATTTAGAAACACTCCGTCTGTGATGGAGCATGTCGGAGAAGGTGACAGGAGATGGACAGGCGTTTAGATGTGTAGGGAAGAATAAATTTTGACGCCTGATTCGTCATATATCTGTGAGAAAGGGTCGTTGGCTTGAATAATGTGAGTAGCCATATAAGATCATTGAGGTTGTAAACAGCATCCTTAAGAAAAATCGCCAAAATACATTCTCGATGCGATTGAAAATTATAAAACGGTCTTTCCATAACACAAAAGGAAAGCTGTGAGTTAACACATTCAACAACAACAAAAAAACTCTCATGTGTCACAAAGGAAAAATATGTGTGTGCGAATAGTGTTTTTGCTATTGTCACTAAATTCATCAAGAAGGGGAAAAAAACAAAAAATAAAAACTGTTGTAAAGCATAAGTCATATTATAAAGATTTTCAAAGGCAAAAGTGGTGACATTTGTAGAAATGAGATAATTTAAAGTTCTGTTTAACTTGGATAACATAGTGTTGTAGATCTGCGAATGTTTGCGAAAGTACTTAAATATCATGACGTAGCGGTGCAAAATATGTAATCATCATGACAGTCCATCAGCAGGATCTTGACTGAGGCTGACATTTTTCTGAAAAAAAAAAAAATTTCCTACCCAAAAAAAAATGGATACTAGTGACTTTAGATGAATGGGAACGAGGGAGAGTACTATTGTAAAGAGAGTACTCGTTGGGTACTATAGCTGGGTGAGTACCTTTTTTGTTATTAGAGAAGATTGATTCTCCAATAAACCAATAATCGTTGAACTGGACGTTTACGAATTTGACATGAGGAAGTTGGCGATTTCCATCAAGATAACTTTTTTCCTCGTCAATCGTTGATCACAAGAGGATGGCGTATTTCGCACTGTAGAGTGGGTGGTGGCTGCAGTTGTCGAGGGTAAGGATGAAGTAGTGTTGAAATGGTGCACCTCATGCTGCGTGTTGTGGAGCTGTCTGCGTTTTCTTCGCAATTTCATACGTACATGCTCTTGAGGTAACCGGACAAATTTTGTTAACGGTGGGGAGTCATCTGCTGTACCAGAATGTGGGCGCTTCGTTGCTGTGTGAAATTCAGTGTTGTCTGGACTGATCACACTTTCGTGGTCACTCCCGGGATCTGCTGTATCAAGGTCAGATTCGTGTCTCAATGGAAGTGATGGAAGAATAATTTCATCTTCCTTAAGTGTGCATGTAGCGCTGTCTGCGTTTTCTTCATTAGACGGTGCTGTGTGTCGAGTATCATTATCTTCAGTATACTGGATGTTGTAAATTGCTCTACTGTGAATCAATTGCAGGGGCGTCTCGCTGTCGGATGTGCGTGGTTCAGTGACTGTGCTATCTTGTGAATTTGTCTGCCTGGCCGACTGTCTTACTGCTGTTGGAATGTGTCTAGACGATGTGTGGGTGTTCAATGGGTCATGTACCTGACTTGACCTGTCAACATCTGTTTGTGTTGCGACAGAAATCATCTTTATTTTATTCACTTGCAGTTTGTGCATTTCTCTAGGTTGACTATTGATCATGGGGGCCCATTGCGTCTCATTTGATTTCATAAAACCGACCTGGTGATGTCAAGTGGTTTTCTCCATTGTTTTAGAGGTCTGATATGTGCCGTTAGTCCATCTTCTGTTGTTATCATACATGTTTGTTGGTCAGTCGTTGTAACATTATTTACTTCCCATATCTTTCGTTGTTTTATTCCATTGATAAAATTTCTGACTGCAATGCGACAATCTCTTTTATTGAGACTGTTCCAGTGGCTGTCGACAGTGGCTATGCGACCCGTGTTGTTGCTGTTGTCTCGATACTTGATCTGGGATCTTCTATTGTAGTTATGTGGTGTGCTCTCTGATTCTCTCCGGCAATATGTATTGTTGCTCTCTGATTCTCTCCGGCAATATGTACTGTTGATCTCTGGTTCTCTCCGGTAATATGTATTGTTGATCTCTGGTTCTATCCGGCAATATGTATTGTTGCTCTCTGGTTCTCTCCGGCAATATGTATTGTTGATCTCTGGTTCTCTCCGGCAATATGTATTGTTGATCTCTGGTTCTCTACGGCAATATGTATTGTTGATCTCTGGTTCTCTCCGGCAATATGTATTGTTGATCTCTGGTTCTCTCCGGCAATATGTATTGTTGATCTCTGGTTCTCTCCGGCAATATGTATTGTTGATCTCTGGTTCTCTCCGGCAATATGTATTGTTGATCTCTGGTTCTCTCCGGCAATATGTATTGTTGATGTCTGGTTCTCTCTGGCAATATGTATTGTTGCTCGCATATCTGTGTCTGTTTATTAGCCATCTCCGAAATGTGTTAGGTAAGGGTATGTTAGCAGGATGGACGTTTGCCTGTTGCATTTCCTGTTGCTGTTGTAGCTGCTGTGCATATAACGCATGTTGTTGTTGCTGTTGTTGCTGTAGTGTATACAACGCCTGTTGTTGCTGCTGTTGTTCTTGACTTTGATCCATTATAGTGGTTATGCCTGTCTGCTTTCACCAAGAAAAAAGGGACAGGTCACGGCGCCAATTTGAACATGTAACAGAGCTGGTTACGGCATCAATTTGAAGATATGTGCCAGCGTCAGTTGTAGGTTATACGGCACTAGTAGTTATATAGATTTTATTTAGTCAGAGTTAATCTTTCACATGCTGTTGTGGTTCAAGTGCTAACTGGCCTTCCGCCAGAGATGGTAATACTTGACCTTTACTCAGTTTTTCAACCCAGGAATGTTCTTCCCTTTGAGTTTGGTGATAAGCAAAACAGTTTCAGCACAACAACATATATCCAAAAGAAATTACTGTAAATTTCCACAAACAGCAAATGTAGTAGAAAATTATATTAGAGTTTATTGATGTCATTAGACAAGTACTGGTATTTTCACAATGATTGGTTGTTTATCCACAAGGAAAATATACACATATCCACAAGGAAAAATACATCCAACAGAAAAATAAACTGGTCTTGATAACTTCAAAGACGAAGTTCACCTAACGCTATCTGTAAAAATCCTCTAGTCTAAAATCATGGAATCATTGGAATCATAAATCCTAAAATCACTGTCCTATCGCCCACACCTCTTCTATTTATACTATTTCTTCTTTTTCCCCGCCTTTTTCCACACGACCCGTTATTTTTTTCATACGGTACAATTTCTGCACACGACTCTCTGTTTTTTACTTTTTGCACACGACTTTCTGTTATTTCGACTTTTTTTTCACATGTGTGATCTTTTCCAACTTAACAATTGGATTAAAAAAACCAGATCACACAAACATTCATTTCCCACTTTCCGCGCATAAAACCCAATCATTATTATCTGGGACTGACCTACGTTTGTCCTGTCAGAGCAGTAACTGCCAACTGAACTTTGAATGATACTGCGTTTTGTGTATAAACGTCTTATTTGCTTTTGAGGTCTATCATTCTTATATGTAGCATATTATAGCACGTATAAATGCTTAGCGTGGAAGTAATAGGGATAATGCTAGCGTGGAAGGCCAAGCGGTCACATACGCACCTGGCCACACAAATGTATCCCAGAGGGAGACATTTGCGTACTATCAACTAACTACCTCATGCTAGTGACTGTTTTAAACGACTAACCTATTGGTAGAGTCTCTCAGAGAGAAAAAAAAATTAAAATTAAAAAAATAATAATAATTTTTTCGTAAAACGAGGGATCCCAGTATATTTATAATGCGTAAAACGGGGGATACATAAAATTTGTTAATACACTTCGCCATTGAACAGTATTGATGTACACTACTTCTTAACAATATCAATATGAACAACGCTGTGCGTTAGTCATCACCATAATGATAACATACTTAATGATAACATTAAAAAAAAAAAAATCGCATACGATTTTCATGGGTTGTGCAAACAACACAAATAAAAACAAAACAAAAAAAAATACTTTGGCAATATTTAACAGAAGTGACTAATATTCATTAAGTATTTAACAATCTTAAATGTAGTAGCTGCAACGAACATCAGCCTAACAGCATAGAATTAATGGTCAAACAGACTGTGGGACGCAAAAAAAAATGTAATATACTTTATGACATGGGAATATACATACATGGCAATGTTAATCTATAAATTTTTTTTTTTAAATATGAACTGGAGCTGTACGCTCTCGTAACTGTCAATATAGAACGTGGTAAATATAATACAATCATATGATACAGGCGACCCCAATCCTGCCACTGCGGTCAGTGATTTACCAGGATGTATATGGGTCTTAAACACCAAAAATCTGGACAAGTTTGGTGGACTGTCTATGTGTTCGTCACACAATATAAATATAGCATTATTAATCTGGTTACAATGAGTTACAAAGTATTTATTAAAAAATGTCTCTAATCTCCAACTTATGTAATGGTCGTTACTATGAGGGAGGACAACTATACGATACAAATAACTATCGGGTGTTGGAGTATGAACTATTTCAGTTACCATGAACCAAGTACCAAACTGTTTATAGGTTCGTCATTAAATAAAATCTGCCTACAAATGCAAGTTCACAATAATGGACAACAATTTGTCAAGAAAATATACTGTAGCGTTCCGCTTACAACGTGACAACTGGTCAGAAAAACAAAGGTACATCAATATGTGATGTTTATTTCTCAATACAAGGTATAATGGACAACAATTTGTCAAGAAAATATACTGTAGCGTTCCGCTTGCAACGTGACAAATGGTCAGAAAAATTCAGGTACATCAATATGTGATGTTTATTTCTCAATTCAAGGTTTATCAACATGTGAACATATCCGTTACCATGTTAGCGATTTCTCATGGAATTGTCATGGTGTGCATGTAACAATGTAGTATTTCGCCAATCCGCGAACTGTGTTGATTAGCATATAAGTTTTACCCAACTTGCAAAAATACTTGTATATCACCAAGTCAAATTTTAGGTGAAAATATATATGTCTCAGTTATTTAGTGGAGTGGGGTGTATATTGGGATAAATGACGGCGTAGGGTTTATCACCAAGGGAAGGGAACGAATGTCAGTCATGGAAATGTACTCGGGGGTCTTAGGGGCGTTAGCTGTGTCAATGGCGGTAACAATGTCCTCATTATCTTTTACCGATGTCCGCTGTGGACATCTCATCTTCTTGTACACATGGTATTTATACACTAAACAGCTTTAAATTCAAAGCACCAATTATGCTAGGCAAAATCAATAGTCCTGACACTCTAGTGTGTCGGGTCATGACCTCTGGTGTGTCTCACTGGACTCAGGAATGCGAAGAAGTATTTATAGAATTTGATAGACACGTTAACATAGGTAAATTCCTGTTGAATATTGGGGAATGCTCGGAACGGCGCGTCGATTTAGAAACACTCCGTCTGTGATGGAGCATGTCGGAGAAGGTGACAGGAGATGGACAGGCGTTTAGATGTGTAGGGAAGAATAAATTTTGACGCCTGATTCGTCATATATCTGTGAGAAAGGGTCGTTGGCTTGAATAATGTGAGTAGCCATATAAGATCATTGAGGTTGTAAACAGCATCCTTAAGAAAAATCGCCAAAAAATACATTCTCGATGCGATTGAAAATTATAAAACGGTCTTTCCATAACACAAAAGGAAAGCTGTGAGTTAACACATTCAACAACAACAAAAAAACTCTCATGTGTCACAAAGGAAAAATATGTGTGTGCGAATAGTGTTTTTGCTATTGTCACTAAATTCATCAAGAAGGGGAAAAAAATAAAAAATAAAAACTGTTGTAAAGCATAAGTCATATTATAAAGATTTTCAAAGGCAAAAGTGGTGATATTTGTAGAAATGAGATAATTTAAAGTTCTGTTTAACCTGGATAACATAGTGTTGTAGATCTGCGAATGTTTGCGAAAGTACTTAAATATCATGACGTAGCGGTGCAAAATATGTAATCATCATGACAGTCCATGTTGACAAAGAATCTGAAATAATTGTATAAAACTCAAACACAGTGGCGTCACGCCATAATTAATTTGTAAGTATATCTGGGTGTTATAGACGTCGTAACTGTCACTATCATCAGCAGGATCTTGACTGAGGCTGACATTTTTCTGAAGAAAAAAAAAATAAATTTCCTAACCAAAAAAAAATGGATACTAGTCACTTTAGATGAATGGGAACGAGGGAGAGTACTATTGTAAAGAGAGTACTCGTTGGGTACTATAGCTGGGTGAGTACCTTTTTTGTTATTAGAGAAGATTGATTCTCCAATAAACCAATAATCGTTGAACTGGACGTTTACGAATTTGACATGAGGAAGTTGGCGATTTCCATCAAGATAACTTTTTTCCTCGTCAATCGTTGATCACAAGAGGATGGCGTATTTCGCACTGTAGAGTGGGTGGTGGCTGCAGTTGTCGAGGGTAAGGATGAAGTAGTGTTGAAATGGTGCACCTCATGCTGCGTGTTGTGGAGCTGTCTGCGTTTTCTTCACAATTTCATACGTACATGCTCTTGAGGTAACCGGACAAATTTTGTTAACGGTGGGGAGTCATCTGCTGTACCAGAATGTGGGCGCTTCGTTGCTGTGTGAAATTCAGTGTTGTCTGGACTGATCACACTTTCGTGGTCACTCTCGGGATCTGCTGTATCAAGGTCAGATTCGTGTCTCAATGGAGGTGATGGAAGAATAATTTCATCTTCCTTAAGTGTGCATGTAGCGCTGTCTGCGTTTTCTTCATTAGACGGTGCTGTGTGTCGAGTATCATTATCTTCAGTATACTGGATGTTGTAAATTGCTCTACTGTGAATCAACTGCAGGGGCGTCTCGCTGTCGGATGTGCGTGGTTCAGTGACTGTGCTATCTTGTGAATTTGTCTGCCTGGCCGACTGTCTTACTGCTGTTGGAATGTGTCTAGACGATGTGTGGGTGTTCAATGGGTCATGTACCTGACTTGACCTGTCAACATCTGTTTGTGTTGCGACAGAAATCATCTTTATTTTATTCACTTGCAGTTTGTGCATTTCTCAAGGTTGACTATTGATCATGGGGGCCCATTGCGTCTCATTTGATTTCATAAAACCGACCTGGTGATGTCAAGTGGTTTTCTCCATTGTTTTAGAGGTCTGATATGTGCCGTTAGTCCATCTTCTGTTGTTATCATACATGTTTGTTGGTCAGTCGTTGTAACATTATTTACTTCCCATATCTTTCGTTGTTTTATTCCATTGATAAAATTTCTGACTGCAATGCGACAATCTCTTTTATTGAGACTGTTCCAGTGGCTGTCGACAGTGGCTATGCGACCCGTGTTGTTGCTGTTGTCTCGATACTTGATCTGGGATCTTCTATTGTAGTTATGTGGTGTGCTCTCTGATTCTCTCCGGCAATATGTATTGTTGCTCTCTGATTCTCTCCGGCAATATGTACTGTTGATCTCTGGTTCTCTCCGGTAATATGTATTGTTGATCTCTGGTTCTATCCGGCAATATGTATTGTTGCTCTCTGGTTCTCTCCGGCAATATGTATTGTTGATCTCTGGTTCTCTCCGGCAATATGTATTGTTGATCTCTGGTTCTCTACGGCAATATGTATTGTTGATCTCTGGCTCTCTCCGGCAATATGTATTGTTGATCTCTGGTTCTCTCCGGCAATATGTATTGTTGATCTCTAGTTCTCTCCGGAAATATGTATTGTTGATCTCTGGTTCTCTCCGGCAATATGTATTGTTGATCTCTGGTTCTCTCCGGCAATATGTATTGTTGATGTCTGGTTCTCTCTGGCAATATGTATTGTTGTTCGCATATCTGTGTCTGTTTATTAGCCATCTCCGAAATGTGTTAGAATTGCCCGTGAAGGGGGTTATAACCGAGCGAATTTGGTTATATTTATTATAGTGATCTACATTGGATAGCGTGTCTGTTATCCGTTGCAACGCGGTCATTGTGGGTTCGGCCTCTACAGGTAAGGGTATGTTAGCAGGATGGAGGTTTGCCTGTTGCATTTCCTGTTGCTGTTGTAGCTGCTGTGCATATAACGCATGTTGTTGTTGCTGTTGTTGCTGTAGTGTATACAACGCCTGTTGTTGCTGCTGTTGTTCTTGACTTTGATCCATTATAGTGGTTATGCCTGTCTGCTTTCACCAAGAAAAAAGGGACAGGTCACGGCGCCAATTTGAACATGTAACAGAGCTGGTTACGGCATCAATTTGAAGATATGTGCCAGCGTCAGTTGTAGGTTATACGGCACTAGTAGTTATATAGATTTTATTTAGTCAGAGTTAATCTTTCATATGTTGTTGTGGTTCAAGTGCTAACTGGCCTTCCGCCAGAGATGGTAATACTTGACCTTTACTCAGTTTTTCAACCCAGGAATGTTCTTCCCTTTGAGTTTGGTGATAAGCAAAACAGTTTCAGCACAACAACGTACAGTCGTGGCCAAAAGTTTAAGACCACCTAGTAAAAAATGGATATTTTCATTGTACTACAGATTGTTGCATCATCCGCTATTTTAGGGCACACTAAAAGCAATCATTGCAGTCTATTGCATCATCCTAACAATATAAAATGTGAAAACACAGACTGTTGCTGTATTTAGTGTCTTTTGGTTGCTTCAAGGGTATTATCTCTGGATTTTATGTTCGCAAGAAAATGGGAAAAAAACTGACACTTTCAGCCATTCAAAGAGCTCAAATAGTGACATTACGTGTAGAAGGGTACACAGAACGTGATATTTCTGTTCAAATTGGTTGTAGCAAGACGGCGGTTCACAATGCGATCCCCAGGTACCAATTGGACGGTACTTTTTCTGACCGAAAGAGAAGGGGTCGTCCTAGAAAAACAACCCCTAGAGACGACCGGGTAATCAAATCCATCGTTTCACACTATCCAACAGTTTCATGTAAGAAGATACGATCTGCTTTGCTTTCTAGAGTCGGAGGACTGTGTCTCGCAGATTAGGGGATGAGTTTGGACTAAAATCATACAAACCTGCCCGAAAACCCAGATTAACACCAGAAATGAAAAAGAAGTCGTCTCTAGGGGTTGTTTTTCTAGGATGACCACTTCTCTTTCTGTCAGAAAAGTACCGTCCAATTGGTACCTGGTGCTCGCATTGTAAACTGCCGTCTTGCTACAGCTAATTCGAACAGAAATATCACGTTCTGTGTACCCTTCTACACGTAATGTCACTATATGAGCTCCTTAAATGGTTGAAAGTGTCGATTTTTTGCCCATTTTCTTGCGAACATAAAATCCAGAGATAATACCCTTGAAGCAAACAAAACACACTAAATACAGCAACAGTCTGTGTTTTCACATTTTATATTGTTAGGATGATGCAATAGATTGCAATGATTGCTTTTAGTGAGCCCTAAAATAGCGGATGATGCAACAATCTGTAGTAGTATGGAAATATCCATGTTTTACTAGGTGGTCTTAAACTTATGGCCACGACTGTATATCCAAAAGAAATTACTGTAAATTTCCACAAACAGCAAATGTAGTAGAAAATTATTTTAGAGTTTATTGATGTCATTAGACAAGTACTGGTATTTTCACAATGATTGGTTGTTTATCCACAAGGAAAATATACACATATCCACAAGGAAAATTACATCCAACAGAAAAATAAACTGGTCTTGATAACCTCAAAGACGAAGTTCACCTAACGCTGTCTGTAAAAATCCTCTAGTCTAAAATCATGGAATCATTGGAATCATGAATCCTAAAATCATTGTCCTATCGCCCACACCTCTTCTATTTATACTATTTCTTTTTTTTTCCCGCCTTTTTCCACACGACCCGTTCTTTTTTCACACGGTACAATTTCTGCACACGACTCTCTGTTTTCGACTTTTTGCACACGACTTTCTGTTATTTCGACTTTTTTCACATGTGTGATCTTTTCCAACTTAACAATTGGATAAAAAAAAACCAGATCACACAAACATTCATTTCCCACTTTCCGCGCATAAAACCCATTCATTATTATCTGGGACTGACCTACGTTTGCCCTGTCAGAGCAGTAACTGCCAACTGAACTTTGAATGATACTGCGTTTTGTGTAAAAACGTCTTATTTGCTTTTGAGGTCTGTCATTATTATATGTAGCATATTATAGCACTTATAAATGCTTAGCGTGGAAGTAGTAGGGATAATGCTAGCGTGGAAGGCCAAGCGGTCACACAGCGTTGATAGATACTAAGTCCTGAAAAATACCAACATTATCTATCTGATAGCATAAAGCCCTAAAAAGGACTCGCCAGCTACTCCAACGCCCGAGCTAGTCTGTTATCCGTGTCTTTTCCGCGTTACAGAAACTCTCAGACTGATCTCATCTGTTCTGTCCTGTCATGTGACTTCCTGTACGTTCAACCAATCAAATAGAAACCTTCAGGTCAAATGACTCAGATATCTTTTTATACATTGTAACCTCGCTTGAGTTCCATAATTTTAATTCTATCTCCATCTTTGTAAAAAAAAAAAAAAAATACTAATATCAAAGACACAGGACAAATTGCAATGTGCTTTAACTTTGGCGGTTATTTAAAAGGTCCGCCTGAACTTATATGCTACACTTAACATTTTCGGTACCGTACCGTAATTTAAAATGTCACTCTAAACTTGTACACAACACTTAACATTTTCGGTTATTTAAATCGACACTCTAAACATGTGTGCAACACTTAACATTTTCGGTTATTTAAAACGTCACTCTAAACTTGTATGCAACATTTAACATTTTCGGTTATTTAAAATGTCACTCTAAACTTGTAAGCTACACTTAACATTTTCGGTTATTTAAAATGTCACTCTAAACTTGTAAGCTACACTTAACATTTTCGGTTACTTAAAATGTCACTCTAATCTTGTAAGCTACCGGTACACTTAACATTTTCGGTTATTTAAAATGTCACTCTAAACTTGTAAGCTACACTTAACATTTTCGGTTATTTAAAATGTCACTCTAAACTTGTAAGCTACATTTAACATTTTCGGTTATTTAAAACGTCACTCTAAACCTGTAAGCAAAGCTTAACATTTTCCGTTATTTAAAATGTCACTCTAAACTTGTAAGCAACACTTAACATTTTCGGTTATTTAAAATGTCACTCGAAACTTGTAAGCTGCACTTAACATTTTCCGTTATTTAAAACGTCACTCTAAACTTTGTATGCAACACTTAACATTTTCGGTTACTTAAAATGTCACTCTAAACTTGTAAGCTACGCTTAACATTTTAGGTTAATTAAAATGTCACTCTAAACTTGTAAGCAACACTTAACATTTTCGGTTACTTAAAATGTCACTCTAAACTTTGTATGCAACACTTAACATTTTGGTTATTTAAAATGTCACTCTAAACTTGTAAGCTACACTTAACATTTTCGGTTATTTAAAATGTCACTCTAAACTTGTAATCTACACTTAACATTTTCGGTTATTTAAAACGTCACTCTAAACTTGTAAGCAACACTTAACATTTTCGGTTATTTAAAACGTCACTCTAAACTTGTAAGCAACGCTTAACATTTTCGGTTATTTAAAACGTCACTCTAAACTTGTAAGCAACGCTTAATATTTTCGGTTTTTAAAAATGTCACTCTAAACTTGTAAGCAACACTTAACGTTTTCGGTTATTTAAAATGTCACTCAAAACTTGTATGCAACACTTAACAGTCAGTAGGTTGGAGCCACCTGAAGGAAGGTGTCAGCTAGCAGAAAGTAATGGTGGACACTAAAAGCTCCAAGTTTGGAACATCACAGAGGAGAAACTACAGAGGGAATCTAACATCACAGAGAACAAACTACACATGGAATCTAACATCACAGAGATCAAACTACAGAGGGAATCTAACATCACAGTGAGCAAACTACACTAAGGAGTCTAACATCACAGAGAACAAACTACACACGGAATCTAACATCACAGAGAGCAAACTACACAAGGAATCTAACATCACAGAGAACAAACTACAAAGGAGTATAACATCACAGAGAAGAAACTACACAAATAATCTAACATCACAGAGAAGAAACTACACAAAGAATCTAGCATCACAGAAAATAAACTACACAAAGAATCTAACATCACAGAGAAGAAACTACACAAGGAATCTAACATCACAGAGAAGAAACTATACAAGGAATCTAACATCACAGAGAAGAAACTACACAAAGAATCTAACATCACAGAGAAGAAACTACACAAAGAATCAAACATCACAGAGAAGAAACTACACAAAGAATCTAACATCACAGAGAAGAAACTACACAAAGAATCTAACATCACAGAGAAGAAACTACACAAAGAATCTAACATCACAGAGAAGAAACTACACAAAGAATCTAACATCACAGAGAAGAAACTACACAAAGAATCTAACATCACAGAGAAGAAACTACACAAAGAATCAAACATCACAGAGAAGAAACTACACAAAGAATCTAACATCACAGAGAAGAAACTACACAAAGAATCTAACATCACAGAGAAGAAACTACACAAAGAATCTAACATCACAGAGAAGAAACTACACAAAGAATCTAACATCACAGAGAAGAAACTACACAAAGAATCTAACATCACAGAGAAGAAACTACACAAAGAATCAAACATCACAGAGAAGAAACTAAACAAAGAATCTAACATCCCCAAAACAAATAGAGAAGAAAACTATTCACAAATACTCGTACTTTATGTGCGTAACCACGTATTATTCGATCAATACATCTAGTTATTGATTTCATGTTGTGTGCCAGGTCAACAATCAATCGACAGACTCACAGGACCGACCGTAAGTAAAACAAAAAATGCCTTAAAATTTGGTGCGAATTAGTTCAAATTCGCGTAAATGAAACACGCGTAAAGAGAGAACTACATATAATAATTGTCACTTTTACTAAGAAATAAAATACAATATTCCTGTCCTGTCGTGTTGACGTGAGCAGGAAAAGATTCCCAAGTCAATACCGCAGGCAGACGTTCATAGATCTACTAAACAAGGCAGACGCTCATAGATCTACTAAACAAGGCAGACGTTCATAGATCTACTAAACAATGACACATCCGTGATATGAAATAGCTACCGTACATCTCTCAAACTGCCTCTCTCTCAAACTGCGTGTATCTCAAACTACCTCTCTCTGTCTCTCTCAAACTGCCTCTCTCAAACTGCCTCTCTCTCTAAAACCCTCTCTCTCTCAAATAGCCTCTCTCTGTCTCTCTTAAACTGCCTCTCTCTCTATCTGTCTCTCTCTCTCTCAAACTGCCTCTCTCTCTATCTGTCTCTCTCTCTCTCAAACTGCCTCTCTCTCTATCTTTCTCTCTCTCTCTCAAACTGCCTCTCTATCTCTCTTAAACTGCCTCTCGTTCAAATTGCCTGTCTCTCAAACTGCCTCTATCTCACAAGCTGTCTGTCTGTCTCTCTCTGTCAGACTGCCTCTCTATCTCTAACTGCTTCTCGTTCAAACTGCCTGTCTCTCAAACTGCCTCTATCTCACAAGCAGTATGTCTGTCTGTCTGTCTGTGTCTGTCTGTCTGTCTCTCTCTCTCTTTCAGACTGTCTCTCTCATGAACTGCCTCTCAAACACGAGAGTGACAGAAAGTTCTGAGAGATAAAGCTAGACAGTGCTTTCAATGAAATGGTCAATTTTTTTAGACAGCCATTTATATATGCGTGCCCGTGTATTTTGTTTATCCTGTTGCTCTTATACTAACGTTTGCTGATATCTCTTACAAAATAGAATAGATGATAACTAGAAGGTGATTAACTTACAGGGTAGTAAAGATGACAATAAGAAGAAGATGACTTTCTTGTCTTTCAGCAGGCACCATAAATGACCGCACCAGCAACATCAAACATACTTGTTCCCGGAGTGAGAATAGCCATGAAAACCGTGAACCGGAAAGTTCATCAAGGTCAGAGTGTTCACGGCAACACAAATTACGTCATCAGTGCGACTCGGTACTTCAGAAACAAGACAAGAGAGGTCGTGGTAGTCACAAAGACCGGAAGTTGACGATTCCAGCTGGCTTAGACTGAGTATGGTGGAGGAAAATATTGTCAGAAATCAGTATGCTATAGCCCTACCATCTATATTAAGGAGGCCCGACACACGGCAATAAGACAATTTCACTTTTATGAGCAATACAGAAATTTGTGCGACAAAACAAGTAGAAAAAAAAATCTACAAAGTTAGGTGTCTAAGTATTCTCGGGCCTTCAGGGCATATAGGGTCATGAATTTCTAATTATTTTGCTTTGTTTTTAACAAAGATGAAACAGTTAGTGTAAAGATAAAGGACTGATAAATTAGACTATAAAGAGAGTATAAACTTGGTGAACTAATTGTTTGTAGATATGACAACAAGAAAGGTTCAATAATGTAGACGGTAAGGGCAGAGATAACAGATAAGAATGACAACCAACCTATTTCCATAGGGTTGAGAAATGTGCCTGCTGGCCCGTCTAACATTCTACCCTCCCTGTCTCATATCTCGTGTATTGTATCCATTTATTCTCACATGTATTTTAAATCATCATCTGACGTCTCCAAATCGAAGGTCGACTGTAATGGATCCCCAACGTCTCTGTATTTGAGATACATAGATGAACGTTTTCCTTGCTTTTTCGTCTAAGAAATTATTGACTTTATGTTCCGTTTGCTTTGTCAATGCTTGTACATGTGAGTTCCAACTTAAGTATTGGTCAATGATTAGTAGTAGCAGTAGTAGTAGTAATAGTAGTAGTACAGTAGTAAAGTAGTAGTAATAGCCCCGCCCCATTCAGGCATAACTGACTATTGGAATCTGCCCCTGAGGTGATAGCCCTCGGCTTTTTTATTGTCTGGTGTTCCTTTCTGCGTATCCTTTGCCATTTTACTTGTTGTGAGAGCTTCTTATCGTCAAATCTTTGGTGGCGTCGCCGGAGTATGGCCACTCAGTGCGATCGGCAGTTTCATCCTCCCAGGTTGGTGTATATGTGACCGTGCAATGCTCAGATGTATAGTTACATCTGAGTTATATAATAACAAATTAACATATAATATGGAAATAGTGAACAATACAACATCGCTGCATGCTCCGCCTGGAGCATTGTTTTCAGATAATATATAAGTTACAATAATAAAACATAAACTTAACTATAACGTAGAACGAAACATGCAGTAGTATTTTCTCACATTTAATTGTAATAAAACTGAAACGGATGTTCGCAACAGTTGACACTGAGGTCGAGAGCTGTCAACAAAAGGAAGCTTAAACAAAACAAGAAGGCTACGCTCGTGGTGTTGGTAGCATCACGTGCGGGTCACTGAGTACCGGACGTCTGTGTATATTTTGCTTCTGGCATACTTTGAGTGACAGCTGTTTTAAGTTTGATACGATTGGTTCTCACATTTTTAGATAGCACTTTAAAATTAGCATAAAAACAAAGACAAAATAATGTACTTGTTCAGTGACATCTTGTTGAATTTATAGGAAAAGGATTGTAGATGTAACTATAAATAGTGGTAATTTTTCCTCGCAGAACACCTGCACTAGTACAATTGAGTCGTTTAATTAGGACGTGAGAAAGGCGATACGTGCTGAAATCATCATTTTACACTGTTGTCATGTTTACAAAAAACATGAACTCCTGACACTTTCCCATAGAACAGCAGACAAAACATGTGTCAGGTGCAAAATGAAGGGGTACAAATACTGTTGTTTGCATGGTAAGCTAGAGATTAGGATTCAGACAGCTTACTAGAGATTTTAGAGATTCAGATAGAGATTTTACCGAGAGAGAGCTTAGAAATAATACAACTAAAAATGTAGGAAGTTTGTTGTAGGCCCGTGTGCTGGATTAGCCAGTGCAGGGGGCCAATGATACAGTAGGAAAGATGTGTATATTTGAATAGATAGTTTTTTTTAGAGATTAGCTGATAATAAAAATAATAAAAGTTAAGACGAGCATTTCTAGATAATCTTAGCTAGTGTTAGAATAACGTGTCTTTTAAGTACAGAATACTGGAGAGAGTATTTTCATAGAGCTTTAGAGTTTTGGGGCGACTCTGTAATGCTCTGATATACTTTGTGGTTTGCTTTAGTAGGGCGGATTATTTGTTGAGTATTAGAGTTTTGGGCATCGCTCTGAATATTCCAAGTAACTCCGAGGATTGTAACGAAGTAATATGTAATAAATATTTATAACTTCACGCCGTTGGTGGAACGTTTGTAGTGAAGTGAAAATGTGTGAGCCTATATAGGTGTACAGTTCATGCTTTAATATTGTTATATTCACGTTTTATTTGGAGGAAAGAAATCTTCGTAATCTTAATAAACAAAATTAATTTTATAGTAATTGTCGTCAGTGATTAAGCTCATTACTGTTAGTGGTTTTAGAAAATGTTTGTCAGTGAAACAGTTAGTTATCGTAGCGACTGTGTTAACTGTCGTCAATGACTTATGTGTTATTGCGAGATGAAATGAATCAATAAACTAAGGTGAGCACTAACATTTCACTAACATTTCACTAACATTTCATTATACGCAACATCACGTGCCAAGAAACACCAACATGTAGCTGCATTCTCATCCGGAAGAACCTACCTGGGTTAAACAAGGTTGCACACAATTCTACAGATTGGTGGAAATCAACATCTAGGGCGTATATACAAGAATACCTACATTAACATAACATGTGCCTGGTGTTTGTAATGTTATGATGTATGTATATAATTATTACCTCGTCATCTACACAAGCACACACATGTTTCAGAAAGCACTCAGTAAAAGCATGTTCAGTTTGTAGCCATGTTTTATTTACAGGATATCGTACATGTGAAGATTCGCATATTATTACAATGTGTGGTTCGTATTATTAATGTATTATATTACATCCCCCCTTTTTTGAAGAAAAAAAAATGTGTGCAAACATTTCCAACGAAATGTTTCATGTGAGAAAGGATAAGTATGTGTAATGCTCAGTGTGAGTATATATATGTCACTGTCTGTATCGGCTGGGAGGTGTCACTGTACGGCCAGAACGAGTGGTGTAAAGTGCTGGTGGTTCTGCGGAAGTCCCTGGTTTAGCTTGAGTTGGTTGTGATTTCGGTCTTGGCGCTTGTTGGTTTTGTGGGGCACCAAGGTCTGGAGTTACTGCATTGTCTGTTGAAAGCATGGGAATTCTCTGTTCTGTTGTATTCTGTGGGATTTCTCTTATGTCCACTCTGTTCCGCCTCAGGAGGTTGCTGCTGCTGTCTGGTCTTAAAGTATAGCTCCTGGGTTCAGGGTTTCTGGAAATGATTGTTGCTTTTGACCATGTGTCATTGTTGTGGTTGTAGGTAGTCACATGCTGACCAGGATATAATGGTGGTAAGTCTTTAGCACATTTGTCATAGTTGGATTTCTGAACTTGCTGACGATGCTGAAGTTGATCATATGTGCTGTCTCTATGTTGTGGACGGAAGTGGACCTTAGATGGTAGGAGGTCTTTAATTCTTCTATCAAACATAAGTTCTGCTGGACTGTCGATCTTACTGTCTACCGGTGTTGTTCTCCATCTCAAGAGTGCTAGGTGTACATCCTCTGTTCTTGTTTTCTTCATGATTGACTTGATAGTTTGTATCTGTCTCTCAATGAAACCATTAGATTTAGGGTATCTAGGTGATGATGTTGTGTGTTTGATCTTCCAGTCCTTAGTGAAGTTTCTGTATGCTTGACCTGAGAAATGTGGACCGTTGTCTGATCTAATTTCATCTGGGATGCCAAACATGCTGCAATACTTCTTTGTAATGTCTGCAATAACAGCTGATGGTGAGGGTTGTGGAAGTTTCTCAATGATGGGAAATTTGCTGTAGTAATCAGCAATAATAAGATAGTCATTATTGTCGATTGAGAAAAATATCAGTTCCTATAATGCTCCAAGGGCTCAATGGTATGTCTGATGGTATGAGAGGTTCTCTGCACTGCCTATTTGCATGTTCTTGGCAAATTGAACAGTTTTTACATAGTGTTTCTATGTCCTTGTTTATCTGTGGCCAGTAAACATCTTTCTTTGCTCTCAGTTGTGTCTTCACAATACCAAGGTGACTATTATGGAGCTGTTTAAGGATGATATCGCGTTGTGTTTCTGGTACAACAATGCGATCTCCTTTAAGGATCAGACCATCTTCGATGCTTAACTCGTCCCTCATCGAGTAGTATGGACGGATGTGTGTTGGAACTTCCCTGATAGAGCTTGGCCATCCATGGTATATCAGTTCTTTGAGAGAGTTAAGGATAGGATCTCTCATTGTGTCTTCTCTGATGTGTTCAAGCCGATTATCGCTAAACTTGACAAAATCAACTTTGATGTTTGGGGTAAGATCTGCTGTCTTGTTGGGGTTTGGTAGTCTGCTGAGAGCATCTGCAAGACCTATATCCTCTCCTGGGATATACTGAATATTAAAATCATAACCTTGTGTTTCCAATAACAGAGCTTGTAGTCGTGGTGGTGCTGAAGCTATTGGTTTTTTATGAATCATCTCAAGTGGCTTGTGATCTGAGAGAATTGTAAATGGGCGGTTGAAAAGAAATGTGTGGAAGCGTTTGATTCCAAAACGTACAGCTAGCATTTCTCTTTCAATGTTTGCAAGTTTCTTTTCGCCAGAACTTAATGATTTGCTTGCGTAAGCTACAGGACGAAGTTCTTTGGCATAGTGTCCTTCAGGATTTTTGTCTGGTTGCAAAAGTGCTGCTCCTAGGCCTTTCAGACTGGAATCAACCATGAGAAAAGTGGGTGCTTGCATGTCATAGTATTTCAAGCATGCATCAGATGATATGAGGGTCTTCAAGTGGTTGAATATGTGTTGGTAGTCTTCTGACCATTCATACGGAGTTTCATTCTGTAGTAGAGATCGCAAAGGTTCTGCAGCAGCTGACAAATTTGGTATGAATTGTGCTAGGAAATTGACAGCACCTAAGAATTGTTGCAGTTCCTTCTTTGTAGCTGGTGTTGGCATGTCATGAATATCTTCAACCTTTTTAGGGTCTGGTTTTACACCATTCTGGGTGTACAGCAATCCAAAAAATTGTATCTCCGTTGCCTTAATTGTACACTTTTTGCTGTTGAATGTTAGCCCATTGGCCTGTGCTACATGCATCAAGTTAATCAAGTTACGGTCGTGTTCTTGTTCTGACCTGCCGCAGACTACAATGTCATCCGCAATAGCCACTGTACCAGAACATTGCTCAACAATGTTGTCAATCTTCTGTTGAAAGATGTCTTGTGATACATTCAAACCAAATGGGAGTCTCTTGAAACAATATCTGCCGAATGGTGTTCGAAAAGTTGTAAGGAGTTGACTTTCCTCTGCTATCTCAACACTCCAGTATCCGTGTACAGCATCTAGTTTAGAAAAATATTTGGCATTGTGGAATCTGTGAGTTATCTCTTCCACTGTATGCATTTTGTGTGGACAGCGCTTTAGACTGTTGTTTAAGTGTTTTGGGTCAAGGCAAACCCGAAGAGAACCATCCTGCTTCAGAACGGTTGTGATACTACTACACCAATCAGAATGCTCTTCAACCTTTCTAATAACATCATTCTGCACCATCTTTTCTAGTTCTGTGGCAAGTTTCTGTTTAACATGTATAGGATACTTTCTAGGTGGGTCTATCTTTGGCTCAGCGTTGTCTTTTAAAAAGAATCTTGCCTTTCCTGGAAGTTTGCCTATTCTGTCGAACTGTTCTGGGAATCGCTGTTTAAGGTCATCTACTCCAGTGACGTGTAGAGTAAGATGTTCTTTTTTGTCAGCTTTAATGTTGTTAATAGTTACCACACTCAGCTTTTCGCACATTGGTAAACCCAAAATTGCAGGTCCTTCAACATCTACCAAGTAAAATGTTGACGATGTCCATTCAGAGTCTCTGTATAAACATTCAAGTGTTACTGCTCCGAAACAGTCTATACTTGTTCCATTGTAAGCTCTTAGCTTTGTCCTGCCACTCCTACTTTTTACATCCCTTGTGGGAAATCCTTGCTCATCCACCTTGTCAGGCATGATCTGTCTGAATATTCTTAAGGGTAGAGTGTTACCTTGGGCACCTGTGTCTATCTTGAACCGAATATATCTTTCTTTGTGCCTTTTAATTCCTGGTATTCGGAATTGTACCTTGCAGAAAGCCTGCGTTCTCTTTGGTTCATTACTGAAAGTTAGTATCTTCACAGTATCAAATGTGGAAGGATCACTTTCTTCACCGGAGTCAAGGTCCTCAGTCATCATAAAATGTGTTTGTTTTGATGACTCTCTGCTGTGAAGGTTGTGTTGAGCACTGTCTTGTTTCCTCTTGAAACATAATTTTATCCAGTGGCCCCTCTTTCTGCAGTAATGACATGTAGAGTCTTTAGCTGGACAGTGGTTTTGTATGTGGTTTAGGCCACAACATTTACACATAGCACCTCTGCTTGTGTTGTGTTTTTCTTGTTGCTTCGTACCAGTTGCTTTGTTGTGTTTAGGTTTATAGCTTTTTACTGCATCCACCTGGGCTGTTACTGTACCTTGCTGAATTTGTTTAATGTTTAGTGCTTGTGCCTCGTGTTTCCTGCCTTCATCCAGAAGTTGTTGTAAAGTTAGTGTATCACTCTGGCTCAGTAGCCATTTCTGGAACTCTGGCATTGGTGTGCTAAGAAGGATCTGTTCAATAATTCGCTCTTTTTCTTCTTCTTTGTTAAATTTACATACACTTGTTTTCTCCTTGATGCGAGTGAAGAAATCATCTAAACTTTCATCAGGTTTCTGTCGCAGGTGGTGAAGTTCTAATCTTGCCGCTCTAAAGTTCGTGTGCTTTATTATCAGACGTTTTTCAAATTCGTCCAATATGGCTACGGGGTCGGTCGCTGACTCGACAGGCATGGCGGTAGCAAAACTGTTGTAAATTTTTAAACCTTCATCGTCCAATGCTTCTAGGATATATGGAGTTAAGGTTTGTCCTTCCAGACCAGTGGTCTTGGAATATAGATCTATGCGTTGGCGCCATAACAAGAAAGCTTCACTCTTATCATCTTGACCGGCGAATCTCATTTGCGGTGCGTTGCGATATTGTTTCGCCGCCATGGCTGACCTCGATGACGAAAATTAGCCGAATACTGTACTCACGTGTTATCGTGTAGCTGTTTTTTGCGTCAGTCCGGTATCGACCGCTGCCACCATGTAATGTTATGATGTATGTATATAATTATTACCTCGTCATCTACACAAGCACACACATGTTTCAGAAAGCACTCAGTAAAAGCATGTTCAGTTTGTAGCCATGTTTTATTTACAGGATATCGTACATGTGAAGATTCGCATATTATTACAATGTGTGGTTCGTATTATTAATGTATTATATTACAGTGTTAATACCGTGCAACCCGAACTGATCTAAACATTGAAAAATTGACTTACAACAAACTTATTTACAAACAGAGTGTGCGCTGTTACCGATTTATGTCTCTCTTGCACCCATCTTTGAATTTCAGCTGCGGTCGCTCAGCTGTTCTTTTGCCATCTGTGGTTTTTGGATAGCGTAGTCCAGTCAGCATCCCAACCTGATAGTCTTTTTATTTCTATTATTTCTTGTTTGCTAATTATTGTTTGCTGCAAAATGTTCTGTCCGCAGTTCGGGTTTAACCCTAATCCGCATGCACCCAGTGGGGAAAGCAGAAAGTGGCGGGATAACACCTAACTGACTGGGGACTGCCCAGCTTGACTCGGGAGGTAGCTGTCCAGTGAGATCCTAGAACCTCTCCCACTGTCGGAAGTAGCCCCTGGCGCCATGCCTTACGCCATTTGGGCAAGATGCTTATAACCGGTAACTGCTACTTCCCGTGTTTTGCAGACACCATAGGTCGAAGCTGGAGTGTCCTCTTTAGGGCGCCAGCTTGACCACAATTATATGGAGATCAAGCTGTCGGTCATGCGGCAAATTCCCCCTCTCCACGCAGCCCGCAAATCCAAAAGAACGACAGTAACCGATGCAGTTTGGTACCAGTCACGTCGCAGAAGTTGCCAGAATAGTTCTGAACCAACATTAGACTGCCTTAGGGACACCGACTTTGGATTTATCCTCAGTGTTTAATCCCGAAGTCTTTCCCATAAACGGATATTCCCGCAAGGTAGCGGTGGTTCTAAATCAGAGTTTACCTTCTCCTAAACAGGCTACCAACCAAGGACCACGACCCTATCTGCCAGATGCTGCTGGTTTTAAGGCGCCAGTGGCTCGACTTCGCCCCTTCTCCTGTCAGTGGAACAGTTCTGCCGGGCTCAAATTGAGCCACGATCAACGATTAATCTAAAGTTGTAGTTTCATTTACGTTTTCCATTAGAGAGTTACCAATGTAAAGCTGAAGTGTTCTTTTCTGAAAGTTTTGTAATTTTCGTCTAGTTTGAATTTACTTACATTTTGTTTCACTTTTATTTATTAACATTGGGAGCCGCGCTTGTGTAATGGCTACGGCGTTGTACTGGCGACCAGGTTTTCATGGTTCAAACCCGGGCGTCAGCGTTTGAAGGAATGTTTACGACCGGAAATTTGACTGAATAACCTGAACGGCTCCTGCACATAAATCCCGTGTGGATGGGAAGGAGCGAAGCTCCTGACCGGGTTGGAAGGAAAGTCCACTGACCCCCAGCCTCGCAATGACATGTCATTGGGCCAAAAGAGCTGGAAAGCTCGGGTGCCGCTGGTTAGAAAAAAAAAAAATTATTAACATTCGATTTTCATTGCTCCACTCAATAAGATTATCTGTATCCTGTTGTAACAATAATTCGAGTGTGTCCAACTGTTATCACTTGTGCAAACAGTACAGTAGTTGGCAAACAGATCGCAGAATGAGTGACTGATGAGCACTGGACGGTCATTAACGTATATGGCAACAAGTAGACGGCCGAGAATAGAACGACCGTGGTTGGATTTGACAAGAGATGTACACCGACTTAGGCAACACTAAAAACATCGTTTATCAATGAGCACTGGAATAACAACCAAGTTGCATTAATAAAAGTAGCCCCCGTGTAGTTTACGGTGGTTTCATGAAAGACAAAGAAAGAATAGGCATACAGCTTACTGAGGCATGTCGTACAGTGCTACTATATGTGAGGATGTGAATGAGACTGGCAACTCACTATAAACAAGGCTCAAGAATATCATTTAAAGTACAAGGCATTAGCTTACAAAATGCATGCTTCTCACACAGACAGCAACGCTTTACTTACTCTTGAGTGGGCTTCACAGCTGTTTGCCCGCTATTAAAAGTCGCTACTTTAGTTCTGAGCCTGTTCGGTTGACCCAATTTATCGCCAGCAAGGTCACGGAATTGGCAAATCGCTCGTTGGAAAACAATAATGCATGAAAGATAGAGTATTTGATAAACTTTATAGACTAAACAATTTCCAAGTTTTAAAGACAAACAGAATTTCAAAATTAAAATTGTAAATAAAAAAACTAATTCGTTGCAAATTTCTTCATCTTTAATGTGCAAAGCCTTGGCTGGACAACAATAATGCGTGAATGATAGAGTGTATGGCAGAGATATTGGCAGCTAAGATAATGACATTACATGCGGTGTGTTCATGTATATAATATTGTTTGTATCGATATTCTCATTTTTTTGGTACTTTGTAAGCACGCGCGCGCGCACACACACACATCATTATATTATTTCAACACAGCATTTCACACATCTGTATTTACAACAAACTTATTTACTTGACACGCTTAAGGCTTCATTAAAAACCTTTGACATAAACCCAGACACATGGGAAGCTGCTGCGCAAGACCGAACTGCCTGGCGCACATCTCTTCGTAAAGGTGCAGTGGCATGCGAATCTTCCAGAAGAGCAGCAGCGGAACAGCGGAGACAAGCTAGAAAAGATCGTGAAATAAAACCTTCACATGAAGCAAACATTCCCTGCCCACACTGTCCGAGATCCTTCCAGGCCCGCATCGGGCTCATCAGTCACTTTCGTACTCATAGACTATCCAAAATCCTAATAATTGGATGAACAGAGTGGTCTTCATCACCTGTGATGGACGAACAACATTTACAATAAATATATATTTTCCCGAGGCTACGTTCACTATCACAAATAACTTCACATGTGAGTCTCGCAACGTCATTTGTACAATCATATGCAAAAGTTGCAGTAAAACATATATTGGCCAAACAGATAAACGGCTTGGGGACAGATTCAGCCAGTGTATGACATCTGCCGGTTGGAATCCACACCAGTAGCCATTCACTTCAATGATCTTGACCATCAGGGTGCTATCGACATCCAGTTCACAGCGATCAGATCGTGCCTCTCTGATACTGTCAGCCGAGTCCCAGCTTCAACAACGTCTCAGTCGCCGTATGGGGGTGTCTCAAACCAGATGGTTTTAACACCCTACATTACTTAGTCTGTGATGACCTTTTGCACTCCATTCTGTTTCGATCGCCATGTTTTATTTTTCAAAAATTTATTAATTTGTAAATATATATATATATATTTTTTTTTTAAAATGTATTTTATTGTTTTCTTGTTCCCTCCTTTTACTCATTTTGTCATCTTCTACCTCATATAATCTCTTCTATCTCCGTTTCTCATTATTATATTTGGATTGTTTCTTGACACTTTTCCCTTCTAGGGTTCTAATGTTTACACCCGGAAGTGGCAGCCATTTCATGTTTTCGTGGCGCGCTCTCTTTTCGATGGGCATGCTAGGTCTTAGTCGCTTTTATGCGCAGTGCTCATTTTTTTATTTCTATTCTTATGTGTGTTCTTTAGTTTTCTATTTTCATGTGTGTTCTTTAGTTTTCTATTTTCATATGTGTTCTTTAGTTTTCTATTTTCATGTGTGTTCTTTAGTTTTCTATTTCTTTCCTTTCCTTGACGAAGGCCTTGTGGCTATTTTCTTTTACCCTAGTACGACGAGTAACCTTTTTTCGATTTTTGTCCCCATCCATCCACAGTATTTACAACATACAGTAGGCCTATTAACAATACTACTTGCTGTATTTCTCAGTATAAATCCATGCTCATGTACACTGTACCAGTGGTAGACATACAACCATAGTATAGTACCAGTGGTAGACATATAACCATAGTATAGTACCAGTGGTAGACATCATCAGCTACCATCTCCACAACGAAGGTTGGCTGTAATGGATCTCCAACGTCTTCTGTCTCTTGTCTTGATGGTACACTCTGATAGACTCTTTCCTGTCCATCTCTTGATGTTATCTTCCCACTTATAGCGCTGTCTTCCCCTTGCACGTTTACCTTAAACTCTCTCTTCTATTATGGTCTTCTGCAAGGTGTTATGCATTGTTATGTGGCCAAAGTATTTTAGCTGCCTAACTTTGACCTCTCTCATTAGTTCTCTTTTCATACCTAGATTTTCTAGGACCTCCTTATTTGTTTTCATCTCTTTCCATGAGATGCACCCCATTCTTCTATATATCCACATCTCAAGAGTCTCAATTCGTTCTTCTAATTGCTTATTCATTGTCCATGTTTCTACACCATACAGTAGCGCAGAATATACGCTCGCATATAAAATTTTATGATTCTCAGTTTTAATTTGTGAGATAACTGTTTAGATGTCAGTATATGTTTCATGTTGTTGAATTGTAGCAAAGTTAGATTTTGCTAGGAGGTTAGGATGGTATCCTAAAAGAATGCAATCCGTGTATGTATTAACCGTGTGAGGTCAAGCACATGTAGGCCCTGACTCTATAAATGATGATGATGAATTATGTGCAGGGAACCTAACGCTACCTCCCTAGATCTCACGCGGTCACTATTTTGGCTCTAGTGTCTGGTGTATGATGTACCTAGTGTCTAGGGGAGAAATGAAATGATGGTACACAACACAAAAACACTTTAAGTTTCTATGAGGAAGTGAATAAAAACCTGTGGTTAAGTTTTTCTTTAAATTTGATAATTTTTTATACAATTTATTTTGCCTGTCCAGTCATATCGTTTGGACAGGTCTTTGAAAATGAGGACAAGATAGTTTACATAAAAGATCAACTAAAATTGTGTGGACAATCTGCCCAAATAACTACAACGTTAATATATGTCTTTCCTGTTGGAATGTTCACAGCTTACACTTTATTCATCTAAAAGGGAGAGTCACTGTGTATGAGGGGCTGTATTATCATCATACCCCATCAACTTCCTGAGTATGATTTGAAATACCAGGGTTTATTTAAAACGAAACTGTCAGATATACCCAGGTCCTTAACATATCACCTGGGGTTTCTTGTTGAATGATAAGATAGTGTGTAGATGCAGAAATATCGATATCACATCACACGCCCAAGCTCCTGCTGTTATCTCTTGACAGCATACATGAATTGTCGGCGACTTCTTGGCGTTATCGTCACTCCTCAGGTTTCCTGTTACCAGCTGGCAACAGAAAATAAACCTCACAAATCAAGAAATATAAACAAATGACGCTGACTTGCAAAGAAATGGCCTCCGTTTCTTCTGCTCCGTCCAGACTGTGAAATACTTATTTAGTTATTTAATTTACTTTTAAATTTATTACAACTGTTCTCAGCGTATCTGAATAAAAGTTTTGTTCAACTGGCAATGAATAGTGAAAGCTTTTTGCTAATATTTAGTAGCACTGGCCAACCGAAAGCTTGCGACTACCAGAATTCAAATGCAGTTTTTGAAAAACAAAATTAATTCCAAACATACTCTGCGTCTGGTAGTCGATTGGCCAGTCTGCTTTAGTTATGCCAATACAAAAAGATGTTTCGTTTTAGATTACATTTTCATACCGCTCCCTTCTCCTCCTATACTCTTGTTATCCAAGCGAATTTGAATTTACCTCAATGCCTCCCTTATAAGCCGGTGTCCCCACTAACGTTATGAAAAAAACAAGCAGGAACAACAGTCTGTCTGGTCGTGCGTCCGTAGACATTTAGTATTTTCTCAATAACTTGGCTAATACTGGGACTATCATATTATTTAAAACACATTCTTGCTCAGTGGACTCTAAGCTATACTACCATATGATTTTTATGTTCAGTTTCATTATGGTTTTAGATTTTCAATTTTCTCACCGGCAATCGTCAAATAAAATTTTTACACAAGACGGCCATCTTCCCCTCTCGCTAGCATGTATTTTTCAAATAACTAACTTGTTTTTGTGACGTCAGAAACATTACCGCGAGGAGGCAATAAAATTGTCTGCGTGTTTGCTTCTGTTGGCTTTGCTCCAGCGTGTATATATGCATGGCAGAATGTGTCAAGCAAAGCGGGGTGTTGGCGTGGCGGGTTAAGAATTGGCGTTAATAATTTGTATTGTATCGTGTAACACTACCAAAAAATGTAAGGATTACTACTAAATTTTGCGTTAAAGTTGACAGAATACGTTAATTCAGATAGTTATTTTGCGGCACACTTCCGCAATCGTTAATTATAAGTCTTGGCTGCAGAATGTATGCAGCAGATCTGGCAAAATGTTAAATATTGGTAGTACGTTTTCGAAACTAAAACGCGTGTTAGATTTTTACCGTGGGATCGTTCTATAGGCTTTAGCACTGCACAAAATGCAGCGTTGCTGGCGTGTGAGAGCATCACCGTCAGACACAATAGGGCGGGTTTATTTATTATCATTTTATGACTAAAATCTTACTGAAATGAGTGATTATTCTCGCAGATTTTACTACATGAATATAGCTTTGGCCATTCCTATTCTCTTCTTGATTTCTGTTTCACATCTGCCATCTTCTGTTATTATATGACCAAGATATGAGTAGCTCTGGACTTGTTCCAGGCTTTTCCCATTTATGCTTATTTTTAATGTGGGCTTATCGTCTGTTTTGCTAATTATCATAGTTTTTGTTTTCTCGGTATTAATGTCCAATCCATATTCATGACTTATACTGTTCACTTGCTTCACTAGTTCTTGCAAATCTTGTTCACTTTCAGCTAACAACATGGTATCATCTGCATATCTAAGATTGTTTATTGACCTTCCACTGATGTTCAGTCCTGGCATTTACTTTATCTGTTTGAAAATGTTTTTGGTGTATAGATTAAATAGGCGGGGGGACAGCACACAACCTTGTCTGACACCTTTTTTTTTATGTCTATGTCTTGCCAATAACTTGCGATGAATTCACGCTGGACGAGATGAAACAAGCCGTTAAAAGATTAAAAAATTTTAAAGCTGCTGGAGTTGACTAAATTTCAGGGGAAATGATTAAAGCAGTTAATGACAACAACCTCTTAAGAATTTTAGATATTATAAATGAAGTATGGAGAGAAGAGTTAACGGGCTGATCACCCGTTTGCCAGTCACTTCGATTACGGAAACAACAGCAGATGGATTGATTTGCCGTTGCCCTAAAGACGCCAATAGGCGTGATGGGAAACAATGGCAAAGAAAACCTATCTGCTGTTGCCCTAAGACGCCACTAGGCGTAATGGCCACTGACTGCTTTGACGGTCGGTGGCTAAGGACGGAAGAAGAGAAGAAGATGGAGAGAAGAACAACCACCACAACAATGGAAAGACAGTATTATTGTAAAGTTACCGAAGAAAGGTGATCTATCAGACTGTAATAACTGGCGTGGTATATCTCTATTATCAGTACCTGGAAAATTATTATGTTGCATGATGTTAGAAAGACTTAAATTGCATGCTGACGAAAAGATCAGAGAAGAACAAGCGGGTTTCAGGCCGAAACGATCATGTATTGATCAAATATTCACACTAAGAACAATTATAGAAGAATCAGTGGAAAGGCAATCGCCACTTATTATCACCTTCGTCGATTTTCAAAAAGCCTTTGATAGTCTACACCGCCCATCATTGTGGAAGATACTTACAATCTATGGTTTTCCAACAAAATATGTGAATATAATCAAAGCGCTATATGACAATGCAAGATGTTGTGTTAGAACAAATAAAGGGAATACAGAATGGTTTACAGTAGAAACAGGGGTGAAACAAGGCTGTATTATGTCACCACTACTTTTTGGAATAGCTATTGATTGGGTTATGAGAAACTATACCCACAATGAACAATTAGGTATAAAATGGACAAATGGAAAATTACTGGGGGATCTGGATTTCGCAGATGATGTAGCATTCTTAAGTTCAACACCAAGACAATCCCAAGAAGCAATAAATAATTTGTGTCATCTCTCGGTTAAAATAGGTCTCCAAATAAATGCCTCTAAAACTAAAGCTATGAACTTTTCTAACGAGACCTTTGATATCATCTTGAACGGGGAAAAACTACAGAAAGTTGAAAGTTTCAATTATTTAGGCAGTAAAATGACTCAGGATGGTGACACAACAAGAGAAATCCATACTAGAATTGCTTTGGCAGCTAGCGCCTTCAATAGATTATCTAACATTTGGAAATTACGATCATTGAATATACATACCAAGCTTCGTCTGTTTAATTCAAATGTTATCTCAGTGTTAACATACGGCTGTGAGAGTTGGAAAATAACAAAATCATTGGAGAACAAGCTGAATACATTCGAGAACAAATGTCTTAGAAAACTCATGAACATCAGTTGGAAAGAATTCAAGACTAATCGACAAATAAGAGAAGACTCTAGGCAGAAATATGTCTCCGACTATATAAGGAAAAGACGATGGTCATATATCGGTCATGTCCTACGAATGCAAAACAACAGAATACCACTACAGGCGCTCACTTGGGTTCCTGAGGGTAAGAGGAAAAAAGGAAGACCAAAAGAAACACTCAGAAGAACAATAATAAGAGAAGGAAGAACGTTGGGCCTAAATAATGTGCAAGAGCTAAGAGGAGTGGCGTCACAACGAACAACCTGGAGAGCACTGGTTTCTGCCTTATGCGCCGTGTTTGGTGCTTAAAGAATTTATTATTTATTATGGTGAATAATTCCTTCCAGATCTTACTGTAGCAATTTGCTCCCAATAAAGGTTACTGAGTATTCTTATGTCTTTTCCATCAATACCTATGTCTTCGTGGTAGACATACAGCCATAATATAGTACCAGTAGTAGACATACCACCAATGGGCTGATCACCCGTTTGCCAGTCACTTCGATTACGGAAACAACAGCAAATGGATTGATTTGCCGTTGCCCTAAAGACGCCAATAGGCGTGATGGGAAACAATGGCAAAGAAAACCTATCTGCTGTTGCCCTAAGACGCCACTAGGCGTAATGGCCACTGACTGCTTTGACGGTCGGTGGCTAAGGACGGAAGAAGAAGAAGAAGAAGTAGACATACGACCATAATATAGTACTAGACATACAACCATAGTATAGTACCAGTGGTAGACATACAACGATGATATAGTACCAGTGGTAGACATAACAACCATAATATAGTACCAGTGGTAGACATACAACCATAATATAGTACCAGTGGTAGACATACAACCATAATATAGTACCAGTGGTAGACATACAACCATAATATAGTACCAGTGGTAAACATACAGCCATAATATAGTACCAGTGGTAGACATACAGTCATAATATAGTAATATAGTACTAGTGGTAGACAAACACCCATAGTCAGTGATTTCTCAGTTCATCTTTCAATAATTCATGCTCATGTACACTGTATAGTACCAGTGGTAGACATACAACCATAATATAGTACTAGTGGTAGACATACAACCATAGTCAGTGATTTCTCAGTTCATCTTTCAATAATTCATGCTCATATACACTGTATAGTACCAGTGGTAGACATACAACCATAGTCAGTAATTTCTCAGTTCGTCATCTTTCAATAATTCATGCTCATGTGTGACAAAACAGGGTTGTTCATGTACTTTTGTGCCCCTCTCTCCCCCTTTCACTCCGGCAGTATCACTTCATTTCATTTTTCTCACTCATCGTCCTATTATTTGGCATAATTCTTGCGCTACATTCTATTTGCTGTGACCGCACCTCAGGAGTATTTGCGTTCCGCCAGGTGAATCGTAACAATACCAGGTTAATTACAACGGTCAGCTGGTGATACGTTTGTCACGTATGTCGTCTAGCCATCCTTTGTTAGAGACACTCTCTATTGATACAATATGGTCTCGTACGATCAATTCAATAGAATGCCACATTGTCTGTCTGAGAGATCCGTCTGACGGAGGTACGAAAACATTGGTGATAACGAGATAATAGCTTCCGATAATCTGGGGAGACAATATTGGAAGGTAGCATCTGGAAATCAAATGAGTGCACAGATGGTGGTTATGAGTTTTGCACAAGATGCAAGCGGAAGTATTACAGCATTAGAAAGAGGTCACGTGATGGAATTTTAAAATGCAATATTGTAAAACACGCGGTGGAGGTTAAATTAAACACCCCTACCCATATAGTTCAGAGCTTTCGATTGGATTCGAGAAGACGGGATACACAATGGTTCTCATTGGAAAATTCGTCGGAAGAACAATCTGGGATTCGAACTTAGAATGAAAGATATAATATAGCGAAATTGGAGTCACAGATCAGATTGCATCGCAACGTCAAATTAGCAACTCCATAGAGCCAGAAAGAGAAGGATCGGACTAAGGATTGCAAGATTAAAAGTGACAGATCTGAAGTATTTGGGCAACTTTAAACTTACAAGTAAACCCACATTTATAAATACAAAGACTGGAACTTAAGGTACCAGGACATTATTTGTGCAACTCTGAACCTTAAAAGTAAACCCGCATTTTTTAAAATACGAAGTCTGGATTCTTAAGGAATCAGATCACCCTTCATAAAAGGATTACTAAAGTTTCCCAGGCCAAGTGATTCGCAGAACACCCGTCATAAGAGGACTACTAACATTTCCCAGACCAAGTGATTCGAAGCATCTAATAAAGTGCTGTGTCCATTTTAAACTATGCGAGGAGATTGTGTCTCCAAAAGTTACTTTGGGGTAAGTGTAAACATTTATTTTACCAATGTGAATTTGACATGTTTTTCTTGCTAAGTGGTTATATATGAGGCTGGCAACCTCAACATATGAAAATAGTATATTCATAAACCACTACAGCAAGCGCTGATGATTTCTTCTTGCTAGTCGTACAGAAAACCGACAGCAGAGGTGACCCCAGTTTCTGACTGGAGCAGTGATGAGTGATTATTACGTCACATGGGCCTCAAGTGTAGCATATCATTTTGTGAGATATATGTAACTTGTTAATGTTAGTTCAGGCACAAATTATTGTTCGTGCTGTCCAAGCACATAGTATCTCAGTTTAATACCCAGAAAAGAATTGGTGATTTATAATCATCTTCCCTGAGTTACACTATGTATACTCAAAAAAGAATTTAATTATTCAGAGAGACTAACATTGGTAGGTGGACGGCGAGACAATGCGCCTGTTAATTTGCAGCCCACAAATGTACTTAGCAGAGGCATTTGTTTTTATTTTATCTAAAAGATCGTGATACTAAGCTATCGGTTCGTAGAACGAAGCTATCAAACTGTGAAGTGTCATCATCACAGAAGGATTGACGAAACCCAGGCTGCAGGACTCACTCATACCAGCTAAGTGCTTGTAAAAAAGACACCAGCAAAAGGACATTAAAATCAACGTTTAAATTTAAATCCTCAGCCGATGTCTCAATGACGATAAATTTTATTTAACTCTAAAATTCACCATCATTTCATCACTATTTTAACTTGTTAAAACTAATTGATTATTAAATGATTTGCATGTTATTTTAAACTAAACAATCATAGTTTAGTCAGTTATTATAAGAGTGAAAGTATACGTATGAGCAAGACAATAATATATATCTACATCTAGACAGATATTTACATTTACAGAGCTAATTCTTATAAAAAGATAATTTCGCTGGATTTACACCAGCTGGGGGCTTGTACGGGCTAAACCATTGCATAATTCTTCATAAAAGGCGGCGGACCGATAATAAGTTAACAATTGCTCAGCCAATGCCGCATTGTTCTTGACTTCGGAAATATCTTATGGAACACCCCGGGGATAGAAGCGTCTTTACCCTTTTATCTACAACTCTGCCAAGAGTAATCTTGTGCGAAGGTAGACACCTTTAACGACCCATTTTAGATACGCTTGCGTTTTGGCCACTACTGCAAAGCAGGTGAGACAATCCGTGACATCATGTACTGAATAAACCCACGCTACGCCAGTGTGACAGTGGCTGATGTAGATACATGATGAAACAGCTGTTTGCTTTCATTTCTATTATGATTTTATTTTGTTTTATTCAGAAGGTTGGCAGACCACGTTTACACATAGCCTGAGACTATGGCTTTTCTGCTTGCTGTAAAATTACTTTCCACACGACAAAAAATATACAACTTCTGTCTGCGTGTTCCTGTTCTTGTCATCAGTTTATAATTTTGGAGTAATCGTTTGCATTTTATTGAGTAATTTTAGTGAGTAATGGTACTTAAACTTCCATACTGGTTTACGACTATTCATGTACTGTACTGTCTAAATTCACAACAACAACGATCCCCACTTCTGCATATAGTTGACGGGGCCGGTTAATATCGATTACACACCATTTCTAGCGCTAATCGTGACATATGCTGACGTCATGTTACTATTATTTCCTTCCTGTTGAAGTTCGCGTGAAACGTTTGTCTTTTGAAGTTTGGTTTTGACGTTTAATTTGTTGGGTAAATTGTTGCAAATAGAATGTTAGTTGAGGTGTGGCCTCTCTTTCTGTTATGTATACAGTTGACACATTTTCAGTTTTTTGTTTGGTCTATAAATTTTTTAAAAGAATGATAGGGATAGGCTTTCATTACTGCTGATAGCGGGTTCTGTCATTTGTTACTCATAGACTTGTATTTATTGTAGGAAATGATGCGTGCCAATAGATTGTCTTTATTTGTTTGTTGTTAATAGTGCAGTGTCTTTGTTGTTGTTTATGTTGTTTAGAGAAAAGTGTCTTTAATTTGTGTTGTTAATAAAGCAGTGTCTTTGTTGTTGTTTTTTTAAATAGAAAAGTGTCTTTGTTGTTGTTGTTAATAGAGCAGTGTCTTTGTTTTTGTTGTTAATAGAGCAGTGTTTTTGTTGTTGTTTATAGGAAAGTGTCTTTGTTTTTGTTGTTTATAGAAAAGTGTTTTTGTTGTTGTTAATAGAGTAGTGTCTTTGTTGTTGTTTTTGTTGTTTAGAGAAAGGTGTCTTTAATTTTTGTTGTTAATAGAGCAGTGTCTTTGTTGTTGTTTTTTTAATAGAAAAGTGTCTTTGTTGTTGTTGTTAATAGAGCAGTGTCTTTGTTTTTGTTGTTAATAGAGCAGTGTTTTTGTTGTTGTTGTTTATAAGAAAGTGTCTTTGTTTTTGTTGTTTATAGAAAAGTGTTTTTGTTGTTGTTGTTGTTAATAGAGTAGTGTCTTTGTTGTTGTTTTTGTTGTTTAGAGAAAGGTGTCTTTAATTTTTGTTGTTAATAGAGCAGTCTTTGTTATTGTTTTTTTAATAGAAAATTGTCGTTGTTGTTAATAGAGCAGTGTCTTTGTTTTTGTTGTTAATAGGGCAGTGTCTTTGTTGTTGTTTATAGAAAATTAACAATTAATAAATTAATTTATTTTGTTTTTGTTGTTGTTAATAGAGCAGTGTCTTTGTTGTTGTTAATTTTTTTTTTTTTTTTTTTTTAACCAGCGGCACTTGGGCTTTCAGCCCTTCGGCCCAATGACATATCATTGCGAGGCTGGGGAACCTGAGGACTTTCCTTCCAACCCGGTCAGGAGCTTCGCTCCTTCCCATCCACAGAGGGTTTATCACAGGAGCCGTTCAGGCTATTCAGTCAAATTTCCGGCCGTAAACATTTCTTCAAACGCCGACGCCCGGGTTTGAACCATGAACACCTGGTCACCAGTACAACGCCGAAGCCATTACACCAGCGCGGCTCGTTGTTGTTAATAGAGCAGTGTCTTTGTTGTTGTTGTTTTTGCTGTTTATAGAAAAGTGTCTTTGTTTTTGTTAATAGAGCAGTGTCTTTGTTGTTGTTTATAGAGCAGTGTCTTTGTTGTTTTTAATAGAGCAGTGTCTTTGTTTTTGTTGTTTTTAATAGAGCAGTGTCTTTGTTTTTTTTATAGAAAAGTGTCTTTGTTTTTGTTGTTGTTAACAGAGCAGTGTTTTTGTTGTTAATAGAGCAGTGTTTTTGCTGTTGTTAATAGAGCAGTGTCTTTGTTGTTGTTATAGAAAAGTGTCTTTGTTTTTGTTGCTGTTAATAGAGCAGTGTCTTTGTTGTTGTTTATAGAAAAGCGTCTTTGTTTTTGTTGTTGTTAATACAGCAGTGTCTTTGTTGTTGTTTATAGAAAAGTGTCTTTGTTGTTTTTGTTGTTTATAGAAAAGTGTCTTTGTTGTTTTTGTTGTTACAGAAAAGTGTCTTTGTTTTTGTTGCTGTTAATAGAGCAGTGTCTTTGTTAATGTTGTTTATAGAAAAGTGTCTTTGTTTTTGTTGTTAATAGAGCAGTGTCTTTGTTGTTGTTTTTGTTGTTGTTAATAGAGCAGTGTCTTTGTTGTTGTTGTTTATAGAAAAGTGTCTTTGTTTTTGTTAATACAGCAGTGTCTTTGTTTATATAAAAGTGTCTTTGTTGTTTTTGTTGTTTATAGAAAAGTGTCTTTGTTGTTTTTGTTGTTATAGAAAAGTGTCTTTGTTTTTGTTGCTGTTAACAGAGCAGTGTCTTTGTTGTTGTTGTTTATAGAAAAGTGTCTTTGTTTTTTTTTAGTTTATAGAAAAGTGTCTTTGGTTTTGTTGTTAATAGAGCAGTGTCTTTGTTGTTGTTGTTTATAGAAAAGTGTCTTTGTTTTTGTTGTTAATAGAGCAGTGTCTTTGTTGTTGTTAATAGAGCAGTGTCTTTGTTGTTGTTGTTTATAGAAAAGTGTCTTTGTTTTTGTTAATAGAGCAGTGTCTTTGTTGTTGTTGTTTATAGAAAAGTGTCTTGGTTTATTTTTTTTGTTTATAGAAAAGTGTCTTTGGTTTTGTTGTTAATAGAGCAGTGTCTTTGTTGTTGTTGTTTATAGAAAAGTGTCTTTGTTTTTGTTGTTAATAGAGCAGTGTCTTTGTTGTTGTTTTTGTTGTTGTTAATAGAGCAGTGTCTTTGTTGTTGTTAATAGAGCAGTGTCTTTGTTGTTGTTGTTTATAGAAAAGTGTCTTTGTTTTTGTTGTTAATAGAGCAGTGTCTTTGTTGTTGTTTTTGTTGTTAATAGAGCAGTGTCTTTGTTGTTGTTTTTGTTGTTGTTAATAGAGCAGTGTCTTTGTTGTTGTTGTTTATAGAAAAGTGTCTTTGTTTTTGTTGTTAATAGAGCAGTGTCTTTGTTGTTGTTTTTGTTGTTAATAGAGCAGTGTCTTTGTTGTTGTTTTTGTTAATAGAGCAGTGTCTTTGTTGTTGTTGTTTATAGAAAAGTGTCTTTGTTTTTGTTGTTAATAGAGCAGTATCTTTGTTGTTGTTTTTGTTGTTAATAGAGCAGTGTCTTTGTTGTTGTTTTTGTTGTTAATAGAGCAGTGTCTTTGTTGTTGTTTTTGTTAATAGAGCAGTGTCTTTGTTGTTGTTGTTTATAGAAAAGTGTCTTTGTTTTTGTTGTTAATAGAGCAGTATCTTTGTTGTTGTTTTTGTTGTTAATAGAGCAGTGTCTTTGTTGTTATTGTTTATAGAAAAGTGTCTTTGTTGTTGTTTTTGTTAATAGAGCAGTGTCTTTGTTGTTGTTGTTTATAGAAAAGTGTCTTTGTTTTTGTTGTTAATAGAGCAGTATCTTTGTTGTTGTTTTTGTTGTTAATAGAGCAGTGTCTTTGTTGTTGTTGTTTATAGAAAAGTGTCTTTGTTTTTGTTGTTAATAGAGCAGTGTCTTTGTTGTTGTTTTTGTTGTTAATAGAGCAGTGTCTTTGTTGTTGTTTTTGTTAATAGAGCAGTGTCTTTGTTGTTGTTGTTTATAGAAAAGTGTCTTTGTTTTTGTTGTTAATAGAGCAGTATCTTTGTTGTTGTTTTTGTTGTTAATAGAGCAGTGTCTTTGTTGTTGTTTTTGTTGTTAATAGAGCAGTGTCTTTGTTGTTGTTTTTGTTAATAGAGCAGTGTCTTTGTTGTTGTTGTTTATAGAAAAGTGTCTTTGTTTTTGTTGTTAATAGAGCAGTATCTTTGTTGTTGTTTTTGTTGTTAATAGAGCAGTGTCTTTGTTGTTGTTCTTTTTGTTGTTTATAGAAAAGTCTTTGTTTTTGTTGTTGTTAATAGAGCAGTGTCTTTGTTGTTGTTTATAGAAAAGTGTCTTTGTTGTTGTTAATAGAGCAGTGTCTTTTTTGTAGTTTTTTAAATTGAAAAGTGTCTTTGTTGTTGTTAATAGAGCAGAGTTGTTGTTTATAGAGCAGTGTCTTTGTTGTTGTTCTTGTTCTTAATAGAGCAGTGTCTTTGTTGTTGTTCTTGTTGTTAATAGAGCAGTGTCTTTGTTGTTGTTAATAGAGCAGTGTCTTTGTTGTTGTTCTTAATAGAGCAGTGTCTTTGTTGTTCTTGTTGTTAATAGGGCAGTGTCTTTTTTGTTGTTAATAGAGCAGTGTCTTTGTTGTTCTTGTTGTTAATAGAGCAGTGTCTTTGTTGTTGTTCTTGTTCTTAATAGAGCATTTTTGTTGTTCTTGTTCTTAATAGAGCAGTGTCTTTGTTCTTAAGAGCAGTGTCTATGTTGTTGTTCTTGTTCTTAATAGAGCATTTTTGTTGTTCTTGTTCTTAATAGAGCAGTGTCTTTGTTGTTGTTTATAGAGCAGTATCTTTGTTGTTGTTGTTGTTTATAGAAAATTGTCTTGTTGTTGTTAATAGAGCAGTCTTTGTTTTTGTTGTTTATAGAAAAGTGTCTCTGTTGTTGCTTATAGAGCAGTCTTTGTTGTTGTTTATAGAAAAGTGTCTTGTTGTTGTTAATAGAGCAGTGTCTTTGTTGTTTATAGAAAAGTGTCTTTGTTGTTTATAGAAAAGTGTCTTTGTTGTTGTTTATATAATAGTGTCTTTGTTGTTGTTAATAGAGCAGTGTCTTTGTTGTTATTGTTTATAGAAAAGTGTCTTTGTTCTTGTTTATAGAAAAGTGTCTTTGTTGTTGTTGATGTTAAGAGAGCAGTGTCTTTGTTGTTGTTAATAGAGCAGTGTCTTTGTTGTTGTTTATATAAAAGTGTCTTTGCTGTTTATAGAAAAGCATTGTTGTTTATAGAAAACTGTCTTTGTTTTTGTAGAAAAGTGACTTTGTTGTTGCTGTTTGTAGAAAAGTGTCTTTGTTTTAGTTTACAGAAAAGTGTCTTTGTTGTTGTTTATAGAAAAGTATCGTTGTTGTTGTTTATAGAAAAGTGTCTTTGTTGTTTATAGAAAAGTGTCTCTGTTGTTGTTTATAGAAAAGTGTTGTTGTTGTTTATAGAAAAGTGTCTTTGTTGTTATTTATATAAAAATGTCTTTGTTGTTGTTGTTTATAGAAAAGTGTCTTTGCTGTTTATAGAAAAGCATTGTTGTTTATAGAAAAGTGTCTTGTTGTTTATAGAAGTGTTGTTGTTGTTTATAGAAAAGTGTTGTTTTTATTGTTTATAGAAGTGTCTTTGTTGTTTATAGAAAAGTGTCTTTGTTGTTGTTTATAGAAAAGTGTTGTTGTTTATAGAAAACTGTCTTTGTTTTTAGAAAAGTGTCTTTGTTGTTGTTGTTTGTAGAAACGTGTCTTTGTTGTTGTTGTTTGTAGAAACGTGTCTTTGTTGTTGTTTACAGAAAAGTGTCTTTGTTGTTGTTTATAGAAGTGTCTTTGTTGTTGTTTATATAAAAGTGTCTTTGTTGTTGTTCATATAAGTGTCTTTGTTGTTTATAGAAAAGTGTCTTTATTGTTGTTGTTTATAGAAAAGTGTCTTTGTTGTTGTTTATAGAGCAGTTTTGTTTGTTTTAAAAAGGCGATGAGGAAGATGAGAGGGCACTTAACAGCTGACTGATATTGCTTCTGTTCTTCCACCATCTTGGTCTACTCTGTTCTTCAACCATCTTGGTCTACCCTGTTCAACCTAAGATTTGGTTATAATTAGGGTATTTAATGTAATTTTTTTATATTTTTGTATTTAGATAACTATTGTCTTTTGCAGTTGATGTTTTTAATTTATATTAGCATTTATTCTTTTTAAGTCTTGTTTGTTTATTACTTCTTTGTCCTTCCTTGCACTATGAGTCGTCAATAATTTTGTTTTTCTTTAATGATTTGTTAGTTTTTGTTGATTAACACTACATATACTAAGAATGCTAACAGTAATATGGTAACAATACATATGTTAATATTATATACGAGTATGTAACAAAAATTAAATATGTAACATCATTCTACACACTAGCTCCCTAGTTGAGGAAGGTTTTTTTTTAAAATTCCCACATATTCTTACTGCTCCCGCTGTATGTACTTTGCTAAAATATTCTTCCTGTGTGCCTAGTCTGTCTTTGCTCTCTGTTAATAGAACATTCTTCCTGTGTGCCTAGTCTGTCTTTGCTCTCTGTTAATAGAACATTCTTCCTGTGTGCCTAGTCTGTCTTTGCTCTCTGTTAATAGAACATTCTTCCTGTGTGCTTTGTCTGTCTTTGCTCTCTCATTATAGCAATCTTCTCCTTGCAGACATCCAACTGAAGCTTATCAAGCTTTCCCTCCAAGTTCAGTTCATCCTTATCCATACATGCCACACCTCGGAGATGAAAAACCTGTTGTTAAGGAATAAACAATATGTCATAGCATATTGCCACACGCAGGCATATAGCCATTGTTATTTGAGGAGATATGTCTATTTGTGGTAATGCATGTTTTGCACGATCTTTAACTTGTATTCAATGCCGTATACTTTGATACGTCACCGGTTGTCAATGACGTAACGCGGTCACGCTAATTTATTCTAACGGCTAATATTCTGGGTCTTTCGTATGTTTCATTCGTCCAAGCAAGATGTAATTTTCGAGCTCCCAGAGTTGTGGAGATATTGAGTAATTTTTATGTGGCATTGTTATATTCTCGAAGGCTGCCACTTGTTTTCAACGATCGTTAAGATGGTCCTGAACTTACGAAGAAGTTCCGCACCTTACAGAGAAGTATTCTTATTCAAGAAACATAATTCACGTTTTTAGTCACATTACTTGGGTGTCCGTGATTGGCATGCACCTCTTAGTCAGAACGGCCAGAACTGAATAGAGAAGACGAAGATATATATGATTTCAACATGTATGCTTATTGACTGACCACATTTATTGAGGAGACAGATGTTGAAGATTCTCCATTGCTTGTATTGTGAAGGAATTTAATAAATATGTACTACATATATATTGTGGACCTGCTAACCGTCGACTTGAGTTGTTCTGCCAGTATCATGTCCTGTGTGACAAAACCCTAATGCATTCGACAACATAGCACGATGAGCTCTTTAAGATGAACATCTTCACACATTCTAAAAGAAACAACAGTCGTAACACCTGTACAAAAAAATTCAAAACACTGTACAAAGACCCACAAAACCTGTACAAAGACTGAAAAAAAAAACATATCAAAAGAGTTAATTCGTGTACAAATATTTTCAATTACAGTGGGCTGCATTATAAATGAGGCACAGGGACTTTGCCTTTAAAAGCAGGTCTTCACTTATTTTAAAACCCAAACAATAAATGTACAATATTTTACACTAAAAATAATGTGATGGTGTCATCATTTAGTCTATTTCTGTGCTTAATTATCACTAACAGACTGGGAAATCCTGTGTTCAATAGGACCTTATAAAAGTACTCCAAGACACAGTAATAAGGGAAATGGGTTAGAAAACCTGTACAGAAATTATGTACAGGGTGTATACATCTGAAAACGCAAACACCTTGTACAGATTATGGGTAAACCATAGCATGTGGTATGTATGCTTATCCAAATCATACAATCGCTCCAGCTGAAATAGCAAATAAAATAAATATAACAGAGGATGAAGTCATTTGCTGATGGTGCAAATCAACTGGCATTCCATTTCCAGACATGCTTTTTTTTTTTCTCTGGTGATCATCAGTTTCAAATGCCCTTTAAAGGGGAGAGGTTTGGGGTGTGATTTCCTCATGTTGGCAAAGGATAACAATGGAGAAAAAAAAAAAGATAAAATGCTGTATAATAATTTCTATTTTCTTACAATCATCCAAATAAGCTTGACCATAGCTCAAAAAGTGGTAGTGTAATTGTTTCATTGACATAGAGTTTAATTTCAGTCTTGCAAACATCAGCTTAGTACAATCAATAATTACAATAGCTTGACAGTACTACAATCTGTAATAAATTACAAGACAATAACAAGACAAATCTCTGAGTTGTGTCTGCACCTAGACCAAATATCTGACAGTCTTACCAGCATCAAATTAACTAGAAAACATGAGTCCCACACCTTCAGTTAGTTCATATGTAGGCTTTTTTAATCCAACCTGGCATGTATATTTATAACTGGATTCACTATATAAGCATGGGCCAGGTTTTTAGGCATGGTAAGGTGGGGTTGTTAAAAAAAGAGTAATTGGAGTTCTGACAGTGGGTCATATCAGTTTCAACTGGATGGGAAAAGGTTACACTCTCAGAAAGCTGAAGAAGAAGAAGATTAGTTTGACGTCAGACAGTTATTAAGTTGCCTTAGAAAACTGTTGCATTATGTACAAGACAGTCTTCAGTTAAAAGCACTTGGAATGTAAAAGGTTTCAGAAATAAAAACAATTACAATAAGAAAACTGCACCACAGTGTAATACATTTTTCAGTAATGAATAATTACATTGTTTCTCAGTTATGAGCTGCTACGTGTGAAAAATACTTTGATGGCATAACACATTCCAGCTAAGGCCATAGAATGTAGGTCACAAAATAGTAATTTAGTCTATTTATAGCAAATTATTTCTTCTAATATTATTTGCTAGAAGTAACTTAGGTGCCATAAAATTTGTTTCTGGGCTGAACAACTATGGCCAAAGCATATGCAGGATAACCGAGTCTGACTTGGAGCAACCTATTTCAGTATAATAATAATAATAAATTCTTTAAGCACCAAACACGGCGCATAAGGCAGAAATCAGTGCTCTCCAGATTGTTCGTTGTGACGCCACTCCTCTTAGCTCTTGCACATTATTTAATCCCAACGTTCTTCCTTCTCTTATTATTGTTCTTCTAAGTGTTTCTTTTGGTCTTCCTTATTTCCTCTTACCCTCAGGAACCCAAGTGAGCGCCTGCAGTGGTATTCTGTTGTTTTGCATTCGTAGGACATGACCGATATATGACCGTCGTCTTTTCCTTATATAGTCAGAGACATATTTCTGCCTAGAGTCTTCTCTTATTTGTCGATTAGTCTTGAATTCTTTCCAACTGATGTTCATGAGTTTTCTAAGACATTTGTTCTCGAATGTATTCAGCTTGTTCTCCAATGATTTTGTTATTTTCCAACTTTCACAACCGTATGTTAACACTGAGATGACATTTGAATTAAACAGACGAAGCTTGGTATGTATATTCAGTGATCGTAATTTCCAAATGTTAGATAATCTATTGAAGGCGCTGGCTGCCAAAGCAATTCTAGTATGAATTTCTCTTGTTGTGTCACCATCCTGAGTCATTTTACTGCCTAAATAATTGAAACTTTCAACTATTTGTAGTTTTTCCCCGTTCAGGACGATATTAAAGGTCTCGTTGGAAAAGTTCATAACTTTAGTTTTAGAGGGATTTATTTGGAGACCTATTTTAACCGAGAGGTGACACAGATTATTTACTGTTTCTTGGGATTGTCTGGGTGTTGAACTTAAGAATGCTAAATCATCTGCAAAATCCAGGTTCCCCCAGGAATTTTCCATTTGTCCATTTTATACCTAATTGTTCATTGTGGGTATAGTTTCTCATAACCCAATCAATATTTCAGTATGCATCTGATCAAATTCCAAACTGAAGAAGAGACTCTCATTTAACCACAGCTATTTCTCATAAAGGTGGCAGCCTGTCTCAGGCTTCTCTCAATGCCATAAAGTTTCTCCCTCAAAAGAGTTGGTGATGGAGGCCATGCTGTCATTCTGCTCCTCTTGTGCAGCTTTCTTGGGAGAAATGTACAACTGTTTCCTTGTCTTCCCCACATGAACACATATCTGTCTGCTTAATTTTTAATCTGTTGAACAGATGGTACCTTTGTCTGTAGTGGCTAGTTCTCAGTCTGAAAATTATCACTTGATCTTTTCTAGGTAAGGTGTTTTATGCTTTCATTATATCTGACTCCAGGAGTTTTGCGATGCCATGTTTCTTTGAAGCTATTTTTTATTATTCTTTTTATCCCTTCATATGGTGTCCTGTCCTCAGTTTGAATTCCGCTTGTTACTTTTTTGTAGGAAGTCTATCAACCTTGTCATTTCTATATATCTTACAGTGGGCAGGAATTCACTGTACATTCAGACTGCTGAATTCATAGCTGATTTCCACAAGTGCTTCTGTGAGGCTGTCTAAGCCATTGTTTTCATGACTTCTTGGGGCAGTTGTGACTGATCTGGGATTCTGTGAGAAACACTATCTTGGTCCTAGCATTAGATTTGTCCATGTTAGTCTGTTGTCCAATGTAATTCTAAGTTTTATGGGACTATTTATCTGGCAGCTAATGTCCATTCAAGTTTCATTATGGCTTTTTGTTCCTTGTTTGAGAGCGTGATCATTGTGTATGTTGATTTCTTATCATTTATCTGTAGTGATCGTCTGTTTATCTAGATTTGCATGTCATCATGTCTTTTGTTTTGATATTTTCATTTGCTCCATAGCACTAGGTCGCCAGTGTACAGCAAGCTCTTCAGTGTTTTGTTCACGATGTCACTGACATACACCAGGAACATCACAGATTATATCACACTGACTTGGTCATTGATAGATCAGTAAGTGCTACTCTTAAAGTTAAACATAATGAAGCTGACGTGGCGTTTTCTATTTTGCCAAAGTTAAAGGCTGAATAATTCATGCTTTATACACATTCATGTCAACTATGCTGCAAAAATTTTTTATAATTATAACAAGCCGCGCTGTGTAATGGCTTCGGCAAAGTACTTTACCAGTGTGCTCATGGTTCATAAAACGGCGTTTGAAGAAATGTTTACGGCCGGAAATTTGAGTGAATAGCCTGAACGGCTCCTGTGATAAACCCTCTGTGGATGGGAAGGAGCGAAGCTCCTGACCGGGTTGGAAGGAAAGTCCTCAGGTTCCCCAGCCTCGCAATGACATGTCATTGGGCCGAAGGGCTGAAAGCCCAAGTGCCGCTGGTTAAGGAAAAAAAAAAAAAAAAAATAAGGTAACATGAAAGACAGAGAGATCAATAACACAATTCCAGCAATCTTTTCTCTCTAAAGTTATGACAGCAGCCTTCATTGCTGTTTTTCATTTTTTGTGTGCATAGACGTGATGCCAGGGGGCTTGAGATATGACAGCATAACAAAGTTATATATATATAAGGGGGTCAGAGTGACTAAGAGGTATGGCATCCACCTTGAACTATAAAGGTCCCGGGTTCAATTCCCACTAGAGGTAATATAATTTATGGAAATTTTGTTTTCTGAACCACTGGTCCTAATGATGTTATACTCCCCCCTGGTCTCCTGGGTAGTGAGATCGGATGCCTAGCCTTCTCAAATAAGGGCGAAAAATAGAAGGTCCCGTGTGTAAGTTGCGCACGTTAAAAATCCCTTGACAGTTGGAAATCATAAAGAGTAGGCCACACGTCTGCTGCCCTGGCAAAATAAAAATTAGGAAACCCACCCACCACTAAATTATTTATAGAATGTGTGATTCCTATATACACACATTGGTATTCTCGCCAAAGCTAAGGAGTTCGTTCACTGTGCTGAGATCCTCCATGTGTGATCTAAGGGAGGAGATCGCACTGATGAAGTTGTCCATGTGCAAGGAAGATAGTCCTTGAAACCAAACCAAACCAAACAAAGTTATAGCTGGGTGCATGTTTAACCCTTTATATGCCACTAGTTTGTGGCCTACATTCTTCTCAATGTACCAGTGATTTGTATGTCTACTAAAACAGGGTTGCCTCTTTGACAAATAACTTTTTCTTCGTACACTTTCAGACGTCAACTTGAATAAATTTAATGAAAGCCGCTGATCAATCTCAGATTGTCGGTATCTCCATAGAGTTTATCCAGGCATGGTACTAGTGACGGCCATTTGTGCTGTCTCTGTTCTTCATATACTGGGCACTTTTGCAGCAGATGGTCAGCAGTCATTTTATAGGAGCCACAGCTACGTTCATCTGTAGTTTCTATCTTTAGCTCGGTCAATAGATGGTATCTGAAGATAACCACTTGTTCACTTCTGTTTTTTTTTTGTTTTGTTTTTTTTTTTTTTTTTTTTTTTTTGCGTACGCCCGCTAATACTCGAGGCGAAATCTCAGGTTATTATTTATGTCTAACCTGACATTGATTTTACGTGAGTATCCCTTTTTTCTTGTACAGAGACAGGTGTCCCTCGCCATTCAGGCAAATACTCGCCGATTTCGGAGGTACCCATTGCAGCTGGGTCGGCTCAGGAGCCGCCAGTCCCTGGTCGACGACACTCCTTCAAATGTTCTCGCCAGGTCTCGAGTTAATCCAGTCCAAATCCCGGTCAACGAAAAATCCTCAAATGCCGTCGCCCGGGTTTGATCCTGTATCACCCGGTCGCCACAGCGGTGTTGTAACCACTACGCTAGCGCGGCTCCCATGTTCACTTCTGTTAAGTTGGTAATATGTATTGTTCTTCTGATGGCCAGGGTGCTCTGCTTCCCATCTGTTTCTGTATCTGCTTGTGATAAAACTCTTGGCCTCTTCATAAGTTGAAAAATCATTTGATAATCACACATTAAAGGCATTATTTGTAACGTGTTTCTAAAGAATTTGAAATTTTAGCCTATGAAAATGGTTTGAGTGAATTGTTAAACGTTCCTGTGATCACTAAATGAATAAAATAGCACTCTGAATGGAGAAATAAAGCCCTCAAAACTTATATATACAAAACTTCAATGCAAAAAATAATTTGTTCTGTTAAATTGCCTTCATAATGTGCACAGCCATTGTGGCTGCTTATCTCCATGTTTATAAATCTCCAAGGTGTAGAATGCTAGTATCGATTTGAAGCAAAATCCCAGTTTTAAAAAATTCTTAAAATTCAACAATCACAGATGATGATATGCAATTTATTTCATGCACATTTGAAGATCGTCAGGAACTGCATGTAAAGAGTTAAACACCGAGGCCAGAATTGAACTTAATTTTCAGGGCACTTAAACTTTACCACGTTTTGTAACGAAACTGGAATTAAAAACTAAAACAGCAAAAAACTTTAAAATAATACAAATGTGAAAATCCAGTAGTCCGTAACTTGTTAAAGGTGTTAGAAAGCTAAACTGGCATACACTGTCATAAAAAGCAATCACACAAAGAACAGACCTGCTCCACAATGAACAACAACAACAATGTATAAAAACTACAGTTGTACTAGAATAATTTCTGTCTATATTTATATGAAATGGTGGGCCACAGTAAACTAGCTAGTATCACAAATACAGACACTATATAAATGTTTATAACTGTGCTCTCTTCTGGCAAGAAACACTGGGATATGGTTTGGTTGTACTTGCTGATACGAGCCTGAAACAAAGGAAGATCAAAATGGTTATATCTTGTAAAAAAAAAATTATCTTTCCACTTTTTGCCTTTGACATCTAGCACAGACATAATCCATTTTCATTCACGATTTCAGTGTTTGCTCATTATGGAATTTACAGCCACCACTGTAGCTGGTCTCCCCTTGTAGAAAGTCTGCACTAAAGCCACCACTGTAGCTGGTCTCCCCTTGTAGAAAGTCTGCACTAAAACATTCATGTACTCTTGTAATGGTGGTTTATGTAGGAACGTTTTATATAGCGATTGTCACGGGTCTATTGACTTGTGGTCTTACAGCGATTGTCACGGGTCTATTGACTTGTGGTCTTACAGCGATTGTCACGGGTCTATTGACTTGTGGTCTTACAGCGATTGTCACGGGTCTATTGACTTGTGGTCTTACAGCGATTGTCATGGGTCTATTGACTTGTGGTCTTACAGCGATTGTCACGGGTCACATGTGCCTAGGGGAATTGATAGTGTACTTGTGGTCTTATAGCGATTGTCACGGGTCACATGTGCCTAGGGGAATTGATAGTGTACTTGTGGTCTTACAGCAATTGTCATGGGTCACATGTGCCTAGGGGAATTGATAGTGTACTTGTGGTCTTATAGCAATTGTAACGGGTCACATGTGTCTAGGGGAATTGATACTGTACTTGTGGTCTTATAGCAATTGTCACGGGTCACATGTGCCTAGGGGAATTGATAGTGTACTTGTGGTCTTACAGCGATTGTCACGGGTCACATGTGCCTAGGGGAATTGATAGTGTACTTGTGGTCTTATAGCAATTGTCACGGGTCACATGTGTCTAGGGGAATTGATAGTGTACTTGTGGTCTTACAGCGATTGTCACAGGTCACATGTGCCTAGGGGAATTGATAGTGTACTTGTGGTCTTATAGCAATTGTCACGGGTCACATGTGTCTAGGGGAATTGATAGTGTACTTGTGGTCTTATAGCGATTGTCACGGGTCACATGTGCCTAGGGGAATTGATTGTGTACTTGTGGTCTTATAGTGATTGTCACGGGTCTATTGACTTGTGGTCTTACAGCGATTGTCACGGGTCTATTGACTTGTGGTCTTACAGCGATTGTCATGGGTCACATGTGCCTAGGGGAATTGATAGTGTACTTGTGGTCTTATAGCAATTGTCACGGGTCACATGTGTCTAGGGGAATTGATAGTGTACTTGTGGTCTTATAGCGATTGTCACGGGTCACATGTGCCTAGGGGAATTGATTGTGTACTTGTGGTCTTATAGTGATTGTCACGGGTCACATGTGCCTAGGGGAATTGATTGTGTACTTGTGGTCTTATAGTGATTGTCACGGGTCTATTGACTTGTGGTCTTACAGCGATTGTCACGGGTCACATGTGCCTAGGGGATCTGATAGTGTACTTGTGGTCTTATAGCGATTGTCATGGGTCACATGTGCCTAGGGGAATTGGTTGTGTACTTGTGGTCTTATAGCGATTGTCACGGGTCACATGTGCCTAGGGGAATAGATAGTGTACTTGTGGTCTTTTAGCGATTGTCACGGGTCTATTGACATGTGTCTAGGGGAATTGATAGTGTACTTGTGGTTTTCACAATAACAAATACAATTTACGGACATTTGACGATAAGTAGTGAATAAGAGTTGTGTACAGACCCAAATTACTGCGTAATTTATTCAGTACAAGTGGACAAATCCTGGCTATTCAAAGTAGTCCAAATAGTGGTTCAAGTACAATCCAGCCAATGGTTCAAATACAGTTCAAACAGTGGTGCTTGAAATAACCCCTTCATATTAACAACTGGCCATAAGAAGCTTCAACCACAATTTCCTAACCACACTTCATATCACAACACTTCATATCACAACACTACTCCGTCCCGTTCAAGATTCAAAATCCAAATACTAACAATCTTATTATGCTTTCGTTCCTCTTCACCTCTTACAATCTTTCCATGGACGTAACCAAATCTCGCTGTCTATCATAACAACTCAATCAAACTCAGATTAAATCTTGAGCGCTGCTCAACACTTACACATTATAACAACAATCATATTCACTCAATCATCATTCTGTTCATCCTTCTCTGACTTACACCCACAAATCACTTCTTTACAGCGACATTGCCAGTTTTATGCACACTCTCATATTAGTTACCTCTTACAACAACACGCTTAAAGCAGCAACTGTACAATTTTTTTCTTTTGTTTTGGAAATGCACTGTACACAGGACGCACTTCCTTTTACTTACTTACTTACTTAGTCGTTCCCCTTCTACCATGAAGTGTAGAGGTTTGGGAGAGAGAGCGCCAGACTATACTATCGGCTGTCTTCCTCCTGGCCTGGTTCCATTCTAGTCCTCGGTCCTTCAAAGATTGTCTAATGTTGTCCTCTCAGCGGACTCTGGGTTGTCCTGGGGGTCTGGATCCCTGGCTCTTTGTTTCCCATGCTTGTTGTGGTAGCCGATCTTCTCCCATTCTGCAGACATGGCCAAACCATCTTAGTTGGGACTGTTCTACTTGGGTAGCACTTCATTTTAAATAAGCAATATTATATATGAACTGTCAACTTGCTAGGTCTGTGGCAGTCGACCTCTATGAGGGAGAAAGAACCCATGTTTCCCCACATGACAGGCAAAGATGCTACATATCATAATGCTGGGCAGAACAATGAACCAGTGAGTGTAACTGTGGCAGCCATCATTGTGAAAATAAATGCTATATTTGCTGAAAACCTCTGGAAAGTGCCACATATCAAAATGGCTGGCGCTGTGAGAGTTACTTTTTCTTCTATTTCACTGTCTTCTACACAATCTCTTGTATATGACTTGTCAGTCTGCCCTGTCCACTCATTTCACTGTCTTCTACACAATCTCTTGTATATGACTTGTCAGTCCGCCCTGTCCACTCATTTCACTGTCTTCTATACAATCTCTTGTATATGACTTGTCAGTCTGCCCTGTCCACTCATTTCACTGTAAACCCCCCCTCCCCCCGCACAACAGTTACTGATATAAAAGGTCAAGGTAGTCCCATAGCAGATACTGCCACAGGGGAGTGAAGTGTTAGAGACTTCACCATACTAGGTCCAGCATCAAGAGGTGGGGTGACCAGTTCCCTTCCTCGCTGCCTTTTCCTTCCCTAACTCAAGAGCAGATTCAGGTACCCATTTATAGCTGGGTAGACTGGAGCATGTTGATACCGTGAATCAAACCTGGTACCTTTGCTGTGAGAGACCAGCGCTCTAACCACTCTGTCAATCAGACGCTCTATTGATATGTGCACTTCATTTAATTTCCAAAATTTGGTCCAAAAAAAACAAAACATTCTTTTAAATAGAATATTCAAACTTATACAACAGACTGCCCCATGACTTATACAACAGACTGCCCCATGACTTATACAACAGACTGCCCCATGACTTATACAACAGACTGCCACATGACTTATACAACAGACTGCCCCGTGACTTATACAACAGACTGCCCCGTAACTTATACAACAGACTGCCCCGTGACTTATACAACAGACTGCCCCATGACTTATACAACAGACTGCCCTGTGACTTATACAACAGACTGCCCCATGACTTATACAACAGACTGCCCCGTGACTTATACAACAGACTGCCACATGACTTATACAACAGACTGCCCCATGACTTATACAACAGACTGCCCCGTGACTTATACAACAGACTGCCCCGTGACTTATACAACAGACTGCCCCATGACTTATACAACAGACTGCCCCATGACTTATACAACAGACTGCCCCATGACTTATACAACAGACTGCCCCATGTAGTTCCGAGAAGTTTGTGAAGACACAAATAAAAAACAGGCACTAGTGCACCCTGAAGCATGTCATACAAGGTGACATATGAGGTTGTGCATGAGGTTGACAACCTCATTATGTCAAACACACAGTTACAGACACACACAGTTACACAAACCACCCGCTACAAGAACATGTTTGGTGCAGACTTCCTGCAAGGGGAGACCAGCAGAAGTGCTGGCTCCATACTCTGCAGACATCAATGATGATGATACATAAAACTCAAAAGGTTAAAACTGTTGGGATTTGGCATCAAACGTAAGGCTAGTTGAGATGGACGTATGAGAGGATGCATCCGTCGTGTTTACAACCAGCGAGCTACAGGAACAGTTAGCATTCACACTCTTCGACATATACTGATGGAGTCTGAGAACCTATGGGTTTGCCCGGAGTGCAATGATGTCAATTCTTTATAACAATAACTGAAAAGATGTAGATATCTGATAATGATGACATGACAAGCTAACAAGTTGTCACACAATAACTGAAAAGATGTAGATATCTGATAATGATGACATTACAAGCTAACAAGTTGTCACACAAAAACTGAAAAGATGTAGATATCTGATAATGATGTTTTTTAGGAGGAAAAACGTGTTTGGACAGGCCAATTTGCCAACTTGTGAAGAACTGTTATTTCCATATTGTTAAGGAAACGTCTCACAGGTTTGTCATGTTTAGTTCATTTCCTCCTGTCCTTGACTAGGAAAATCCATCAATAAATAACTCATCAGAATAATGTCCCAGGGCCCCAGGACAATCATTACCCTTCAACTGTCCATGGACTATAGGCCCTCATCAAGCCATCCTAACCTGCACCATTCATTCAAGGTATTTCCATGTCTTCTTGTAAGTCTCTTTCTAATTTCCTTGTTCATGTGTTTTTGTCAGTCTCTGATTCCAGAGTAAGGACCATCTTGTAATGCTATCAACTGATTTTCCTGACTGTCTGCTGTTTCCAGTGCTAGCATATCTTCCTGCCAACTTGTTCCACTAATATTTGTCTGCGTCAATTCTACACTGACGATCACCACACCATTTCAATAGGACTGCCCTGACATTTGAGCTGAAGATTCTTATTTGTGATTTCTTTTGGTTTTGATTTATTTTTCAATCCAGCAAAAATCCCTCATACCTTCTCTATTCTTATTCCATTGTCACTATCCATTCTTTCTTCTTCTTCTTCCTCATATATTCTCAGATGTCTATTTGAATATTTTCAAAGAAAGCAGTGGTTAGCTTGAGGCTATTTGTATCTCTATGTAGTTTTTCCAGGAACGGTACCAGTGATGGCCATACGTGCTTTCTATGTTGCTCAGATGTTGGGCATCTTTGAAGCAGATGTTCAGTAGTCATTTTATCTGTGCCACAGTCACACTCATCGGTAGTTCGTACCTTTAGCTTGTTGAATAGATAGTATCCCAATCTGTTGTGGCCTATGCGGAGTGTGAAGATTACCACTTATTCTCTTCTGCTGAGCTGGTAATTTGCATCATTTTGTGTGTGGCCTGGATGTTCTGCATCCCATTTGTTCCTGTATCTGGTTCTGATAAAACTCTTTGCCTCTTCAAAAGTTATGCTTGTATCACGTTGAGGTAGCTTTCCATCTTCCTTTGCCAATCTGTCAGCCTCTTCATTACCAGGGATGTTACAATGAGATGGGATTCATTGGATCACAACTTTTGAATCGTTGACATAGTTTGTGGAGCACTACTCTTAGGTTATCCAGGTCTTCATTATTTTGGCTCTTCAGCGTTGCAATTACTGACAGAGCATCTGTGAAAACAGTAACTTGTCTGTATGTGCTGTCTGTCTGTGCTGTCCTCTGAAGTTACTCTGCTGCAGTTTTCAATGCCTCTACCTCTACTCTAGTTTTAATTTTCCTGTTGCCACTGACAACCATTTTTGTATACCAGTGCTTAAGCTCAGAAGAACACCTCCACCTTCTGTTGCTGATCCATTTGTGTATGCATGGGTCCAGGTGTTGCGTGGGTAATGTTTCTCTATGTATTTTGTCATTATGGCTTTTCTCTCTGTTGTAGTCTGGCTTTTCTTTCTCTCCATTTTAGGAATGTTTTGTATTATTTCTGGGAGGCGATGTTGTTATCCATTCTTTCAACCGTGTCTATTTTGTTGTCAAGATATGTATAACAATTCACATCTTGTCAGGATGTTTCTCCAAGTGCAATCTTATTCTCATTTGCTACATTCGTAAACTTCATATTTTCATGTGTGGACTTTCACAGCCTCAGCTGCTGTGACTTCCCATCAAGTACTCTCATTTTATCTTGCACCTGGCTTCAGTTACAAGAAAGAAAGGCAAAGTCATCAGTAAGATCTAGATCATCAAGCTGTTTTGTCAGAGTTCACAGAATTCCATCTATGATGGTTTATGTTGACTTTATAATCCAATCTATAGCCAATACAATGACAAATGGTGACAAAGGCATTCCTGCCGCACTCCAGTTCCTATCTCAAAGAGCCCTGTGTCGTTTATGAAAAAGTCTGCATTTTACGTATTCATATGCTTTCTTTATTAGGTTAATGAATTTTTGCAGCACTCCATGATGCCTCATAAATTTCCAAAGTGTAAATTGTCAAAGGCTTTTTCATAAATCACAAACTCAATGTAAAGCAGTTAAGTTCAATTTCAAGATCTGTGTTGTAGTTATACACAGTGTACACAGCACAAAAATAATTATAGAATGTGTGATTCCTGTAAACACACACTTGGATCCTTTCCGGTGCTATGGAGTTTGTGCACTGTGCTGAGATCTTCTTTCTGTGATCTAAGGGAGGAGATCGGAGTACTTATGGAGTTGTCCATGTGCAATGAAGATGGTCCTTAAAATCAAATCAATCAAGGTGGCTATCCTTAAAACCAAATCAAACAGGGTGGCTATCCTTAAAACCAAATCAAACAGGGTGGCAATCCTTAAAACCAAACCAAACAGTGTGGCTATCCTTAAAACCAAACCAAACAGGGTGGCTATCCTTAAAACCAAACCAAACAGTGTGGATATCCTTAAAACCAAACCAAACAGTGTGGCTATCCTTAAAACCAAATCAAACAGGGTGGCTATCCTTAAAACCAAATCAAACAGTGTGGCTATCCTTAAAACCAAATCAAACAGGGTGGCTATCCTTAAAAACCAAATCAAACAGGGTGGCTATCCTTAAAACCAAAGTGTGGCTGTCCTTAAAACTGAACCAAACAGGGTGGCTATCCTTAAAACCAAACAGTGTGGCTATCCTTGAAACCAAACCAAACAGTGTGGCTATCCTTAATACCAAATCAAACAGGGTGGCTATCCTTAAAACCAAATCAAACAGTGTGGCTATCCTTAAAACCAAATCAAACAGGGTGGCTATCCTTCAAACCAAACCAGTGTGGCTATCCTTAAAACCAAACCAAACAGGGTGGTTATCCTTAAAACCAAACCAAACAGTGTGGCTATCCTTAAAACCAAACAAAACAGTGTGGCTATCCTTAAAACCAAACCAAACTGTATCTATCCTTAAAACCAAACCAAATCAAACAGCATGGCTATCCTTAAAACCAAAGCAAACCAAACTGTGGCTATCCTTAAAATGTGTGGCTATCCTTAAAACCAAACCAAACTGTAGCTATCCTTAAAACTAAACCAAACCAAACAGTGTGGCTATCCTTAAAACCAAACCGTGTAGCTATCCTTAAAACCAAACCAAACAGTGTGGCTATCCTTAAAACCAAACCAAACCGTGTAACTATCCTTAAAACCAAACCAAATCAAACAGTGTAGTTATCCTTCAAACCAAACCAAACAGTGTAGCTATTATTAACACCAAACTGTGTAGCTATTCTTCAAACCAAACCAAACCAAACAGTGTGGCTATCCTTAAAACCAAACCAAATCAAACAGTGTAGCTATCCTTAAAACCAAACCAAACAGTGTAGCTATCCTTAAAACCAAACTGAACTGTGTAGCTATCCTTCAAACCAAACCAAACAGTGTGGCTATCCTTAAAACCAAACCAAACAGTGTAGCTATCCTTAAAACCAAACCAAACAGTGTAGTTATCCTTAAAACCAAACCATGTAGCTATCCTTAAAACCAAACCAAACAGTGTGGCTATCCTTCAAACCAAACCATGTAGCTATCCTTCAAACCAAACCAAACCAAACAGTGTAGCTATCCTTCAAACCAAACCAAACAGTGTGGCTATCCTTCAAACCAAACCAAACAGTGTAGCTATCCTTAAAACCAAACCAAACAGTGTGGCTATCCTTCAAACCAAACCATGTAGCTATCCTTCAAACCAAACCAAACAGTGTGGCTATCCTTAAAACCAAACCAAACTGTGTAGATATCCTTAAAACCAAACCAAACAGTGTGGCTATCCTTAAAACCAAACCAAACCATGTAGCTATCCTTAAAACTAAACCAAACCAAACCAAATCAAACAGTGTGGCTATCCTTCCAACCAAACCAAACCAAACAGTGTGGCTACCCTTAAAACCAAACCAAAGCATGTAGCTATCCTTAAAACCAAACCAAACCAAATCAAACAGTGTAGCTATCCTTAAAACCAAACCAAACCATGTAGCTATCCTTCAAACCAAACCATGTAGCTATCCTTCAAACCAAACCAAAGATTGTGGCTATCTGGTCTTTACAGTACCTGTTTATGTGAAAATCTGTTGTATCTGGACATGCATAAGATACAAAATTAATTCTGTTGTACACGTCAACTGCGTTGGAAGGTTGAGTTAAGAATGTGTGACTAAATTAAACGGGAGAAACAATATAAAAAAAAAAGTAATGGCAAATGGGTTAACTCTGCTCAGTTTTGTCCTCACCCACCTCCATTGCCTCAGGCATGTCGTACAAGGTGACTAATAATTGTCCATAGGGCTGGTAATCTCAACATGTAAAACAAGTTGTCTCAGGCATGTCGTACAAGGTGACTAATAATTGTCCATAGGGCTGGTCATCTCAACATGTAAAACAAGTTGTCTCAGGCATGCCCTACAAAGTGACTAATAATTGTCCATAGGGCTGGTAATCTCAACATGTAAAACAAGTTGTCTCAGGCATGCCATACAAGGTGACTAATAATTGTCCATAGGGCTGGTCATCTCAACATGTAAAACAAGTTGTCTCAGGCATGCCGTACAAGGTGACTAATAATTGTCCAAAGGCTGGTCATCTCAACATGTAAAACAAGTTGTCTCAGGCATGTCGTACAAGGTGACTAATAATTGTCCATAGGGCTGGTCATCTCAACATGTAAAACAAGTTGTCTCAGGCATGCCCTACAAGGTGACTAATAATTGTCTATAGGGCTGGTCATCTCAACATGTAAAACAAGTTGTCTCAGGCATGTGGTACAAGGTGACTAATAATTGTCCGTAGGGCTGGTCATCTCAACATGTAAAACAAGTTGTCTCAGGCATGTGGTACAAGGTGACTAATAATTGTCCATAGGGCTGGTCATCTCAACATGTAAAACAAGTTGTCTCAGGCATGTGGTACAAGGTGACTAATAATTGTCCATAGGGCTGGTCATCTCAACATGTAAAACAAGTTGTCTCAGGCATGTGGTACAATGTGACTAATAATTGTCCATAGGGCTGGTCATCTCAACATGTAAAACAAGCTGCCACAGAAACCACTGCTACAAGAAAATGCATGGGGCACGCTTCCTGCAAGTGGACCAGCTACAAGTGGTGACTCAATGTACAGTAAGGAGGGCAAAGGAAAACGTCAAACGTTGTGTGACCATATGGCCTACTACGTCGCTACAACTATTAGAATTATAGTAAAGTACTTAACAATGACTAGTTAGTAAAAATAAACACCAGTCGAAACACCAATGACATCATCAGTCATGGCACACATGAACCCATGATGTCATCAAACCTTGTGTGGCCCCCATACAAGTTAGGCCGGAAGACATTTAGAATAGAGAGAACCTAGAACAATGGTTGGTCATACTTACTTAGTAACAATAATTTTAGACTAGAGGTTTCATTGTTAGATAGGTTAAAGATTATTTTAACAGTCAGCTAGGCCTCAAGACCAATCATAATGTTTCCGGTCTCTACTCCAATTAGAAATAATTTCATCCTGCAAGCCATAGCACCAGACTAGTATATAAACTGATGCATCAAAGTAACCAGTTAGAGCCTGAGACAGTTATCTCAGTGACCAGAGTCAAACCTACATAAGGTGTACTCACTTGAGGTGTGGAGCAACCTGGCGCATCCCCTATTGTGAGAACAAAAGCCTTTGACTCCTACGTTTGTGACAAGTACATAACCGTCCAGACACCTACTACCTACCAGGGCCACCAGCGAAGATCTCTGCCACGTATTTTATTGTGGTTTTATCCACAACAAGTGAGTCTCGAATTAGTTTGTCCAAAGTTTCGAATCGATATATTATTTCGATAGGTTTCCACAGAATTCAGACATGCCTTATCACGACTTCTATAAGTAATAAGCCTTTTGCCATCGAGGCTAAAGCTGGCAGTATTGCCCCACCAGAAATGTGCTGGGATGTTTATTTGCCAGCATAGAAATCAAATAAGTAAAGAAAATTTGATATAAATACTTGGACTCCTCCAATATTTTGCTTTTAGAATTTTCCTTGACTTTGTTGGAATTGCTGTCGATAATCAAACCTTCAATCATGGTACTACCAACTATAAGCATTTACAAGTACTCCTTACTACCTGGGTTATTTCTCACATCTGGAAATAACAACTCTGGTGTATAACCAGTCATCCACAGAAGTATTCCAAGTAAAGAAAGTGTCGCGGTTATATCCCTTTGACTAACTCAAGGGAAGTAACAATATTAGGCACTGTCACAGTTGTGTAAACAAATCAATGGAGTCCTCTGACAGGCAGAAACTTAGATATGCCTTCAGCCTAAACTTACAAGTCCGTACCAGATCTCATATTTGTGTTGCAAACCAAATGTAGTGTATGTTTCACAAATATGCTGTAAGAGCACTTACCAGCAAAAATGTAGGGTTATTTTTATTGCGCCAGCTAAAAGATGCCACACTCCATTCTGGCACTTTATTAGGGTGAACACGGTAACAGCCATGGTGTGTGTGGGCACTGACAATCAGGCGAGGTTGAATCAATGAGAACAACTGAAACAAACAAGGATATGTGGCATAAACTGATTGTTGTTAAAAACATTAATTTAATTGATAAAAATATTCTGACAACTGAATTTCAACCCATATGTTCTAGGCATATGATAAGGCTAAAAATAATAATGGTGTTGGAGGATATTTACAGCACTGCTACAATTGTTTTTAATGAGTTTATAATTGTAAGAATACATACTAAATCTGATGAGCGTAAGTCCAGACAGTCTATCCTCTGACGAAAGAGAATGTTTTTCTCTTCCAGTGGAGCTGAATCTTGTGTGTTGCATTCAGAGTCTGAACGTCTGTACATAGGGAAATGCTGGAAGATATGTGAGGGTGAAGAGTTAGCATGTTTGACATCTGCTGATTGGCGCTCATAAGGCAGGATTGGAATTTAAACAATATGCTCTAAAACATGAAAAGCAGTATCTACAGAGTGACTGAATAGCCACTCCCTATTTTTAAATTCTTATATTCTTACATGTATCCAATGGACACACATGAAACAAATGTCACAACAGGCTACTAAGTTCATTTTTTTTAATTTCCAGAAACAAAACAAAATAAAATCTAAAATGGTCAATAAACTGATGTTACAAGAGACGTTCTCAGAAGAGACCCTGATGCCATCACCAGAACAGCTATGCCATGGACCCCTGAAGGAAAGCAAAAGAGAGGCCAACCAAAAAAAACTTGGCTGAGAACTGTGGAGGCCGAGATGCAAAGAATGAACCAGAGCTGGGGCACTCCACTAAGGAGATGGCTGCCAACCAACCAAAGTGGAAGCAGTTTGTTGCTGCTGTGATAGGGTGGGCGAGATGATGATGATGTGATATTTGATCACTCTCTTGCACACTCGCAACCGACCCGATTCAACAATAAAACTCTGATTCTTAAGGCAGGGGCTGTATTTATTTTTACAAATATCAGTGACATTAAGAGCACACTGAAGCAAACATTAAACAAATAAACCAACAAACCAAACACCAAACAAACAAACACCCAACAGTGCTTGATTGCTAATGTGTCATGTCTCTGTTCTACCCACACAGCTCGCCTCGTATCTTCATTTTCTCTTGGCGACTCTTGCAAAATAGCTCCGTTCGCCGGCCACTAACTCTTTATATAGGCTCTAGGCTAATCACTCAACTTAATCTGCTGTGCGTATTAATTGCGCCACGCAAATAACACACGCGATTATTGCTCTATTAGGCATGAAAACACAAATAAAGCCCACAACTATCAAATATAACACACGACCATCAAATATAACACACCACAACTAATTCTTAGGCTTTATTATGGCCTAGTCATCAATCTTCTTCTTTGTCAGACTTTTCACATCCCAGCATGCTGTGCGCACATCAAAAATATATGGGCGATAAATATGCCCTGAACATGAAGGGGGAAGCTGGGGTGTCTTTATGGCCATATCACACTGCCTTACAAGATGCCACCAGGCGTGAAGACAGTTAGCGGCAAAGATCAAAGAAGAACAAGCCACCAGGCGTGATGGCCACTGACTGCTTTGACAGTCAGTGGCAAAGGATCAAAGAAGAAGAACAAGAGACAGCAATAACTGCTGCTTGCTGTGAAGTCACGAGTTGAACAAGCAAGATCTTACTTTGAGCTGTAATATCAATGTAGACATCACATTTGATTTAATAAAATTCCAGTTAACTCTTACTATCCGGCAAGCCCCGTGACGTGGCGCGGGTTTAGTACCAATTTTACGGCTCGCCCCGTGAAGTGGCGCGCGACGGTAACGATAGCTAAACTAGCGCGTAAAAACGCGGTTTTAGCTCACGTATAGTAAGAGTTAATTCTCTTTATTTTGACATTTGTTTCATATAAATTAGTTAGAAAGGAGTAAAGATATAAAAATTTAAAAACAAGAAGATGGCTTTTCAATCACCTTGTATTTAGCTGCACTATTTTTTTAAATTAATGGACAGAATTATCATATTCAAACCAGGATGAGCTATAATTAGAATATATTGGAGTCTATAAATTTAGACAATATTTTCAAAAGCTGCCATCTGCTTACTCATAACATCCGTCCTAATCGTTATTTCATATTGTACACGGGCTAATTAAACATTTGTGTATAATATATGGTGACACAAAAGAAAAGACCTACCTGTCACAAAACTAAACAAATGAACAATCAATAGACCACAACTGGCAACAAATACTGACCAAGCATCCATCATTTATGATGACCTAGCATTAATGGACTAGTCAAGTCACATCAACTGCGTATGTTTTTGTATATATCTTAAATAATCATACTTATTGCATTGCTTTTAAAAAATAAATTAATTAAAAAAATATTTTCAGGACGAAAATAATTAAAAGACTGTGTGTTTGTGTGTGTGCGCATGCATGGATAATCATATATATAGTTTTCCAGCTTTTTCTGTCAAAAACCTTCGTAACGCTCCGAAAAATAGTAACACTCGCCAAAGAAAAGTTCGCAAAGGTTGGTGTGCATGCACCATGTGAACGGCGTGCATGTTCAGACTTTGTACAACATTATTTTAGTGCTGTAATTAACAGGAATGAGTGTACAATGATTTAAGTTTCACGCTTTTGTTAGAATAAAATCAACTGGTATTTTCCTAATGGGCAAAGATCGACTACCACGACAAGTAAGGGAAACTAAGAGCCCGGGATCCAGACTTCCAGGATGTTAGGAGGACAACATTAGACAATCTCTGAAGGACCGATGACTAGAATGGAACCAGACCAGGAAGAAGACAACCGATAGGATAGTATGGTGCTCTCTCTTCCAAATCTCTACACCTCACGGTAGAAGAGAAACGACTAAGTACGTAAGTAAATAAGGTATTTCCCGCTGCAGAAAAAGCTGTGACCTTGCTGGCAAGAAATTGGGTCAACCGTTGAGGCTCAGAACTAACGTAAACAGGTAAAGGTAGTCACATACGCTGTACGGCAGCCTCAGAACAGCTTATACGAACTGCGCAGTACCCTATAATGGCATCAAGGTCACCAAGAGCTGACGCTCAGTGACAGTGGATCTTCTTCTTTCTCGTTCGCCCTGAAAAGGACAGTGGTTGCGTTGTGTCTGTTTGCGCCTAAGCTGTGATATTTGCACCTTTCGGTCGACACATCCGACTTCTGCACATCATTTTTTAGGGACCGGGTTTGCCTTCCCATTTCGATCCGCACTCGCTCAGCCAGACTGCACTGCTGCAGACTGTTTCCAGGACCACCACGTGGAGGTGGAGTGCGGTCTTGACCAGCTCTGGTCCTGATGCAAGCAGTCAAGCTATGGGTCGCTGACTGCTTTCACTATTGCTGCATCTTGCGGATCAAAGAAGAAGAAGATGAAGAAGTCACATAGCAGATTTTTTCACAAGTATTTGAAAAAGTAAGTTTGCCATTCTCTGTCTACATCACTTTGGAAATTGATGAGGCATTATGGAGTTCCCATGAAGATCATTAACTTAATAAGGAAGACCTATGACGACATGATGATCTGGATTTTGCAGATGACTTGGCTCTTCTGTCCCATAACCATAATCTTTCTTCTTCTTCTTCTTGCGATCGCATCTTTGATGATTACACCGTCAGACGAGTTCTCATGATGAATTCGACTTGTTTGAAGTTCCTCTTTAACTCCATATAGCTTTGAGTTTAGTGTTGAGTCATTGGGCCAGTATATCTTTCTTAACTGGTCATACAGAGGACAGTCCTGTAGAACATGCTCAGCAGTTTGTTCGTTTAATCCACATGTGCACAGTGGTGAAGCAGACAATCGTAGCTTGTGCATGTGTTTATTCAGTTTGTTATGCCCTGTCCTGAGTCGAAAAATAGTTATCTGTCCCTGCCGGTCGAGAGTGTGATAGTCGTCTTTGGGTTGGTTCTGTTCTCTTCTGATAGTCTGGATAGCTCTCTTTTTCTCAAAGTATGTGACTTCATTATCTTCTTGTTCCCATTCTCCTCCCTTTTTTGCAAGTTTATCTGCCTTTTCATTTCCGGGTACACCACAATGAGATGGTACCCACTGAAGTATGGTTCTCTTTTTGGCAGCTACCTTGTTTAGTTCATTTCTCAGATGCGGGAGTTTACCACCCTTGAGAGCTTGCAGGACAGACAGTGCATCTGTGAGGATGACTACCTGGTGGCAGTCAGAGTTGGTGTTATAAATCATATTTGCAGCTTGCTCTAGAGCTTGAACCTCAGCTGTATAGTTGGAACAGAATTTACCAGTGGGAATGTGCCTAGTCTCATAGTGGTTGTCAGGATATGAGATAAAGATACCGGCACCTCCATTCGTAACAGCATTAGTTGCTGATCCATCTGTATAGGCATGTATCCATGATTGATCGGGATAGCTTTCTTGGATCATACTCAATGTAGCAGTTCGTTTTTGCAGATCATTATACTCACATCCACTTGTGAGACCACTGACTGATGTATTAATTTGGAGGGCAATGCTGGCCTGCTCCCATGGTACAGGGTATAGGGTGGGCTTCAGTGGTGTTGTCTTCATGGATAGGTCTTCTTGATGCTGTCTTATAAGTCTTTTCCCCCGATGCACAAAGCTGCTACGCTTTAGACGTCCCAATGCCAGATCATCTAGTCTTGCCTTCATTGGGTGCATTGGCATACTGTTGTACTTTTCCATCTGGATCATGGTTTTTGTGTCTCTTCTATGGGACAATGTCTGTAATCCAGCAACCTTCTGCATCTCTGTTATTGGTGTAGTTTTCATGGCTCCTGTAATGAGCCTGAGAGCTTGATTTTGCACCTTGTCCAAAGACTGCAGATGCGAGTTAGCAGCTGATGACCATGCTGCTGAGCTAAACTCTAAGTGTGATCTTATTACTCCATTATAAATCTTCTTTAGATTTCGTTCATTTGCTCCCCAGTTGGTACCTGCTAATTTTCTGAGTATGCCTAGTCGTCTTCGGGCCTTTCCTTCTGCATTTTCAATATGCTTATTCCATGTAAGCCTTTGGTCAAATGTCACCCCAAGATAGGTGGGGTAGCTTTCTTCCTTGATCACGGTTGTCCCTAGGTGTATGTTAGCTGATTTGTCCTTGGGGGCGAGGGAGAACAGTGTTGTGGAGGTTTTGTCTGTGTTTATTGTGATAAGCCATTTCTCTGCCCATGACACTAGCATGTCTGCTGCCCGCTGCATTCTATAATTTGCTGTGGTGACATTTTCATCAGCGCACCAGAGTACTAGGTCATCTGCATATAAGGCAGCTTTAACTCCTGCAGGGAGATCTTTCACCAGGTCATTGATGTAAACAAGGAAGAGTGTTGGGGAAATTACTCCTCCTTGAGGTACCCCCTGATGGAGCAACACTTTTCTGCTCTGCAGACCGTCAAGAGTGACTCTAGTTCTCCTGTTATGCAAGTATGACTGGATCCATTTCATCATGTTGCCTTGGATTCCACTTCTCCTAAGTTTTGCAATGAGGCCATCTTTCCACACCTTGTCAAAAGCCTGCTTGAAGTCGACCCAGATCGTTAGGACCTTTTTCTTCTCCTGGAAGGCATCTTCTATTGCTTGAGACAAGTAAGTAACTTGGTCTTCTATACAGTAGCATTCTCTAAATCCAGCTTGTTCCGGCACCAGGATCTGCTCAGACTCTAAATACCATTTCAATCTGTGGTTGACTATTCGCTCCATAGTCTTCCCAACACAGCTTGTGAGACTGATTGGCCGGTAACTTGCAGCCTCGGTCTTACATTTCCCCTTCTTTAGTATGGGTATTGTGATGGCTTCTCTCCATACTTGGGGTACCGTTCCTTTCAACCAGCTGTGGTTGAATATCTCAAGCAGTTTTGTCTTTGCTGCTGAGCTCAGATTTACTAGCATTTTATTGCTGATTTTGTCTGGGCCGGGTGACTTTTGAAACTTAAGCTTGGAAATAGCCTTCTGTAGTTCTCCTAGTGTGATGGGTTCCCTCATTGGGGCAGGAGTATCTGTCTGTCCCATGGTTGCCAGTATTTCTTTTCTTATCTCTCTCTGATGATCTATGTTAATGGGTAAGTGTTGCAAGGTGGTTTGCTCTGAACAATGTTCCATGTGATATGAATAAAACAATTATAAATTTCTGGCCATTGTTTTTTCTTTGATATGTTAGTTTTTTTATTCAGTGATAGTGCATCGTGCCTTCGATGGAAGATTAAGCGAATGCGGGGGTGAAAGATTCCGAACAATACTTGAACCTTGGAATACGATTGATTTGATAAGTCATTTCATTGAGTCCATACATTTAATTCACAGTTGTACACACAGGATGATCATTTCAAATAGGAGTAGAACATAAGTCCATATAAGTCATGCATAAATTAATCAATAACGTAGACTGCTGGTTTACGTGTCAATGTCCGTTTAAGGATACAATGCAGTATTGTCGTCAGAACATCACAGCTATATGCACGCGCAGCTAGACATGGCTACCTGCCGACAGTGAGACTGCGAGTCTGAATATATTCATACGAATTTGACGATTATTCTTCTCCTTCTGAGAATTCTAGTTAATTACTAACCTCCATAAATTTCCCTCTCATATAGAGTTCTAGGACTGACCCTGGTCCATCAAAAAATGCATATATAAATGGCTATATCATGCCATTGAATTGGAAGGTTAGAAAAAAACGCAGCTATTCAGCTTGGCGGTCAAGTAACAAAGGGTAGCGTTTCTTAGTTACCGACTGTGACCCAAACAACGCTATACACGTCATAATCGATCGTGTATGGAGCGTTCAATAATTGAAACATCTATCGCAATATATTAAATGCCTTAACCTTTACAATTGCACGTCTGATAACCTTTAGCAGACGGCGTTAATATCATATACCGTAACAATTCCCTGTACACCGGGGAAAAAAAAAATCGATATATTTTTTTTCAAGATCTATCCGACTTAACAATTTTTCAAAAAAATTTAACACAATTGTGACATATGGCCGACGATGTTCTGAGTAGAACCGTGTTGCGGTCATGTCAACTAACTATTTGTCATAGTCATCTAACATTAATCACATTATATATCAATATTATACATATTATTATATCAACTAAATAAAATGTCCAATGTTAACAGTGAATGATAGAATTAAATTAAAGTAAGGTCTGTCGTATTAATATGTCATATAGGAATTAATTTGACTAATTAAAATTAAATTAATTAATTTTTTTTTTTAAGTGTGGAACACGAACAATGAGACTTGAAAGGAGTGTCGTCGACCAGGGACTGGCGGCTCCTGAGCCGACCCAGCTGCAATGGGTACCTCCGAAATCGGCGAGTATTTGCCTGAATGGCGAGGGACACCTGTCTCTGTACAAGAAATAAAGGGATACTCACGTAAAATCAATGTCAGGTTAGACATAAAATAATAACCTGAGATTTCGTCTCGAGTATTAGCGGGCGAACGCAAAAAAAAAAAAAAAAAAAAAAAAAAAAAAATTAATTAATTAAATTAAGAGATAAATTATTAAGATTCTAATGTAACGCGATGTTATGAGAGAAGAAAAGACAAAATAAGTGAGAAGAAATAGAAAGAAATTCGAATATAAGTTTAACTTAATTGTGTGTGTTAAGTGTTAGTGAATAATAACTATCTAATTTACCTAACTAAATAATGTATAGGTACATTAAAAAAAAATATTAATCTAATACTTGTGTGAGATTTATTTTCTCTTTTCATAATTTCTTCTTTTTATATTTCGTTCTTTTTTTTTTTGTTCCTTCATTTCATTTTTTTCTCACATTTCATTTTATTGATAATAATTCAATTAAGAAGTTAAGTTAACTAATTAATTAGTATAGGATATGATGATCCATCCGTAGTCTTGATCCTGATGAATTCTTTTAGGCAAAAAAATGTTCAAACGTTTACGTTGGAAAGAAATGTCATTTATCCCAGCATCCAAGAATTAAGTGCACATAGGATAATAAGTTCGACTTGTCGTCAGATATTGTTCCATGATTGTTCAACGAATATTCATATATCGTGTATGGACGTTAGACGAAGTTTCAATGACAATATGTATACCTTGATTGTCTTTTAGTTCAATTCTGTGATGCATATAGTGTTTATAAAGTTTAAATTGAAGGCAAGGTTAGTTCCTTTATAGTTGATATGTTTTAGGAATGTTAATGTTGATTATTCGTCGTCAATAGGATTACGTGATAACGCATCCGCCACAATGTTTTCAGTGCCAGGAATATGTTCAATGGAGAATTCAAATGGCTGTAGGATGATTGCATATCTGGCGAGTTTTTTGGCTCTTATGATTAGATCGACGCAAAGATGCTACAGCACGTTGGTCCGTCTGTATGGTGAAGGGAGCACCAAGCAAAAACTTTTCGAGTTTAGTTATTGCCCATATCACAGATAAAAGTTCCTTGTCCACTGTGGAATACTTTGTTTCTGCCGGCTTTAGCTTTCTTGATATATATAAGGTAGGATGTAGAATGCCATCATGGTTCTGGAGCAGGCATGCACCAATGCCGTAGTTACTAGCATCTGTTCGTAAGAAAAATCTTTTGGAAGCATCGGGAAGTCTTAAAATTGGTTCATGCGAGAACAAATTTATAATTTTGTTGAAAGTTTCATTGCATGTACCAGTCCATGTCACCTTCACCGGCATGTCTTTTTTTAACAATGAAGACAATACAGCCGTGATGGATGACAAGTTTGGTATGAATCTACTGTAATATTGAACAAGTCCTAACAAACTCCTGACCTGTTTCTTCGTCTGAGGAACTGCTATGTTTAGAATTTTGGAGACTGTACTAGGTAACGTTCGGATATATCCCGATCCAATGATATGTCCTAAAAAGGTTATCTCATTACACGCGATTTGCACCTTTGTAGGTTTAGCAGTTAGATGATAATTCCTTAGAGTGTCGAAAACATATCTAAGTCCCGAAACATGTTCCTCAAACGACGAACTAAACAAGCATATGTCGTCAATATATGTAATAACGTCTGGTCTACCTGATAAAATTTGTCGCATCAGGCGAATGAAGGTAGCTGGCGCATTAACAAGCCCAAAAGGCATCACATTCCACTGGTATAGACCTTGTGGAGTGGAAAATGCGGTGTAGTACTTAGCCTTTTCGGTCAGTGGTATCTGCCAATAACCTTTAGTTAAGTCTATCTTACTAAATATAGTTGCGTTGGATAGACGTGGCAGTAAGTCGTCGATAAGTGGATGTGGTTCGCTGTCAACTATAGTCTCAGCATTTAATTTTCTATAATCAACACATAGTCTGATGTTATTGTCCTTCTTCCGGACAATCACTAATGGAGAAGAGAATGGCGAATTACTAGTCTCAATGATTCCCAGAGACAACATCTGTTCAAGTTCCTTAGTAGTTTTAGCAACGAAATGTAAAGGAACAGAATAGGGATGTACACGAATAGGTGTATCATCATTGAGAGTAATGTCATGACTGATAGCCGATGTGCGACCCGGGACGTCGGTCAATACATCTGGATAAGATTGTAATAGATTAGCAATCTGTAGACGCTGTTGCGGTGTAACCGTTGAAGAGATGGTTACATCCCGCCAAGATTCAGTAGGTTGAACTACTGGTACCGGTAACGGTAACTGTACCTCAGGAAAAGAAGATTCTTCTTCCTGGATGACAGATAAGTTAGAATAATAACAAGTAGATACTGTGTTGTCATCTAGTTCATGAAAAATTGACTGTAAGTGTTCAGGACGTGTATGAAATTGCTTGAGCATGTTAATATGAAATATCTTTTTGTGTCCCTTGATATCTAAGACGTATAAGAATAAATGACCAATAAGGAAAAGAAATGATGACTGACTAGAGCTGAGTCATCAAGAAATAAGACAAAAGGGTGAGCGTACACCATTATCTGCGTGGCGCAGAATCAGGTACTAATTGTAACTTTAGATAACGGTGATGAAAATAAACACCATTATCACGCTCGATTACCCAACGAGCGTCTCGATTGTTACGAAATGTAACCATCGCCTGTCTATTCTGCCCATTGCATGATGGCAGAAGACGAACAAACTTAACGTTTGCTGTATAATCAAAAAAAAATTCTAAGTGCCTGCCAGGTAGTATCCTGCGGCAGATTTCGCACTAACACTGTGCGAGAATACGCACTTTTCCCAATATATGTAGTATCATTGTCACGAAATAGTGGACAATGATGATATGTATTCTTTGTCAAAGAATTAACCTTCCCTTTCAACACCGACATTGTCTTTCTGTTGGATGTCGTATCATCCTGACTGGACTGAGGATGATACCTATCATCACCAAAGGTATTAAGTTTCCTACATGTCGTAGACATGTCCTTGCTGGGCAAAGTAAAAACTTTTTCATCATAATTATTTGTGTTAACTTTATGTTTCCTTTTAAGTCCAGCATTATTATTTAACCTATTATTCTTCCTCATAATGTTTTTGTCAATGTTGACAACGTCAACAGTTTTATTAGGATCAGTTATATCCTTAGTATGTTGTCCAATAGATCTATCATCTTCATCAATTTCCAGGATAGTACTGAGAGTGGAGTTGGAAACTGCTGTGCCACATGTATTTATGTTGTTGGCACGAAGTGTAGCCATATCAACAACAGCGTTAGCGTTGCTAAAAGAATGCAAATTTTTTTTTTTCCCAATCTATGATCTCATCTGGAGTACAATCTTTACTCCCCTGTATGCGTCCTAATGTAAGATCAGCTGATGGATTCTGTAGCATGCACACCTTGACATTACCTGAAAAAAAATGGTGTATTAACATGTACTATGGCAGTGGGGTAGTACTCAATAGTACCCCCGAAGGTCATGCAACGGACATAGTCCCCTGTTGCATAGCTAGGATGTACCAAAGACTGCCGAACTCCAATGGTTGTTGATCCAGAGTCTTTTAAAACTGAGACCACCGTACCATTGACTAATCCTCTATTGAACATCAGGGTACCCTTGCCATCGTTCGCTGAAAGACCAACTGCTGTATGAAGGTGTCCACAATTCAGCACCGTTTCCTTGGCCTTCTGAAAAATAGTATTACAATCTTGGCAACTATTTGCCACATTATAATTAATAGCAAAACATGCAGCAGAAGACTGTGTTGTATTATTGTCAAGTGGGACCTGAGCTATAGGGGTAGTATTATTTGTAACTGCCGCCCCTGTATTATGGTTGTAATGAGATGATCCCCGAGAATGAGATCGATTCCGAGTATAATTGTTAGAATTATCTCGTCGTCCTCTATAGTAACTATTATCTCGATGTCTCGAGCCATGATTATTACCATTCCAGTTACTATTATTATTGGGAGTATGTGATCGATTATAATTAGTGTTATGTTGACCATTGTGGTAGTTTGTTTGAGGTGAATAATTTCTATCTCGTGATCTACCTCTGTTGAACTCATTTTTATTGTTGAAATCATTATTATGTCCCTTCTGAAAGTTAACATTGTGATTTCTTTGGAACCTGCTTCTGTCTACACTGTGATGTCTTTGTTTGTTATTATGATTGTAGGCCATATTAGACGCCACAGGTAGAGGTTCTCTTAATGAGGAGTTAGAAATGGTTGCATTCGGATGTGCCGAACAGTAGTTTAAAGAAATTTTTTCTAACTCGTCCATAGTACCTGGTTTACGCTCCTGCAAATATGCAAAAAATGGCTGGCTAACCGAAGATAATACCTTATCCCGTAGTAGTAAATCAACTAATTTGTCGTATGATTTGTTGACTTCTGCCAGTTCAACCCATCTATTAAATGTATTGCGTATGTTCGCAATGAATCCTGCAAAATCTTTTGGAGATTCAGGTAAAATTCCCTTAAATTTCAACCTACAGTGTGGTCCTCGTCCAGGTGAAACCTTCGTAAAAGCAAGGACTTAATAGCACCGTAGTTATTTGCTATTGATGGGTCAGCATTTTGAGAAGCCGTCAATGGTTCTCCAACCAAGAATTCATTTAACTTGAGTACCCATGACTCTTCAGGCAAATGGTTTGTTTTGCAAGTCTGTTCAAAACGTGACAGGAACGATGAAAGGTCGTCCACGTTTAAGTTGAGAGTGGGTAATTTAAAGTTGTAGAAATGTTTAGTTTGGCTGGATGACGATCCATTTTGTGCGTTATTATTCTGGTTTGCATCAGCACTTTGTGCTTGTAATCTTGCTGTCTCCAATTTAATACGCGCCAATTCCATTTCTTGTTGTAAAATAATTTCCTCTCGTTTCAATTTATTCTCTTCTTCCTGTTGAGCAATTTCTCTTAATCTATTTTCCTTGGCAATTTGCTTCATCTCACATTCTGCTTCCTCTTTCTTTAATGCAGCCTTTTGTTCCTCTTCCTCTTTCTTTAATGCAGCCTTTTTCTCTGCTTCTTTTCTTTCATGTTTTTCCAGTTCTGCCTCAGCAAACTGACGAAGTTCTTGAGATTTATAACCATATTCCCTACCAATTTTAACGAAATGGTCTATAGTAAGCATTTTGACTTTTATCTGTAAGTAATTATTGATAATTACTGATTAAAATAGTCAATAGTAGCTTCAGAGTAATTATTATACTTACTCAACTTAGAAATATTCAATATAAATAATCACAATAGTACTGAACTCTAATGTCTAAGTTCAACTAATAGACAATATTTTGTAACAATATTGTATCTAAATAATACTATATCATAAATAGTTATGATATCTGTTAACTATTATGTAATTACTTCACACAATTAATCTTAATATCCAATAATGTTGGGTATGATTCCTAGTAATTATATTGTTCAATGTACTAAGTCACTCTCTTAGTACCAGAAAAGTATATTAAATAATATACAATGGGTCTATTACCTCAAAGGTAAACTATAAGATTATTTTATTTGGTCAATATATATATTATATTATTATGCCCTAGGCATCTCTTATAAATTGTAGTGCTACTTTCTTGGACTATCACTGCATAATTATGCAATGTCCCATATTAACCTTAAATATCAGAAAAATTTAATTAAATTAAATTACAAGTGTATTATTGCATATAATATCATATTATTAATGTAGTATTTAATATATATCATGAGGACAAACAAAACAATGATGCAACTAAAGGGTACAAACAATGTTAAGACGCAAACAAGACATTTTCACAATTAAAAATGAATTTATGAACTAAATAAAACAAGCGGAAGTGTCACAAGCCAAATGAAGGGTCAAGGTCTGACCCGAGGTCAACTTAATATTCAAAGTACACAAAAAAAAAATGACTGCAAAAAATGATGACATATTATGAAGGACTCATAACGGGATTTTAAAGTAATCAAAACGGACGACTGGGACATTTAACATGATCAATTAAAAAACACTCCCGACAAAACACAAAAAATTCAAAACATTACTAAAGGGGACATTTTTCCAAAAGGTATAAAATCGATTTAAACTGTCCTAAATAAAAACCAAGCGGAAGTCACATCAAAAACAGAAATAAGTCTCAAGGACCTCCCACGACCGAACGCCTTCAATTATTAACAACAACAGAACAAAAAAAAAAAATGACATGCTAGGGCAAAAATAAAGGGAAAAAAAAAAAATGGACGTCAATGAGACAAAAAAAGCAAACAACAATAAGAAAATTAAAATTCACATTAAAATGCAGCTTAAAATAAAATCCAACGACGTTCGATACAAGTGATAGTGAGAGTAGTCTGGACCCAATAGTTAACGAACATGATACAAAACTGAATAAAATTGCTAACTGAGTACGAATAAAATACACCAGTTATCTACGGAACGGTACAGCTAACACAAATCGTCAAACGACAGCAGATTTGGACACATAGTCCAATGGCAAACCTCAATGGGGCTTCCAAAAGTGCAATCGTTTAACTGCCCTAAGAAACGACCGAAATCAATTCAGGCATCGTGAGAGCCACAGAATCTAATTTCGGTTCATCCTCCCTACCTCCCACGAATTAACAACACATTAAGACAACAAAAAGTACATTAAACATAGGTAAAACATGCCGATGTAGGCAGAGGGCATGGACTCAGTTAGCACTGTTTGCAATAACAACAGTTAAACACCTAGACTTATCTTTTCCGTTGCTTATATCAGTGCTAGAGGTCGTCAACAGCTAGGCCTGTGCCTTTGACTGTCTGCTCCTGATGGGCAGGCAACGGTAGTCCATCTTGTGCATCTTGATAAATTTGAAGCGAACTAGAAAGGCGTTGAAAAGATGTCTTCTTCACGGCGACAATGCAACAGTGACGTCATGTTGACCTTCGTAGTTACGCGTGCCACGTCATATTTATGAAATCACGTGATTGTTTATCGAACGTAAATAATTCATTCGAAAGTCATGAAAAAATTTTTGGTTTTTGGTTGTTTTTCGTCCCCACATACCGGGCACCACTGTTGCAAGGTGGTTTGCTCTGAACAATGTTCCATGTGATATGAATAAAACAATTATAAATTTCTGGCCATTGTTTTTTCTTTGATATGTTAGTTTTTTTATTCAGTGATAGTGCATCGTGCCTTCGATGGAAGATTAAGCGAATGCGGGGGTGAAAGATTCCGAACAATACTTGAACCTTGGAATACGATTGATTTGATAAGTCATTTCATTGAGTCCATACATTTAATTCACAGTTGTACACACAGGATGATCATTTCAAATAGGAGTAGAACATAAGTCCATATAAGTCATGCATAAATTAATCAATAACGTAGACTGCTGGTTTACGTGTCAATGTCCGTTTAAGGATACAATGCAGTATTGTCGTCAGAACATCACAGCTATATGCACGCGCAGCTAGACATGGCTACCTGCCGACAGTGAGACTGCGAGTCTGAATATATTCATACGAATTTGACGATTATTCTTCTCCTTCTGAGAATTCTAGTTAATTACTAACCTCCATAAATTTCCCTCTCATATAGAGTTCTAGGACTGACCCTGGTCCATCAAAAAATGCATATATAAATGGCTATATCATGCCATTGAATTGGAAGGTTAGAAAAACGCAGCTATCCAGCTTGGCGGTCAAGTAACAAAGGGTAGCGTTTCTTAGTTACCGACTGTGACCCAAACAACGCTATACACGTCATAATCGATCGTGTATGGAGCGTTCAATAATTGAAACATCTATCGCAATATATTAAATGCCTTAACCTTTACAATTGCACGTCTGATAACCTTTAGCAGACGGCGTTAATATCATATACCGTAACAGTAAGTTGCTTTCTGAACTGTATCTTCTAGCAAACAAGTCTGCAGCTTGTTTTCCTCTGAAAATAATCAGATGCAAGAGAGAATGAAGGGAGCTTTTATTGCATTGGGAAACATATGGAGAACAAGAGAAATCAAGTTCAACACGAAAATAAGAATCTTCAACTCAAATGTCAAGTCAATCCTATTGTATGGCTCTGAGACATGGCGAGCAACAAAAACAACAACCAAAAAGCTACAGACTTTTATAAACAGGTGCTTGCATAGAATAGAAGGACTGAAATGGTATGACAAAGTCACAAATGTGGAACTGATGATAAGAACCAGTGGAACAGGAGTTGAGAAGAAGATGCTGGCAATGGATAGGACATACATTGAGGAGACCTGTTGATAGCATTACAAGGCAGTCCTTGTTCTGGAATCCACAGAGAAAGAGAGGCAGAGGTAGACCAAAAAACACGGAGAAGAGAACTGCATACAGATGTGAAAATGATGAGAAAAACATGGAAAGAACTTGAGCGGATGGCACAGGACAGGAAGACTTGGCATGTGTTTGTTGAAGGTCTATGCTCCTCAGGGAGCAAAAGGGTATTGATTGATTGAAATTTGCCGTTAAGTATTGGTGCTTTTGAATTTAATTCCCGTCATATGACAGGCTTGTACTCTAGTAATAAATAATAATAACCACTTCAGTTATAACTGACAATAGGAATGTGCCCCTGAGGTGACAGCCCTCAGCTGCTTTTTTTCCTGGTGTTACTTTCGACGTTTTCTTTTCTCTTCTGCTTGTTGTGTCAGCTTCTTTTTGCCCAATCTAAGATGGCACTGTAGAAAGTATCACCATTTGGTGTGATCGGCAGCTTCAACCTCCCAGGCTGCTGGATTTATGTCCAGTGCCCTCATGTCTCTCGTGCACACATCTCTGAACCTCAGCTGCAGACACCTAACTGTTCTTTTGCCATCTGTCCGTAGAAGATATCTTTTGGGATGCGACCATTTTTCATGTGGAAGACATGCGGCGCACATGGATATAACATATGAATTTCTATTTAATATCACATTTTTGTTGCAGCTTTACATGACATCGGGAGCCCCTGGTGTGCCGATGGTCAAGAAAATATGGGCCTAACACCATATTCCCAATATGCCTCAATGGGCGTGTAGCGGGATCCTTTTTTTTAAATATGACATCAACTATTATTCTGTTTTTCAAGATTCCATCATAAATGTAGTGACAAATATTTACTTCTTCTTCTTGTGCCCCTTTTTTGTTGTCTTAGGAGCAAGGGTTCACGTCTGCAAATGGTTTCCTGAAGGAAGCATGAGCTAAAGCATGTCACATACTCTCTCATGGTAGTTTCTATAGCAACCTGACTTATATGATGACTAGCTCTGTGCATGCACAATTGTTCATAGTTACCTTCTACAACACGCTTGGCACGGCACAAGAGTCATATTCTTTGTCTTTCACGATTCTTGGGATTAACAGAAACCAAAATAACTAAATTATAACAGACAAACACTAACGGCAACAAGAAGCAAGAAGGCACTGGACAGGACACAAGTTATGGGGCACCGTATAAAAGCATTACAAGGGGCAGTCACTCATCTGGATTTTTTTTCAAGGTAAAGAGAGAGATCCAAAAACTTATGCAGATGAACCTGGAGAAAGTCACAAAAGCATCTTCTTCCACATTATACTGTTAACCGTGGTGGGGATAAACTCCATTATATTTTAACCACATTTCAGTGCCAACTGGCCAAGTCTGTTGCAGTTGAGATACTTGCAGAACAAGAACCTAGTGTCTCATGCAGGTGTGTGAATCACTTTGCTAAGAAGATGCCAAGACAACAGAGATCTCATGGGCAGAGCCAAAGAAAATGACTTAAAATAGAAATCAGGAACAAGCAGCTGCTCCACATGAAACAAAAAAGAATGATGATGATGGTGATGATGAAGGTGATGATGAATGAATCCACTATGCAAGAACCAGACAAAGGAAATATAAAGAAGACATGGACAAAATACTTGAATGTATGGCGCACATGATGGCAGGGTTTTTAGCAAGAACTGAAACCCTGTTTCATAGGCAGCTGACAGGTTAAGAAGAGGAAGATGACTTAAAAAAACAGACCACAAAGTCATAGTACACAGATAGGCAATGAAAACCGAAATATGCATTCATCGTAGGATACACTCCTTCTTTCTTACTGTCTGTGTATGTTGTTTGACCAAATGGTTGATAATTGACCTGTCTTAGCATGTTAACTGTTATATATGTTCTCAGATTTGTTGTCTTATTTTCATACTTATTAACCCCTTTAATGGCAAACTACTGAATGAAAAAATTGCCTAGAAAAATCACAAACAGCCAATAAAAGCTGGGGTTGATTGCCACGTCCTGTAAAGGATAAGCAACTAACTTTTATTAACCCCTTTACAGTTATGAGTCCACCTTGTCAGGGGTTGTTACTCCCATGGCATCTGTGAATTGATCGTACCCTTTCTACCACTCTCCCTCCATTGTCTATCACCAAGTAACAAAGACCATCTATGACCATAAATAGTGCACTAGAACAACGTCTCAGGTTCACTGAACATGCATAAAACAGAAATAGTTCTGTTATGTTGGTTGTCACAAGCTGTAGCACATGTAACAGGTGTTTTAGGGTGAGAATAATCGGGCTCATCTTACTCTCACTGTCAACACACCTCACACTGGACACATACAGACCAGTTGATTAAAATAACTCAAAGACATGTTCTGTCCAATCTCCACACTTAAATGTTATTATATTTTAAGATATGTAGAATACATTGTATCAAAGGTTACATGGGATGCATGATTCCAGCTGCAGAGTCATATCACTGTAATCATCCATCAGATACACGAGCATTCTGGGATCGCAATAGTTAGATGTCCATTCGTTGAATGCACTGGAAAAAACTTAAAACACTAGGCCAGAGGACAAATTCTCACAGCAGAATCTCATGACATATCACAAACTCTTGTGCCATCAAATGTCTTTGCCAGTTCAACTTCAAACAACAATCTGCCTTGAGTACCAAACTACCCTTAGGCCCTTTAATCTGTATTCACTTTTTCACAAGCTAAACCAAATCTGGATCCCATTCCCGATACAACATTTTACCCCTAAATCTCCTTAGATTCAGTCAAGTCTTAAATACTACCGAGACATGTGAATAAAATTATAACTGTCATCTAACTCAACATAATACTCACATGTCATAACACTCAGACTATGTGAATAAAGTTATACCTTGTCATCTAACTCAACATAATACTCACATGTCATAACAAACAAACAGCAGCTCTCAGCTCCCTACAGAGCACAAGACTTCATCAATGATAATGTTAACATACAAACCTACATACAACATCACCTACATACAATATCACCTGACACAAGTTAAAATGTGTGTTTAGAGTGTTGCATCAAGAAAACATGTATCAGCAGGGGAAAGAATTCTAAGGAAACAAGTAACAGAAAAACGTCTGCAATTTTAACAGTAATAGTTTCATGGTAGCGAGACATGGACAACCTATGCTAAGCAAGAAAGTGCTTAATACCCTCCATCTACAGTGTCTGTACCACATCCTCAGCATTTCGTGGAATGATAAAGTGACAAATTTCGAGTTGTTGTCACATGCTGGCCTTCAAAGCATGTATACACTGCTTAGACAGCGCAGACTACGCTGGCTTGGCCATGTGCGCCGCATGGAAGATGGTTGCATCCTGAAAGATATCTTCTACGGACAACTAGCAGATGGCAAAAGAACAGTTGGGCGACCACAGCTGAGGTTCAAAGATGTGTGCAAGAGAGACATGAGGGCACTGAACATAAATCCAGCAACCTGGGAGGATGAAGCTGCCGATCTCACCATGTGGTGATGCTATCTGTGGTGTCCCCTCAGTTTGGGCGAAAAGAAGCTCACACAACAAGCAGAAGAGAGGAGAAAACGTCAAATTGAACACCAGGAAAGTAAGCAGCTGAGGGCTGTCACCTCAGGGGCGCATTCCCATAGTCAGTTATGACTGAAGGGGCTATTATTATTATTATTAGTTTCATAAATGATGCATGTCACATACAAGTGCTATGTTTCACAAAGAAAACATACCAGTTTTAATTGTAAGAGTACACTATCTGCCAAAAAATACCTGTAATAAAATGGGCTGGGTGTAAGACATTCCTTCGACATCCTTGCAACTTTCATCCAAGTTCTGAAAACAAGAAAGACTGGCTTATGAGTTTATCAATGAAGCAGTGAGTGCCGTATGTTGGTAACTGGTTAAGAATAATAGTTTTTATTTTGCTGAGAATACCTGCAGTGGTTCGACAACAGAACGTTCAACACAGGTGGACAATGTAATGAGTTCTTTATAACTAATTTACAGTGTGTAGCAGGTTCACATTACAATGCAAGGATGATTGTAACATAACAAGATTTTTCAACTGGTGAGAAGTAGTATAATGTGCTGAAAAAGTATAGTAATTAGTAGAAAGTATTTGTAAAGTGGATGCATGGTGTTGGTAATGTTACAATGTAAAATACATGTCTACAGAAGTCATCACTAGAGGGAGCACAAGAATGTTTTCATGCAGGCTCTACCTAATCCTGTCAAATCTTCAGCCACACCCACACAAACTTCAATCACAAAAAGCACATCAATGTTCTCATGCAGGCTACCTAATCCTGTCAAACCTTAAGCCACACCCACACAAACTTCAATCAAAAACAGGCTTTTTCATTGTTTTCCCCTTCACGTGACCATTAACCACCATCTTACTGTGGTCCTCTGCATTTCCTTATATCAAAAACAAGTCGCCCATAGCAAGTTAAGTTTGGAAGAGGGTTCTCTATCAGTGAGGATAATGACACAGTACAAAGTTTAAAGGAGTCCTGAATGATGACTCACCTGCTCCAAGGAAAATCTCCAGACTGGGCACCAAGGAAAATCTCCAGACTGGGCACCAAGGAAAATCTCCAGACTAGGCACCAAGGAAAATCTCCACACTGGGCACCAAAGAAAATCTCCAGACTGGGCACCAAGGAAAATCTCCAGACTAGGCACCAAGGAAAATCTCCACACTGGGCACCAAGGAAAATCTCCAGACTGGGCACCAAGGAAAATCTCCAGACTGGGCACCAAGGAAAATCTCTAGACTGGGCACCAAGAAAAATCTCCAGACTGGGCACCAAGAAAAATCTCCAGACTGGGCACCAAGAAAAATCTCCAGACTGGGCACCAAGGAAAATCTACCAACTGAATTCAGAAACTGGGGCCAACCTTGGCCAAAAAAGGAAAAATAAATCTCCAGATATTTTGATCTATTGTTTTAAAATGGGGGCGATATGAAGAAAGTATGGATGTTCTAAACAAGATTTATAATGATAAAATAACTGGGCACCAAGGAAAATCTCTAAACCTGAAAAAAAGGTGACTAGGCACCAAGGAAAACTCATGTTTCTAAAAAAACCAACTGGCACCAAGGAAAATCTCCAGACTGGGCACCAAGAAAAATCTCTCAGAGCCAATGTGTCCTCAACTTTCACAGATTGCACTATATTTCTATCTGAATCATTCATTTCATCTTTCTTCTTAGAAAGGTCACTTAAGCTGACCGCTATCTTCCAAGAAAAATCAAAAAGTGAAAACTTAAAAAAGACCAAGACTGGGCACCAAGAAAAATCTCCAGACTGGGCACCAAGAAAAATCTCCAGACTGGGCACCAAGAATGCTCAAACTCTTAACAAACAAGAAAGGGCCAGACAGGTGACTACATACAAGACAACTTACTTAGTCGTTCCCCTTCCAAGAAAGGGCCAGACAGGTGACTACATACAAGACAACTTACTTAGTCGTTCCCCTTCTACCGTGAGGTGTAGAGGTATCATACAAGACAAACAAATATAAAACTGACAACCTGGGACTGTGCGAAAAGATGGATGGGAACGGAGAAGAAGAAACTCAACACAGGAGAAATGGTGCTGTCCTCAGGACATGAGGAAGAAAGTGCAGATCATAGTGAAGGTGTGGCTTTAATGCTGTCATAGAAAGCTCATAAGGCACTCACAGAACGTGAAGCAATGGAACCCAGACTAATGTCAGCAATGTTCAAAACTGTCAAAAGGAAATAAAGATGAATATCTTCCAGTGTTATGCACCAATTATGTGAAAGAAAAATATGTGAAAGAAAATTGTACAACTGACTTCAGAATGGGTGACCTAAATGCAAAGATAGTTTCAGATGACAGACAACACTAAAGGGATAATGGGAAAACATGGACTTGAGACAATAAATTATAATGGAGATTTATTCACAAGTATCTGTTCTTTAAATCAAAAAACTATTGGAGGAAGTATGTTTTCATTTAAAAGAAAAAAATTAAAGCAACAGGGATATTACCAATCACAGGACAGAAAATCAGATTGGCCATAAATGCAAAAACAAGAAATTCAGATCATCACGACATAATGTAAATTACACAGAGAAGCAAACCTGGCACCAGATCACTATGCTCTGTTAGTCTAAATAAAGCTAAATCTCAGAAGATATACTGCAACACTTAGCTATAGAAAAGAACGTCATGTGAGTTATCTGAAAAATCTAGAGACAAAGGAAAAATGACTGCCCCAATATCCAATAAGTTCCAACTAGAAGATGAATTAAACACAGGACACCACTGGCAACAGATCCAAATTATAATGAATGCAGGCAGGTTCTTGAAAACAAATTTAAATTCATTAACCTAAACAGAAAAACATGAAATGTAGAGTTATTCATGAAGGACAGCAAGATTATGAGAGTGAATGCATCAAATAACAGTTAAGCTGCACTTGGAGAAATATCCTTGAAGATGTTGACTTATATCTTGGCATGGAGACAAACCTCAATAAACATGGAGCAGGCAGTTGGAGACAGACCCAACAAAATAAGAAGACATGGAAAGAACTTGAACAGATGGCACAAGACAGGTCAGCCTGACATACGCCGATTAATGCCTCTATGCTCCATGGGGAAGCTGAAGGATGATGACAATTTCTGGCTGATAAGAAAGATGTGGTGAGGTGAACACTTATAAGATGTGGTGAGGTATACACTTACAAGATGTGGTGAGGTGAACACTTACAAGATGTGGTGAGGTGAACACTTAAAAAATGTGGTGAGGTGAACACTTACAAGATGTGGTGAGGTGAACACTTACAAGATGTGGTGAGGTGAACACTTAAAAATGTGGTGAGGTGAACACTTACAAGATGTGGTGAGGTGAACACTTACAAGATGTGGTGAGGTGAACACTTACAAGATGTGGTGAGGTGAACACTTACAAGATGTGGTGAGGTGAACACTTACAAGATGTGGTGAGGTGAACACTTATAAGATGTGGTGAGGTGAACACTTACAAGATGTGGTGAGGTGAACACTTACAAGATGTGGTGAGGTGAACACTTACAAGATGTGGTGAGATGAACACTTACAAGATGTGGTGAGATGAACACTTACAAGATGTGGTGAGGTGAACACTTACAAGATGTGGTGAGGTGAACACTTACAAGATGTGGTGAGGTGAACACTTACAAGATGTGGTGAGGTGAACACTTACAACATGTGGTGAGGTGAACACTTACAAGATGTGGTGAGGTGAACACTTACAAGATGTGGTGAGGTGAACACTTACAACATGTGGTGAGGTGAACACTTACAAGATGTGGTGAGGTGAACACTTACAAGATGTGAGGTGAACACTTACAAGATGTGGTGAGGTGAACACTTACAAGATGTGGTGAGGTGAACACTTACAAGGTGTGGTGAGGTGAACACTTACAAGATTGGTGAGGTGAACACTTACAACATGTGGTGAGGTGAACACTTATAAGATGTGGTGAGGTGAACACTTACAAGATGTGAGGTGAACACTTACAAGATGTGGTGAGGTGAACACTTACAAGATGTGGTGAGGTGAACACTTACAAGATGTGGTGAGGTGAACACTTACAAGATGTGGTGAGGTGAACACTTACAAGATGTGGTGAGGTGAACACTTACAAGATGTGGTGAGGTGAACACTTACAAGATGTGGTGAGGTGAACACTTACAAGATGTGGTGAGGTGAACACTTACAAGGTGTGGTGAGGTGAACACTTACAAGATGTGGTGAGGTTAACACTTACAAGATGTGGTGAGGTGAACACTTACAAGATGTGGTGAGGTGAACACTTACAAGATGTGGTGAGGTGAACACTTACAAGATGTGGTGAGGTGAACACTTACAAGATGTGGTGAGGTGAACACTTACAAGATGTGGTGAGGTGAACACTTACAAGATGTGGTGAGGTGAACACTTACAAGATGTGGTGAGGTGAACAATTACAAGATGTGGTGAGGTGAACACTTACAAGATGTGGTGAGGTGAACACTTACAACATGTGGAGAATGTAAGTGATAGACAGTAGATATAATGGATGTTCATAAGCATTATACACCTTTCATTTGTAGAAAATACCTGTAACAGGTGTAAATGTCATATGTCAAGAGTGTAATTATAAAAAATATTTGTAACTGTACTGAGACTGTTTGTAGTCTTTCATAAATGTGTGCTTGTTTAGAACGGATGGATTGAAACATTATGACCAGATCATCAAGGTGGAACTGATGGAGACAAATACCAGTAGAAACAAGGTGTCAGGAGAAGATGCTAGCGTTAGATAGGATACACACTGAGACAGGATACACACTGAGACAGGATACACACTGAGCTAGGATACACAATGAGACAGGATACACATTGAGATAGGATACACACTGAGCTAAGATACACGCTGAGACAGGATACACGCTGAGATCATTAGAAGGCACTTCTTGTTCTGCCATTTCCAGGGTAAGAGATAAAGATGGAGTCAACAACACGCAGACGTGGAAAAGAGAACTGGAGACAGGTAAGACAGGGACACAGGTAAGACAGGGACACAGGTAAGACAGGGATACAGGTAAGACATGGAAAGATTGTGAATGAATGGCACAGGACAGTAAGACTTGGAATGTATTTGTTGAAGGCCTATGCTCCACCAGGAGCTGAAAGGTAATAATGGTATCAATGTTTGTAGTAGTTGGAGAATGTTTGCTGTAGCAGGTACACAATGTTTGTAGTAGTTGGAGAATGTTTGCTGTAGCAGGTACACAATGTTTGTAGTAGTTGGAGAATGTTTGCTGTAGCAGGTACACAATGTTTGTAGTAGTTGGAGAATGTTTGCTGTAGCAGGTACACAATGTTTGTATAGCTGGAGGATGTAGTAGTTTAAGAATGTTTGCTGTAGCAGGCACACAATGTTTGTAGTAGCTGGAGGATGTTGTAGTTTAAGAATGTTTGCTGTAGCAGGCACACAATGTTTGTAGTAGGTGGAGGATGTTGTAGATGGAGAATGTTTGCTGTAGCAGATACACAATGTTTGTAGCAGTCAAAGAATGTAATAGGCACACAATGTTTGTAGCAGTTGAAGAATGTATAGGCACACAATGTTTGTAGTAGTCAAAGAATGTAATAGGCACACAACATTTGTAGCAGTTGAAGATTGAAATAAGCACAGAATGTTTGTAGTAGTCGAAGAATGTAATAGGCACACAATGTTTGTAGCAGTCAAAGAATGTAATAGGCACACAATGTTTGTAGTAGTCGGAGAATGTAATAGGTACACAAAGTTTGTAGTAGTCGAAGAATGTAATAGGCACACAATGTTTGTAGCAGTCGAAGAATGAAATAAGCACAGAATGTTTGTAGTAGTCAAAGAATGTAATAGGCACACAATGTTTGTAGTAGTTCAAGAATGTAATAGGCACTGAATGCTTAAAGTAGTCAAAGAATGTAATAGGCACACAATGTTTGCAGTAGTTGAAGAATGTAATAGGCACACAATGTTTGTAGTAGTTGAAGAATGTAATAGGCACACAATGTTTATAGTAGTTGAAGAATGTAATAGGCACACAATGTTTGTAGGAGCCGAGGAATGTAATAGGCACACAATGTTTGTAGTAGTTCAAGAATGTAATAGGCACTGAATGCTTAAAGTAGTCAAAGAATGTAATAGACACACAATGTTTGTAGTAGTTGAAGAATGTAATAGGCACACAATGTTTGTAGTAGTTGAAGTATGTAATAGGCACACAATGTTTGTAGTAGTTCAAGAATGTAATAGGCACAGAATGTTTGTAGCAGTTAAAGAATGAAATAAGCACACAATTTTCGTAACACTGTAAGATGGATGCCTGGATACAGAATTTCTATGAGGAGATAATGAAGGCGTGGTTTAGTTTCTGGGTTCAGAAAAAAGAATGAGAGTAGCTCTGTACGAACAATATTAGATGACAAGAGTTACCAGACCTTACTGCCATTATACAACCACTCTCTGCAAACCTTACTTTATCACACTCTTGTTGGTGCATCAAAAACGTGGAAATTTCCTGTAATTTCTGTTCAGCACTGACACATATGGAGCAACCATCACCCTCCATCGCCATGGAGTTGACAAGAACAAAAGTGATGTCTTTGATGTGCAGCAGGCGGGCAGAAGGGGAATCAAATTCCTTCTCAAATCTTTCATGTTTTTGTTTGGTCATCCTGAAAGTAGACACCAGTGTCAACACACAAACATCGCTAGTATAAAAACCACGGACATTGAATGAAAGATAACCTTATTTCATTTTGTACAGGGTGGTTGAAAAACTGTAATTTATTCACTCCTATCCAATTAATTTATATGAAACAAATGTCAAGATAAAGATAATTAACAACCATTTTATTATGTAATATGTGGTGCCACATTAACATTACACCCTAATGTAAGATCCAGTTTGTTCAACACATGACGACATCCTAGCAGGCAGCAATTTCTGCTGTCTCTTGTAACGTCTGTTTACTGGCCATATACAATTTTTTTTTGTTTCATTTCTGGAAATTTAAAAAATACAACTTATTACTCAAATGGCAGTTATTGTTCCATCTTTTGATATATTAGGATAGTATGGAGTTCTCTCTTCCAAATCCCTACACCTCACGGTAGAAGAGGAACATGTAAGTGAGTTCTGATATTTGTTTCATGCATGTTCAATAATCACAAGTAAGGATATTAACATTTACAAATAGTAACAGCTGTGTATTCACTAACTATTGCTTTGTTAACACAGTAATTCTACCTTTGCAGTTTATGTTTTGTTTCCTGGATGATGCTTCTACTATTTGTGAGATTACACTTTCAACGTGGCTGCATCAGATAAAAATTAAAAACCGTAACCCATGGTCCAAAAAGGTTAGTGTTTTTTTTAATGGTCTACATTTATGAAGAAGGTTTAAGCTACACAAATTGTGTTGTAGCACTATTTGTGTTTATACCGAACGCAGTCATCGTCTCATCATAGTCATTATAATCTCATCACCATCATCATCTCATCATAGTCATTATAATCTCATCACCATCATCGTCTCATCATAGTCATTATAATCTTATCATCATCATCTCATCACCATCATCTCATCATAGCCATTATAATCTCATCATCATCATCTCATCATAGTCATTATAATCTCATCATCATAATCGTCTCATCATAGTCATTATAATCCATCACCATCATTGTCTCATCATAGTCATTATAATCTCATCACCATCATCATCTCATCATAGTCATTATAATCTCATCACCATCATCGTCTCATCATAGTCATTATAATCTTATCATCATCATCTCATCACCATCATCTCATCATAGCCATTATAATCTCATCATCATCATCTCATCATAGTCATTATAATCCATCACCATCATCGTCTCATCATAGTCATTATAATCCATCACCATCATTGTCTCATCATAGTCATTATAATCTCATCACCATCATCATCTCATCATAGTCATTATAATCTTATCATCATCATCTCATCACCATCATCTCATCATAGTCATTATAATCTCATCACCATCATCGTCTCATCATAGTCATTATAATCCATCACCATCATTGTCTCATCATAGTCATTATAATCTCATCACCATCATCATCTCATCATAGTCATTATAATCTTATCATCATCATCTCATCACCATCATCTCATCAGTCATTATAATCTCAACACCATCATCGTCTCATCATAGTCATTATAATCCATCACCATCATTGTCTCATCATAGTCATTATAATCTCATCACCATCATCGTCTCATCATAGTCATTATAATCTTATCATCATCATCTCATCACCATCATCTCATCATAGCCATTATAATCTCATCATCATCATCTCATCATAGTCATTATAATCTCATCACCATCATCGTCTCATCATAGTCATTATAATCCATCACCATCATTGTCTCATCATAGTCATTATAATCTCATCACCATCATCATCTCATCATAGTCATTATAATCCATCACCATCATCGTCTCATCATAGTCATTATAATCCATCACCATCATTGTCTCATCATAGTCATTATAATCTCATCACCATCTCATCATAGTCATTATAATCTTATCATCATCATCTCATCACCATCATCTCATCATAGTCATTATAATCTCATCACCATCATCGTCTCATCATAGTCATTATAATCCATCACCATCATTGTCTCATCATAGTCATTATAATCTCATCACCATCATCGTCTCATCATAGTCATTATAATCTTATCATCATCATCTCATCACCATCATCTCATCATAGCCATTATAATCTCATCATCATCATCTCATCATAGTCATTATAATCTCATCACCATCATAGTCATTATAATCTCATCACCATCATCGTCTCATCATAGTCATTATAATCCATCACCATCATTGTCTCATCACAGTCATTATAATCTCATCACCATCATCATAGTCATTATAATCTCATCACCATCATCGTCTCATCATAGTCATTATAATCTTATCATCATCTCATCACCATCATCTCATCATAGCCATTATAATCTCATCATCATCATCTCATCATAGTCATTATAATCCATCACCATCATCGTCTCATCATAGTCATCATAATCCATCACCATCATTGTCTCATCATAGTCATTATAATCTCATCACCATCATCATCTCATCATAGTCATTATAATCTTATCATCATCATCTCATCACCATCATCTCATCATAGTCATTATAATCTCATCACCATCATCATCTCATCATAGTCATTATAATCCATCACCATCATTGTCTCATCATAGTCATTATAATCTCATCACCATCATCGTCTCATCATAGTCATTATAATCTCATCATCATCATCTCATAATAGTCATTATAATCTTATCATCATCATCTCATCACCATCATCTCATCATAGTCATTATAATCTCATCACCATCATCATCTCATCATAGTCATTATAATCCATCACAATCATTGTCTCATCATAGTCATTATAATCTCATCATCATCATCATCTCATCATAGTCATTATAATCTCATCATCATCTCATCATTACCTTTCAGCTCCCGTTGGAGCACAGGTCTTCAACACAAATATGTCAAACCTTCATCTCCTGTGCCATTCATTCAAGGCTTCTCCGTGTTGTCTTCTGTCACATAACCATAACCATAAGACAAAATAAGACTACATGATGAGAGGTTATAGCAAGAGGGCTTGAAAATACACAAGAAAAGATAAAGATAATAAGAGTGACTATCACTGCTTTTGCCTCTAAAACTAAAGCTATGAACTTTTCTAACGAGACCTTTGATATCATCTTGAACGGGGAAAAACTACAGAAAGTTGAAAGTTTCAATTATTTAGGCAGTAAAATGACTCAGGATGGTGACACAACAAGAGAAATTCATACTAGAATTGCTTTGGCAGCTAGCGCCTTCAATAGATTATCTAACATTTGGAAATTACGATCATTGAATATACATACCAAGCTTCGTCTGTTTAATTCAAATGTTATCTCAGTGTTAACATACGTCTGTGAGAGTTGGAAAATAACAAAATCATTGGAGAACAAGCTGAATACATTCGAGAACAAATGTCTTAGAAAACTCATGAACATCAGTTGGAAAGAATTCAAGACTAATCGACAAATAAGAGAAGACTCTAGGCAGAAATATGTCTCCGACTATATAAGGAAAAGACGATGGTCATATATCGGTCATGTTCTACGAATGCAAAACAACAGAATACCACTACAGGCACTCACTTGGGTTCCTGAGGGTAAGAGGAAAAAAGGAAGACCAAAAGAAACACTCAGAAGAACAATAATAAGAGAAGGAAGAACGTTGGGCCTAAATAATGTGCAAGAGCTAAGAGGAGTGGCGTCACAACGAACAACCTGGAGAGCACTGATTTCTGCCTTATGCGCCGTGTTTGGTGCTTAAAGAATTTATTATTATCACTGCTTTGGGAAATACTTGGAAATCAAAGGAAATTGGGTGTGGCATGGAAATTGGAATTTCTAGCTCAGGTGTCAAGACAAACCTGGGTCATAGAGAGCAGTGGGGATGAGAACCAGAGGCACACCCACTTTTGTGAATGGGTGCTTGTGCAGAGCACAGAGACTGATGTCGTGTGGCAGGATGACTGGTGTGGAGTTGGTGGAGTGACCCAGATGGGTAGGAGTTGAGAAGAAGAAGCTGACATTGGATGGGACATACATTAAGAAAACCTGTTGAAAGCACTAGAAGGCAAGTCTGTGTTCTGGAATTCCCAGGGTAAGTCAAATAGAGGGAGACCAAAACACCGCGGAGAACAGACCTGCAGGCAGACATCAAAGGGATAGTCAACATAAGAAGAATTTAAAAAAATATTCTTTAAGATAAAAGTACGTACCACTGGCAGTGAGACAGTACTGGGTGTTAATGTAGACATGAGAAGTGGATCATACCAGGTCTTCATGCCAATACCAAATCTATTTGCTCTTATTTTAATTAAATATGATATATGGACCATAAATCATTCATTCAAATGTAATCATCACATTATACACAACAAATGCACCAAACTCGTAAATACCATACCAACAACAACAAAATCTGACCAAAAACACAAACAAATACGCCTAAGTTCTCTTGAATATAACATCAAGACTTATGTCAAATGTGTACTTATATGTTTCTTCCTTGTACTGTCACCATCATCAAAAATTATTTATGTTCCTGTGGAACACTCGGCTGCAGCAAATTCTGCCCACCACCAATGTCTATTCTGATTATCTATATTTAGCTCTTGTCCATGACGTCCAATGTTGGACTCCTCTTCCAACATTCTTCTCCAGGATCTCTTGTGTCTTCCTACTACCCGCTTCCCTTGTAGACTCCACTGCATCTTTTAGCCATTACTTGTATTGTAGGAATACTAAATCCACGGCTTGTTAGCCAGACCACTTCCAGTTTTACAACAGTTCTTACTAGCCTGCACTTTTAATGGCGGTCAAGTCAGCCTTCATGGTTGTCACAACAACCTTATGAAAAACTTTTGCCATGTTCACCTCACTGATAAGTCCTAAACAACATGGACATCACTTGTTTCATTCACAAACTCATAGAAACATTAAAAAAAAATTAAAGTCACACTAATGACTGTATGTACATACAGCCAACATACATGTAGTGAAAGCCCTCGTCGTGGTTTCCTGATAACACGTGAAGTTCTGTCCCATGTGATACTGCAAACATAGACTTAAACCGTGAGACATGGTAGTAAAACTCTTTATCATCGCACCACTTCCCCTCATCAAACAAGTCTCCTGAAAAAAGTGATGACAAGTTGTGCAAACATCAATGATAAACTTTTTTCTGTAATTAAAAGTGTGTTTCATCTAAAAATTTGTAATTAAAAGTGATTTGTTTCTGATAGCCTGTAGCTATAATAAAAAAAAAATTTTCAGACAAGAAATTCTGTAAGACTTGGGATCTGTAGGAAAACATTTTTTTTCCATTTCAAACAGTTTTCTAAGTTAAATATTTACAGCACTAAAATTAGGTATTACTTTAAGTATCAGGTACATAGATACTAGAATACTGTAATTATAAATTACTTTAAGTATTGACTATATAGATTCTGAAGTACTGAAAATAGGTATTACTTTAAGTATTGGGTATCTCGATACTAGAGTTCTGAAATTAGGTATTACTTTAATTATTCGGTATATAGACACTGAAGTACTGATATTAGGTATTACTTCAAGTGTTAGGCATATAAAAACTGAAGTACTGAAATTAGATATTACTTTATGTATTAGGCATACAGATATACCAAAGTACTGAAATTAGGTATTCCCAATGTTTACATAACAAATATCATTGTACAAGAGGTGAGGAAAAGAAGCTGTTATTTGAATTGAGATTCTGTCCAGCCATGATCTTTCCTAAACTTCTAGTCATGGATGTTTTTACTACTTTGTTTTGTAATGTATTTCTGCCTTACATTTAATATTTCATAAAAAATAGCTTGATGAGAGGTCACAGCAATAGAGTCTGAAGACACATAGAGAAACGAGAAAGATTATGAGAATAAATAGGGCAAATGATATGGAGAAAATTCCCTATAAGATATGGACTCATATGTGCATCTTGGCAGCAATATGGAGAAATGGGAGAAACAGACAGTGATTCAAAAATATGAATGCAAAAGGCAAGAGATACCTTCACTGTGCATAGAAATGTAGTGAAGTCAAAAGAAATTAAGTTGACCACACAAAAGCCAGAATCAAGGCAGTCCTACGGTATTGCTCTGAAGCATGGATAACAAAAGCAGGAAGTTAAAGCCTTTGGTAGATGGCAGCCTGCACAGAATAGAAGGATTAAAATGGCATAACAAGGTCATCAATGTGGAACTGAAACAGCCAGACATATTCCAGTTGGACAAGAGGTGGTGCAAGATGTTGCTGGTCATGGGGGACACACATTAAGGAAACCAGATGATAACCTTACAAGGTAATCCTCGTTATGGGTAGTAGAAATAGAGAGACATGGAGAAGGAAACTGGAGACAGACTTTAAAGATGATAATGAATGGATGGTACAGGACAGAATAGCTTGCATGACTTTGTTCAAGGTCTATCCTCCACAGAAAGTTCAAAGTTCATGGATAAAAATAACAATCCCATATGGTTCCAGAGCTTCTTTGTTTGGTCCAAGAAAGAACGGGGCCACTATGTACTCACTACCAGGCTTGTCATACGAGGTGACTTATGTACTCACTACCAGGCTTGTCATACGAGGTGACTTATGTACTCACTACCAGGCTTGTCACGAGGTGACTTATGTACTCACTACCAGGCTTGTCATACGAGGTGACTTATGTACTCACTACCAGACTTGTCATACGAGGTGACTTATGTACTCACTACCAGGCTTGTCATATGAGGTGACTTAAGGTGAGATTGTGCACTGAGGCAGTAACCTCATCATGTATAACAAATAGATGCAGAAACCACCCTGCAAAAGTGCAAGATGGCTTCTTACATATGAGTGAACTAGAGTAGTGGTTCCATGCTTGTTAAAAGCACACACAAAAAAAGAATAGCACCCCTTGTAATTACCAGGTAATACATTCACGTGACCTGACAGACAAGGACTACTGATCTCTCAGGCCCATAAGCCATTAATATGTTGTGCTGGGGCTGGAAATATAATGGAAAACTTCCTGCTACAGAAACCACTGATGCAGGAGCACATAAACACTTTGGTGGAGGCTTTCTGTAAGGAGGAGGCCAGCCACACTGTGGTTCTATCCTCCACAGGGAGAAAAAAAGGGAAAGAATGATGAAGATTTAAACGTAACTTCTAAAACAGACATCTTTTTTTTTTGTGTTGTTGTTGTTGTCCTTAGTCCTATCTAAAACATTTAGTGTTGTTGTTGTTGTCCTTAGTCCTATCTAAAACAATTTAATTTAAAAAAAAAAATAGAAGTTCTTCCTCATTTGGCAAGGTACCCACACATTCAACCTAGACGTAACATCTGTTGGTTATTTTAGTGTGCATGTCCAAATATTAAAGACCTTGCAGCCTGGAATATTTACCTAAAACAAAAACAGCATCAGGCTTGTGAATCAGCATTGACGTTTGAAATGCCTGTTTCATCTGCCACTCCCTGTCAAATGTTGAGGAAAGAGAACATTACAATTTTAGATTAATATGAAGAAAGAGAACATTACAATTTTAGATTAATATGAAGACAGAGAACATTACAATTCAACATTTAACAATATAACTTTTTAAATTGTTAATGTAGAAACCTGTCAATGTTTCATCTTGACTAGTATCACCCTTGAGCTCCCCACACAGCATGGGTGTTCAATAAACTCATGCCATGTCTTTCTGTCCCATACCATCCACTCATGATCTGTCTGTGTCTTCTGTATCCCTCTAATTGTCTCCAGTTTTCTTCTCCATAAAGTTTTCACTCTTCCTCTCTTCACTTACCCTGGGGATTCTAAAATAAGAAATGTCATGTAAGGCTATCAACAGTTGTCTCAAAGTGTGTCCTATCCAATGCCAGTATGTTCTCATCTCTTGTACACTGGCACCTGTCTGGTTCTCATCATCAGGTCTGTATTTGTAATCTTTGTCAAAGTTTCAAAAACCTAAAAACATTTTCAAATCGGTGAACAAATTTCTGGAACCACACTCTATTTGGGAAAATGGTGATCTAATCTCACTTGCTATTATGACTAGTGAGGATTTAGAATATTAACACAGCTTCCTCTGTGCTTCCGCATTCATGTGCTTTTTGTTTACAAGCTATCATCAACATTTCTACCGTCTCATTGTGGAATACCAGGAAACGAGAGAGCAGACTGACTGGCTAAAGAAGGTGCTGCAGACGAGCAACCAGATGTACCAGTTACGTACCATCAGAAGAAAAAGATGATCAAATCAATCAGAAAGCCACCAACACCAAAGCAGGATGACTACCAAGCTATGAACAGATCAGAACAAATTGTCATTCTGCGCCTCAGAACAGGACACAACCGACTCCGCAGCCACATGTATACAAAATTCAAGATTGGCAATTCGGCCATGTGTACAGGCACCCCAGACTGCGAAGCACGTACTTCAAGATTGCCCCGAATATGATATATTGAGGCAAACCCACTGGCCCAGAGAAACAACACTGGAAGCAAAACTATACGGACCTCTGTATGAACTACAAAAGACAGTGAAGTTTATACAAGAAACAACATTGCAGATATAGACAATATATTTCAAGCGAACGAAAGAAGAAGAAAATCAACATTTCATGCATTCAAGAGTTTAAAAAATGTGTTATTTAACCATCAGAACCCTGACTTCCTGAGTTTGCCAGTCATATGTCCCTGACGACCTGACAGGAAGTTGTATATGGCTAAAGTGGCAATTTGGTCTCTGTAAGAAAGGCACCAAAAGACAGGTGACTCAGGTTGAAAAAAGGTTTAAGGAATATTTCACATCAGATGGCCACCGTATAAATGATGCCCACAAGAAAACAAAAACAACTACTTCTAAGACTCAAAATGAGCAGATTCATGACAGCAGCAGATTCATGACAGCAGTCAAAGTTTCAAGGTTTAATTCACTGATAAAATCTGTACTGTATTCTTCTTCTTCTTTGTAAACTCTTAGATATCCACTTGAATGTTTTTAAAGAAAGCAGTAGTCAGTTTGAGGCTATTTGAATATCCATAGAGCTTTACCCCGAATGGTACTGGTGTCGGCCATTTGCGCTTTCTCTGTTTCTCATATGTTGTGCAACTCTGAAGCAAATGTTCAGCAGTCATTTTATCAGTGCCACAGGTACACTGATAGGTAGTTCCTGTCTATAGCTTGTTGAATAGATGGTATCCCAATCTGTTGTGGTCCGTGTGGAGTCAAGAAGATTATGACTTGTTCTCTCCTGTTGAGCTGGTAGTATGCATCATTGTGTGTGTGTGTGATCTGGATGCTCTACATCCCATTTATTTCTGTATCTGATTCTGATAAAATTCTTTGCCTCTTCGAAAGTTATGCTTGCATCAGGCTGAGGTAGATTTCCACCTTCCTTTGCTAACCTCTCAACCTCTTCATTGCTGGTGATGTTACAATGAGATGGGATCCATTTGATCTCAACACTTTTGAATCGTTGACAGTTTGTGGAGCACTATTCCTGCATGGAAATAAAGGACTCTTTTGCTTACTATGTAATGAAGTCTTGAAGAACTGGTGTGGATCTACTGTCCTGACCATGCAGGGGTACATGGCAATGAGAGAGCTGACAGACTGGCCTCGAGAGCACTGGACATGGATAAGGGAGAGATACTAAGGGCTATTAATGATCGCCTGCTTGATAATGACACTGCAATGGATGAATCAACAAGGCTGCGGCTGTTAGAGTTTGGCATCAAACGTGGGACTAGCAGAAATGGATGTGAGAGAGGATGCATCCATCGTATGTACAACCAGCGTGCTACAGGTACAATTAGCATTCATACTCTTCGACATTTGCTGAGGGAGACTGAGCATCTATGGGTTTGCCCGGAGTGCAGTGAGGTCAATTCTGATTAACATTAACAATAATAATTCATTGTTAACAATAACAATAATAATTCATTGTTAACAATAACAATTCATTGTTAACAATAACAATGAATTATTATTTATTACAAATGAAAAGGCAGATTTAAAATTCTTCTTCTTCTTCGTTCATCCTGAAAAGGACGTTGGTTGCGTTGTGTCCGTTTACAGCGAAGCTGCGATATTTGCGCCTTTCGGCCGACACATCCGACTTCAGCACGGCATTTTTGGGACCGGGTTAGCCTTCCCTCTTCGATCCCTACTCGCTCAGCCAGACTGCAGTGATGCAGCCTGTTTCCAGGACCACCACTTGGAGGTGGAGTAGGGTCTTGGTCAGCTCTGGTTCGCTGACACTGACGCAAGCAGTCTAGCTATGGGTCGCTAACTGCATTTCTCACTTTTGACGCGTCTTAGGTCCCAGATTTAAAATGAGTTATTCAAATTATTTTCTGACACGAATAACCTCAGTTTGTTTACACACGTTATAAACCAGCAGACACACCACCCCAGGTCCTGATGGTGTACAGTATCAACACATTAAACAGCTGGATGACATAGGAATTATGAATGCTGAGGTGCCGGAAGACTGGCTACATAGTTACTTACGGCCACTTCCTAATCCTGGTAAAGATCCCACACTCCAAACAGCTATAGAATTTATCACACAGCAGAATGTCTACGGTAAATTACTTGAAAAGATAGTTGCGAGTCAAGTAATGAGCCACTTCAAAAATGCACACATTCTTCCTGGTACCCTGGGTAGCTATAGGCCCATGAAAGCAACATGAAGAAATGCTGGAACATTTCATATGATGTGTACAAGGGATTCCAGGGCAAACAAGAAATGGTTGCTGTAGCAATTAACCTAGAGGATGCTTATATCAATGTGAACTTTGAAACGTTAATGAACTGTGTAATGGCTTGTGGTGTTAACCCTTGGTTAACTAGATGAATAGTGGCTGAGAGATCAGTTGCATTTTGCTTACAGGACTGGTTCTGACCAACAAGAAATGGCCAATAGCATACATGGGACACTACATGAGGTGATTAAATGGTGCAAGGACACTGGTTCAAAGGTCAATGCCAACAAAGCCTGTGTGCTGTGGTGCTCCTTGGACAACTCCATATTGAAAGCAGATCTTCCAGACATGACTTGCAGTGGACAGAAAATTCAAAGGCAAGACAAGCTGAAATACCTTGGAATAAAACTCGATCGTTGGTTATCATACAAGGACCATGTTGATCTAATCATACAGAAGTGCAAGAGAGGTCTGGCAGCCCTAAAAACAATGGCCACAGCGCACCTGCAGCAGAGACTACTGTTTCTCCTGCATCATCAGCTGGTCATGTCAGTCATCGAGTATGGTCTGGGAATACTCATGTCAATATCATAATGTGAAAAATTCATTAACAAGGGCAGTTATTGTACCAGACTCACAATCCATGCTCTGAAAGGTCCAAAGTGGATGGCTCCGGCATGAATGGAAACCTCCATAGAAGCCATGAATCTTCAGGAACTGTGTGTATCTACTGTCCTGATCATGTAGGGCTACGCGGCAATGAAAGAGCTGACAGACTAGCTTCAAGAGCACCCATAGAAAGTGTATTGGATATGGATAATGGAGAGATTCTGAGGACAATTCATGATCGCCTATTAGAGAATGACACCGTAATCAATGAATCATCAAGACTAAGACTGCCGGAATTTGGCATCAAACGTAAGACTAGCAGGGATGGATGTATGAGAGAGGATGCATCTAGTGTGTATACAACCTTCAACATTTGCTGAGGGAGACTGAGCATCTACGGGTTTGCCCGGAGTGCTGTGATGTCAATTCTGATCAACAATAACTATCTCCATACAACTTGTCCTGGAGTGGTAGCAATTACAGCAATATAAATTTTCTCTTGTTTCTCATATGTCGGGCCCTCTCGCAGCAGATGTTGAGCAGTCATTTTATCAGTGCCACAGGTGCAATCATCGGCAGCTTGCATCTTCAGTTCACTGAATAGATCGTATCTCAGTCTGCTGTGACCTATGCAGAGTTTGAAGATTATTAGTTTTTTTTGTTTGTTTGTTGTTGTTCATCTGGTGGAAGGTATTATTTTTATAGTCACCTGGATGTTTAGTCTCCCCCTTAATCTTACATCTGCTCTTGATTTTTTCAGAAGTGTTGCTTGAATCAGTTTGAGCTAGTTTTCCCACCTTCCTCTGCCAGTTTGTTCCTTTCTGCGGTACTGCACTGAAAATACTTTTGAATTGTGAAACAGTTAGCAGAATGTTGCTCCTAGGGCCGTTATTACTGACAGAGCCTCTGTGAAAAACATAACACTGCTTGTCTCTCAGTGCTTTCCAGTGTCCTTAAAACTTCCTCTGCAGTTTTCATTGCATTTGTCTTTGCTCTGAAGTTGCTAGGACATGTCCCTGTTGCTGCTGACAGTTTCTTCTGTATACTGTTGCTTATTATCAGAAAGATTTTTCACCTCCACTTTCTATTGTATGAGCTGCTGATCCATCTGTGTATATATATGAGTCCAGTAACTGCCTGGTTCATGCTCCTCTACATATTTTTTAGTTATGGCTGTTGTTTTTGCTTCAGTGTGAATGTTCTGTCCAATTCCTGGAATGTTCTCTTTCATCTCAGATAAGCTGTTTTCTCCAGACAGGGAACTTATTATCAGTAGATGGATTTTGACAACTGCTGTAGCATTCATAGGATCTGCTCTCACACTTGTATTGGAGCTTCTACAAAGTTGCTCTCACACTTGTACTGGAGCTTCTACAAAGTTGCTCTCACACTTGTATTGGAGCTTCTACAAAGTTGCTCTCACACTTGTATTGGAGCTTCTACAAAGTTGCTCTCACACTTGTACTGGAGCTTCTACAAAGTTGCTCTCACACTTGTACTGGAGCTTCTACAAAGTTGCTCTCACACTTGTATTGGAGCTTCTACAAAGTTGCTCTGCCTGAGTTTTCCTTTTCCCAATCCATTTCTTTATTGGTATAGTGGAAAATCTGTTAACCTTCTTGCTGCTGGGCCCTACTGTTCCTACTGTCCTCCACTGGCTGTAAGCAGGTCATCTTTTGCCCTGTGTAGTTCTTGGGGCTCTCTGGGAGGTTGGGGGTGGGGGGGTGGGGGGGGGGGGGTTTTGCAAAGAAAGAACAGGACCACTGCTACAATATCATAGCAGGTGACTCATGTCAGGTTGGCAACCTCATCATGTCAGGTTGTGCATGTCAGGTTGGCAAACTCATCATGTCAGGTTGTGCATGTCAGGCTGGCAACCTCATCATGTCAGGTTGTGCATGTCAGGTTGGCAACCTCATCATGTCAGGTTGTGCATGTCAGGTTGGCAACCTCATCATGTCAGGTTGTGCATGTCAGGTTGGCAACCTCATCATGTCAGGTTGTGCATGTCAGGTTGGCAACCTCATCATGTCAAACAAACTGCTACAGAATCCACGGGTGCAAGAGCATACAAATGCTTTGATGTGGCTTCCTGCAGGTCTTTGATGTGGGCTTTCCAGCAGGTCTTTGATGTGGGCTTCCCAGCAGGTCTTTGATTGGGCTTCCTTGCAGGTCTTTGATGTGGGCTTCCTTGCAGGTCTTTGATGTGGGCTTCCCTGCAGGTCTTTGATGTGGGCTTCCTCGCAGGTCTTTGATGTGGGCTTCATTGCAGGTCTTTGATATAGGCTTCCCTGAACGTCTTTGATGTGGGCTTCCCCGCAGGAGGACCAGCTTCAGTGGAGGCTCCATGCTCACTCAGAACTAGGTTGAAACTCCGTGGTTTGCTTAAAAAGGAAAACACTGTGTACATCATATTTTCTTTTCTTTTTTTCTTAAACAATTACAAAACTGTCCTTATGCAAAGACTTGGCTGTAAGTGTGGTTACATTATTAAATTTGGCACAATGGCAGAAGACCAGAGACCATGACAAACATGTAAAACCAAGAGCCAAGGATCCAGACCTCCAAGACGACCCAGAGTTTGCTGGGAAGACAATCTCTGAAGGATCAAGGACTGGATTGGAACCAGTTCAAAAGGAAGACAGCCAAGAGGATAGTATGGTGCCCTCTCTGGCAAACCTCTAAACCCCAAGGCAGAAGAGGAACAAGTAAGTAAGTACATTATTAAATTAATTTACCAACTTCATTAACATATTTAATCACACTTGTAACAGTACTGTGGTAATCTTGTCACCAGGGCAAAGGAAATAGACACAATTATTTGTATGTCTTCATCAGCTATTACAATTGTTCTCAATTTTTTTTTTTTAACCTGACACTTGGCTTCAGCAAATTTGCTTTGTTCAACTTTTGCTGCTAAAATGGTACGTTTGAAGTATTTCAGGAAGCATGAATAGTAAACTTTAGCAAATACTTGAAATGCATACTTTAAGTGATTTTTTTTAAAACTTACAACCTTTTCAGGCAACCACCAACTTTACTGTACTTTTGTTCCCCCATCCCCCTTCTGCTAAGGGAGGCTGCACAAAAAGAAAGACTGTGATCTGTTCTGGTGTATATGCCTAAACTGACATGAGTTCCATTCTGTCTGTTACAACCTCTCACAACAAACACAAGCACATTGATGACCAAAATAGTTCATTACCTTCGATGTTTATCAAACCAGTGGCCATTTCTAGATCCCAGTAAATGAGTGTCAGCAAGAAACATGACTTTTAAATCCCCTTCATCACGCAATGATGCAGCTGAAGGTGGTGCAGGCCAGGTACACTGAATCTGGACTATGAAATAATGAATTACCTGGAAAACAGGAATATACTATGTCACTGAAATGTGGATTTGTAGAAGAATAGGTGCATTTCATGGAAAGAGAAGAAAACAATTAAAAGGTTCTAGAAAACCTAGGAATAAAAAGAGAATTAATGAAGGTCAAAATTAGACAGCTAAAATATTTTGGCCATATAAAAAGACATAACACCTTGTAGAAGACCATAATAGAAGGGAGAGTTGAAGGCAAATAAGCAAGAGGAAGACAGCGATATAAGTGGGAAGATAACATCAAGAGATGGACAGGAAAGATTCTATCAGTGTGTACCATCAAGACAAGAGATGGACAGGAAAGATTCTAGCAGAGTGCACTATCAAGACAAGACATCTAAAATAGTATCTATAGGACATCTAAAATATTATTGATAGGACATCTAAAATAGTATCACTAGGACATTGAAAATAGTATCACTATGATATCTAAAATAGTATCACTAGGATATCTAAAATAGTATCACTAGGATATATAAAATAGTATCACTAGGATATCTAAAATAGTATCACTAGGATATCTAAAAAAAAGTATCACCTGGATATCTAAAATGGTATCACTAGGATATCTAAAATGGTATCACTAGGATATCTAAAATAGTATCACTAGGATATCTAAAAAAAGTATCACCTGGATATCTAAAATGGTATCACTAGGATATCTAAAATGGTATCACCAGGATATCTAAAATGGTATCACCAGGATAACTAAAATAGTATCACCAGGATATCTAAAATAGTATCACTAGGATATCTAAAATAGTATCACTAGGACATCTAAAATAGTATCACTAGCATATCTAAAATAATACCACTAGGATATCTAAAATAGTATCACTAGGATATCTAAAATAATATCACTAGGATATCTAAAACAATACCACTAGGATATCTAAAATAATACCACTAGGATATCTAAAATAGTATCACTAGGACATCCAGAATAGTATCACTAGAATATCTAAAATAGTATCACTATAAGATCTACAATAGTATCACTATGATATCTAAAATAGTATCACTAGGATATCTAACACAGTATCACTAGGATATCTAAAATAATATCACAATGATATCTAAAATATTATCTATAGGATATCTAAAATAGTATCACTAGGATATCTAAAATAGTATCACTATGATATCAAAAATATTATCTATAGGATATCTAAAATAAGAAAGTATTCAGTGGTGTACTGGAAGATGAGACAGGTCTGTATTTCAGAGCTAGCATTTGCTGATGATGTTGTCCTGATTGCTAAATCAGAGACACATCTCCAATCCAACCTGCAAGTCTGGAAGGAAGAGCTGGAGAAGAGAGGGATGGTCATAAGCAGCTCTAAAACAAAATCCATGGTGATATCACGAGAAGAAAGAAAACATCAGATTAAGTTGGGAGAACAGGTCCTGGAGCAGGTCGACCACTTTAAATATCTCGGAGCTATTATAGACCGAAAGGGGGGCATCAAAGAAGAGTTGGCCACTCGAAAAGCAGCGGCTGGGAGACTTTATCAGGCCATAAATCGAGGATTCCTCAGCAAGAAAGAGGTTGGTAAGAAAACGAAGATGGCTGTATACCGCTCCACCTATGTCCCAGTCTTGACATATGGATGCGAGTCATGGGCAATGACTACAACCCACAAAAGCCAGATCCAAACCTCAGAAATTAGGTATCTGAGGAAGGTGGTTGAAGTAACAAGAAGAGACATGGTCCGCAACCAGACGATACGTCAAGGCCTAAAATCCCACCCGCTGCAGACCCAAATAGAACAGTCCCAACTAAGATGGTTTGGCCATGTCTGCAGAATGGGAGAAGATCGGCTACCACGACAAGCATGGGAAACAAAGAGCCAGGGATCCAGACCTCCAGGATGACCCAGAGTCCGCTGGGAGGACAACATTAGACAATCTTTGAAGGACCGAGGACTAGAATGGAACCAGGCCAGGAAGAAGACAGCTGAAAGAATAGTCTGGCGCTCTCTCTTCCAAACCTCTACACCTCACGGTAGAAGGGGAACGACTAAGTAAGTAGGATATCCAAAATAGTATCACTAGGATATCTAAAATAATATCACTATGATATCTAAAATATTATCTATAGGATATCTACAATAGTATCACTAAGATTACCAAAATAGTATCAATATGATATCAAAAATAGTATCACCAGGATATCTAAAATAGTATCACTAGGATATCTAAAATAGTATCACTAGGACATCTAAAATATTATCTATAGGACATCTAAAATAGTAGCACTATGATATATAAAATAGTATTACTATGATATCTAAAATAATATTACTAGGATATCTAAAATAATACCACTAGGATATCTAAAATAGTATCACTAGGACATCCAGAATAGTATCCCTAGGACATCTAAAATAATATCACTAGAACATCTAAAATAATATCACTAGGACATCTAAAATAGTATCACTAGGATATCTAAAATAGTATCACTAGGATATCCAAAATAATATCACTAGGATATCTAAAATAATACCACTAGGATATCTAAAATAGTATCACTAGGACATCCAGAATAGTATCACTAGGACATCTAACATAATATCACTAGGATATCTAAAATAGTATCACTAGGATATCTAAAATAATATCACCAGGATATCTAAAATAGTATCACTAGGATATCTAAAATAGTATCAATATGATATCTAAAATAGTATCACTAGGATATCTAAAATAGTATCACTAAGATATCTAAAATAGTATCACTATAAGATCTACAATAGTATCACTATGATATCTAAAATAGTATCACTAGGATATCTAACACAGTATCGCTAGGATATCTAAAATAATATCACAATGATATCTAAAATATTATCTATAGGATATCTAAAATAGTATCACTAGGATATCTAAAATAGTATCACTATGATATCAAAAATATTATCTATAGGATATCTAAAATAAGAAAGTATTCAGTGGTGTACTGGAAGATGAGACAGGTCTGTATTTCAGAGCTAGCATTTGCTGATGATGTTGTCCTGATTGCTAAATCAGAGACACATCTCCAATCCAACCTGCAAGTCTGGAAGGAAGAGCTGGAGAAGAGAGGGATGGTCATAAGCAGCTCTAAAACAAAATCCATGGTGATATCACGAGAAGAAAGAAAACATCAGATTAAATTGGGAGAACAGGTCCTGGAGCAGGTCGACCACTTTAAATATCTCGGAGCTATTATAGACCGAAAGGGGGGCATCAAAGAAGAGTTGGCCACTCGAAAAGCAGCGGCTGGGAGACTTTATCAGGCCATAAATCGAGGATTCCTCAGCAAGAAAGAGGTTGGTAAGAAAACGAAGATGGCTGTATACCGCTCCACCTATGTCCCAGTCTTGACATATGGATGCGAGTCATGGGCAATGACTACAACCCACAAAAGCCAGATCCAAACCTCAGAAATTAGGTATCTGAGGAAGGTGGTTGAAGTAACAAGAAGAGACATGGTCCGCAACCAGACGATACGTCAAGGCCTAAAATCCCACCCGCTGCAGACCCAAATAGAACAGTCCCAACTAAGATGGTTTGGCCATGTCTGCAGAATGGGAGAAGATCGGCTACCACGACAAGCATGGGAAACAAAGAGCCAGGGATCCAGACCTCCAGGATGACCCAGAGTCCGCTGGGAGGACAACATTAGACAATCTTTGAAGGACCGAGGACTAGAATGGAACCAGGCCAGGAAGAAGACAGCTGAAAGAATAGTCTGGCGCTCTCTCTTCCAAACCTCTACACCTCACGGTAGAAGGGGAACGACTAAGTAAGTAGGATATCCAAAATAGTATCACTAGGATATCTAAAATAATATCACTATGATATCTAAAATATTATCTATAGGATATCTACAATAGTATCACTAGGATTACCAAAATAGTATCAATATGATATCAAAAATAGTATCACCAGGATATCTAAAATAGTATCACTAGGATATCTAAAATAGTATCACTAGGACATCTAAAATATTATCTATAGGACATCTAAAATAGTAGCACTATGATATATAAAATAGTATTACTATGATATCTAAAATAATATTACTAGGATATCTAAAATAATACCACTAGGATATCTAAAATAGTATCACTAGGACATCCAGAATAGTATCCCTAGGACATCTAAAATAATATCACTAGAACATCTAAAATAATATCACTAGGACATCTAAAATAGTATCACTAGGATATCTAAAATAGTATCACTAGGATATCCAAAATAATATCACTAGGATATCTAAAATAATACCACTAGGATATCTAAAATAGTATCACTAGGACATCCAGAATAGTATCACTAGGACATCTAACATAATATCACTAGGATATCTAAAATAGTATCACTAGGATATCTAAAATAATATCACCAGGATATCTAAAATAGTATCACTAGGATATCTAAAATAGTATCAATATGATATCTAAAATAGTATCACTAGGATATCTAAAATAGTATCACTAAGATATCTAAAATAGTATCACTATAAGATCTACAATAGTATCACTATGATATCTAAAATAGTATCACTAGGATATCTAACACAGTATCGCTAGGATATCTAAAATAATATCACAATGATATCTAAAATATTATCTATAGGATATCTAAAATAGTATCACTAGGATATCTAAAATAGTATCACTATGATATCAAAAATATTATCTATAGGATATCTAAAATAAGAAAGTATTCAGTGGTGTACTGGAAGATGAGACAGGTCTGTATTTCAGAGCTAGCATTTGCTGATGATGTTGTCCTGATTGCTAAATCAGAGACACATCTCCAATCCAACCTGCAAGTCTGGAAGGAAGAGCTGGAGAAGAGAGGGATGGTCATAAGCAGCTCTAAAACAAAATCCATGGTGATATCACGAGCAGAAAGAAAACATCAGATTAAATTGGGAGAACAGGTCCTGGAGCAGGTCGACCACTTTAAATATCTCGGAGCTATTATAGACCGAAAGGGGGGCATCAAAGAAGAGTTGGCCACTCGAAAAGCAGCGGCTGGGAGACTTTATCAGGCCATAAATCGAGGATTCCTCAGCAAGAAAGAGGTTGGTAAGAAAACGAAGATGGCTGTATACCGCTCCACCTATGTCCCAGTCTTGACATATGGATGCGAGTCATGGGCAATGACTACAACCCACAAAAGCCAGATCCAAACCTCAGAAATTAGGTATCTGAGGAAGGTGGTTGAAGTAACAAGAAGAGACATGGTCCGCAACCAGACGATACGTCAAGGCCTAAAATCCCACCCGCTGCAGACCCAAATAGAACAGTCCCAACTAAGATGGTTTGGCCATGTCTGCAGAATGGGAGAAGATCGGCTACCACGACAAGCATGGGAAACAAAGAGCCAGGGATCCAGACCTCCAGGATGACCCAGAGTCCGCTGGGAGGACAACATTAGACAATCTTTGAAGGACCGAGGACTAGAATGGAACCAGGCCAGGAAGAAGACAGCTGAAAGAATAGTCTGGCGCTCTCTCTTCCAAACCTCTACACCTCACGGTAGAAGGGGAACGACTAAGTAAGTAGGATATCCAAAATAGTATCACTAGGATATCTAAAATAATATCACTATGATATCTAAAATATTATCTATAGGATATCTACAATAGTATCACTAGGATTACCAAAATAGTATCAATATGATATCAAAAATAGTATCACCAGGATATCTAAAATAGTATCACTAGGATATCTAAAATAGTATCACTAGGACATCTAAAATATTATCTATAGGACATCTAAAATAGTAGCACTATGATATATAAAATAGTATTACTATGATATCTAAAATAATATTACTAGGATATCTAAAATAATACCACTAGGATATCTAAAATAGTATCACTAGGACATCCAGAATAGTATCCCTAGGACATCTAAAATAATATCACTAGAACATCTAAAATAATATCACTAGGACATCTAAAATAGTATCACTAGGATATCTAAAATAGTATCACTAGGATATCCAAAATAATATCACTAGGATATCTAAAATAATACCACTAGGATATCTAAAATAGTATCACTAGGACATCCAGAATAGTATCACTAGGACATCTAACATAATATCACTAGGATATCTAAAATAGTATCACTAGGATATCTAAAATAATATCACCAGGATATCTAAAATAGTATCACTAGGATATCTAAAATAGTATCAATATGATATCTAAAATAGTATCACTAGGATATCTAAAATAGTATCACTAAGATATCTAAAATAGTATCACTATAAGATCTACAATAGTATCACTATGATATCTAAAATAGTATCACTAGGATATCTAACACAGTATCGCTAGGATATCTAAAATAATATCACAATGATATCTAAAATATTATCTATAGGATATCTAAAATAGTATCACTAGGATATCTAAAATAGTATCACTATGATATCAAAAATATTATCTATAGGATATCTAAAATAAGAAAGTATTCAGTGGTGTACTGGAAGATGAGACAGGTCTGTATTTCAGAGCTAGCATTTGCTGATGATGTTGTCCTGATTGCTAAATCAGAGACACATCTCCAATCCAACCTGCAAGTCTGGAAAGAAGAGCTGGAGAAGAGAGGGATGGTCATAAGCAGCTCTAAAACAAAATCCATGGTGATATCACGAGAAGAAAGAAAACATCAGATTAAATTGGGAGAACAGGTCCTGGAGCAGGTCGACCACTTTAAATATCTCGGAGCTATTATAGACCGAAAGGGGGGCATCAAAGAAGAGTTGGCCACTCGAAAAGCAGCGGCTGGGAGACTTTATCAGGCCATAAATCGAGGATTCCTCAGCAAGAAAGAGGTTGGTAAGAAAACGAAGATGGCTGTATACCGCTCCACCTATGTCCCAGTCTTGACATATGGATGCGAGTCATGGGCAATGACTACAACCCACAAAAGCCAGATCCAAACCTCAGAAATTAGGTATCTGAGGAAGGTGGTTGAAGTAACAAGAAGAGACATGGTCCGCAACCAGACGATACGTCAAGGCCTAAAATCCCACCCGCTGCAGACCCAAATAGAACAGTCCCAACTAAGATGGTTTGGCCATGTCTGCAGAATGGGAGAAGATCGGCTACCACGACAAGCATGGGAAACAAAGAGCCAGGGATCCAGACCTCCAGGATGACCCAGAGTCCGCTGGGAGGACAACATTAGACAATCTTTGAAGGACCGAGGACTAGAATGGAACCAGGCCAGGAAGAAGACAGCTGAAAGAATAGTCTGGCGCTCTCTCTCTTCCAAACCTCTACACCTCACGGTAGAAGGGGAACGACTAAGTAAGTAGGATATCCAAAATAGTATCACTAGGATATCTAAAATAATATCACTATGATATCTAAAATATTATCTATAGGATATCTACAATAGTATCACTAGGATTACCAAAATAGTATCAATATGATATCAAAAATAGTATCACCAGGATATCTAAAATAGTATCACTAGGATATCTAAAATAGTATCACTAGGACATCTAAAATATTATCTATAGGACATCTAAAATAGTAGCACTATGATATATAAAATAGTATTACTATGATATCTAAAATAATATTACTAGGATATCTAAAATAATACCACTAGGATATCTAAAATAGTATCACTAGGACATCCAGAATAGTATCCCTAGGACATCTAAAATAATATCACTAGAACATCTAAAATAATATCACTAGGACATCTAAAATAGTATCACTAGGATATCTAAAATAGTATCACTAGGATATCCAAAATAATATCACTAGGATATCTAAAATAATACCACTATTATATCTAAAATAGTATCACTAGGACATCCAGAATAGTATCACTAGGACATCTAACATAATATCACTAGGATATCTAAAATAGTATCACTAGGATATCTAAAATAATATCACCAGGATATCTAAAATAGTATCACTAGGATATCTAAAATAGTATCAATATGATATCTAAAATAGTATCACTAGGATATCTAAAATAGTATCACTAAGATATCTAAAATAGTATCACTATAAGATCTACAATAGTATCACTATGATATCTAAAATAGTATCACTAGGATATCTAACACAGTATCACTAGGATATCTAAAATAATATCACAATGATATCTAAAATATTATCTATAGGATATCTAAAATAGTATCACTAGGATATCTAAAATAGTATCACTATGATATCAAAAATATTATCTATAGGATATCTAAAATAAGAAAGTATTCAGTGGTGTACTGGAAGATGAGACAGGTCTGTATTTCAGAGCTAGCATTTGCTGATGATGTTGTCCTGATTGCTAAATCAGAGACACATCTCCAATCCAACCTGCAAGTCTGGAAGGAAGAGCTGGAGAAGAGAGGGATGGTCATAAGCAGCTCTAAAACAAAATCCATGGTGATATCACGAGCAGAAAGAAAACATCAGATTAAATTGGGAGAACAGGTCCTGGAGCAGGTCGACCACTTTAAATATCTCGGAGCTATTATAGACCGAAAGGGGGGCATCAAAGAAGAGTTGGCCACTCGAAAAGCAGCGGCTGGGAGACTTTATCAGGCCATAAATCGAGGATTCCTCAGCAAGAAAGAGGTTGGTAAGAAAACGAAGATGGCTGTATACCGCTCCACCTATGTCCCAGTCTTGACATATGGATGCGAGTCATGGGCAATGACTACAACCCACAAAAGCCAGATCCAAACCTCAGAAATTAGGTATCTGAGGAAGGTGGTTGAAGTAACAAGAAGAGACATGGTCCGCAACCAGACGATACGTCAAGGCCTAAAATCCCACCCGCTGCAGACCCAAATAGAACAGTCCCAACTAAGATGGTTTGGCCATGTCTGCAGAATGGGAGAAGATCGGCTACCACGACAAGCATGGGAAACAAAGAGCCAGGGATCCAGACCTCCAGGATGACCCAGAGTCCGCTGGGAGGACAACATTAGACAATCTTTGAAGGACCGAGGACTAGAATGGAACCAGGCCAGGAAGAAGACAGCTGAAAGAATAGTCTGGCGCTCTCTCTTCCAAACCTCTACACCTCACGGTAGAAGGGGAACGACTAAGTAAGTAGGATATCCAAAATAGTATCACTAGGATATCTAAAATAATATCACTATGATATCTAAAATATTATCTATAGGATATCTACAATAGTATCACTAGGATTACCAAAATAGTATCAATATGATATCAAAAATAGTATCACCAGGATATCTAAAATAGTATCACTAGGATATCTAAAATAGTATCACTAGGACATCTAAAATATTATCTATAGGACATCTAAAATAGTAGCACTATGATATATAAAATAGTATTACTATGATATCTAAAATAATATTACTAGGATATCTAAAATAATACCACTAGGATATCTAAAATAGTATCACTAGGACATCCAGAATAGTATCCCTAGGACATCTAAAATAATATCACTAGAACATCTAAAATAATATCACTAGGACATCTAAAATAGTATCACTAGGATATCTAAAATAGTATCACTAGGATATCCAAAATAATATCACTAGGATATCCAGAATAGTATCATTAGGACATTTAAAATAGTATCACTAGGATATCTAAAATAGTATCACTAGGATATCTAAAATTATATCACTAGGATATCTAAAATAGTATCACTAGGATATCTAAAATAATATCACTAGGATATCTAAAATAGTATCACTAGGATATCCAGAATAATATCATTAGGACATCTAAAATAGTATCACTAGGACATCTAAAATAGTATCACTATAATATCTAAAATTGTATCACTAGGATATCTAAAATAGTATCACTAGGATATCTAAAATAGTATCAATATGATATCTAAAATAGTATCACTAGGATATCTAAAATAGTATCACTAGGATATCTAAAATAGTATCACTATGATATCTAAAATAGTGTCACTATGATATCTAAAATAGTATCACTAGGATATCTAAAAAATATCACTATGATATCTAAAATATTATCTATAGGATATCTACAATAGTATCACTAGGATTACCAAAATAGTATCACTATGGTATCAAAAATAGTATCACTAGAATATCTAAAATAGTATCACTAGGACATCTAAAATATTATCTATAGGACATCTAAAATAGCATCACTAGGACATCTAAAATAGTATCACTAGGACATCTAAAATAGTATCACTATGATATCTAAAATAGTATCACTAGGATATCTAAAATAGTATCACTAGGACATCTAAAATAATAACACTAGGATATCTAAAATAGTATCACTATGATATCTAAAATAGTATCACTAGGACATCTAAAATAATATCACTAGGATATTTAAAATAGTATCTATAGGACATCTAAAGTATTATCTATAGGACATCTAAAATAATATCACTAGGATATCTAAAATATTATCTATAGGACATCTAAAAATATTATCTATAAGATATCTAAAATAGTATCTATAGGACATCTAAAATATTATCTATAGGATATCTAAAATAGTATCACTATGATATCTAAAATATTATCTATAGGATATCTAAAATAATATCACTATGATATCTAAAATAGTATCTATAGGACATCTAAAAATATTATCTATAGGATATCTAAAATAATATCACTATGATATCTAAAATAATATCTATAGGACATCTAAAATATTATCTATAGGATTGTGGCCGTTGATAGTATTAGAGGTTCGGACCACTGCCCTTTCAGTAGATAGTATGTTGTAAGGTAAATACGAAAACTTCCTTCTCTCAGACTCTACATTTTCTCATACCCACTGTTGATCAAATCGAATTCACCCGAAAAACAGCAGTGAAAATATCAAATGTCAAACTTTATTAACATAAGTTGATAAATGGGTAAAAATGTTTTTTTTCCATGTTTTTTTTCTTCATATATCTCTTGGTATATCTCACTGAGAGAAAACTGGCCTTACCACCAGGGCTGTCACTTTGCCAAGACTACTTCTATTTTTCTTTTCTGATCTGACCTTGTCTGCTGAGCTACACATGCTAGTAATAGATCAAAATTGTTCAACATACCTGGTTTTGTTTTTATAGAAATACACTTTTTCCTTTCACAACCATCTTGTCCTCAGAAAAAAATGCTATCACAAAAATACTGTCGTACACCAATTTATGATAAGTAATGTACTGAGCGGTTTCTATCACTCTTTAACTCACAGCACATTTGTGCTGACCACCTACGCTGAGCGCGTTCGATATCCAACTTTAACACTTGGGAGAAAACCCTTTTCTCTCCCTACGCCTAGCGCGTCTCAATCTCAACTGCCTAATCCCCGTTCTAGCATTTCTTCGTTCACCCCTAAAATGTGTTCACACATCCCAATTTTCCCGTGCGTACTTTTGTTTCTCAACTCACTAAAACCTGCAAGGGACTTAATTCTACGTTATCTCCCTTTGATGATTTAACTGAACACCATACTCTCTTCTTTAAAGCTTACAACCAGATCATTACATGCTAATCTTCTCAACCATAACTGAGAACCCACTAAATCTGCTTAACCCTAATTCAACACTTTCATCTACCAACCGTAATATGCGGAGTTTCCTCTCTTTTCTCAAAGCATTCATTCACTCATTTTATCTCCCTTCAACTAAGACAAATAGTCTGTATCCAAATCCATTCATATTTCCTAAACCACTTTTCTACACTCTTTTACTTTACTAAAACCAAACCACCGTTCACAGGATATCTAAAATAGTATCACTAGGATATCTAAAATAATATCACTATATCTAAAATAGTATCACTATGATATCTAAAATAGTATCACTATGATATCTAAAATAGTATCACTATGATATCTAAAATAGTATCACTATGATATCTAAAATAGTATCACTATGATATCTAAAATAGTATCACTATGATATCTAAAATAGTATCACTATGATATCTAAAATAGTACCACTATGATATCTAAAATAGTATCACTATGATATCTAAAATAGTATCACTATGATATCTAAAATAGTATCACTAGGACATCTAAAATATTATCTATAGGATATCTAAAATAGTATCACTAGGATATCTAAAATAATATCACTATGATATCTAAAATAGTATCACTAGGATATCTAAAATAATATCACTATGATATCTAAAATAGTATCACTATGATATCTAAAATGACTAAACAAATTGAAATGATTGACAACATTACATACAATATTTAACTTTTACCTTTCCGTTTGACTGCAGTGTTCATAAATGCTGATGTTGGACATGACACAAATGGAGAGATCAGCATATAGCATTACAAGACAGTGTGTGTTTTAGCATCTCCAGAGTAAGAGAAACAGAGATAGTAAAACACATGAAGAAGAGATTAGGAGACAGATATGACAGGGATAAAGAAAACATGGAATAACTAGAATGGACAGCACAGCACAGGACAGAAGGACCTAACATGTTTTTGATCAAGGTATACACTCCAACAGGTGACAGTTTACTGCAGTAACCCAATACCTTCTGAATTTTAAAAACAAGCCAAGCTTTGATCTCAGACCATACAGGAGAAATAAAAGATCTGGAACCCTGTTCTCTACTAGGCATGTTGTACAAGGTAACAGAGAAGGCCTGGCACAACCTGCAAAAACTGTAGCCACTTTGAGAAGAAGAATCTGCAAGATATGATTTTTATGAGTGTCCATGTTGTGTCATTTTAGATTCAGAAATGCAACACTTTATATAATTCCGGGTCATACAAAACCAACTTACTTCACAGTAACAAACAAAGCACATAAATACGAGAAATGATCGTATAACTCTGTGGTTTACTGCATAGTGGAGAAGCCCAGATCCAAACTTTAACGGGCTTTGAAAGTCCATCATCTGTCTCGAATAAATACCATGAAAGCCCATGCAATATTATCTGAAAAAAAAAAAAAAATATATATATAAAATATATTATATATATATATATATATATATATATATATATATATATATATATATATATATATATATATATATATATATAGTGGTATTACTGTATTCACTCTACTAAGAAGCAATTTTTACTTCAAGAACTGCTACCCAAATACAATAATACCCTGTTTAGTGCTCAGATACATTCCTGGAAAATGGTGCACTAAACGGCACTCTACAGCGTCATTGTAACCAGGGTCTGCAACTGGGCAATCATGTCCTACCGGTAGACCACAGGGGATGATTTGGTAGATCTTTAGGGGATAGAGGGTGTAAATAGAAGAATTTTTAAGCTGAAGAAATTTCATAATTTCCCACCAACATTTAAAAACATGAAATCCCCAGGATTAAAGGTATTTTTTCGTCATTCCCACTGACAATACATGAACCACCTTCCTAAACATTGACTTTATTCATGAACTGCATCAGCTACAAATGCTGTATTTTCCACTGAGTGAAGTTAATAATCAGTAAAATTTCATTTAGTTTGAACTGTCTAAAACTCTGGCAAGGAATTGGAGCAAGCAGATAGTAGAGCAAGGCTTTTGACAGCATTCACAGGGACAGCCTATGGAAAATACTGAGGGCTTGTGGAATTCCCAGCTGCATTGTTTCCATCATAGAAAGCCTCTATGCTAACTTTACATGTAGTGTTGGGCAGAGCAACCTAACTTTTGAGGTGAAGACAGGAGTACCCCATATCAACAACTTTATTTTTGACAGTCATGGACTAGGTGGTACACCAGATGGCAGTCTGGGAGGAATTAGATGGACAGCGTTTTCTGTGCTGGATGATCTGTTGCTTGCAGATGACACTGCACTGCTCGCACATTCACATCAACACATCCAAGAAAAAACAGACTGAATGGGTATAGCCAGAGGGTGGGTCAGGGCATCAGTCTAGGGAAGACAGAGGTCATGACACACAATGTGGGCAGTCCAATGGGGAACCAGAGGCTGGAACAGATGGACACATTTACATGCCTAGAATGCATAGTAACACCAGACGGCAGAACAAGCACAGACATCAGGAACACAATGAATAAAGCGAGAAAAGCTTTGCTAGTCTCAACATCATCTGGAAGTCTTCCCAGTACAGCACAAACACCAAGCTAAGATTCAAGGTGGAAGCAGTTTGTTGCTGCCCTACAAGACACCAACAGGCATGATGGCCACTGACTGCTTTGACTGTCGGGAGCTAAGGATCAAAGAAGAAGAAGATAGTACAGGAGAGATAAGAGTTACATGTAGGATGTACTTATTACTAATTCTTAAAACTCTGAAACCTGAAAACAAACATGATTTTATCATGGTAGATATTTAGACAGCTCAGTGTTTCTAAAGCAGATTCCTTCAGCCTCTAAGTTGCCAACAGCTGCCCTATTATAACACAGCATAAATGGAGATGTGATCCTGAACAGTTATTTTTAAGACAGAGGGTGAGCAGGAGACTCAAGATGTATGTAGTTGTACGGCACCATTCTAGTCTAGCCAACCAGGAGACTCAAGATGTATGTAGTTGTACGGCACCATTCTAGTCTAGCCAACCAGGAGACTCAAGATGTATGTAGTTGTACGGCACCATTCTAGTCTAGCCAACCAGGAGACTCAAGATGTATGTAGTTGTACGGCACCATTCTAGTCTAGCCAACCAGGAGACTCAAGATGTATGTAGTTGTATGGCACCATTCTAGTCTAGCCAACCTATCTCTCCATCACTGAAATTATGATAAAACGTTTATAAACATTCACTGACAAAAAAAGGGGGGTGTGTGAGATTGGAAAAGTTGGGTGGACGGAGGAAAACTTTTGCAGACAGTGCTCTTAATCAGCTGACTCACTAGTGCACCCACCTTGTAGGCCAGCGTTCTGAACGTTTTGAACGCATGTTTTTCCGTGTACGGTTTTTTAATGTAGAATTTTAGTGCAAGAATGAGGTCAAGACGGCGTACAAGAACAATGACTGGAAACCAGTCATCAGAGGTCACACATATATGCATATTACAATGAAGATAATCTCAAGAATTTTGAGAATAACCACATGTACTCGAGTTGTTATTGTTGTTATTGTTGAACAGAATCGACATCACTGCACTCCGGGCAAACCCATAGGTGCTCAGTCTCCCTCAGTATATGTCAAAGAGTGTGAATGCTAACTGTTCCTGTAGCTAGCTGGTTGTAAACACGACGGATGCATCCTCTCATACGTCCATCTCTGCTAGCCTTACGTTTGATGCATAATTCCAACAGTCTTAACCTTGATGATTCATCTATTGCAGTGTCATTCTCTAATAGGTGATCATTAATTGTTCTCAGTATATATCCCTTATCCATATCCAGTGTCCTCACTGTGGGTGCTCTTGCTGCGAGTCTGTCAGCTCTCTCATTACCACATACCCCTGCATGACCAGGACAGTAAATCCACACCTGCTCTTGTAGAATCGAAGCTTCTATGAATGTTTTCCATTCATGCCGCAACCAACCACTTAGAACCTTTCGAAGCATGGACTGAGAGTCCGACACAATGACTGCCTTTGTGAATGAAGTTTCAGATATCCACCTTAAGGCTGCAGTGACTGCCTTTACCTCCATTCTCAAGCTGGAAGTCGTTATTTTGTAAGCCCCGCTATGTTCCGCGATGATTCTGCCCTTTACCCTAGCACAGAAGCCCCAGCCTGATTTCTCACCATGGATCACAGACCCATCAGTATACAAAATGGCATCATTATCCCCCGCGTGATCATGTATCAGTTGAATAATTTCCAGTTCTGCTTTTCCATTGCCCCAAGTTCTACACTCTCTACCAAGGCTGATGATGACTTGCTGGTAATTAATCCAGTTCTCATCTGACATACTCCACTCTTCCCCTTTGAATATGTTTTCAACTGTGGCCACCTGGTTGATATTTGTCTCTGCCTGTGCCATTCATGACATCCCTCTCTTTATTCTTGCTCCCTTAATGTCAGCTATGTTTCCATGCAGCGGGTGCCGTTTGCCTGCGATCAAATGTAACTCCAAGGTATTTCAGCTTCTCTTGCCGTTCAATTTTCTGTCCATTGAGAGTGATATCTGGGAGGTCTGTTTTCACAATAGAGTTGTTCAAGGAGCACAACACCATGCAGGCCTTGTTGGGATTGACTTTGGAGCCAGTTTCCTCGCACCATTTAGACACCTCCTGTAGTGTCCCATGTATGCTATTAACCATTTCTTGTTGGTCAGAGAAAGTTGTATAAATGAGTATGCCATCAGCAAAAGTCAGTGTTCGTCCTAACTTAGTTGGCTGAATGGTGGCTACTTTCGCTGTATTGATATTAAACAGCACCTGTGATAGTGGAGAACCCTGGGGTAATCCCAGGCAAATAGGCACTGGGTCTGATGTCCATGTTCCCAAGCGAAATGCCACTGATCTCTCAGTTAAGGCAGCTGCTATCAATTTTGTAAGCGGGTTAACACTGTAAGCCATTACACAGTTTATTAATATTGCAAAGTTCACACTGTTATAAGCATCATCTCATCTCAACCCGTAACCCATCATGGGTCGTAGGGGTGCCATGGTGGAAGCATCAGCAGACAGGGTCCTCCACTGCTCTCTATCCTCAGCAATGCGTACAAGTGTGGAAAAATCGTGTCCTGCCCATTCTTTGATGTTATCAGCCCAGGATTTTCTTTGCCTTCCTCTTCTCCGTTTACCTTCGACTGTTCCCTGGAGAATCGTTTTCGAAAGGGAGTCATGACGAGTTACATGCCCAAACCAGGCAAGCTTTCGACGTTTCACTACTGACAAAAGCGGTTCTTGGTGGCCTGCATAGGTGTTTATTTTCTCTCTAACATAGACATTTGTTTTGTGCTCTTTATAGCAAATGCGCAAAATTCTTCTATAACATTTATACTCGAAAGCCTGAATCCTTCGCTCCGTATCTGCAGTGAGTGTCCAGCCCTCACACCCATACAAGAGAACAGATAATACAAGTGATTTGTATAATTTGATCTTCACAGGAAAACTGATGTTACTTTTCCAGATCACATTCAGCCTTGTCATGGCAGCTGAGGCCATCTCGTCTTGTCTTGATTTCTTTACTTCCATCACTACATATAGTGGACCCGAGATATTTAAAGGTGTTAACTTCTTCTAACATTTGCCCATTTAACGTAATGTTGGTCGGAACATGTTTCTTATGGCTATTCACCAATATCTTGCTTTTTTCTATATTAATTTCCATCCTATACGTTCTTGTTACTTTCTCCAGTCTAGAGGTAAGGTCTTGAAGTTCTGATTCTGTTCCAGCTATAAGATCGATATCATCAGCAAAACGTAGGTTGCAAAGAGGTCGGCCTCCAATCGATATGGTTGTTTTATAATCGTAGAGAGCCTCCTGCATAATATGTTCTAGATATATATTAAAGAGCACTGGGGACAAGATACATCCCTGGCGAACTCCTAGAGTTGTTTTGAAAAATTCTCCAATGTCACTGCTTGCAAAAACAGCACTGCTTGCGTCCTTGTATAGTGCTTCAATGATATCTATGATGTTGGTATCAAAATTGAATTTTCTCATTATGTGCCATAAGCCTTCATGCCAGACTCGATCGAAGGCTTTTGTGAAATCGATGAAATTATGGTATAAATCGTGTTGATGCTGGAGATGTTTTTCGATCAGTAATATTGAAGATTTGTTCTGAGGTACTTCTTTTTGGTCTAAAGCCAGCCTGTTCCTCGGACAAGATTTCTTCTGATTTCTGTTTTATTCTGTTCAAAAGTATCCTTAACATCACCTTACTTGGATGACTAATAAGGCTAATGGTTCTGTAGTTATTGCACATTTTTAGATTTACTTTCTTTAGAAGCAGTATTACTAATGACTGTGTCCACTCTTTTGGCCAATTTTTTGTACTCCATATCTTCTGGCAAATTGTTGTCATGATTTTTACTATATCTGGTCCTCCATATTTCAAGAGCTCTGCTGGGATATTATCCACACCCGGTGACTTCCGTCCTTTCATCGAACATATAGCCTCTTCCACTTCTTCCCGTAATATTGCTGCATTTCCGAGTTCCATGTTTTCGCACTTAATGTTGTTTAATATGCTATAGTCAGTGTCGAGTTTAGTTATATAATTCTTTACAATATTCTGTCCATATTCTAGGTCAATTGCTACAGCAACCATTTCTTGCTTATCCTGGAACCCATCGTACACATCATAAGCAAAAGTTCCAGTGTTACCCCATGTTACTTTCATGGGCCTATAGCTGCCGAGAGTATCAGGTAGGATCTGTGCATGTTTTAGGTGATTCATTATTTTTCGTGCTACTATCTTTCTAGTAGTTTACTGTAGACATTCTGCCTTGTAATAATTATGTAGCTGCTGAGAAGTGTGGGGTCTATACCGGGTTTAGGAAGTGGTCGTAGGTAACTATGCAGCTAGTCTTCTGGGACCTCGGCATTCTGTATGCTATTGTTGAAATCACTCACCACACTTTTAATGCCTGTGTCATCCAGCTGTTTAATGTGGTGATACTGTACACCATCAGAACCTGGGGCAGTGTTCCTACTTGATTCTAAAGTGCACATAACGTCTTCTTCGGATATGAGGTCGCAATATATGTCGCCTCTTCTGTTGCTTCCCAGAATACAGTCTTTAATTTCTTGGCGGGCAGCTTTGTCACCTTTATCTGTCTGAGTCATATAGCTCGAGTAATGTATGTCCCTTTTCGGCATTGATCTTCAGGCTTATTCCTGCCGAGCTGAGAATATTAGGAATTGATTGGCCTGTACTTTTCCTTCTCATTCTGCGATGTAAGAACCAGAATTTCTGAAGTGTTTTGTCAGTGCCAACCTGTGTCACAAAGCCCTCCCACACTGTGTCTTTGGCTTCTCTTGCCAAGCTCTTGAAAGTATTGATGGCTCTTTGCTTTTTCTCCTTAAAATCTTCCACCTCTTTATAATTCATTGTCCTTCTCTTCAGTGATATTCGCCATAACTTTGTCGCTCTTTCCTTTTCCAGCCATGCTGTCTCTACTGTCTCATTTCACCAGGGCGGTTGTGTAAAAGGTGTACGAGTTGTCTTTTCTTTCACAATTTGATGCAATATACGCACAGGGCTACTACTATATACTATTATATACTACTATATACAGGGCTACTACTTATATAAGTATAAATCGAGAAATGTACTTCCATTTTGAACTTTCAAAAACATACCCCTGACTATACCATGGACATTCAAGTTAAAAAAAAAACAACAGATTCATGAAATTGGGCAGTGTTGAACAGGAAGTGGGTATCTGGTGGATGGATCAACCGTATGTCATCAACAAGGTGTAATTTTGAGAAGATGCTATGGTTATATGCTCCTTGCATATATAAGGTGAGGTTTCTTGAGAGAGTGTTATGGGTAATGTGAATGCATTGTAAGTCGAGTTAAATGTTTATGAGCTCCATGTGATATTCTTGCATGAGTAGCTGAACTCCTGATTGTTATGACATGTGACTAAAGTAGAAGTTATTATTGGCTAGAGTTAGCCTGACGTGTGGAAGGTTAAAAGGTTATGAAGTTTATATAAGGGGAGTTGAAAAAAGTAGTTGAAGGGATCAGACGTGTCCCAGGGTAGCTCTTGTGTGTGAGAAGAGCATGTGTCTGTTGTGTGGTTTTTGTTGTTGCAAGGGTCGATGCTGTTTCTGATCTTGGAAGTTGTTGTAGTGCCAGAAGTGATGTTAGTATTATTTGAGTGCTGGAAGGTCGTCGAGATAGACTGGCAGTTTCTTGTACCTTTAAGTACCTCATCCATATGGCATGTACTAGCGGTGATTATATTATGTCAAGATTGACCTGGTCTTTGAGTTTAATTATTTATTGCTATGTACAGTGTGAAAACTTGTCCTCTAGACAACGTAGCCGCTGTTGTTGTTAGCTTAGTGATAACAGCGAGGACGTTGTTGTCAGGGTTAAACAAGTGAGTTGTTCTCCTCCTGCGGTAGTAAGCACCTTTCTTTTATCTCATGACATTTTGGGCGCTTGTTAATGGATTTTTCTGATCCCGAGGCTGCTTTTAAGAGCCCCCCCCCCCCCCCCCCCCCCTTTTCTCTTGTGAAGCAGTGTCACTTATGTTCAGAATCTTGCAAGGGTTTAAATCAGCCGGTGTTTATTGTTAGTTTCCACATAGTTTACAGTTTCATCTTGTTAGCACAGAGTCAATTAATCAGTTAGTGAGCAAGTATTATTGTGAGTTGTCGTTGACAGTCATGCAGAACGAGGTTTGTTATTCATCTGAAGTTAGATCAGTGGTGACATTTTTTGTTAAATGACGGGCTGTTTCACTTTCTCACCATGTAGTAGGTTGTTTGAGCAGTGTTAAAAGTGTCAGTTGTAGGAATTTATTTGAGTTGTGTTGCAGGAGCAACTCCGCCTAGGCCGGTCCCAAGCCCGGCTGAAAAAAGGAGGAGGGCGGCCTGCATGGAGGCCGTAAGGAGGCAGCCCCTCCACCATGCAAAGGCACAACAGGCCAATCACCTGTTTGCTTTAAAACATGATTACGCGAACTACAAGAGAGAAAACCGGACTGATTCTAAAGGCGACGAACTGAAACGGACTACGGACTACGACTTATGGAACATGGAACACAAGAAGTATAAATGGGAAAGAAGAGGAGCTGGTGGAAGAGATGAGGAAAGTAAAATTAGAAATCCTGGCTATAACAGAAACAAAGAAAAAGGGACAAGGAGTCATGGATCTCGATGGCAACACGCTGCTCTACAGTGGTGTACCCACATCTGAAAGAGCTAAAGGGGGCGTGGGTTGCATTGTGGCCAAAAACCAGAAAGATAGTATCAAGGGATGGAACTTTGTCTCTGAGCGCATTATGGTTGCAAAACTAAAAGAAGGAGAAACCACAGTCAACCTGGTCATAGTACATGGGCCAAATGAGGATGAGAGAGCAGAGGTCAAGGAGGAATTCTTCGAGCTGCTTCAAAGGACAGTGGATGACTGCCTAGATGAAATTATCATGCTCGGAGATTTCAATGCCAGAGTTGGAAATGACCATGCTAGATGGGGTGGAGTTATTGGAAGATATGGAGAAGATACTCTCAATGACAATGGAAAGCGACTCCTTAGATTCTGCAGTGAGCAAAATCTGATCATTACAAACACAAAGTTCCCCCATAAGCGCATACATGCATACACTAGATGTGAACCATCAAAGAATGAGAAGTCAGTGATCGACTATGCCATTGTTAGGAGGAGCTCATTCAAATATGTCCGGGATGCTAGAGTCTGGAGGGGGCCAGAGATTGGAAGTGATCACTACCTGCTTACAATCAAAAGAACAACTGAAAGAGTTGCTCAGCCTAGGAACTGCCCAACATCACGCAAGAAACCAAGTAAACAAACGGGAGAAATGAGCATTAAGACCTACAAGCTGAGAGAGCCAGAAATTAAGACCAGATATCAGGGGTTTATTGCTACAGTGATGAGAAACACAGAACCTGATGACTTGGAAACCCTCTGGCTTAAATTCAAGGACATCATAAAGACAGCTGCTGCAGAAGCATGTGGTGAAGTCCGACTTGGAAACAAGAGAAAGAGGACACCTTGGTGGACAGAGGAAGTCAAAGAGAAAATAAGAGATAAGAAAATGGCATGGAAACAATACTTTGGAGCTAAAAACACAGCAGGACAAATAGAAAAATATAGAGAATATGTGATACTTAGAACAGAAGCAAAGAACAAGGTGCTAGCAGCAAAACAGAAGTCCTGGGAAGAATTTGGAGAAAAGCTAGAAAAAGATGCGCAAGAAAACCAGAAATTGTTTTATAAGACCCTAAAGAACATGAGGAAGGAAAAACAATGCCCTCTCAAATTTATAAAGGACAAGCAAGGCAAATTGCTTACTGCCCCGAAAGAAGTAATGGAAAGATGGAAAGAATATTTCTCAGAACTCCTTGATGGTGAGCAAGGTCAAACATCAGAAATGATAACCACTAGCATAGAAGAGGAAACCAATGGTGATGAAGATGACATAAAGATGGAAGAACTGAAGGCAGCACTGGAGAAAATCAAGATGGGCAAAGCAGCAAGGCATGATGGTATAACACCATAAATGGTTAAGTACACTGGAGCATCAGGTGACCTATTACTCTTACGGGTCCTACAGGCAGCGTGGTGCAACAAGACCATACCAAAGGATTGGGAGATTGCCATCATAACACCAATTTTAAAAAAAGGTGACAATCGACAATGTGGAAACCACAGAGGCATATCCCTTCTCAGTGTCCCTGGTAAAATCTACTCTAGAATCCTAGAGCAGAGACTCCGACGCCTAGCTGAGCCACAATTGGATGAGATCCAGTGCAGATTCCGAGCAAACCGAAGTACTCAAGACCTAATCTTCACACTCAGACAGCTGAGTGAAAAGGCCCTTGAGTATAAGAGTGAGATCCATCTTTGTTTCATAGATCTGGAAAAGGCGTTTGACAGGGTCCCCTGGAGCAAACTTTGGGACTGTTTGGCAAGGAAGAACATTCCAGCACCTCTGATTCATACTATACAGAACTTCTACATGTCTTGCAGAAATTATGTGAGGACAGCAAACCATAAGTCAGAAGAGTTCAGGACCACCACTGGTGTAAGACAAGGTGATATCCTGTCACCTTATCTTTTCATACTCCTCATGGACGATGTTATCAAGGCATGTAAGGAAAGAACAAGAAAGTATTCAGTGAGGTACTGGAAGATGAGACAGGTATGTATTTCAGAGCTGGCATTTGCTGATGATGTTGCCCTGATTGCTAAATCAGAGGCACATCTCCAATCCAACCTTCAAGTCTGGAAGGAAGAGCTGGAGAAGAGAGGGATGGTCATAAGCAGCTCTAAAACAAAATCCATGGTGATATCACGAGAAGAAAGAAGACATCAGATTAAGCTGGGAGAACAGGTCCTGGAGCAGGTCGACCACTTTAAATATCTCGGAGCTATTATAGACCGAAAGGGAGGCATCAAAGAAGAGTTGGCCACTCGAAAAGCAGCAGCTGGGAGACTTTTTCAGGCCATAAATCGATGATTCTTCAGCAAGAGAGAGGTTGGTAAGAAAACGAAGATGGCTGTATACCGCTCCACCTATGTCCCAGTCTTGACATATGGATATGAGTCATGGGCAATGACTACAACCCACAAAAGCCAGATCCAAACCTCAGAAATGAGGTATCTGAGGAAGGTGGTTGAAGTAACAAGAAGAGACATGGTCCGCAACCAGATACATCAAGGCCTAAAATCCCACCCCCCTGCACACCCAAGTAGAACAGTGCCAACTAAGATGGTTTGGCCATGTCTGCAGAATGGGAGAAGATCGGCTACCACGACAAGCATGGGAAACAAAGAGCCAGGGATCCAGACCCCCAGGACGACCCAGAGTCCGCTGGGAGGACAACATTAGACAATCTTTGAAGGACCGAGGACTAGAATGGAACCAGGCCAGGAGGAAGACAGCCGATAGGATAGTCTGGCGCTCTCTTTTCCAAACCTCTACACCTCACGGTAGACGGGGAACGATTAAGTAAGTTGCAGGAGCATGTCTTTTTGTGTTGGTAAGGTACACTGTCAACTTTTTAGTATTGTAACAGTCATGTTTGTGTCTGTGCACTCTGCTGTATCGAGCGAAGAATGGGTAGGATAATTATGAAGATTAGTCTCAACCCTTACAAGTGTAAGGGTTGAGACTAGAAGCTTTTGAATGGACAGTGAAATCTGAATCAATAATTTTTTCTTTAATTGCTTTTACTTGCCACTTTATTTCACATTGGCTGCGTCATATATGTGTGCTGTTAGTTATTTTTTCCTGCTCCATAAGATACAACTATACACCTCGTCTTCCATGATAATGACATCACAAACCAAAATATTAAATATTATCATGTATATTTTCATCAAGACGTCACGCAGTATTTTTTAACATAGCATATTATATCAACATACTTCTCACTATTTGCAGTGAAAAAAAAATCCCCATCATCGCTTCAGTAACCACACACATAGCCATTTTTGTTTATCAGCCTTGTCACTTCCCTACCATGTCTCCACTACGTCTCCCTCCGCAACTGCCAACTCAAAAGGTGTGGAAGTAGAGATCTCCACGCTTGTGCAATAAAACGGGCGGCCTCTGTTTTGCGCGAAAAACGGGAATAGCGTTCCCGCACTTCTGCCTACAAAATGCAACCCAGTATTCAAACTCTACGGGCAGACAATTTCAAGCATTTTAAATGGGATAAGAGTTAAGCTGAAAGTGATAGAATTTGCGGAAAGCCATAGTAATTCCAATGCAATGTGGAAATATGGAATCAACGAAAAACTTGTTTGACTTAAAATTAGGTCATTCATTTTGGATCCTTCTTAAGCGCTAAAGTATAGGTGTCCTTATAGTCCGATCAACGTACACTCGAGTGTATATGGAATAAAACGCAAACATTACAGCCCTCAAGGTTTAATACAATATGGGAGATGAATCCCGATGGCCCACCTTCTTGAAGAAGAGAGCAGACGAAGTTTTATCTATGTGATGCTCTGAGAAAGAAGAAGCCAGTGTCACATGCTCTTTGTTACAACAGAGATGACAGCTAACACTGGACATCACTGACTGGAAGTAAGCATACATGTGAAGCACTCTGACTGGCTACATGCAAGAATGCAAATTCTGATGGCCATTCTCTGTGGGTCATTTGAGTGTTGAATTTCACCAACTTTTATGAATTTTCAGACATTCAATTTTAAAAAGGCCTTCAAAATTAAAGAGTGCTATGGCAAAGCAACGCTGTACAGGTTAGCTCTAAGTGGGGCATTACTGAAGGAAAGTTTCAGCAGATAAATTAGGGTGTTAGGATAGGCTTTGTAGTGTCATTTTATCTGTTCTCTCTGTACAGTGAAAACATGAAAAGCCTTAGAGAGTGCCATTTTTTGGGACAGTATTGAAACAGGTAGATTGGACTAGCAGTACACATTAACAACATCAGATGCATGTCAGAAATATGCAGTATAAAATTCCAAGCAAAAACAGCATTCCATAAAATAAAAAGCATTCTAGGCAACAAATCATTGCCAATGAAATTAAGGAAGAGGGTTATTCAGTATTATATAGAGCCAACCCTGTCATATGAATGTGAATCATGAACAATCAGTAAACAAGCAAAAACATTCCTGGCGGATACAGAGCTGAGGCATCAAATAAAAGTGTTAAGAATATATTGAATATCTAGTTAACAAGAGTAATCAGGACATCCTAACAGAGGTCAAGAGGTCAGTGTGCGTAAAGAAAACTCATTACACATGTCAGAAGTCCACATTCTTTGGGTATGCTATGAGAACAGATAAGCTGGAACACTTCATGACAACAGGCGGGAGTGACGGAATAAAGAGATAAAGGGTGACAAAGGCAGAAGATTTTGGGCAACGTGACATCACTGACATGATGAAATTCTTTTCTCCTTCTTCTTCGTACACTACCAGACGTCTACTTGAATATTTTAACAGAAAGCAGTGGTCAGTTTGAGGCTATTTGTATCTCCATAGTTTTTCCAGAAATCGTACTGGTGACGGCCATATGTGCTTTCTCGGTTGCTCATATATTGGGTATCTTTGAAGCAGATGTTCAATTGTCATTTCATCTATGCCATAGTTACACTCATTGGTAGTTCCTATCATTAGCTTGTTGAATAACAGAACTGATAAAGAGAAGTAGAGACAAGAAAGAAGCTGTGGAGAGACAGGATCACTTACATCAAACAGCATGACACTTGAAGAAGAAGCTACACAAAAACCCATCACTCAACATCATCAGTCTGAGAGAATGAGATCATGATGCTGGTGAGAGACAGGAAGTCATGGAGAGACATGATCACCTATGCCAGACAGCATTGCATTTTAAGAAGAAATAGACAAATCCATATTTCAACATCATCGGTCTGAGAGATTACGTTTAGTGTTACAATGCTGAGACAAAAAATTAGTCGCTGACACTAACCTTAGGGCCTAACCCTGTTTCGAGCTTTTCCAAAAACAGTACGGTGCGACATTATTATCTATAGGCCTAGGCCTAACACAAGATGAAAATTTGTATGCAACACATGGCGAAAAGTATTTACAGACGAAGAGACGTACAAATGCGCAGATCAACTTCGGCGACTTATTGATCGCGAGTTGGGCGACATGGTGGCTTGTGTACAGTATTCAGTTATTCAACCAAAAAATTGAGTGGTGTTATCCATATTTTGTTTTTCTACGTATTGTTCTCTGACCCAGATATTCTATATAAGTGTCAGATGAGGTATTTATGGAAACATGACATACTTATGTGTTTATTAGCCTATCTTTGAAGATTTATTATTAGTCCCTTTGTAGTTTTTGTTTCCAGTCAATAGATCTAACATGATGACGAGAGTTTTATAATATACTGAACAGTTTAAAATCTTACATTGTCAACAGTCGTACAAACAGAATATCGCCACATTCATTCATCTGGCAGGAATGTCAAGGATTATTTTCTCTGGCTATGCTATAAGTTTCTACTATTACAAAACTATATATGTGTGGAGAAATAATATGAGCCATGTAAATTATATCGGTATTTTTATTGTTTATTTTTTAAATACGTTTTCTTAATATATTAAATGAGAGAAACAGATTTAATACGAACAAAACAGAGTAGCCTACCATCCCATTATTTTTGGGAGTGATTGTCTGCTACGCAATGAACATTGTTTTCATAACGTAGGCTAGGTTTTTTTTAAAAACCATTGAGGTTTATTTATATCGTATTTACTTAGATATTCGTTGAAGATTAGTAGACTCTAAAAGGCAATAACAGATGTTTGATCTGTTTGTAGGACTGCAGGAAAAAGCTTTTGTTCGAAAAGTGACACACTATAAGAATATTCTAATTTTATCAATGTTTTGAGGGTCATGGAAGTAGGCGACGAAAATAGCTGATACTAATGGGCTTAATAGACCTGATCTTATTGCTAGGATTGTGGGAAAACGATTTTATTTTAAAACTGATTTGATGCATTTGTCTAAATTATAGAACTCTTATTTGAACACGTATTTATCTGGACAAACCAAAACTTTAAACGGTGTTGAGAATAGACAGACCTAGGGAAACGCAATAACCGTTGGTTAAACGAACAACGGTTGAAATGAAGTGGTGGGAAGTGAAGGGGGTTCTTACAATGCATTGTTAGTTTTATGTCATCCGTTAATAACTAGTCGCCTTTACATCTTTAATATTATTCTTGTGGTATTTATTAATTGATTTGCTATGTGGCCTCTCAGTTGCTATTAATTTGGAATTGAAAACCCTATGCACCTTATTAACCCTAGAGGTCTCATATCTTTTTTTTTAATTTAAAAATATGTCTCAAATTTTTTTAAGGCCCCTTTGACACATGCCCCATTCTTTTTCATTTCAGCCGGTTAAACTAGTTAGCCTAATGATAGTTCTTATGTTTAATCACAGAATACGGTACACATGCTGCGTTAACACCCAATTTGCAATTGAGAAGTCATCAGCAGTGGTCTGCACATGTGTGCGCATATTCATCGAAGTTATTTTTCCTAATGTGCTGAATGCAAGTCTTCCTTGATTGACCAATTATTTGCCCTAGGTTACCAGGGCCAGTGGGCCTCAAATTTAATCTAGAGATTCAGGGAATAGAAAGAAATTCAGTCATCTTCAGCGGGTAGGGTGTCATCTTAGACACCTCTGACTTTCCCACCTTCCTCCTTGTTAACAACACATCAGGCGTGAGAGAGTGCTGTTTTGGAAAGGCGAGGATGCACATTCACACAATTTTACACTTTTGATTTACTCTATTTGGGTTGATTAAAGAGGCGAAATTATGCCATAATTAGATATCAGAAAGCAAAATTATTATCTTGAATTAGTTACACTACGTATCCTAATTATGACCCATCAGAGGTTGAACAGTGTTATGTGACCATAAGAACTAGAACTAGACAGAATACAAGTAACAAATCAATTTAATTTAAAATCAAATGGTTCCTAAAATAAGAAATGCAGCTTGACTGTCTGAGAGCCTAGTTATCAGAAGAAGCAAAGATGGTTGACCAATGCTGTCCACTGCGCATGCACTACTGTCAACATCTTGGCGTAGTGAAGGGACTATTTGAACGTAATCGTTCAGCATTTTTTTTTTTTTAATTAATGAAGAAAAATATCCCGTTCAACCTCTGATGGGTTATAATTAGGATACATGTTGTTTTCAATTCCAAATAAAATGAAAAACTGCCGATATGAGAAAGTGGCATCACACCTGTCAAACCATTGTAAATAGGGACAATTACAATTGGGCTTATACGTTAAATAAATAAATTTAAAAAAACTAACAAAAAAAACAAAAAAATCAAGAAGAAACTCTGAACAAGATGAAAACACTACAAACAGCATATTTTTTCCATCATAAAAAATAAATTTGTCTTCCTTGTGTTATTGATAATTCAGTAGGTTTGTGCAGTGGCTTTGGTATTTTCTTGCTGTTGTTTTTATTTAACATAAGGCCTGAATGTTTGTTGTACCTTATTTTTTTTAAAAGCTCAAAACAGGGTTAGGGTTCAGGTTAAAATTAGTGACTTTAAAATTATAAGAAGCTGTAAATCTCATAATAATAACTATTAAGACTAATCTTAATCATAACCCTTACCTTGTTTTGAGCTTTTTCAGAAATGATTATTAACACCGTTCAACATTTTTTTTTTTTTAATGAATTGAAGCATGTGCAGACCAAATATCCCTGCAACTCTATGATTATGAATTGGGATGACATGGTGGTGTTTGTGTCATATTCCAAATTCAGCTGAGTTCTTGTTTTAATTAAATGATTCTGAAGTGGTCAGTTTGTGTTGAAGTATAGCAAAACAACCTTCAGTCAAATTAATTATCAGCACTTGGGGAAAATCTTACATCTGATTATGGTTAAAAGTAATGGTAAATAAGAATCTTCAACTCAAATATCAAGTCAGTCCTATTGTATGGCTCTGAGACATGGAGAGCAACGAAAACAACAACTAAAAAGCTACAGACTTTTATAAACGGGTGCTTGCGTAGAATAGAAGGACTGAAATGGTTTGACAAAGTCACAAATGTGGAATTGATGACATTGATAACAGTAGTGTCAGTGGAACAGTGAGCTGAGTATTTTCTTGCTGTTGTTTTTATGGATAGGACACACATTTAGGAAACCTGTTGATAGCATTACAAGGCAGTCCTTGTTCTGGAATCCACAGAGAAAGAGAGGCAGAGGTAGACCAAAAAACACATGGAGAAGAGAACTGGATACAGAGGTGAAAATGATGAGGAAAACATGGAAAGAACTTGAGCGGATGGCACGGGACAGGAAGACTTGGCATGTGTTTGTTGAAGGCATGTGCTCCTTGGGGAGCTAAAGGGTATTATATGATTGACTTGGGAAAAATACAGCACATGAGGCAATATTTAAAGAGAAATACAAGTAATTGACACACCAGAAATGTAAACACAGTCCCTGCATTGACAAAACTCCCTTTTTGGCATGAAAGAGACATTGCAGATTTTAATTAAAATATAATGACTACATATTTTTTGCCCAATTTTCCATAATGATATGTTCTTACCCCAAGTAATCTGGACATTCATGTAATACAGACACCACTTCTTGCGATGGATTATTACTTGCTATTAGTTTCTGAAGTCAGACATTTCATAAACTGTGCTTCCTGTTGAAGCATTAAACAAATTATATTTGAATGTAAAAGTCACATCCAGCAAAATTTCATATTGTTGCAAGATAAGGGTTCTGTATTATTAATACATATAATTACACTGACATTTTAACATTTAAGTCTATGTATTTTCAACTGAAACTGAAGAACACATACTTGTTATCTTGCGGGGTAAAGAAGACTCGGGGATGCGTTTAACAAGGACAAAAGACACATAAAAACAGAAAAGGAAGATAGTGAGAACTAAGTCACAAATAAATAAAGATGATGCAACCCAAAATAGAAGTCGCTGATAATCATTATTTTATTTGTTGCTCCCTCTGGAGCATGGAGTCACTACTACTACTGGTCCTCTTGCAGGAAACCTGCACCAATCATTCATGGGCTCCTGTAGTGGTGGTTTCTGTATCAGTTTGTTTGACCATGATGAAGTTGACAGCCTCATGAACAACCTCATATTAGTTATCTTGTATGATATGTCTGAGGGAGCAGGTCCTATTTTTTCTTTGTCTTATCGGAGACCCCCATGAACTACATAAGATCTGCTGATAATGCCCCCATGACCTACATAAGATCTGCTGATAATGCCCCCATGAACTACATAAGATCTGCTGATAATGCTCCCATGAACTACATAAGATCTGCTGATAATGCTCCCATGAACTACATAAGATCTGCTGATAATGCTCCCATGAACTACATAAGATCTGCTGATAATGCTCCCATGAAAACCCAAATGAACAAAATGAGCACTAGAATAGATGCAGGGAATGAGTGGCTTGTTGTCGTGTGAGGTTCTGCGGTAATTAATTTGTTTTGTGGAATTGTTTTAAAATTTTTTTTTCAGACATCTGTTTGACCAGCAGCATAATGGGAGCACTAAACAGTTGCTGTGTTCCTTATGGTAAATGTGGCTTGAGTGCCAGCACAAGCACCCCAAAAGAGAAGGGCCATCGTCGAAACCTGAGTGCAACGTTCAACATGTCTATTGTTGAAAATACAAACACTGAATGCAGTCTAGTCAACATTAACACAGCTAGTGAAGAGGAGCTGATGACCCTTCCTGGTGTTAACAGGGTCATCGCCAAAAGCATTGTGGATTATAGAAATCATATTGGTGGTTTTCGCAGAGTTGAGGATTTAGCCTTGACCCCTGGAGTTGGAGCAGCAAAACTAGCAATGATGCACAGTGAAATTTATGTGGATTCACCAGTTGTAGATGAAAGTGTTAATGGAAAGCAGAGCTCCAGTCCACAAAATAAGGACTCATCTTCAGCTATCTGTGTCAATTCTGCTAACATTTTCAACCTGTTGAGGGTTAAAGGTATTGGCATGACCATTGCCAAAAACATTGTAGCATACAGAGAAAAGAATGGAAAGTACAAAAAGTTAGATGAATTGCTGAAAGTAAAGGGCATCGGATTTTATAACTTTGAAGAAATGTGTCCTTTTTTGACAGTTGAAGACAAACATCAAGCCTTATCAAAAAAGGATGACACTAAAAATGGAAGCTGTGTGAATGGTACAGCAAGATTAAAGGCAACAGAGCCAGAACATTTAGATCAAGAATACGTTCTTAGATCTCAGTCTTCATTAGAAAATTTGTTGCAAATTATGGGACCTTTAGCTAAAGTACCAGAGAGACCTAAAGTGGAGAAGGTCTTGTTAAAGCATAATAACCGTCAAGTTTTCAGGCTGGCTTCATGGAGCTTGGACAAGTTTTCACTGGAAAAAGCCAGCAACCCTGGAGTGAAAGATGTCATTTGTATGACTATTCTGGAGAACGGGTTAGTGCTATTTTCTCTTTGCCTCTGGCATATTAATATTTAATGTGGCTGCATTATGTTTACCTCTGTTGAAGGGTTTAATGTTTCGTAAGAATATAAGACAGAGCGCAGTGAAACAATAAGGTGAACCATAATGTGAATCTTACTGGGATAAGTAACACAGATGTAGCCTACATTACAGGCACAAAGTCTTTGTCAGGGACAAGTCATATTGTTGTTGTTTAAATAGGGCTGCTGAGCTTCTGGCTGTTTTACAGCCAATACCAAGTTGAAGACTCCTTAGTATTATCTACACTGTAGATCTAGGTTCTTCCTGTGGCTTTTCTGCCATTCCGAAATGTGTTGAGTTGAAGTCATGAGCTCCAGTTTCTCCAGCTTGGCTTGCATTTAAAGGATTGTCAAATCTGGTCCCAAGCTAGAAGTAAGAAGCATCTGGCATACTGTGCATTCCCCACCATCCAAGGGGGCTCTCCAACTATGCAGAGCTAAAATACTGTGCTCTGGTTCTGGGCTGTCCCAAGGAAATGTCACGACCTGCACAGAGCCACTTCTCAGCTTCCCCCTGCCTATCACTGTGTCTATAGTGAGATTCTCCTGCATGTAGTCAACCTGGTCAGTGCCAAAGAATCACGTCTGGGGCTCAAATGACTTCTTCAAGCTTAGTGTGCAATGCTGAGTTCTCAACAAATTTCACCACAGGGGAAATCCCTGGAAGTGTGTGGATGATTTCAAGAGTCAATGAGGATGGTACTTAGAGCCTCACAGACAGAGGTTCATTTCCACATATGTATATTGTAGCATTGTGCATAGCTGGTGGTCACATAAGGATGACTCTAGATATGCCTCCATGCATGGACAAGTCATAACAATACAGTAGAGAAAAGCTGATGAGAGTTCTCTTCTGCTGTATTTGTTATTTTATTGTCTTTATGTGTATTTCAGATTTGGGTTTATTAGAGTGGCTACAACAGTTATGTTCACATCCATGTTTTCATTTCTTCACAATCAGATTAGTTCTAACTGACTTTTCTCTTTTTATGTGTCTTCTCCCTGTTGAAGACCTTATGATCATAACAGAGCTTGTTTCTTGTGTCCTTTATTCTAGTACATCTCACACAACCTATTTTCATTCACCATATTGGTTAAATGGTTCATACTTTTTTGGTTTCTCTTAACTCAAAAGTGATTTTGTTCTGGCTCATCATATTCAGTGAATAAAATAAGGTTGTGAATTATATTTTGCTACTCAGGCTAGAATAACTTTAAGAGGGTTAAAATGAAGAATAGGGAGACGCATCTGATTTTGCCCAATGTCCAGCAGCCAGAGAAGGTGCTCATATCATTAGGATTAGGGTTCCTAACATACCCCTTATTACCACATCTCTGAATTCTTTTTTAAGGCCGTATTGATTTCTTCTTCTTTGATCCTTAGCCGCCGACCGTCAAAGCAGTCAGTGGCCATCACGCCTAGTGTCGTCTTGTAGGGCAACAACAAATTGATTCCACTTTGCTCGGTCGGCGGCCATCCTTCGTACAGTGCCCCAACTCTGGTTCATTCTTTGCATCTCAGCCTCCACAGTCCTCCGCCAGGTTGTTTTTGGTCGGCCTCTCTTTCGTTTTCCTTCAGGGGTCCAAAGCATAGCTGTTCTTGTGATGGCATCGGGGTCTCTTCTGAGGACATGGCCAACCCAGCTCCAGTGTCTGCCAGCTATGATGGTGTGCATGTCCTCTTGCTTGCTCCGAGTAAGCAGATCTTGGTTGGTGATGGTATTCGGCCAAAAGATTCGGTGAATTTTTCTTAGGCATGTTGTGTGAAAAGAGGACAATTTCGACATTTCCTTCTCTGTAACTCTCCAGCATTCCACACCATAGAGATGCACAGAAAGCACACAGCTCTGATATAATCTTAATTTTGTGCTTGTGCTGTACTGAGAGGACTTCCAGATGTTGTTTAGACAACTTAATTGGCCACCGGATCCATGGACATTTGGCTAAAATTGGACACACATCCTACTGTTCTTCATTTCAACCCTTCGACCGTCACAGTGTGTATACAGTTTGTTTGATATGTGTCATGGGAGGTTTTGGCTGCAGTGACTGAGCTGCTTGGTTGGGAGCAGCTGTCTGGGATGCAATGAGCAAAACCTGATTTACCGCTCTAGTCACAGCATAAACAGCCGATCATGTGATATATCATGTTTGTTGGAAATAGATGCCATTAGTGGCTTGTGTGCCGGAGGCCGCCATAGATAAGTGTTTTTGAGATGCCGATATTGTGATATCGCAAGTTTGGCCAAAATGGCGGGACAGTTTTTGGCCATTTAGTTTTGAAGTCCTGGAATTTTGTGGTGTAGAACTAATTCTGTTCACCAGATTTGCAGCAGTGGCCAATGTAGGTTCATTATTCTTCGGTAGTGAGCATATCAGTAAATTGATATGTTGTACTGTAGCTTGCCTCCTTACCCACTGTGTTGAGTGGTGGTCAGTTGTGGCTATGAGGTTTAATTGATATTTCATATCTATTCAGTGATTTGTAATGGTAGCATGCATTATGTATCTCACTACGGCAACATCTGGCCATGTTGTTAATAAAGGGATAGTATGATAGTATGCCGCAGCTGAGATTCAAAGATATGTGCAAGAGAGACATGAGGGCACTGGACATAAATCCAGCAACCTCGGAGGATGAAGCTGCAGATCACACCAAGTGGCGATGCTATCTACGGTATCACCTCAGATTGGGCGAAAAGAAGCTCTTACAGCAAGGAGAAGAGAAGAGAAAACTTCAAAAGGAACACCAGGAAAATAAGCAGCTCAGGGGTGCATTCCCAAAGTCATTATGACTGAAGGGGCTATTATTAGTATGCTAGTTGAGGTTTTTCCTTTACTTCTGTCGCTGTTGTATGGGCCCACTAGCCTTGATCGAGTCTTATGTCCTGTCCTGTTTATAAGTCCAGTACGTTCAACGTCGATAAATTGTTTGTTTAACTTCATTGAATCAAAATGAATTTTTTTCTTTTGAAGATTTGGGCTGGTTGCAGTGCAAGATTTGGTGGATAAAGATGCCTTAGACGAGGTGAGTAACAAAAACACATTTTCAGCATTGAGTCATATGAAAGCAAGGGGGAGAGAAGAAAAGTAAGGGAGAGAGAAGAAAAGTAAGGGAGGACAGGAAATGAATTAAAAGGGAATGGAGGAAAAGCAGATCAGATTATTTCCATTGTTTTGACATTGAAGGGATCTTTTAAAATGATTGGTGATCGCCTGTTGTTTAAATGGTGGTTATGATAAGTATGTGTAAACCTTAATAAGTATGTGTAACTTACAGTGTTGATGAAACTGTAAACTTTACTAAGAGAGGGCAACTTTTTAGTTCTTAAAGATGAACTAACAACTGTGTATAGTTCTAGTTGTGTACATATGTACAAGTGAACAAAAAAGAAACAGATGAAATTCTTGAACTCTTGGCGGTAGTTGCTGAAGTGGACACATTCTTCAGGTTTCATTTAATCCATATAACCCTTTAGGAATGTATCAAGATCAATAATTCACTTATAAGATGGTCTCACTCAGCACAATAACCTGATCTGTTCACTAGGGTGGTCGGTATGCAAGAACTTTCTCCGTGTCACCTGACAAACTGACTAATAATCACTGTATTCCTAAGTTCAGTGTCTACTCTCTTATAACTTAGCTCAGTGTTGCAGGTAAAAATGTATTGAGTGTAAGCAGCTAATGTAAACATGTTCAGGTAGGCTGAAAAACAGAGAAACTTGTATAAGGAAGTGGGTCCTTAACAGGATCATTATCAGAGGTGAAGCCTAGTGGAGTTCATCAGTTCCTTCCTTAAGTGTATGTGAGCATTCCAGATCCTTGATGTTTTTCTAGACATCTTGTCATGTCATCTCACATGGTTCCTTTATCTTCCTCTTTTATCTTTGTACAATGAACACATTGTGAGAGATATTGATGCCATAAGAGGAGTAATGGTTGGAGGACATAACATCAGATTAGCAGATCTCACAGTTTTAAAAGCAGAAAAAGAAAGGGACCTCCAACTTCTATTATCATCACTATCACCACCAAAGGTTCAGAGTTAAACAGCAAGAAGACAAAAATAATGGTTATATCAAGAAAGTGAGCAATCCTAGAATACAAATATTTGTAGAAGGGAAAGCAAAAAACGAAGGGAAACAGTTTAACTATCTTGCATCTGTCAAAATGTCAGAAAGCAGATGAATAACTGCCATCAACGCAAGAATTGTGAAGGCAAAATTGGCTTTCCACAGCCTGAAAAAAGCATTACTCTTACCAACAAAATAAACAGGCTTATCGACAGTGGGGAGGAGAATACTACAGTGTTATTCTCAACAAGTTTCACCACAGGGGGAATCCATGGACGTGTGTGGACAATTTCAAGAGTCAATGAGGATGTAATTAGCCTCACAGACATAGGTTGACTTCCATGTACATATATTGTAGCATTGTGCATAGCTGGTGGTCATATAAGGATGACTCCAGATATGCCTCCATGCATATAAATATATATAAAAATAATTTTTTTGAAAAGGGTACAATCTTTTATGGACACCATATATATATATATATATAATATATCTCATAAGGATAGGCATATCTCAACACATAATTCAGTTCACTGTAATATTCAACGCATGATCATGTTAATAATTAAGGGCCTTAGTTAGATTTTGTTTTCCACTACAGTGTAACTGCATTCTCATGTTTGTGAAGGCTTGAATAATGATATAAGATTTGTTGACACCCTGTAGATATGCCGAGAACTGAACTCACCAACTCTACCTAATGTGAGAAAGTGGATAGGAAGAAGAGGGCAGTGGGCATGTGTGGTCTCTGAGGCAATAGGCAGCACACACAAGGTACAAGAATCATAATAGTTTTAAAGAATAATTTAACTAGCATTCCAAATTTATGACATGTTAGTATTATCGTGATAAAGAAAATCACTATTTGAACACCAACTTTTAGTTGATTGATAACTTAACATTACACCTGTACACTAATTTTATATTCATGTTATGTCTTTGAACTGTGTTGCCCTTGTTTTTATTTTTAGTTTTAGTGAAATGAACAGATATAGATATATATATATATATATTATATATAAATATATATATATATATATATATATATATATATATATATATATATATATATATATATATATATATATATATATATATATATATATATATATATATATATATATAAAACGCAAGCAGTAATGGGAAGGCATGGGCAAGTCTTTCCAAGTAGCGTCATATGACGACTAAGAGCGGCAGGCCTTACTGCAAGACGACCTTGCGTGGGGCCAAACTTGACACACATACATTGTCAACAGCGTCTGCAATGGGCAGAGCAACATGTCAGATGGACAAAACAGCAGTTGACTGGTCTACTATTCACAAACAAGAACAGATTCAACTTATCATTTGCTGACAGACGTCAGGGGTTTGGCGACAATGCAGAGCGCGCTATGCAGATTGCTGTGTACGTCAGAACAACTAATTTGGGGGTGGCAGTGTTCACATTTGGGGTGGATTCAGTTTTCATCACCGCTTGCCTCTTCACATCTTCCATGGGAATGTCAGTGCTGTGACATTTCGGGATGAAGTTCTGGATGCATTGGTTGTTCCTGTGTTTACAGCACACCCAAACTTGCAACTTCTCCAGCATGACAACGCACGTGCACAGACTGCTCACATTACTCTGCAATGTCTACAGCAGCAGAACATTGTGATGATTGATTGGCCTGTCCTATCACCAGACCTAGCCCCCATAGAACATCTGTGGGACGAGCTTGGATGCAGGGTCTACAACAAGGGTCCCCAGCTAATCTGCAACAGTTGGAAGCAGCTCTCCACTGTGTATGGGATTGGATTCCCCAGAATTTCCTGCAGAGACTTGTGTGTTCTATGCGGAGCCGCTGCCAAGTTTGTTTGCAGGCACACAGTGGCCATATCAGATACTGAGGCTTGTTTGGGTTTTGACTTTAAAACGTGGACACTTTGATTTTGTTATTGGTTGCGTGTTTGGTTTTTACCCTTGCCTAGTGTGATGAAAGAATTATTCAGAATCAAATGTGCACATTAATGACCAGCATGGGTGACTAGAATAATGAATAACGATATATATATATATATATATATATATATATATATATATATATATATATATGTATATATATATATATATATATATATATATATATATATATATATATATATATATATATATATATATATATATATATATATGTCATGTGGGTTTTGATCATTAAATTACCTAGATCTTCTTCCTATTCTCTCACCCGAATCCTTTTATTTTATTATCTTTCCGTACTTGGTTTTCCTGTATTTTTCGCATCACTCGGGTGCGAAAAATATTTCTCTTCAGTATTCTCAAAACTTTACCTTGTTTTTTTCTCATACTGGGATACGTAATTCCACTGCGTAGATGTCAGTGAAAACGAAACTGGGACTTTCGCTTATCTCACGATAGAGCAGACTTAAGTCGGCAGCATTCCCCGTACTGGACGATATAGGCTGTGAATATTCGTTTCGCTAGACCTGGAGGTGTCAAATTGTCTGCATCTTTCACCGGTCACAACGAAATTGCATCGGCCAAACGCTCAGGTAGGAGCGATAATTTACACCTTTTAGTCGCAGTTCGAGACAACTGTCTGGGAATAGCAGCGGCAAACGGCACCCACTGTTGGCCGGGTCAGCGCGAGGTGCGGAAATGCAGAAGTGTCAGTTATGTAAGACGTCTAGTAATGGTAATGTTAAATGTAAGGTGTTGTACACGTAAAGGGGAGATGATTTCGGAGTTTGAGAAAATGTGGGATTGTTTGCCCCTGTTTTCAAATATCCACCCAGGAGCTGAAATCTGATTTCATTTCAGTCTTCAACATCTCCAGTAGACGGAACACACGTGCTTAGCGAATGAAGCTTGTATAGCAAATTTCATAGTTCTCGTCAGATTTGTGACGAGCTTCTAAATACCTATCTAGTGAATTATCCTAGTCGTGGTGTGACCGTAGTGCTGTGAGATTGTGACTAGTATTGTGGTGACCAAATATAGTACCTTCCTGGAAGTAGACACCGATCTGACATTCCTTAATTCTAGAAGCCAAAGCTAATGACATTGTGCTCTGCTAACTTTCGTGCCTGGACAAATTTTATGCGACTTAATCAGACATTTGGAAAAAATAAGAACACCCAAGGAAATCGTTCCCTGAGACAGAGAGTTCAGTACGTCTTTTGGAACTGGGGATTTCTTGGTCGTGGACTGCATTTTCGGGTCTGTGCGAAGGTCCTAGAATTATTATGTTCCCAGAGGCAGCGAGCAAAGTTGTGAGTATATATGTGTGAGAAAGGCCATGGCTGAATGAATGAGAGTACACAGGTCAGAGTGTTATTTTTACCGGGGTATTATTGTCACCCATTTGCTGTCTTAAATTTTTTTTAAATCTGCAGAATTTGTTACAAATGCTAGAGTTTCTTTTTCTTAGGCTAAATCAGATTATCCAACTCTGTTCATACATTTACGAGAAAAGAAGAAACCTCTTAGACTCAACCTTACGTATCTATAACTCTTTGGGCCATCATCTGTTCTCTTAACGGGGCTGTGGGCTAAACCTAGAGTAAGATTCTAACGGGCTATCATCTTTGTAGCATTTTTCTTGAATTCTGTGACTATTTGTATATGTTTTTCCTTGATGTATTTTTTGGTGTTGTGAGAGGTTTTTTTTTGATGATAATAATAAAAATCTCTCTTGAACTAAATCAGTGCGTTGGTCAGCTCGTTCAAATATATATATTCATTGTTATAGATTCCCACGTCTGTGTGTTTAACTGTCGTCACGTGTATGTGCGTGCCCGTGAGTAGATAGAGATATATTAATATATATATCTGTGTTTAGACTGTCTGACGCCTTTAAAAGCGGTCGTAGAAGATAGGTGAGAGAGAGAAGACTATCTCGATTCTCAAAGACAGCCTCTATATCACATTCTATCATCTCACGTGTGGAAATTCTATTGCTTTTCACCAGCTCTCACTGTATCTATCACTCATTCCAACCTATTAGGAAGGGACCTAACCCAAGTCTTAATACTCCTATCTAAAATCTACGACAAATGGTCGCTCGTTACCGGGAATTGAACCCAAAATCCTAGGCGCTACGACAAATGTGGTCTCGCCCGACGGATTTTTGAACTTAGAATAGGAAGACGAGTACGACAAATGTGGACTCGTCTATTGGGTTTTTGAACTTAAGATTCTTTATTCTGTAATAGAGTAAGAGTTGATGTCTTGTGAGTTGTTATATCTAAAAATAATTTATCCCCTAGACTAACGATCTGTTTACGGGCGTGCTGACCACACAAACTGATACGTTTTTTTCCACAGCATTAAGAAGCATTATACATTTGGTTTACAGGTTGATTTTGTCGGAATACATGTTAATTAATGATTTTGTAATACTAAACGCTGGTAAAGTTTTGTGAGTGTATAACATTCACAAGGGTTCTGAAGCAGGAAGGTGTTTGAACTAAAGTTAAGGAGTGCGTTTCGGACTATTTGTCCAGATTAATTGCCTCCCTCACCCTAACCGTCTTCAGGGGTAAACTTGATAGTGGATTAAAAATTAAGGGATTATTTTTCTCTTTAATTTTACAATAATTATTTTGTTTCCACTGTAGCAACTTATTTTTCAGAAGTAATCTTAACTACCATTTAGTTGGCGTAGTCGTGTTTTGCATTAGGTGCTTTATTGCCGATTAATAGCAGCGATAATTAGATTTTTATTTTGGAGGAGGTATCCCAGGGTTAAGGATATCATCTTTCGGATTTTTGGTATTTTTTTCTCCTAAGTGGTAGGAACCAGGTTATTCTTTTTCCTATTTTCTATCTCCACGTGTCTCAGTCACTGACATAATATGGCCGAGAGGGCAAAGCTTAGACAACTCCTCAGGGACGAAGCGAGAGAGGAGGGACTGGAAGGAGAAGAAGCGAAAGCTTTTGTCAGGGACGAACTTGAGAGATATGATGCGGAGAGGAAAGAAGAAGAACTAAGGAGGAAAGAAGAAGCAGCCGAAGCTTTGCAGCAGAAGAAAATGGACGAGGAAATGGAAATTCGCAGGGCGAACAAAAGAGAGAAGGAGAGACAGCATGAGGAAAGAGAGAAGGAGAGACAGCATGAGGAAAGAGAGAAGGAAAGACAGCATGAGGAAAGAGAGAAGGAGAGACAGCATTTGGAAAGAGAAAATGAGCAACGACGACAGCACGAGTTGGCTCTTAAGGCTCTAGAAGTTCAAAGTCTGGGTGCTGCCTCCACCTCCAGCAATGGAGAGTCTTCTCCTCATTCTTCCTTAACTGATCCTTCTAACACTCAATCTACTCATCTCTCTGCTATGTCTTTTCCGCTAGAATCTTTCCCTTGTCCTAATGAGAAGATTGACACTTGGCTAGAAAAATTTGAAAAAATTGCAACTCTGTACGGGTTAGAGAGGTCGCGTTGGAATATGAAACTTTCCCAGGCCCTAAAAGGTTCTGCTTATGATGTTTATTCTAAGCTGGAAAGCAGCCAACAAGACAACTATGATCTGTTGAAGAAAGCGTTACTGGAGCGCTTTGAAATGAACGCTCGCAAATTTTTGCAACTGTTTCGCAACAGCCGGAAAGAGAATTCTGAAACTTTTCACCAGTTCTCATCTCGTCTAAAGGGATATCTAACAAAGTGCCTTGAGCTTTCGCAGCTCCCCTCTTCCTATGAAGGTCTTGAGGAATTTGTTTTAACAGAACAAATAAAGAACACTTTGTCTGCTGATACCCGGAGATTTCTAGCTGAGCAGGGGGCAGAAAAACTTGAAGACATCTTAGAGAAGTCTGAGCGTTACCACAATGCGCTGGCTGAACTACCGGCCACAAAGCGGAAACCGACAGAGGAGCATTTTCGAAAACATAACCTAGAGCAATCTTCTCAGGCTTCTAACCTAAATACCCACAGAGAAACTGGACCTCAAAACCCCCCTCCTGAAAAATCCAAGTTCTACAAGAACAAGTACCCCAACCACCCCAAACAGTCTGATCAACCCAACCGCCCTACATGGCAGCGTGGCCAGAAAGGTCAAGGTGGCAAAGGGAGAACCCCGGAGCACGGGACATATGATCAGACCGAGCACACCGAGCCGAAACGCATCGGATGCTTATTAACAGTCTCGCAAGGTGGAATTATTGAGAGTGATTCCCAACCTGTTGGGGATACACCCTCAACGCGAGGTACTGTTACTTTGAACGGTTCTCAAACTTCTTGCTTATTTGACACGGGGCTTTCTTACGATTGCATTGTTGCCAGAAACCTGGTTAAACCCGGTCAAGAGACAGGAGAGACCGTCAAACTTTGTGGAGTTCGTAAGAGTGATGCACCTACAGCGCTTCCCATCGCATTGGTGGAGATACACTCTGACTTTGTCAGAGGTGTGATCAAAGCGGCTGTTATGGATGATCCCATCTACCCAGTCATACTTGGCGGGAGATACGTGTGTATTGGGAAACCGGAAGAGCCGATTGTGGCAGCAGTAACTACAAGAGGGCAAACCAAAAAGGAACAGGAGCCTGCGCCTAATTTGTTACCTATGGAACTTAGAGAAGCGCAACAAAAGGATCCTACTTTGGCACCCTGCTTTAGGAAACTGCCCATGGCGAAGGAACCAACACAGCACGGGGACATTTTTTCTAAGGATGGCGTACTTTATCGGAGAATGGGCAAGCCTGACCAAGGTTACAACCAGCTCCTAGTACCGAAACAGTACAGAAGCCAAATCCTAGAAATGGGGCACTCGCTTCCCTTCAGCGGACATATGGGACAGAACGCCACAAACCAACGTATAACCACTCATTATTGGTGGCCAGGAGTAAATACTGATGTTATCAGATATGTCAAATCCTGTGCCCAGTGCCAACGTGTGCCACCCAAGCAACGGGCACCCCCAGTCTCTTTGGGTGAAATGCCAATAGTGGGAACACCATTCGAACGGGTTGTGATCGACATTTTAGGGCCTTTCGAAAGGATTAAAAGAAGGAACAGGTTTATCCTGACCTTAGTCGATACATGCACTTTATGGGCAGAAGCTATACCGCTAACATGCGCAGATGCCAAGCATGTCGCAGAAGCCCTCGTGCAGATTTTCACTCGGTTGGGATTCCCTCAGCAAGTGTTGACGGATAACGGATCTCCATACCGAAACCTGTTGATGGATGAGATCGTTAAGATCTTGAGGACCCAACACATCCACACTAAGCCATATACTCCGGCCGGAAATGGGCTCGTGGAACGTGCAAATGGAAACCTCAACATGATGCTAAGTAGACTGGCACAAGTGAAACCTGAAGATTGGGATCTTTGTATTCCTGCAGCGTTATTTGGCTACAGAGAATCTCCTCATACTTCCACAGGATTTCCGCCAGCTACACTCTTATTCGGCAGACCTATTAAGGGCCCGCTTGAAGCCTTACTTCAGTCTCTGACAGACGAGAAGGCGGATGAGACAGTTGTCTCAGCAAGTAAATATGTGTCGGTTTTAAAGGAAAGGTTGAAACTAGGGTGGGACCTAGCAACGACTAACTTTAAGCGAGCACGCACCAAGCACGCTAACCGATACAGGAAAGTCGCGAAAGAGAGAGAACTGGAAGCAGGAGAGAAAGTTTTGGTGTTACTCCCTACCAGAAACAACCAACTGAAGATCGGATGGCAAGGGCCGTTTACCGTCCTGAAAAAGATTTCTAAGGCTAACTACCAGATTTCTATTCAAGGAAAGGAGAAGGTTTTCCATTTAAATCTCTTAAAGAGATACTTGGAAAGACCTGTGCCGACCTCCGACCATCTCCTGACGATCGCCAGAGCTGACGAAGATGATGATAGTGGCAGGGATATTCCACCGCTATCACAGGAAATCTTTGAAAAATGTCAGAAGCGGCGACGCTCTTTCAAGCGCGCATGGGAGACATTCCAGAGGAAGGAAACTTTGGGGAGTAGACTTGAGTAGGAATTGGAGAGAGATGGAGGGGGAAGATGAGAGGGAAGAAGACAGACACCCCGAAGCTACGGTTATAGGAAATTTAATTCCATAAAGTAGACATGGAGTGCTTCCATATCTTAAAGGGGGGACGTCCTGTCACGTGGGTTTTGATCATTAAATTACCTAGATCTTCTTCCTATTCTCTCACCCGAATCCTTTTATTTTATTATCTTTCCGTACTTGGTTTTCCTGTATTTTTCGCATCACTCGGGTGCGAAAAATATTTCTCTTCAGTATTCTCAAAACTTTACCTTGTTTTTTTCTCATACTGGGATACGTAATTCCACTGCGTAGATGTCAGTGAAAACGAAACTGGGACTTTCGCTTATCTCACGATAGAGCAGACTTAAGTCGGCAGCATTCCCCGTACTGGACGATATAGGCTGTGAATATTCGTTTCGCTAGACCTAGAGGTGTCAAATTGTCTGCATCTTTCACCGGTCACAACGAAATTGCATCGGCCAAACGCTCAGGTAAGAGTGATAATTTACACCTTTTAGTCGCAGTTTGAGACAACTGTCTGGGAATAGCAGCGGCAAACGGCACCCACTGTTGGCCGGGTCAGCGCGAGGTGCGGAAATGCAGAAGTGTCAGTTATGTAAGACGTCTAGTAATGGTAATGTTAAACGTAAGGTGTTTTACACGAGAAAGGGGAGATGATTTCGGAGTTTGAGAAAATGTGGGATTGTTTGCCCCTGTTTTCAAATATCCACCCAGGAGCTGAAATCTGATTTCATTTCAGTCTTCAACATCTCCAGTAGACGGAACACACGTGCTTAGCGAATGAAGCTTGTATAGCAAATTTCATAGTTCTCGTCAGATTTGTGACGAGCTTCTAAATACCTATCTAGTGAATTATCCTAGTCGTGGTGTGACCGTAGTGCTGTGAGATTGTGACTAGTATTGTGATGACCAAATATAGTACCTTCCTGGAAGTAGACACCGATCTGACATTCCTTAATTCTAGAAGCCAAAGCTAATGACATTGTGCTCTGCTAACTTTCGTGCCTGGACAAATTTTATGCGACTTAATCAGACATTTGGAAAAAATAAGAACACCCAAGGAAATCGTTCCCTGAGACAGAGAGTTCAGTACGTCTTTTGGAACTGGGGATTTCTTGGTCGTGGACTGCATTTTCGGGTCTGTGCGAAGGTCCTAGAATTATTATGTTCCCAGAGGCAGCGAGCAAAGTTGTGAGTATATATGTGTGAGAAAGGCCATGGCTGAATGAATGAGAGTACACAGGTCAGAGTGTTATTTTTACCGGGGTATTATTGTCACCCATTTGCTGTCTTAAATTTTTTTTAAATCTGCAGAATTTGTTACAAATGCTAGAGTTTCTTTTTCTTAGGCTAAATCAGATTATCCAACTCTGTTCATACATTTACGAGAAAAGAAGAAACCTCTTAGACTCAACCTTACGTATCTATAACTCTTTGGGCCATCATCTGTTCTCTTAACGGGGCTGTGGGCTAAACCTAGAGTAAGATTCTAACGGGCTATCATCTTTGTAGCATTTTTCTTGAATTCTATGACTATTTGTATATGTTTTTCCTTGATGTATTTTTTGGTGTTGTGAGAGGTTTTTTTTTGATGATAATAATAAAAATCTCTCTTGAACTAAATCAGTGCGTTGGTCAGCTCGTTCAAATATATATATTCATTGTTATAGATTCCCACGTCTGTGTGTTTAACTGTCGTCACGTGTATGTGCGTGCCCGTGAGTAGATAGAGATATATTAATATATATATCTGTGTTTAGACTGTCTGACGCCTTTAAAAGCGGTCGTAGAAGATAGGTGAGAGAGAGAAGACTATCTCGATTCTCAAAGACAGCCTCTATATCACATTCTATCATCTCACGTGTGGAAATTCTATTGCTTTTCACCAGCTCTCACTGTATCTATCACTCATTCCAACCTATTAGGAAGGGACCTAACCCAAGTCTTAATACTCCTATCTAAAATCTACGACAATATATATATATATATATATATATATATATATATATATATATATATATATATATATATATATATATATATATATATATATATATATATATATATATATATATATATATATATATATATATATATACATATACATATACATATATATATACATATACATATATACATATATATATATAGATATGATGATAGGAAACTCTATACAGAGCCATACAACAGGAGGCAATCTGATCATCAGAAGTAGTCCCCTTGTCGAAAAATGTTTTGGCCTGTTATTCTCCTTTACACTCTAAGGGGGGCGGGCCCACCTGGGTCATGACCTCCAGGTGTCTCAGCCTCCTGTTGTCTTGTGTAGAAAATGAACCCATTCCACCTTGGATGCAGCTTTAAAATCCACAATTCCGCCAGCAGGAGGCAATTGTGAAAGTAACAAAGAGAAGACAAATTATTGTGGTTGTTCCGTAACACACCACTGACATGCCTGCGTGACGCCGACGAGGCTTGAATTCTTTGCGAGCCGGTCTCTGAAATCTACTTTCGCCCCATATAATGCACCACCTGTTTCTTGTAACGCCGCCGTCCTTTCACCAATACAATGAAAAACTCAATGTATTGCGGACAGAGAACAATTTCAGGGTGTTTCCTATACCGCAGGTGGGGCTAGATTTTACTCTCCCTAGTTCCATAGCCCATTGCTGTTGTTCCACAGCCAGCATGATGCCCTTTCCTAAGTTTCACTAAGCTTCTTCAGTGCCCTTGTTTTCGAGTGTCCTCTCAGACCCAACAGTTTCAATAAATCTTACACTGACGCAGCCACGAGCCCTCTTGCACCCACCTCAACAGCTATGACCCTTGCAGTGAACCCATTGTGTCTCAGATCCGCGGCCAGACCATTATACTTTGCCGCTTTGAACAACAAAAAAAAAAAATATATATATATATATATATGAACTGACTAAAATAATTGAGCCTTGCAGAGTGAATATATTGTTGTAATAATTAGAACTACTACCTTGTCTGACTTACAATGTAAGTTCTGTTCTTCTACAGGGCAAGAAATATCAGGGTTTCCTATATGACAAATCTCAAAACATCGAGCTGATCAAATCTAGCCTGTTAAAAAAGTCTTCAGCAGAAGTCAAAACCTGTGATAGCATGCCTTTCTTGGCAATATTCAAGGTAACATAAATTAAGAGTATAATAGCTTTCAAAAATTTCTGTGAAAACAGCAACACTGTAAACTTGAAAGAAGATGTGTGCAGTGTAGACATTAAATTTTAATAGGCACAAGCTTGAACAAAACAGTGTGAATGAAGCTTGTAGAAAAAAACACTGTTACTTGCTGACAATGTACTGAACTGAACCACTATAATTAGAACTGTATAACTACTTCACCAGGGGGCGGCAAGAGGTAGATCATGATCTGCCGCTACATCATATGGAATGATTTGATAGGTGATGGGGAAGAGAATTTTAGAGCTAGAGAAATGTTCGACTAGCCATTTCCCACCAACACTTAAAGCACTGTACCCCCAGGATTAAACAAAACTTGTCCCCCCATTCCCAATGAATTCTCATGAGCTAGCTTAACTCTTACAATCCGGCAAGCCCCGTGAAGTGGCGCGGGTTTAGAACCAATTTTACGGCTCGCCCAGTGAAGTGGCGCGCGACGGTAACGATAGCTAAACCATCGCGTAAAAACGCGGTTTTAGCTCCCGTATAGTAAGAGTTAAAATATTCATCTAATCATGAACTGTGTAAGATAGGAACACAATCTTTTCTGTCAAATCAAGTTACTACTTGATAAATTATTTAGTTTCAATGTTTCCTCCACTGTGTTGATAGGACTTGGAGGCAGTGAACTTTCAAGCATGTTTCCTCCACTCTGTTGATGGGACTTGCAGGCAGTGAACTGTCAGGCAGAGATATTAGTTACACATAGGCTGCACTTATTCCAAAAACTCTGAAACCTGAAGATAAACATGATTTTATCAAGGTGGATCTTTAGAGAGCTCAGTGTTTCTAAAGTAGATCACCACTGGTCCTGGGATGCCTGCCTGCCACTTACTTGTACTATTATTAAAACTGTCCAGAAATGTCAATAGGAAGCTTTTGTGCATGTTTATTACATTCTAGAACAGTTAGTTCCAAGAATTTCTACATGAAAACACACTAAATAAGTTAAGCATGGAGTCGTATATCAGGAGTCACCCTTATATGACCACCAGCTATGGACAATATCTTCTTCGTACACTCTCAGACGTCAACTTGAATATGTTCGAAGAAAGCATTGGTCATGGTGAAGGCTATCTCCGTAGAGCTTTTCCAGGAATGGTACTGGTGATGTCCGCATGTGCTTTCTCTGTTCTTTGTATTTGGTCAGTAAGTCTTGCCCATTGCCTCTGTGCCTTGACTCCACAGTACAGGGGAGGGGGACCACCAATAGCATAGGGTAGACCCCTTCGAGGCAGGGGGACGTGGCACTCTCGCCGCCTGGTGGACTCCACGGGATGAGCACCATTCTGCTTTCTTTTTATTCTTGATGTCATCATTAAGTGCATTGCACTGTTCTGTTAAGCCTGTGGCCCAGTGTATCCGATTTCAACAGGCATTTCTGTCAGGTTGCTTTCCTTAGCTCTTGATTGTCCCCAGCCTGCCTGCAAGGCAACAGGTGTGTGTCTCTCTTGGTCTGGTCCCTACCATTTGACCTGTCCAGCTTGAGAGACCCTGCTAAAAGCTATGCTACCACCAGCATAGGTCTTGGGGTCATGGGGACACACAATCTCCTCTACCTCCCCAAGGTTCAATCTACTAGCTGAGGTGGGATATTTTAGACTGCATATGGCTCCAGAGTCAACCCAGCCTCATGAATGTGGTACCAGAACAACTCTGGGAAGGTTAAGGTGACCAGCATGATGCTGAACACATCACCCCTAGTGTGCCGATGGTCAAGAAAATGTGGGCCTAACACCATATTCTCAATATGCCTCAATGGGCGTGTAATGAGATCTTTTTTTTATTTTTTTATGCACAATGCTGGAGTATGTAGATTTGGATGTAAACCTCTGTCTGTGAGGCTAATTACACCCTCATTGACTCTTGAAATCATCCACACATTTCCAGGGATTCCCCTTGTGGTGAAACATGTTGAGAATCCAGCATTGCACACTAAGCTTGGAGCAGTCATTTGAGCCCCAGACATAACTCTGGCTTTTACCTGGTTGCCTGCATGCAGAAGATCTCTCAATGGACCCCATGATAGGCAGGGAGAGCTGAGAAGTGGCTTTGTGTAGGATGTGACGATTCTTTGGGAGAGCCAGTACCAGAGCACAGTATTTTAGCTCTGCATATTTGGAGAGCTCGCTTGGATGGCAGAGAATGCACAGTATGCCAAGTGCTTCTTTCTCCTAGCTTGGGACCAGATGTGACGATCCTTTAAATGCAAGCTGAGCTGGAGAAACTGGAGCTCATGACTTCAACTCAACACGTTTCAGAATGGCAGAAAAGCCACAGGAAAAGCCTAGATCTACAGTGTAGATAATACCAAGGAGTTCAACTTAGTGTTGGCTACAAAAGACTGATAAGCTCAGCAGCCATAGTTAAACAACAACACAACGATAAATGTTACAGACTTTCATGGATGGTTGCTTGCATGGAGTAAAGGGATTGGAATGACGTGACAGGATCACCGGTGTGGAACTGATGCATACATGCCACACTTAAAGGTTTACCCATAATCTGTACGGGGTGTTTGCATTGACTCGGGTCTGTACGGGTTTTTTGCCTAATTATTAAATCATCCACACACTACACAATTTCCAGGGATTTTTCCCCTTGTGGTGAAACAATGTTGAGAATCCAGCATTAAAGCTAGCGCAGGTTACTGATTATTTGAAGCAGTCATCTTTTTTTCGAGCCCCTAGTTTAGGATTAACTTCCAGTTTAGTATTGAGTAATTCATTTTTAAAAAAAATATTACAATAACATTGCTTTTAGATGAAGTTAGATTTAACTGTCAGATAACTTGCCATGCAGAAGATCTCTCAATGGACCCCATGATAGGCAGGGAGAGCTGAGAAGTGGCTTTGTGTAGGACGTGGCAATTTCTTGGTAGAGCTCACAACCAGGGCACAGTATTTTAGCTCTGCATATTTCGAGAGCCCCCTTGGATGGCAGAGATTTATAATTATTAAATAAGAAGCTTTTCTAGGTACTGGCTTGACATAATCAACCTGAAAACTAGCACTGGTCGTACACGATTTCCCAGTCTGGCAGTCATAGTGAAACGCTTATTGACATTGCCTCACAGCAATGCTGACTGTGAGAGGTCTTTCTCTATGATGAAAAAGATTCACACGGACTGCAGAAATAGACTAAATGATGATACAGTCACAGCATTTCTACAATGCAAAATAAATTCTAACTCTTGTTGTTTAGGTTTTAAAGCAAGTGAAGACATGCTTAAAAAGGCAAAGGCCGCATGTCACTATGATGGTGCAGAACCATCTAATTGAATATACTTTTACATGAATAAACTCTTTTGTTACGTTTTTCAGTCTTTGTACAGGTTTTGCGGGTCTTTGTACAGGTTTTGCGGGTCTTTGTACAGGTTTTTTTAATTTTTTGTACAGGTTTTTCATCTCTGAGGTGTGGCATGTATGCTGATGACAGGAGCCAGACAGGTGTTGGTGGAGGTGGGAATGAGAAGAGAATGTTTGCGATGGATGGGTACACATTGAAGAAACCCACTAATGGCATTGCAGGGTTGTCTTTCTTGTGCAGTCCCCGGGGTGAGATAGGTGGAGGGAGACAAGGGATGCATGGAGAAGAGAGCTGGAGACATTAGTGAAAGAGATGAGGGAACCTTGAGTAGATGCCCATGACAGGAGGACTTGTCATGCACGTGCAAGTATTATGGGTACATAATCTGTACAAGTAATTCTCATTTTCAGATTTGTACACTGCGTACTTAATTTCTGTTCAGGTTTTTCACCTAATAATTATTAAATATACCAGTATATATAAATAGATCGTCTTGCACCACACTTTAGCTGATTGTTAGATTTGACGAGATGATAGGCCTTGTGAATAAAAAAACAACCAATGAAATCAAGCTGCCTATTTTTTGATTGATGTGGGATTTGCGAGAGTCCGCGTGACCTGTCTGACGGCTGGTTACTGATTATTTTAATGATTACATTGCATTGAGCATAATTTACTATTTACGGCTGCCTATAAGCAACAACAACAAAAAAAAGTGGGTACCACTACATATTACTTGATTTCACAAAACTTGTAGAATCTGCATTAGAAATGTACATTTGAATAATAGTATAATAAGAATTATGAAACTGAAAAAAAAAATCACAAAAGCAAGACAAATTTATATCTTAACCCGATCAGAGCCCCAGGAAAAGTTTTTTTTCTTGAGTTACTTCTCTTCTAGGTTTTAATTTTGTTTCTTTAAAAACACTCTGATTGTTCTTTGGTGGATATATCATTATTAGGATCATCCAGTGAATTATTTTTATTAAATAATTAATTACTATCAATGTTTGTTGTATTGACGATTGACACTAAAGTCATATGGGTATTTAAAACTGCCAGTTAGGCTAAAACGGCTATTTTCATTTTCGAAGTTCAGTAGAGAATAAATTACGGTAGTGTCAGTTTATATTTTCGTTGCAAATTATGAGCTTTTTAGTTTTAAAAAATGAATATGATCACGTGATTTTAAAATTTTTAAAATTTATCTTCTTCTGCGTTTAGTTTGTAGTCATGCTAGATCTGCAGGCCCATCACCAGGACGAAGTCCGCAGTCTTTTCCAGGTCAGAGCGGCAGCCCCATAGCTTCTGCTTGAGCTCAGCACCCCCTGGCCAGTTCAGGCATCATGGGTCATCATGGGTTGGGCAGTTCTGGATAATGTGTTGGGGGGTCTGGATTCCAGTACTGCATGGATGCTCATTTGTATGAGATATCCTGAGGCGATAGAGATGGCCCAGTAGTCTGCAGTGTCCAGTTCTCGGGCGGAATATGATGGTTTGTTGGTGTCTGTTAAGTTGGTAGATTGGGTCATCTCTGCTGTATGTATCACCTTCATCCTTCCACTGGTTTTTGTACTTGTTGTGGATGATGGTTTTAGCTTCTTGATATGGCAATGGGTGGCTAAATTGCTGCATTTTACTGCCACTTCTAGATAGAGCATCTGCTCTCTCAATTCCAGTGATTCCACAATGGGAGGGTAACCACTGAAGGGCAATGGTTGATGACCTTTGGATACTGTTTAGCTCAGATCTGATCTCATGCATCATGCTTTCACTTCTGGTGTTCTGTATTGATTCCAGTAATGATCTACAGTCAGTGAAGATTACTATCTTAGCTGGTGGCTGTTGTTCTAGTCTAGTGAGCATTTTCAGAGCTTATAGTAGTGCCATAGCTTCTGCCCTGAAATTGGATTAAAATTCATCAAATATTTATTGAAATAATTCGAAACCACACTATAAACCTCCAAATTTAATTTCATATAACAGGATAATATAGTTTAGTTCAATTTTTCTTCTTGCAATAATAATAACGAACGGACGAATGAACTTTATTTTCAAAGGGTTTTGAATTGGGCATGCAGGCCCATCTAACATTCTGCCCTTCTTTTCTCTCGTCTTCCATACTGAATCCATTTATTCTCACATGTATCTTACATATTACTTAAGTAATAAAATAACAAAATAAAATACATTAAAATAAAATCCCAACACTGTAACAGTACAATAACAGTTACACACATTTACCGTACCTTATCGTAATTAATACTAAACAGCTGTATTTGAAAATAGGCCACACATATGTTGGAGCATTCTGTGATAGGATTTTGTGAATAAATTTGGCTTTGTTGAAGAGAAAGCGCTTTCTTGGTAATATGTTAAGATATGTATATGGGTCTACACACTGTGTGAGGTTTTTGTCTGAAACTAGGCGTACTGCACGTTTTTGTAATGATTAAAGTCTTTTAGTGTTGGACATGGAGCAGCCATCCCAAATTGTGGAACAGTAGTCTAGATGTGTTTGTATTTGGGATATATAGAACATTTTTCTTGTCTCCTCATATAGGAAGTGTTTGATTTTAGCTAACTTGTAAACTTTTTGTGCCGTTTGTTTGGTCAGTGTTTGCACATGTGAATTCCAACTTAAATGTTGGTCAGTTATTAGTCCTAGTGTTTTATTTTCATTTACATTTTCAGTTAAAGAGGTTCCAATGTAAAGCTAAAGTGTTGCTTTCAGTGAGTTTTGTAATTTTTGTTTAGTTGATATTATCATACATTTTGTTTTAATGATATTTATTTGCATGCAGTTTTCATTGCTCCACTTAATAAGATTGTCTGTGTCGCTTTGTAATAATATTTCTAGCGTGTTGCAACTTTTGTACTAGTGTAAATGGTACAGTCATTGGTAAATAAGTCGCAGGATGAGTGCTTTATGTTTAGTGGAAGGTCATTTATGTAAATGGAAAAAAGTAGAGGACCGAGAATAGAACCCTGAGTAACACCGGTGTCAATAATAGTTGGGCTTGACAAGGAGTTATTATAACACACTACTTGCTGTCTGTCAGACAAGAATGATTTAAATAATGTCACTAGTTTAAAGTTAACTTTCATTGTTTCTAATTTTCTTATTAAAACAGTGTGATCTAACATATAAAATGCTTTTCTAAAGTCTACAAAGATTGTGGTATGTATGGTCTCTGAGGTGTGGTATGTATGGTCTCTGAGGTGTGGCATGTATGGTCTCTGAGGTGTGGCATGTATGGTCTCTAAGGTGTGGCATGTATGGTCTCCGAGGTGTGGCATGTATGGTCTCCAAGGTGTGGCTGTTTGGTCTCTGAGGTGTGGCATGTATGGTCTCTGAGGTGTGGCATGTATGGTCTCTGAGGTGTGGCATGTATGGTCTCTGAGGTGTGGCATGTATGGTCTCTGAGGTGTGGCATGTATGGTCTCTGAGGTGAGGCATGTATGGTCTCTGAGGTGTGGTATGTATGGTCTCCGAGGTGTGGTATGTATGGTCTCCAAGGTGTGGCATGTATGGTCTCTGAGGTGTGGCATGTATGGTCTCTGAGGTTTGGTATGTATGGTCTCTGAGGTGTGGCATGTATGGTCTCTGAGGTGTGGCATGTATGGTCTCTGAGGTGTGGTATGTATGGTCCCCTAGGTGTGGTATGTATGGTCTCTAGTGTTGTGCTGTCTGTTACATGAAACATAAGCCTTCACAAGGTTCATGCCAAGCTCTCCAGTGCTGAGCCATTTGTTACATGAAACAAGCCTTCACAAGGTTCATGCCAAGCTCTCCAGTTCTGAGCCGTTTGTTACATGAAACATAAGCCTTCACAAGGTTCATGCCAAGCTCTCCAGTTCTGAGCCGTTTGTTACATGAAACATAAGCCTTCACAAGGTTCATGCCAAGCTCTCCAGTGCTGAGCTGTTTGTTACATGAAACAAGCCTTCACAAGGTTCATGCCAAGCTCTCCAGTTCTGAGCCGTTTGTTACATGAAACACAAGCCTTCACAAGGTTCATGCCAAGCTCTCCAGTGTTGAGCTGTCTGTTACATGAAACAAGCCTTCACAAGGTTCATGCCAAGCTCTCCAGTTCTGAGCTGTTTGTTACATGAAACATAAGCCTTCACAAGGTTCATACCAAGCTCTCCAGTGTTGAGCTGTTTGTTACATGAAACATAAGCCTTCACAAAGTTCATGCCAAGCTCTCCAGTGTTGAGCTGTCTGTTACATGAAACATAAGCCTTCACAAGGTTCATGCCAAGCTCTCCAGTGCTGAGCTGTTTGTTACATGAAACATAAGCCTTCACAAGGTTCATGCCAAGCTTTCCAGTGCTGAGCCATTTGTTACTTGAAACAAGCCTTCACAAGGTTCATGCCAAGCTCTCCAGTGCTGAGCCATTTGTTACATGAAACAAGCCTTCAGCCTTCACAAGGTACATGCCAAGCTCTTCAGTGCTGAGCTGTCTGTTACTTGAAACATAAGCCTTCACAAGGTTCATGCCAAGCTCTCCAGTGCTGAGCCATTTGTTACATGAAACATAAGCCTTCACAAGGTTTATGCCAAGCTCTCCAGTGTTGAGCTGTCTGTTACATGAAACAAGCCTTCACAAGGTACATGCCAAGCTCTCCAGTTCTTAGCCATTTGTTACATGAAACATAAGACTTCCCAAAGTTCATACCAAGCTCTCCAGTTTTGAGCTGTTTGTTACATGAAACATAAGCCTTCACAAGGTTCATGCCAAGTTCTCCAGTGTTGAGCTGTTTGTTACATGAAACATAAGCCTTCACAAGGTTCATGCCAAGCTCTCCAGTGCTGAGCTGTCTGTTACATGAAACAAGCCTTCACAAGGTTCATGCCAAGCTCTCCAGTTCTGAGCCGTTTGTTACATGAATCATAAGCCTTCACAAGGTTCATACCAAGCTCTCCAGTGTTGAGCTGTTTGTTACATGAAACATAAGCCTTCACAAGGTTCATACCAGGCTCTCCAGTGCTGAGCTGTCTGTTACAACATCTTGTTATGTCTCCTTCATTTTTCTTAGGTCTGTCTCCATTTGTGTTGTTGGTCTCCATCATTTGTGTCGTGTTGTTGGTCTCCATCATTTATGTTGTTGGTCTCCATCATTTGTGTTGTTGGTCTCCATCATTTGTGTTGTTGGTCTCCATCATTTGTGTTGTTGGTCTCCATAATTTGTGTTGTTGGTCTCCATCATTTGTGTTGTTGGTCTCCATCATTTGTGTTGTGTTGTTGGTCTCCATCGTTTGTGTTGTTGGTCTCCATCATTTGTGTTGTGTTGTTGGTCTCCATCGTTTGTGTTGTTGGTCTCCATCATTTGTGTTGTTGGTCTCCATCATTTGTGTTGTTGGTCTACATTTGTGTTGTTGGTCTCCATCATTTGTGTTGTTGGTCTCCATTTATGTTGTTGGTCTCCATCATTTGTGTTGTTGGTCTCCATTTGTGTTGTTGGTCTCCATCATTTGTGTTGTTGGTCTCCATGTGTGTTGTTGGTCTCCATCATTTGTGTTGTTGGTCTCCATGTGTGTTGTTGGTCTCCATGTGTGTTGTTGGTCTCCATGTGTGTTGTTGGTCTCCATCATTTGTGTTGTTGGTCTCCATGTGTGTTGTTGGTCTCCATCATTTGTGTTGTTGGTCTCCATCATTTGTGTTGTTGGTCTCCATCATTTGTGTTGTTGGTCTCCATCTAAATCTTTTACTCCATGGATTGCAAAAGAAGGACAGCCTTGTGATTACCTAATATGATATCTGATATTGGGTCAAGTTTTCAGTCATTTTTTGTTGGTTTTTTTGGTTACAGATCAGACAAGGATTGACTTTTGCACTGGTCAGTTTGCATGTAAAGACTGCAGGTCTTGTAGATGTAAATTTAACAGGAACAAGTGATAAAGCAGACAGCATTCGTGACATCATCAGTGCAACCAAACAGGAGTTCAAAGGTAACATTTAGTTACTAGCTGTAGTTGTTGTTGTTGTAGTTGCTGGGAGATGTATGGGAGGTGTATGAAGAGAGAAAGAAAGAATAGGACTATTGAACCATCAGGCATGTCGTACAAGGTGAAGGTTGTGTATGAGGCTGGCAACCTCATCGTATAAAACAAGTTGCCACAGAAACCACTGCTGTAAGATCATGTGACTACTTGTTGCAGGTTTCCTGCACAGCAACCAGCTACAGTGGTCGCCGTTGAGAAACAAACCAATGAATCACTTTGTTGAATCAAACGCACATTTTTTCATGACTTTGAGCGGACAAGGATGACCTTTAAGTGTGTCCAAGCCACCTAATTCATGTCAGAGAAATAGTTTAGAAGTTTTCCTTTCTTCATAACAAAGAATTGCAGTGTTCCAAACATTCTGCACCACAAGGATTGAATACAGTAACTGTAGTCAAAGTTATGAGAGTGGTAACACTGATGATAAAAATATATTAGTAGTTTAATGGAAACACAAGAACAAAAGTTCCAGCTGATTATAAAAATATATTAGTAGTTTAATGGAAACACAAGAACAAAAGTTCCAGCTGATGATAAAAATATATTAGTAGTTTAATGGAAACACAAGAACAAAAGTTCCAGCTGATGATAAAAATATATTAGTAGTTTAATGGAAACACAAGAGCAAAAGTTCCAGCTGATGATAAAAATATATTAGTAGTTTAATGGAAACACAAGAGCAAAAGTTCCAGCTGATGATAAAAATATATTAGTAGTTTAATGGAAACACAAGAGCAAAAGTTCCAGCTGATGATAAAAATATATTAGTAGTTTAATGGAAACACAAGAGCAAAAGTTCCAGCTGATGATAAAAATATATTAGTAGTTTAATGGAAACACAAGAGCAAAAGTTCCAGCTGATGATGATAAAAATATATATTAGTAGTTTAATGGAAACACAAGAACAAAAGTTCCAGCAATTAGTAGTTTAATGGAAACACAGCAAAAGTTCCAGCTGATGATAAAAATATATTAGTAGTTTAATGGAAACACAAGAGCAAAAGTTCCAGCTGATTATAAAAATATATTAGTAGTTTAATGGTTAGTTTAATGGAAACACAAGAGCAAAAGTTCCAGCTGATGATAAAAATATATTAGTAGTTTAATGGAAACACAAGAACAAAAGTTCCAGCTGATGATAAAAATATATTAGTAGTTTAATGGAAACACAAGAGCAAAAGTTCCAGCTGATTATAAAAATATTAGTAGTTTAATGGAAACACAAGAGCAAAAGTTCCAGATGATAAAAATAATAGTAGTTTAATGGAAACACAAGAGCAAAAGTTCCAGCTGATGATAAAAAATATATTAGTAGTTTAATGGAAACACAAGAGCAAAAGTTCCAGCTGATGATAAAAATATATGTAGTTTAATAGTAGTTTAATGGAAACACAAGAAACAAAAAGCTGTTCCAGCTGATTAGTAGTTTAATGATAAAAATATATTAGTAGTTTAATGGAAACACAAGAACAAAAGTTCCAGCTGATGATAAAAATATATTAGTAGTTTAATGGAAACACAAGAGCAAAAGTTCCAGCTGATGATAAAAATATATTAGTAGTTTAATGGAAACACAAGAACAAAAGTTCCAGCTGATGATAAAAATATATTAGTAGTTTAATGGAAACACAAGAGCAAAAGTTCCAGCTGATGATAAAAATATATTAGTAGTTTAATGGAAACACAAGAACAAAAGTTCCAGCTGATGATAAAAATATATTAGTAGTTTAATGGAAACACAAGAACAAAAGTTCCAGCTGATGATAAAAAATATATTAGTAGTTTAATGGAAACACAAGAGCAAAAGTTCCAGCTGATGATAAAAATATATTAGTAGTTTAATGGAAACACAAGAGCAAAAGTTCCAGCTGATGATAAAAAAAAGTATATGGAAACACAAGAGCAAAATTAGTGATGATAAAAATATATTAGTAGTTTAATGGAAACACAAGAACAAAAGTTCCAGCTGATGATAAAAATATATTAGTAGTTTAATGGAAACACAAGAGCAAAAGTTCCAGCTGATGATAAAAATATATTAGTAGTTTAATGGAGAACAAAAGTTCCAGCTGATGATAAAAATATATTAGTAGTTTAATGGAAACACAAGAGCAAAAGTTCCAGCTGATGATAAAAATATATTAGTAGTTTAATGGAAACACAAGAGCAAAAGTTCCAGCTGATGATAAAAATATATTAGTAGTTTAATGGAATATTAGTAGTTTAATGGAAACACAAGAGCAAAAGTTCCAGCTGATGATAAAAATATATTAGTAGTTTAATGGAAACACAAGAGCAAAAGTTCCAGCTGATGATAAAAATATATTAGTAGTTTAATGGAAACACAAGAACAAAAGTTCCAGCTGATTATAAAAATATATTAGTAGTTTAATGGAAACACAAGAGCAAAAGTTACCCAAATTAAGTTCACAGCTGATGATATAAAATATATTAGTAGTTTAATGGAAACACAAGAGCAAAAGTTCCAGTGATGATAAAAAATATATTAGTAGTTTAATGGAAACACAAGAACAAAAGTTCCAGCTGATGATAAAAATATATTAGTAGTTTAATGGAAACACAAGAGCAAAAGTTCCAGCTGATGATAAAAATATATTAGTAGTTTAATGGAAACACAAGAGCAAAAGTTCCAGCTGATGATAAAAAATATATTAGTAGTTTAATGGAAACACAAGAGCAAAAGTTCCAGCTGATGATAAAAATATATTAGTAGTTTAATGGAAAAACAAGAGCAAAAGTTCCAAGCTGATGATAAAAATATATTAGTAGTTTAATGGAAACACAAGAGCAAAAGTTCCAGCTGATGATAAAAATATATTAGTAGTTTAATGGAAACACAAGAGCAAAAGTTCCAGCTGATGATAAAAATATATTAGTAGTTTAATGGAAACACAAGAGCAAAAGTTCCAGCTGATGATAAAAATATATTAGTAGTTTAATGGAAACACAAGAGCAAAAGTTCCAGCTGATGATAAAAATATATTAGTAGTTTAATGGAAACACAAGAGCAAAAGTTCCAGCTGATGATAAAAATATATTAGTAGTTTAATGGAAACACAAGAGCAAAAGTTCCAGCTGATGATAAAAATATATTAGTAGTTTAATGGAAACACAAGAACAAAAGTTCCAGCTGATGATAAAAAATATATTAGTAGTTTAATGGAAACACAAGAGCAAAAGTTCCAGCTGATGATAAAAATATATTAGTAGTTTAATGGAAACACAAGAACAAAAGTTCCAGCTGATGATAAAAAATATATTAGTAGTTTAATGGAAACACAAGAACAAAAGTTCCAGCTGATGATAAAATTATATGAGTAGTTTAAAGAAAAACACAAGAACAAAAGTTCCAGCTGATGATAAAAATATATTAGTAGTTTAATGGAAACACAAGAGCAAAAGTTCCAGCTGATGATAAAAATATATTAGTAGTTTAATGGAAACACAAGAACAAAAGTTCCAGCTGATGATAAAAATATATTAGTAGTTTAATGGAAACACAAGAACAAAAGTTCCAGCTGATGATAAAAATATATTAGTAGTTTAATGGAAACACAAGAGCAAAAGTTCCAGCTGATGATAAAAATATATTAGTAGTTTAATGGAAACACAAGAGCAAAAGTTCCAGCTGATGATAAAAATATACCAATAGCAGAACGGAACCAGAAGAGCAAAAGTTCCAGCTGATGATAAAAATATATTAGTAGTTTAATGGAAACACAAGAGCAAAAGTTCCAGCTGATGATAAAAATAATTAGTAGTTTATATTCCAGCTGAGATAAAAATATATTTAGTTTAATGGAAACACAAGAGCAAAAGTTCCAGCTGATGATAAAAAAATTAGTAGTTTAATGGAAACACAAGAGCAAAAGTTCCAGCTGATTTAGTAGTTTAATGGAAACACAAGAACAAAAGTTCCAGCTGATGATAAAAATATATTAGTAGTTTAATGGAAACACAAGAACAAAAGTTCCAGCTGATGATAAAAATATATTAGTAGTTTAATGGAAACACAAGAACAAAAGTTCCAGCTGATGATAAAAATATATTAGTAGTTTAATGGAAACACAAGAACAAAAGTTCCAGCTGATGATAAAAATATATTAGTAGTTTAATGGAAACACAAGAGCAAAAGTTCCAGCTGATGATAAAAATATATTAGTAGTTTAATGGAAACACAAGAACAAAAGTTCCAGCTGATTGTAGTTTAAATGGAAACACAAGAACAAAAAAATATATTAGTAGTTTAATGGAAACACAAGAGCAAAAGTTCCAGCTGATGATAAAAATATATTAGTAGTTTAATGGAAACACAAGAACAAAAGTTCCAGCTGATGAGCCAGCAGCACACTAACTGCTGACACCTGTATCATGTAAAACAGATTGCTACAGAAACTACATGTACAAGAGCCACCATTGGTACAGCCTTCCTATGGACCAGCTGCAGTGGTGGCTCTGTGCTCCATAGGGATCAAAAAAAGGGAAATAAGTGAGAGAAGAGCCAGCAAGGTCTACCATGGGGTAAACTATCTTACACTGACATGAAAATACTGCAACAGTTTCATGACATTATGTTTGTGTGAGTCAGTGAGAAAACTGCAACAGTTTCATGACATTATGTTTGTGTGAGTCAGTGAGAAAACTGCATTGTTGGTAACTGTCAGGGACGGTATTCATTTGTGATAGATTGTCTCTGTTATTACATTTTTCAGGTGAAGAATGTATTATCATCGTGGGAGATTTCAGTCACAATTCAAACGGCAAAGCAAGTAAGAGTTTGTGAATGTTTTGTTAAAATCATTTAGTTTGACTACTTTAATATGTTCCTGGATGCTGGGACAATTATATACCTGTCACAAAAAGTAGGGGATATTGAATTTAAAAGTTATCCAAAGACAATATATTTCAAATTAGTTCATTTATTCCTTCGTACAAGTAAACTTGAGCATCATAACAAGACATTTGCGGTATAAGAAGTGTTATGGCTTTACTCACATGATTTTAGTCGCACTGGCAACCAAGGTGGGGTAGGTACTTCATTTTCACAAAAATATTCCAATATTTCTAAAAACGTGTAGGGCCCCATTTGCCGCTAAACATGCATTGCAACGACGTCTCATACTACAAATAAGCCTTCTGATGTCTTGAGGAATTCTCTGCCACTCCTGCTGAAGGGCCTGGGCTAACTACTGAAGAGTCTGTGGAGCGGCTGGACGTTGTTGGATGCGCCTATTCAGGAGGTCCCACAAATGCTCAATAGGAGACAGGTCGAGGGACATCGGCGGCCACGGTAACGTTCGGATATGCTGCATCTGAAGGTGATCTTGGATGACGCGAGCACGGTGAGGACGTGCATTGTCATCCTGGAAGATGAAATCTGGTCCGTGCCGTTGAGCAAATGGCACAACGATAGGCTCGATGATGTCACGGTAGTAGAGCCCTGTGATATTTACCTGGCATATGTGAAGGTCAGTCCTGTCATTCATACAGATGCCTGCCCACACCATTACACTGCCACCTCCATAACGGTTGTGTGCAACTGTTGCAGGAGGCTGGTAACGCTTACCTCACCGTCGCCAGACACATATTCGACGATCATGAAAATCCAAAATGAAATGGGACTCATCAGAAAACATCACTGATGCCCACTGTTGATTGGTCCACCGATGATGACGTTGGCACCAATCCATTCTTGCTCGCCTGTGTTGTGGTGACATGGGCAAAGCTACAAACGGTCTGCGTGAGGCCAGTTGCACTTGGTGCAAACGGTTTCGTACTATCTGAGTTGAGACCCGGATCCCAGTGGTCTGTTGAAGGTGTTGCTGAAGTTGAGTAGCATTTAGAGTCCAAGTTCTGAGGGCCTGAGTAACAAGAAGTTGATCTTGGCGGCGTGTAGTGACACTTGGGAGGCCAGTCCAAGGCAGATCAGCTACTGTGCGGAAATTTTGATACCTGTTCCACAGTCTGCTGACAACTGACTGTGAAACATTGAGGTTCCAAGCAACATCCAATTGCCGACTTCCGGTTTGCAACATGCCTATGCCTATCCATCTCTGCTGTTCTGTCAAACATTCCATGACGAAGAAAATAAATGTTATCTGTTGCAGAGTCTTTTTATACCTGTCCATGGTGAGTAGTGTTCATCAAACCAGAGATACACACATTTTTGTGAAAAAGAATAATGTGTGAACTTTACGGATGGGCCCCACCTCTGTTCTTGGGATTGGCTTACTCATCACGAGTCACCAGGTCAACATGATATTGCACGTGAGAGTGGAGAAGAGCGTGCTCGATATGTCCATACAACCATTAAAATACGAAATCCACTCTTTTGTAAAAAAATACATACCATCTTAAAATATCCCCTACTTTTTGTGACAGGTATATATTTGTTAGTGAGAACTGATACATTGAAGAAACCAGGTGATAACGTTACATAGCAGTCCGTGCTGTACTGTAGAATTCCCAGATGAAGACAGATTGAGACTTAAAAGCATATGAAGGCAGAAATGAAAGAGTTAAAAAGGATATAGAAGGACCTTGAGAGGATGGCACAGCTCAGGAGGACATGAATTTGTTGAAGGCTTTTGGTTCTTGGGGAGCTAAACTGTAATGAGGATGCATCTTTTGTCAACGTACTGGTAAAGGTATAACAACAATAATACAAATACACAATACTTCCACTACACTCACTGGACTTACATGGGACAGGAACAATGGGCTAGTAAACAACTAGAGGGCCACACGAGCAGTCACTGAAACAAAATTGCTGTAGAGAGAATATTGATTAATTCTATTTCTGACAGTGAGATATTAGAACCCAGGAGTAGTGGCAGTATCTGGTCATTGACAACATTAACCCTTGTGCTCCTGCTACAAATTATACGTCATTCACTTAAAGTTTCTTTTCTGGCTATGGCTGAACTTTCTGGGTGGGTCAGTCCAGTCTACAGAAATCAAGAATAATATTTTTATTTTTTTTAAATCTTGAAAACTCCGCCAATGCCGGTCCCAAGCCCGGATGAAAAAGGAGGAGGGCGGCCTGCATGGAGGCCGTAAGGAGGCAGCCCCTCCACCATGCAAAGGCACAACAGGCCAATCACCTGTTTGCTTTAAATCATGATTACGCGAACTACAAGAGAGAAAACCGGACTGATTCTAAAGGCGACGAACTGGAACGGACTACGGACTACGACTTATGGAACTTGGAACACAAGAAGTATAAATGGGAAGGAAGAGGAGCTGGTGGAAGAGATGAGGAAAGCAAAACTAGAAATCCTGGCTATAACGGAAACGAAGAAAAAAGGACAAGGAGTCATGGATCTCGATGGCAACACGTTGCTCTACAGTGGTGTACCCATATCTGAAAGAGCTAAAGGGGGCGTGGGTTGCATTGTGGCCCAAAATCAAAAAGATAGTATCAAGGGATGGAACTTTGTCTCGGAGCGCATTATGGTTGTAAAACTAAAAGAAGGAGAAACCATAGTCAACCTGGTCATAGTGTATGGGCCAAATGAGGATGAGAGAGCAGAGGTCAAGGAGGAATTCTTCGAGCTGCTTCAAAGGACAGTGGATGACTGCCTAGATGAAGTTATTATGCTCGGAGATTTTAATGCCAGAGTTGGAAATGACCATGCTAGATGGGGTGGAGTTATCGGAAGATATGGAGAAGATACTCTCAATGACAATGGAAAGCGACTCCTTAGATTCTGCAGTGAGCAGAATCTGATCATTACAAACACAAAGTTCCCCCATAAGCGCATACATGCATACACTAGATGTGAACCAACCAAGAATGAGAAGTCAGTGATCGACTACGCCATTGTTCGGAGAAGCTCATTCAGATATGTCCGAGATGCAAGAGTCTGGAGGGGGCCAGAGATTGGAAGTGATCACTACCTGCTAACAATCAAACGAACAACTGAAAGAGTTGCTCAGCCTAGGAACTGCCCAACATCACGCAAGAAACCAAGTAAACGAGCAGGAGAAATGAGCATTAGGACCTACAAGCTGAGAGAGCCAGAAATTAAGACCAGATATCAGGGGCTTATTGCTACAGCAGTGAGCAACACAGAAGAGCGACCTGATGACTTGGAAACCCTCTGGAATAAATTCAAGGATATCATAAAGACAGCTGCTGCAGAAGCATGCGGTGAAGTCCGACTTGGGAACCAGAGAAAGAGGACACCTTGGTGGACAGAGGAAGTCAAAGAGAAAATAAGAGAGAAGAAAATGGCATGGAAACAATACTTAGGAGCTAAAAACACAACAGGACAAATGGAAAAAATATAGAGAATATGTGACACTCAGAACAGAAGCAAAGAACAAAGTGCTAGCAGCAAAACAGAAGTCCTGGGAAGAATTTGGAGAAAAGCTAGAAAAAGATGCACAAGAAAACCAGAAATTGTTCTATAAGACCCTAAAGAACATGAGGAAAGAAAAACAATGCCCTCTCAAATTTATAAAGGACAAGCAAGGCAAATTGCTTACTGCCCCGAAGGAAGTAATGGAAAGATGGAAAGAATATTTCTCAGAACTCCTGGATGGTGAGCATGATGAAGCATCAGAAATGATAACCACTGACACAGAAGAGGAAACCAATGATGGTGAAGATGACATAAAGATGGAAGAACTGAGGGCAGCACTGGAGAAAATCAAGATGGGCAAAGCAGCAGGGCATGATGGTATAACACCAGAAATGGTTAAGTACATGGGAGCATCAGGCGACCTATTACTCTTAAAGGTCCTACAGGCAGCATGGTGCAACAAGACCATACCAAAGGATTGGGAGATTGCCATCATAACACCAATTTTCAAAAAGGGTGACAATCGACAATGTGGAAACCATAGAGGCATATCCCTTCTCAGTGTCCCTGGTAAAATCTACTCTAGAATCCTAGAGTAGAGACTCCGACGCCTAGCTGAGCCACAATTGGATGAGGTCCAGTGCGGATTCCGAGCAAACCGAAGTACTCAAGACCTAATCTTCACACTCAGACAGCTGAGTGAAAAAGCCCTTGAGTATAAGAGTGAGATCCATCTTTGTTTCATAGATCTGGAAAAGGCGTTTGACAGGGTCCCCTGGAGCAAACTTTGGGACTGTTTGGCAAAGAAGAATATTCCAGCACCTCTGATTCATGCTATACAGAGCTTCTACAAGTCTTGCAGAAATTATGTGAGGACAGCAAACCATAAGTCAGAAGAGTTCAGGACCACCACTGGTGTAAGGCAAGGTGATATCCTATCACCTTACCTCTTCATACTCCTTATGGACGATGTCATCAAGGCATGTAAGGAGAGAACAAGAAAGTATTCAGTGGGGTACTGGAAGATGAGACAGGTCTATATTTCGGAGCTGGCATTTGCTGATGATGTTGCCCTGATTGCTAAATCAGAGGCACATCTCCAATCCAACCTGCAAGTCTGGAAGGAAGAGCTGGAGAAGAGAGGGATGGTCATAAGCAGCTCTAAAACAAAATCCATGGTGATATCACGAGAAGAAAGAAAACATCAGATTAAGTTGGGAGAACAGGTCCTGGAGCAGGTCGACCACTTTAAATATCTCGGAGCTATTATAGACCGAAAGGGAGGCGTCAAAGAAGAGTTGGCCACTCGGAAAGCAGCGGCTGGGAGACTTTTTCAGGCCATAAATCGTGGATTCCTCAGCAAGAAAGAGGTTGGTAAGAAAACGAAGATGGCTGTATACCGCTCCACCTATGTCCCAGTCTTGACATATGGATGTGAGTCGTGGGCAATGACTACAACCCACAAAAGCCAGATCCAAACCTCAGAAATGAGGTATCTGAGGAAAGTGGTTGAAGTAACAAGAAGAGACATGGTCCGCAACCAGACGATACGTCAAGGCCTAAAATCCCATCCGCTGCAGACCCAAATAGAACAGTCCCAACTAAGATGGTTTGGCCATGTCTGCAGAATGGGAGAAGATCGGCTACCACGACAAGCATGGGAAACAAAGAGCCAGGGATCCAGACCTCCAGGACGACCCAGAGTCCGCTGGGAGGACAACATTAGACAATCTTTGAAGGACCGAGGACTAGAATGGAACCAGGCCAGGAAGAAGACAGCTGATAGAATGGTCTGGCGCTCTCTCTTCCAAACCTCTACACCTCACGGTAGAAGGGGAACGACTAAGTAAGTAAGTAAGTTAAATCTTGAAGATGGAAGAACTGAAGGCAGCACTGGATAAAATCAAGATGGGCAAAGCAGCAGGGCATGATGGTATAACACCAGAAATGGTTAAATACATGGGAGCATCAGGCGACCTATTACTTTTAAGGGTCCTACAGGCAGAAATGAGGTATCTGACTAAGGTGGTTGAAGTAACAAGAAGAGACATGGTCCGCAACCAGACGATACTTCAAGGCCTAAAATCCCACCCCCTGCAGACCCAAGTAGAACAGTCCCAACTAAGATGGTTTGGCCATGTCTGCAGAATGGGAGAAGATCGGCTACCACGACAAGCATGGGAAACAAAGAGCCAGGGATCCAGACCCCCAGGACGACCTAGAGTCCGCTGGGAGGACAACATTAGACAATCTTTGAAGGACCGAGGACTAGAATGGAACCAGGCCAGGAGGAAGACAGCTGATAGGATAGTCTGGCGCTCTCTCTTCCAAACCTCTGCACCTCACGGTAGACGGGGAACGACTAAGTAAGTAAGTTAAATCTTGAAGGCGATTCTTCTTCTTCTTTGTTGCTTGCTATCGTGTATACCACAATATATATCTCACTTAAAATTGGCAGTCTGACTCAGCCTTTTCTCATCACTGCACAGTTTCTCTATCAAAGTTGGGAAGGTGGCTCATGAAGACCATACTGTCAGTCTGCTGCTCACGTGGAGCTGACATACCTGGATGACATGTTCTACTGTTTGCTATTGTCACAAGACAAAAAGTGCTTACATGCACACCTTTGTCCCTGACAATAACGACATCATCGCTGTTACCGCTAACCTAACACAACAACGACAGCAGTGTCCATAGGACAAGTTTCCACACTGAACATAACAATAAATAAGTCAACTCAAAGACCAAGTCAATCTCGGCATAATGTAACCACAGTTAGTACATGCCATATATACTGAAGCACATTAAAAACACACCACTATTATATATACTGATGCCGAGAAGCTGGAAAAAAAAAGTGTGGAAATGCATTTTCCCTGTGTTTGTCATGAGGTAGAGAGCGAATGGCTGCTGGAATGGAAAGTGCATGATTCAACCCACGGGTTTGTGTACAGACTACATGAAAACAATAAAAGTTACACGTGCAACACGATTCCCAACAGCTATGACCCTGAAAATGTGTACGCTTTGTGGCAGTATACTCGGTATAAAAAGGCCGTTGAGACAAAACACCCAGTACATGTGCTTGAAATGCCACGACTATCTGAAAATGACCGCCAACGAGCCATTGGTGTGTTGGAGACCAGAATGAGCTCGCGGGCCATTGCCAGAAGGATGAATTGCCACCACAGCACTATTGTACGTCTCAATGAACGTTACGGAACCACTGGCAGTGCCCGGAATAGACTTCGGAGTGGCCAACCACAAGTTACTACCCCTGCGCAAGATCGTCATATTGTGCTGAGTCACCCAAGGAATCGTTCTCTCCCGGCAAGTCAAACAGCAAGAGCAATAGTGGGTAGACGTGGGCAAGTCTCTAGAATGACAGTCATACGATGACTCAGAGATACAGGCCTTACTGCAAGACGACCTTATGTTGGGCCAAACTTGACTCACAGACATCGTCAGCAGCGCCTGCAATGGGCAGAGCAACATGTCAAATGGACTAGACTGCAGTGGAATGCTGTCCTATTCACAGACGAGAGCAGATTCAACATATCCCTTGCTGATGGACGTATGCGGATTTGGCGACGGTGTGGAAAGAACTTTGCAGATTGCTGTGTTCGTCAGCACAACCGATTTGGAGGTGGCAGTATTCACATTTGGAGAGGATTCAGTTTTCACCATCGCTTGCCTCTTCACGTCTTCCGTGGAAATGTTAATGCTGTGACATATCGACATGAGGTTTTGGATGCATTGCCACCACAGCACTATTGCTCCTGCGTTCACAAATTATCCAGACTTGCAGTTTCTCCAGCAGGATAACGCACACCGCACACCGCATGCATTACGCAGCAATATCTACAGCAGCAGAACATTGTGACGATTGATTGGCCTGCCCTACCACCAGACATGTCCCCTATAGAACATCTGTGGGACCAGCTTGGACGCAGAGTCTACAAGCAAGGTTCTCCAGCTAATCTGCAACAGCTCGAAGCTGCTCTTACACGTGAATGGGACTTGATTCCCCGGAATTTTCTTCAGAGACTTGTGCGTTCCATGTGGAGCCGCTGCCAAGCTTGTTTGCAAGCACACGGTGGACATACCAGATACTGAGGATAGTGTGAATGAATTTTTTTATTGGTTGCATTTTTGGTTTTCTCCCTTGCCTGCACATAATGCATGGAATTTCATAACAATCAAATGTACAAATTAATGACCAGCATGGATTCATAGGAAAATGAATAAAGATTCCAAATATGTAAACTTGTAAACACTTATATTTACATTTCACACTCTGTTCCTGGATTATACAGGTGGTGCATTTTTAATGTGCTTCAGTATATATGAGGTACTCAAAAAGCACTAGAATTTACCAATCTATCTCGACAACCTACCAGTACTCAAATAATGCTACCATCACTTCTGGCACTACAACAACTTCCAAGATCAGAAACAGCATTAATCCTTGCAACAACAAAAACCACACAACAGACACAAGCTCTTCCACACAAGAAACGTCCATTCCCTTCAACGTCTGTCCACTCCCCTTGCACAAACTTCAAACTTGACATGGAATGATATATGGCATATGGCACCTCTTAGGCTCAGCTTCGTGGTTAGATCAATGTATGACCTGCTGCCGTCGGCCACCAACCTTGTGAAATGGGGAAAGTCGGATGATGAGCAGTGCCCCCTGTGCCAGGGGAGGCAGACACTTGAACACGTGCTCTCAGCGTGTAAGGTGGCATTAGGGCAAGGACGATACACTTGGCGCCATAACAAAGTGCTAAATGAGCTTGCTGCGACAATAGATCAGGCAAGAATGAAAGCGAATAGCAAAGTCCGGCCAGACACCACAAACACATACTTTCTGAGGGCAGGAAAGTCAGCACACCCCAAACCGAGTAAACCTGGTAGCAGTTTACCATCTCTTCTTGACTGTGCAAACGACTGGGAGATGGCGGTAGACCTACCTGGACGGGGGGCATATCCAGAGAGTATCAGAAAATCGCGGAGACGGCCGGATATAGGGCTTCATTCTTCAGCAACGCTTCAGGTCATACTGATTGAACTGACCGTGCCATTTGAATCCAGATTAGACGAGCAACATTCATTCAAAGCGGCCAAGTATAGCGATCTAGCCGCGGATCTGAGACACGATGGATTCAGTGCAAGGGTCATGGCGGTTGAAGTAGGCGCAAGAGGGCTTGTGGCTGCATCAATGTATGATTTATTGAAACTGTTGGGGTTGAAGGGACAGTCTAGAACAAGGGCACTGAAGAGGCTTAGCGAAACTGCCAAAAAGGCATCAGGCTGGCTGTGGAACAACCGCAGTGGGCAATGGAGATCGTGACGGTAAACGCTGCGGAACAGAAAACACCAAAATTTTTCTAAGTCCACAGCGCTGAGTTTATATGGTGTACTAGTGAGGGGGCTGCGACTCTGGGGCAACAGGCGATGTATACTATAGGGAGTGTGTCAGGTACAGAATTTCAGTGGCGTGCGGCGCGCAGTGGCTAAGGTTCGTCGGCTGCGCGCTCGTGTCTCAGTGTGTGTCCTTAGTTGTGAAGGGCGACGGAACGAACGGAATAATTTGTCTTTTCTTTGTTACTTTCACAATTGCCCCCACGGCTGGCGTTGTGGATTAAAAGTTGCTACCGTAAGTGAAATGGGTTCATTTTCGATACAAGACAACAGGAAGCTGAGACGCTTGGGAGTCATGACCCAAGTGGGCCCGCCCCCCTTAGAGTGTAAAGGAGTAATCGGGCCGAAACACTTGTCAGATGGGGGGACTTCTTCTGATGATCAGATTGCTTCCTGTTGTATCGCTCTGTAAAGAGTTTCCTATCATAACCTTTTAACCTTCCAAATCACAGGATTACTCTAGCCAATAATAACTTCTACTTTAGTCATGTTATAACATTCAATAGTTCAGCTGCTTGTACAAACATCATATACAGCTCACAAACATTTAACTCGATTTACATTGCAATCACGTTTGCCACAACAACGCATGCAATAACCCTAGCTCCATCAGGAGCATACAAACAAAGCATCTTCTCAGAATTACATCTAAACAGCTAAATTCCCCACTTGGGCACCTGTCTGTCTGTCAAATTTTTAATTTGTTCAACAGATGGTATTAGAGGTGCCCCTTGTAGATTTCTGGGGTTTGAAGAGACAAAGAAAAAATAGTTTTAATTTGTTCAACAGATGGTATTAGAGTGCCCCCTGTAGATCTCTGGGGTCTGAAGAGACAAAGAAAAAATAGGACTCTTGCACTGTCAGCGACCAATAAGAAGTTGTGTATGACCTCTCAGCGACCAATAAGAAGTTGTGTATGACCTCTCAGCGACCAATAAGAAGTTGTATAGTGTATGACCTCTCAGCGACCAATAAGAAGTTGTGTATGACCTCTCAGCGACCAATAAGAAGTTGTGTAGTGTATGACCTCTGAGCGACCAATAAGAAGTTGTGTATGACCTCTCAGCGACCAATAAGAAGTTGTGTATGACCTCTCAGTGACCAATAAGAAGTTGTGTATGACCTCTCAGTGACCAATAAGAAGTTGTGTATGACCTCTCAGCGACCAATAAGAAGTTGTGTAGTGTATGACCTCTCAGCGACCAATAAGAAGTTCTGTATGACCTCTCAGCGACCAATAAGAAGTTGTGTATGACCTCTAAGCGACCAATAAGAAGTTGTGTATGACCTCTCAGCGACCAATAAGAAGTTGTGTATGACCTCTCGGCGACCAATAAGAAGTTGTGTATGACCCATACATGCCACACCTCAGACATGAAAAACCTGTACAACAAATCCAAAAACCCTGTACAGAGACCCGCAAAACCTGTACAGACTGAAAAACGTAACAATAGAGTTAATTAATGTACAAATATATTCAATTAGATGGTTCTGCACCATCATAGTGACATGCGCCCTTTGCCTTTTTAAGCATGTCTTCACTTGCTTTAAAACCTAAACAACAAGAGTTAGAATTTATTTTGTACCGGTATTGTAGAAAAGCTGTGACTGTATCATCATTAGTCTATTTCTGCAAAAAAAATTAATACAATTTATGGTGGAAATGAAGAACAGTTTGGTGTGTGTTCTATAGTGCCTTATAAAAGTATAGATCTAAAGAGACCAGTAATAAGCGTTATGGGTTAGGTTTAGGAATCTTAAATCTAAATTATATATATATATATTAATATATATATATATATATATATATATATATATATAAAATATATATATATATATATAATATATATATATATAATTTTTAAAGCTAGCAATGAAAATATAAACTGGCGCAATATTATATATTCTCTACCGAACTTCAAAAATTGAATAGCCGTTATACCCATATGAATTTTAGTGCAATCAAACATTGATAGAATTAATTATTTAATAAATATAAATCATTGGATGACCGTAATGATGATCACCCAAGGCAAAATCACATTGTTTTTTTTAAAGAAACGAAAATTAAAACTAAGAAGAGAAGTAACTCCAAATAAACTTTTCTCTGACCTGGTTAAGATGCAAATTTGCCTTGCTTTTGTGGGTTTTTTTTCAGCTTCATAATTTCGTAATATCGGAATGACGCTCGCAGAATGCTACGCATGTATTCACGTCCCATTTAGATTTAAGGTTAGGGTTAAACCTAACCCCAACTGTAACCCTAATCCTAACTCTAAATGGTACGAAAATACATGCAGAGCATTCGGCGACCGTCATTCCGATATTAGGCCTACCCATAATTTGTTTTGTATTATTATTCAAATTTACATTTCTTACGCACTTTCTACCGTAAACCTAACCTCAACCTTAACTCTAAATGGTACGAAAATACAAATATTAAACATACTCGACGGCAATAAAGGTAAAGATTACCAGAATCTCAGTAAAAAGAGTTGGCAGAATCATTCAAGTTGAATAAATTCAACTCAAACAAGAATTTTCGTGCTCTTTTTCCACAAAATGTTTATGATTCGGCGGTATGGCAGCGTCCATGTTTGTAACTTTCGCTTTTGTAAAATCACTATTATCAGTTCTCCCGTATTCGCTAGCAGTAAAATATTTTGTTCGTTTCAAGCTTAGTGGCCAGATTTTTCAATGCTGAATCCGATTATGCCCAGCAATTGCCGATATGACCTCTCAGCGACCAATAAGAAGTTGTGTATGACCTCTCAGCGACCAATAAGAAGTTGTGTATGACGATGGCAACCTCATTATATAAAACAAATAGCCAAAGAAATCATTGCTACAAGAGAGAGCATGTGAATGTTTGGTGCAGGCTTGAGGGGAGGGGTCGAGCTGCGGTGGTGGCTTCATGCTTCATTGGGAGCCACAAGACAATGATAATGATGATGATAGTATTAGCGTCTGCTGTGGTCAGTCAGGATTTTTGGTTGCCAAGATTTTGATTTGAAGATGGCATGATAATGTATAATGTTTAGTCAAACTTTTATCAAACAGGATTTGATGACCTTTTGACTGAGGGCTATGTGCAGTGCATTCCTTCAGAAAAGTTGATCAATATCACGGGAAGCAGTTCAGAAGGTGGAATGACTTGTGGCAACATTTGGATCAATAAAGAAACACAGGATGCTTACACTGGCAAGAATCTTTTTTTTTTAAAAACATATTCAGATGTCAGTGTCAAGTCAGGTTTAGAGCCTCAGGGTGTAGGGGATCATGTCCTTGCACAGATCTTGATTGTTGATGGTGCTGTCCATCATTTCTGTTGTTGATCTCTTCCCACATCAAAATGTCAGCTGTCTATTATACTCTCGTCTTTGTGTTACTCTAGTTCTTGTTCCCTCTATTTTTCCTGTGTCACAATTTTGTGTGTGCACCTCTCCTCATCACATGACCAGTGAAAGTTGATTGTCTTTTCCTTGTATTTGTTATTATATTTCTTTGTTCATTCACTCTTCTCTTCTTTGTAAGTTATCTCAGCTGTCCATGAAATTCTGAACATTCTTCTAAGAAACCACATCTTTGTTTCATGCAGTGATTTGTTTACACTTTTTAACTCAGTATCCAGGACTCGCTTCCGCACAGCAATATAGGTTTGATGTAACACTTCAGAACTCTTCTTGTGTTCAGTGACAAGGATTTATTAAACCCAATTCAAGGAGTTTTATAACATTATCCAATATATATCCAATATTTATATGATAAACAACTAAAAACATATATAATACAGAATTTTGAAGGATTGATTCACCAGTACATCAAACTTTACAAATATCTCAGTACTTCTGACAGGATATTTGTGTGTATGAGTAAATGAGCATAGGTGAGTATTTGATGTACAGGTGAATCAACCCTTCAAAATTATGTATGTTTTTAGTTGTTTATCATATAAATATGGGATATTATTATAAAACTATATATATATATATATATATATCATCATAACATGCAAGGTATTAAGGCACATGCTGTGGAGACCACTTGATAGCATAACAAGGCAGTTCTTGTTCTAGATAAGAGGAATAAATAGGGATTTAAAAACACGTGGAGAATAAATGTCAGCCAGTGACATGCAGTACCAAACATCACAATAATTCACAATTTAAGGAACAAAAATAATCTTCCTTGTAAATCTTGTAATATTTCTTAACTCTTTGACTCCATACCAACGCTCTGAGCATTGCAAAATTCAACATGTCATGCCAGCGCAACGCTCAGAGCGTTGTTTTTAGTTTATCATGAATAAACCCCAAAAATTGACCGTTTAATGCAGTTTATATTTTAAAACTCGTAGAATGACTTCCGCTACTATTAAAACAACTAATTTGACTATAGTTAAGCAGCACATGTGCGTGTTTTGATGTTATTATTCTTCTTTATTTGTTTGAAAATTACATAATGCACGATTGCATAATTTATTTTTCGTACAAGGGACCACAGTAAAAACTGGTGTGAATAACACTAAATGTACTAACTGTGGCCATAAGCAATGTTTTTTTTACTTTGTATATGGATTAACCTGATGTTTGAAGACTAAAAAGAAAGTTTTATTATCTACAACAGTAATTTGTCTTTGGTAAGATCGTATTCTACAGTTAACTTTTGAGTGTTTTTCAATTTTACATGCAAAATGTTTTAAGTATACCGAACATACTTGTGTTAATACTACCAAAGACGTTATATATTACAATTCTCTATCCATTTCCCTACAGTTTGGTATATAATAAGTGCATGTTCACACACAAAAATTAACATAAAATTTACACTTAAAAGACAGTACACTTCACAATTTAGAATTCTTCAAAAAATAATTATGGCACAGGGTGGAAAATAATTATGGAGTCAAAGAGTTAAGTTATTAAATGTATTTACTTTGGCCTGTAGAAACAGTTTTAATTTATTTGCTGTAAAAATGAGACCTTATTTTAAAGTGGGTTGTGATCATTGGTTGGTGTCTGTTGTTCTCTCCTACTCCACAATGTGCTTGAGATGCAGAAGTGGTTGAGGACCCTGTTCTACAGACACCATCATTGCAAGAATACAAGTGCTTTGTTGTCAGCTTCTTGCAAGGGGGTCAGCCACTGTCATGGTCTCATATCTTACAGATAGAAAAAGGATGTCTTGCTTACTTATATGTTTAGAATGTCTTGTTTGTATAATACTTAACTCTTACTATACGGGAGCTAAAACCGTGTTTTTACGCGCTAGTTTAGCTATCGTTACCGTCGCGCGCCACTTCACGGGGCGAGCCGTAAAATTGGTACTAAACCCGCGCCACTTCACGGGGCTTGCCGGATTGTAAGAGTTAAGTAAAAACATTGTTGTATTTGTTAATGCGAGAATATAATGTCTAATTTGTATATATGTAAATATGATATCTTTTGTAAGTAAATAAATTTCAGACAGAAATGTATTAATTCTCTTCAGAAAATTTCAGACAGAAATGTATTAATTCTCTTCAGAAAATTTCAGACCTTTTATGTGTTTTTTTGTATGTTTGTTTGTTTATGCAAGTTTTAGACTTTGGAAGATGATGTAACTCATTTCATGTCATTGTTTTTTTAGAGATTGTAAAGACAGCTTATTCTCAAAAATCTTTTACCCAACCTCATGGTTGCCCTGTGTGGTTCCCATGTGTCTCATGGTTGCCCTGTGTGGTTCATAAGTGTCTGATGATTGCCCTGTGTGGTTCCCAAGTGTCTGATGGTTGCCCTGTGTGGTTCCCACGTGTCTCATGGTTGCCCTGTGTGGTTCCCAAGTTCTCATGGTTGCCCTGTGTGGTTCCCACGTGTCTCATGGTTGCCCTGTGTGGTTCCCAAGTGTCTCATGGTTGCCCTGTGTGGTTCCCAAGTGTCTGATGGTTGCCCTGTGTGGTTCCCAAGTGTCTGATGGTTGCCCTGTGTGGTTCCCAAGTGTCTCATGGTTGCCCTGTGTGGTTCCCAAGTGTCTCATGGTTGCCCTGTGTGGTTCCCAAGTGACTGTGTGGAGATGAAGAATAGTCCAACTGCTCCCACGTAAGAGATAACAAATATGAGGCAGTGCCTGGGACTGGAAACCTTATCCTGTCAAATAAGTTGCTACGGAAACCTTTGTTGCAGGAACGTAAATAAATTGGTTGAGGCTTCCTACAAGAAGGCCAGCTACATGTCTGGCTCTATGCTCCATAGGAAGCAAACAGGAAAATGATGATGTCATAAGTATGTGTTTTTTTTGTTTCTCAGAGCTAGTTACATCATACTTGTCAGTCTTGTCTATGTGTTTATTTCTGTCTAATCTGATATTCTATTTCTCATCTAGGTGTCTGTGTGTTTATTTCTGTCTAATCTGACATTCTATTTCTCATCTAGGTGTCTGTGTGTTTATTTCTGTCTAATCTGATATTTTATTTCTCATCTAGGTGTCTGTGTGTTTATTTCTGTCTAATCTGATATTCTATTTCTCATCTAGGTGTCTGTGTGTTTATTTCTGTCTAATCTGATATTCTATTTCTCATCTATGTGTCTGTGTGTTTATTTCTGTCTAATCTGATATTCTATTTCTCATCTAGGTGTCTGCGGTGTTGTCAAGGAAGGTCTTTCCAGTAGCTGGATCCCCAGTGGGTGGTCGTGGGGTGGTGTAGTTAGCAGTGACCATCCAGTTTATGCCCAGCTGTACTCCTGTAAAAATGTGGATTGTGAAAATACTCAAGCAGTATCATTCTACTGAGAAAGCTTGTTTCATAATTAAGTGTTGCATAATTGAACAAACAGTGCTGTAGATGGAATGGACCTGTTCTTGGAAACTTCTCTTTGAGTGTCATTAGACAATATCTCACATGGAACCATACAAGCGGAGTGTCTCCAGAGAAATTGAAAGATGCACCCAGAACGGTGGGTGTTGTTTAATACCCCATGATATGAATAGGAGCTATTTACAGGGCTTCTGCTGATGAAGGGACAAACAAAAACGAGAGAGAACATTTTTAATATTTGTATCCATTTGTCTGAACATATTTTATTGATGTGAACACATAAGTAAATGAACAAGGAAACTCTAGACCAGTGAGTAGTAAATAATTGCCGACAATAAGTCAATGGTAGGCATGTATAAGAAAGACAGTCAGACGGACAGGCAGACAGAGGACGCGCAACAAAAGAAAAAAATAACAGAAATGATTAGAACTGACAGGTAAAGTAAAGAATTTATGTGATTTTAAACAAAAAGGGAATGTTAGAACTGACAGGTAAAGTAAAGAATTTATGTGATTTTTAAACAAAAAGGGAATGTTAGAACTGACAGGTAAAGTAAAGAATTTATGTCATTTCATAAATAGGGTAACAATGAATGTGATTACCAAAGATGATGTTAAGAAATTGTGTTGTTTCATTAGTGAATATTAGAATTCACAGTAAAGAATTTATATGATTTCATAATTAAAGTCAAGGATTTATGTGACTTGCAGAAGTGAAGTAAAAACTATGTTGTTTCTTAAAGTGAATATAAAAATGCGTAGTAATGTAAAGAATTTATGTGGTTTTGTAAATGGAATAAAGAATTGACATAACTTTAGGAGATAAGAACAGAAATCTATTATTCCTGGTAGGAGGTCAAAAGTTTATGTCAGTGCAGCACATACAGCAAAGATAAATGTTTGTGAACATGGAACAGGCAAGCAGTTTGTGTGCTCCACATAAAGCTAATGTCTAAGATTCAGATCCTCAACCCTTTATCTGAAAGCTTGCCTTCTGTAGAAAATAAGTATCTTGTCCATGCTAATGGTGCATCACGCCTGCTTGGGTCATGTCATGCACACAAGTGATGCTGGATGAAATAACTTGCGTGTGCAGTTTTTCAAATTTTGGATAAGGGGTTGAGAAACTGTACTAAAGTTAATGTATGGTATCTTTCCACCAAATTCAAGAAATCAAGTCCAACATATAAATAAGAATCTGCAACTCAGATGTCAAGTTAGTTCTATTGTACAGCATAGTCCTACTGTACAGCATTGAAACATGGAGATTGCACATAATAGAAGGATTTAAACTGTGTGATAAGATCATTAATGTGGAACAGACATAAAAAACCAGACAAATCCAGGGAAACAGGTAGGAAAAGACATTGGTTTTAGATTTGACACACTTTGAGGAAACCAGTTCATAGAATTACAAGGCAGTCTTTGTTCTGGAATCTACAGGGTGTGAGAAAGAGAAGATTGCGCTAATTAAGCATTTAGGGAAAAAAAAATAATTTGAGATAAATCTTGTAATACTCGGTAGCACAGTGGTTAGTGCACTGGCTTCCTAGCTCGGTGGTCCATGGTTCGATCCCCAGTTGAGGTGGGATTCTTTAGACCGCAAACGGCTCCAGGGTCGACCCAGCATCATGAATTGGGTACCAGAGCAACTCTGGGAAGGTTAAGGCTGCCGGCGTGATGCTGACCACATCACTCCTAGTAGGCCGAAGGTCAAGAAAATGTGGGCCTTACACCATATTCCCAATATGCCTTAATGGGCATGTAACGAGATTCTTTACCTTTACCTTTTTGTAATACTTCTTCTATTATTAAATGTATAGGCATGTCAAAACAACCATAAAAATCGTCCGTTTAATGCAGTTCATATATTAAAACTCGTAGAATGACTTCCGCTACTATTTAAACAACTAATTTGACTATAGTTAATCAGAACATGTCTATGTTTTTATGTTATTATCACAATTTTTGTGAAGATTCGCGCGTTTGCGTTTTTCGTTGTTATTGCTAGAGAAATATTTCACGCTTTATATTTACATTTTCTAAGTCTCCTAAGCAAATAATTGTGTCAAAAACTACTTTGAAACATTGCTGACATTGATGATGATTGTTTGGTAGTCACAGTTTGTTGTCAAAATACGGAATCTGTGCAGAAAAGCTAGACACACTAGATTTAGTTGATGAGTTGGCGTAGTCATATTCTGGCCGATCAAAAAGCAACAAAACTAGACCTACTGTAACATCTAATCACTAGTTCTTGGTAGAAAATGAAGCTAGGGATACTATTAAAACATTAAACAAGAGTAAAAAAGTTTTTATATGACGTTATTCTTATTTATTTGTTTGAAAATTACGTAATTCACGATTGCATAATTTATTTTTTTCTTACAAAGGACCACAGAAAAACTGGTGTGAATAACACTAAATGTACTAATTGTGGCCATAAGAAATGTTTTTTTTACTTTGTAAATGGATTAACTTGACGTTTGAAGACTAAAAAACAGGTTTTATTGTCTACAACAGTAATTTGTCTTTGGTAAGATCGTATTCTACAGTTAAATTTTTAGTGTTTTTCAATTTTACGTGCAAAATGTTTTAAGTATAACGAACACACTTGTGTTAATACTACCAAAGACATTATATATTACGATTCTCTATCCATTTCCCTACAGTTTGGTATATAATAATTACATGTTCACAGAAAAAGATTAACATAAAATTTATACTAAAAGTCAGTACACTTCACCGTTTAGAATTCTTCAAAAAATAAATATGGCACAGGGTGGAAAATAATTATGGAATCAAAGAGTTAAAGTGGCTTGTGATCATTGGCTGGTGCCTGCTAGTCTCACAATGTCTATCAACAGCCTGTGATAAAAATTTAATTTAAAAAAAAAACATAGAGAAATGAATTGGAGACAGACTTGAAAGACTTTCAACAGACATCACATGACAAGAAGGCTTAATGTGGATATATTAAAGGCCTAAACTGCAAAGATAATAGAAGGGTAAACAATGAATGAAGGAATGTCTCCGCAAAATTAAAAAAAAATTGTTGAAGTTTTTTTTAACATTCACCAACTGTAAATACAGTATAGAAACATTTTCTTTGTTAAGCATTTAATAAGGGCATGCACACAGAAAAACACATGTGTTGGTGTTGTACTGATGACTGGTGTGTGAGGGTAACAGTTGTGTTTTATTGAACAACTAATATGAGCAAACATGACTGGCTAAGTGAAATCATCACGCTCCAGCTTACCCAGCTGTAAATGGGTACCTGACTCTGCTGTTGAGTTAGGGAAGGCAAAGGCATTGAGGAAGGGAACAAATCACCCAAAGTCATAAAGCTGGACCTAGTATAGTGAAGCCTCAAACATGTTCCTCCCCTATGGTAGTATCTGCTGTGGGAATACATCAACTTTGATATTTGACTATGTTTGTTCAAGTTTGACACGGTGCAATATTACACAGTTCATTTATATTGTTACATTTGGCCTTAATCAGGGTATTTTGTTTCTTTTACAATCTGCTTTTATAAAGCTAATATTTTCATGGCTGTATGTTTTCTATCCAAAGATTTTTTACTTTACAATCATTTTTTAAGAACCATAATTACCATAAGTTTATTACCATAAGTTTCCGTATAAATGTTAAATTTATAATCAGTTTTTTATGATGGCATAATTATCTGTATACTGCCTTCTGTACGAATGTTGGATTTACAAACCATTTTTATGACATACTTATTATTTCCAGATGCCCACTTCCTTATGGATTTAAAATTTAACTCTTTCCGTACGTAATTATTTTCAGCTCTGGACGGAATTATTTTTAAGCCCCAAAAATTTACACATACATAATTTACGTTTACTGACAATGTGTGTCTAATCATGAGTTAAGTATAACATATTATATATCAAATTAAAGTACATTGGATGAACAATATAAATCCATATGCCTTTCTAGCTAATTTTATGTTATGTTTATGTTATAACAGATAACATGTACACAGAAAAAAGATAACTTGAAATTTTGAACAAAAATTTTCGACTTACGTAAGGCTTGTAACATAAATTGTTATCACAATACAGTTTCACTGCTCTCTTTGTGCAGGTAATCCATTTAGAAACACAGAAAAAGTAAGCAAGTTATGGTTGATCACACAGTTTGTTCACTGTTCACATATTAGTTACATATCCTGTGTGTTTTTCGGCCATTATGGCGATACGACAAAACACGATTAAAGATGAAGATAAATGTGAAAAAATTCGTTCAAACGCAAATAAAAGACGTTGAAGCTTGTTGAAATTTGCCCAGTTTTGTGTTTACTTCCGTTCGAGATAAATTCCGGGCAGTATAAAATATCAGAATAGAAAGAAACAATGAAATAAATCAGCGTCTTTTAAAAGATCTTACGTCTACAGCGTTCGGCCTTTGCATCTATTATTAGATCTTGCGTACGGAATCAGTTAAATTTACAAATATTTTTAAGAATTGTAATTAACTGTATGCCTGTCCCTAGCAGATGTTGAATTTATAATCAGTTCTTAAGATGACAAACATTATAACTACTGGGTTTCTGCCAACAGAATTTGAAATGAACAGTTATGTTTGTGAAGATCAAATTGTAATTATCGTGTCCTGTTGTAATAAATGGGTCCTAACAGTTATGTTTAGGAAGATGTAATTATCGTGTCCTGTTGGGTGCTAGCACATATTCTGGTCTCTTGTTGTTCCTGATGGAGCATGGAACTGCAGCTGGTCCTGTTACAGAAAGCCTGCATCAGAGCAGTCATGGTATGAGGTGTAGCGGTTTGTTTAACATTGTCAGGTTGCCAGCCTTGTGGACAACAGGATATTAGTCACTTATTATGACATGCCTGCGGAAGCTTTAGTCTATTTCTGTCTTTATTCCTTCAGAGACCCCTGGTAATGACAGAGGGCGAGCACAGAATAGAAGATGACAAGATAATGTGTGGGAAACTGATGGCAAGATAATGTTGGGGAAACAGATGACAAGATAATGTGTGGGAAACTGATGGCAAGATAACATGTGGGAAACTGATGGCAAGATAACGTGTGGGAAACTGATGGCAAGATAACATGTGGGAAACTGATGGCAAGATAACGTGTGGGAAACTGATGGCAAGATAACATGTGGGAAACTGATGGCAAGATAATGTTGGGGAAACAGATGACAAGATAATGTGTGGGAAACTGATGGCAAGATAACATGTGGGAAACTGATGGCAAGATAACGTGTGGGAAACTGATGGCAAGATAACGTGTGGGAAACTGATGGCAAGATAACGTGTGGGAAACTGATGGCAAGATAACATGTGGGAAACTGATGGCAAGATAATGTTGGGGAAACAGATGACAAGATAATGTGTGGGAAACTGATGGCAAGATAACATGTGGGAAACTGATGGCAAGATAACGTGTGGGAAACTGATGGCAAGATAACGTGTGGGAAACTGATGGCAAGATAACATGTGGGAAACTGATGGCAAGATAACATGTGGGAAACTAATGACAAGATAACGTGTGGGAAACTAATGACAAGATAACTTGTGGGAAACTGATGGCAAGATCCAAACAAATAACAGTGGAACAAGAAGTGAGGAAAACATGTTGGCATTGGAAACACATACACACAGGAATAGAGTTGATAGTAGTACAAGGCAGGTTTTGTTATAGAGTCCACAGGATAAGATAATAGAGGAAGACAGGAAACACATGCAGAAAGGAACTGGAGACAGCAGACATGTCAGGACCTGTCAACTAGGTCAAGGTCTGTTCACCACAGGGAGCTGAGAGGTGATGAATGTCATGTGGCTACAGTTGTTATCTAGCAGTGATTGTCACATTTTGTTGTCTCCCCCATGATCTGTCGCAACCATTCGTCACAGTTTAGTCGTGTTAGTTGCCTCATCTTGCCAGCCTGTGTCTTACTGAGTTTTCTGTAATCTTTTTGTCCCAGTTTTGCATTGGGCCAAGTATTTATATTAGCTGTCAAATGATCATGCCTGTAAGACAGACTTTTGTACCATTTAGCCTTGTTATTGTTGACCAGAATTGATGTCATTGCACTCTGGGCAAACCCATAGGTACTCAGTCTCCCTCAGCAAATGTCGAAGGGTATGAATGCTATTTTGTTCCTGTTGCGCGCTGATTGTATACACGCCGGATACATCCTCTCATACGTTCATCCCTGCTGGTCTCACGTTTGATGCCTAATTCCAGCAGTCTAAGCCTTGATGATTCATCGATTGCCTTGTGTGTTTACCTAATTATTACATTTATTTATTGGTGCCAGTGTAAAACTTGATATTATTATCAGTTTTTTTTTGGTTCGTTACAAATTTTTTTCAACCTTTTCTTAAAGAATTGATTTTTCAGTGAATGATGGTGCTTGAGTTTGTTCTTAAATATATATTTTACGAATTGTTATTGACATATTAAATACGCCTTGTCACATGACTTAGTTTTTGAGTTTTTGTTGGTTTTCTCCAGTTTTCGTAAACTATTGCTTATTTTATAGCATGCAGTTTTTTCCTGCTCATAGACTGTCTCTTTTCTTGGAGCCAGTATAGTTCTTTCTGTTTATATACTATCCCTTTTCTTGGAGAAGTATAGTTTTTCTCCACTTAATTATATTTATTTTCTTGGAGCATGTATAGTTTTTTTTCTCATTTCATATACGGTACTATCCATTTTGGAGCCAGTATAGTTTTTCTCAGTTAACATACTATCCCTTTTCTTGGAGCAGTATAGTTTTCCTCCACTTAGTCATATTTCTTTTCTTGGAGCAGTATAGTTTTCCTCCAGTATTAATGGTTATCTTTCTACTCTGTCTAGTTTATTATGTTAATAAGCCTGGTCGTCATCAAGGTAACCTGTCACATAACGTCTTTAGTCAGACAGCTTTTACTCCTTGGTGGTATCTGACATTTCTGTTGCCTGTACAGATGTTAAGTGTCCCAGTGTCTTCTTGCTTTGTCATCCTGTATCTCTCTTTCCATTGTTACCTGTTGTCACAGCATGGTCCAATTTTCCTGAAGTCAAAATGTAGGTCACGTAGCTTATTACGCATGAGCTTTTGCATTTAATCAGAAAATGTTTTTTAAAATTCAATATTTCTTTTATTATGCATATTTTTGAGTAAGTTTTCCACTTACCTCATTGCAGAATTTAAATTTTGTTAAACCTGCAGCACATTAGGTAGATTATAGATTTATTTTGCACAGTATCTTTAACATTTAAAAAATTATACTTGCATTGCAATTAGTTTACATTTATTTGGAAGTATCATATATGCCAGATTTTTTGGTGTCAGAATTTGAGAAATCCCATTTACTTTGTGCTTGGTGCTTTAATTGTCCTGATTGGTTGATTTTTGGCCCATTCACAAGAAATATGATGTTTATTTTCTGCTTGGAATATCCGGTTCAACCCAGTGTGTGTTATAATTTGGGTAAATAGTGTTTTTTATTCTATATTATATTAGATTTGTTGTTTTTATTTTGTTAGTTCTTCCAGGCTGCACATTCACTGGCATTTGTTATGGAATTATAATTTCTGTAATGTGGGGAGGTCAGTGTGGGTAAGAACTATGGCGTCTGCCTCGAATTCTAAAAGTACTAGGTTTGATTCCCAGTTGAGGGAATATAATTTATGGAAATATTTTTTTCACAACCAGTGGTCCTAATGATGTCATACACCCCGCTGGTCTCCTTGGTAGTGAGATCGGATGCCTAGCCTTCTTGGATAAGGGCGAAAAAATAGGAGGTCCAGTGTGCAAGTTGCGCACTATAAAAATCCCATGGCAGTTGGAAATCGTAAAGAGTAGGCCATAAGTCCGCTGCCCTGGCAAAAATTTCAAAATTAGAATCTATCCACCACAAAAATATTTATAGAATGTGTGATTCCTGTATACACACGTTGAGATTCTCACTGGTGCTACAGAGTTGGTGCACTGTGCTAAAATCCTCCTTGTGTGATCTAAGGGACAAGGTCGGAGCACTGATGGAGTTATCCGTGGGCACTGAAAATAGTCCTTAAAATCAAACCAAAACAACTTCTGTAATGTATTTGGCGTTTCCCTTTCCATGTTCTTTAATATATCTCTTTTTTTACATTGTAGTATTTGAGTGGTTTGTAGACTTTGGTTTACTGTATTTTATTTACTGTAATTACAATTATTTTAAATATATCTGTATTATATTTTTAATTATTATTGTGGACTAGAAGTCATGTTATCTTTATCAGCAAATATTTAATGTTGTACTTTTGTCTGTGATATATTCAGGAGGAATTGCATACATTCTTGCTGCAAGGAATGATTCACTGTATATTTAGAGAAGGTCATAAAAATAGAAGATTTGACATTTTAATTGGGCTGAAAATCTCAAGTTAATAAGTGGGTTATAGCGGAGCTTGACACAAAATGTTTTATGTCATTTTTTACAAGTAACCAGTTTCCAGATAGAAGAGGCAATGCTGAAATAATTTTTTTATGGTGGGCGAATTTTGATAAGTGCAAAATGGCACCGCAAGTCTTTAAGCGATTTAGGTTTGTCCTTAATTCATATGTAACTACAATTGTACCATTAGTTTTCGGAAAGCCATCTATCACACTTTCCTGTCATCTTTGTGTATCTGCAAGGAAGAATTCTCTCAAGTTAATCATGCTTGATTGTGTGAGGGTCGATGCCCTGATTCAAGCCTCCTTCTACCCTAATTTTATTAACCAGCTTATCACATTCTCAGTTTGCATGTATCCTGTACTTTTGACAACTAACTTTCATGTGTGGTTATCATTGTCATCTTTATATTACCCTTAATTTCTCCGATGGGAGCCTTCAACAAAACCATGCTAGTCCTTCCTGTCCTGTGCTGTTTGAAAAGTCTTTCCATGTTCTTTTCATGTCTGTCTTCAATTTCCTTCTGCGTGTGCTTTTCAGTCTTCCACTGCCTCTCTTACCCGTGGGATTTTAGTTCACATTTCTGCTACCGCCTGTGCAGTTTTTTCTTGTTCATTTAGTGTTTGAATACTCCAGGTACACTATCTCAAGATTTTCCTAGAAGATAAAAGGTGAGTTAGTAGCTCAGACTCTTGTCAGCTTTAATTATTGAAAATATTTGTTGTGGTTGAATTCACTTTCACATTTTATTTCATAATGAACACGTCATGTTAAATTTTAAATTGTGATCACAATTAGATTTGTACAAATCTTCTAAGGAAAGAGAAAGACCCCACAATGTTGAGAAGATAATGTGAGAATACGATCATAAAGATATGGAAAAAATGGAAGTAACTGGAGCAGGGTTTCGTTTCGTAGGCAGAAGTGCGGGAAGCATGTTCCTGCTTTTTGCACAAACCAGAGGCTAAGCTTCGCCTCCCACTCATTTCATTGCACAAGCAAGGAGATCTTGGTTCCCGCAACTTTCGACTTAGCAGTTGCGGAAGGAGACGTGGTAGGGATGTAACAAGTCTGGTAAACAAAAATGGTTATGTGTGTGGTTACCGGTATAATGGGGATTTTTTTTTCAGCGCTAATAACGAGAAGGAAGTTGATATAATATGCTGTGTTAAAAATACTGCCTGACTTCATGATACGAATATACACGATGATACAGTGTAGTCCACTTAAGCAGAACTTGATTAAGTCGGATTTCGCTTAAGTACGAGGGGAAGTCAGTAAGTAGGTCACAAACTGATATGGGATAGCTGAAAATTGTAGTTGGTAGTTTCTAAAGGTGTCATTAGGTGGCAGCAACATCCAGCTTCATTATTACTTTAGGTAGCAGACGCTAGGTGTCTCATGCGCAGCTCAGATAAAAATGGTGACCATGCTCGTGGAGTGTACGACCCGAGAACATCGTGCTGTTGTGCGTTTTTTTTTTGGGGGGGGGGGGGCAAAAGGACTTCGTGCAAAGGATATTCATAAGGAAATGTTTCCTGTTTATGGTGAGAAGTGTTTGTCGTGTAAAGCGGTACATAACTGGGTCGATAAATTTTCTCAAGGACGCTCAAAAATTGCTGATGAAGACCGACCTGGTGGTCCTCTTCAGATTGCGACAGAAGCATGGGGAGATGATTCGAGCTGACTGGCGAGTAACAATAGACAGTGTAGCAACTGCAATAGGGTGTTTTCATGGTTTAGCCTAGAGCATAATACATGATCGTTTGAATTTCCGGAAAGGGTGCTCACAGTGGGTGCCTGGACAACTGACTGAGGAACACAAAATGAACCGAATGGACCTGTCCTTGCAACATCTGTCTCAGTACGCAGATGAAGGAGAAGACATGCTTAACAGGATTGTTACTGGGGATTAAGGATGGGTGCATCACTACCAACCCGAATCAAAGCGTGCTTCAATGCAATGGAAACATCCTTCTTCACCTTCTGCCAAGAAATTCAAGGTTACGCCATCAGCAGGGAAGGTTATGCTTACAGTGTTTTGGGATTCTCAAGGAGTGCTGTTAACCCATTTCCAGAAGAAAGGTGAGAATGTGCTGCATCATACTGTGAAGTTCTGTTGATGGCTCGAGATGCAATTTGAAGAAAACGTCCAGGCCTACTGACTAGAGGAGTATTGCTCCATCATGACAATGCCAGACCACATACGGCTTGATTAACCCAGAAGAAAATTGAACAACTAGGGTGGCAACTTCTTGAACATTGGCCTTACATTCCTGACTTAGCCCCAGAGCGATTTCCACCTGTTTGGTCCACTAAAAACTCACCTTGGTGGCAAACGTTTCGCAGATGATGAAGAGGTTGAACGTGAGGTGTGAATGTGGCTGAGACAGCAGACCAAAGACTTCTATGCTGCAGGTTTTGAGGCACTGGTAAAGCGATGGGATAAGTGTATCAATGTTGGTGGAGATTATGTTGAGAAATAAGGGGAAATGTAAGTGCAATAATAAATGGTTTCCAAGTTCGTATCTCATTTAGTGTTTTTTAATTGCCCTTTGAGACCTTTTTACTGACGTGCCCTTGTAGAAACATTTCTGAAAGTCCCTGCCAAATGTCTTATTTGGTTTTGTTAAAAAACTCTGGGTAAATCGAATTCTGATAACTTGAATTTTCAGGTAAGTTGAGGTAACTTGTCCGTCACAACTCAAATTTAGACTTACATAAAGAGAAGTTCTGGCTTCATCACCCAAGTTACAGTACTTACTTACTTAGTCGTTCCCCTTCTACCGTGAGGTGTAGAGGTAAGTTACAGTACTGTGTAGCCATCAATAATTTTTTGATGAACATGTAATAAAAGGTTAATAAATGTTCGAGCTTCTGTCAGTAGATTGTTATGCTAACATTCATGAAACCAGCAAGCACATACTCGTCAGTCCGACTGAGCGAACACTGGTTCACCTTGGCTTGCAAGAAAAGGGCTTGCTTAAACTCTGACAGCAACGGGACTATGCGTTCAAGATTTGAAGATAAACAAAGAGTGAAACCCGAGGCATGCGAATAGTAAATAATAAACATAAACCATTAGGCTTGACAGAAAGGAAAACACCAGACAGCAGAAAGTTTCAAGGTCAGGGAAGTAACTCTTACATTGGCTTACTTGTTCTGCAATAGTTATCGCTCTATGAATCTGTGTAGGAACTGCTAACAGAGCATGTAAAAATACTAAGCCACAACACGATTCAAACGTTTTTACACTTGCTAATATGATACTGGCAGTTAACTTGACACTACATTTTAGGCTTCACTAAATTGCTTTTGAAAACTTTAGAAGATGCAGAAATGAAAATTTAAAATTCAAATACTTGTTTCTGAATGGTTAAAATAACTACTTCATGCTTCACCTCTTTTCCTGACGTAAATGTCCATCTTTGAACAGAATTCTGATAAGCAGAATTTTAGATGGTCCCAGTGACTTCTGCTTATCCAGACTGCACTGTATTTAATATAGATGTCAGTTTGTGATGTCAGTATCATGGAAGATCAGATGTATAGTTGTATATGATAGAGTAAGAAAAAATAACTAACAGCGCACATATATGATGTCACAGCGTGGTGAGTAAAACGAGTAAAAGCAGTTTATATATTAAAAAAAAAAAAGTTAATGAATCAAATTTCTCATACTGTCCTTCATAAGCTTCTAGGTTCAGCCCTTACACTTTTTGTTCATCTTCCTAATTACCCTACCCATTCTTTGCTCGACCATTACATTTCTGCACACTGATACAACAGAGTGCACAGATATAAACATGACATACAGTAGTCCCATCCATGAGACACCCACTTCCTGCTTTATGTTATATTTTAAAGGCGGAGCTTGCGAAAGCAGGAAGCCAATGAAGTGCAACCCAGATTTCCAAGGACAGAATGGCATAGAGAGATTTGATTGGTAGTTTTATTCGCATAGGAGGAATGTGAGATGGATTAAACATATACTCAGGTGACATCCACTCAGTGTAGTAAAACATGCCATGAACTGGAACCCACAAAGGATAAGAAAAGTGGGGGTGACTAAGAGAACCAGGAGAAGAACAGTGATAGAGGAAGCCAAAGCAACTGGAACTTTAAGGACAGAGCTAAAGTTACGACTTTCGTCATCTTTTTTTGATTTGTGCTCCCTATAGAGCATAGAGCCAGATTTACATCTGGTTGCCTTGCAGGAAGCCTGTACCAAAGCATTCATATATTTCTGCAGCGGTTTCATCCTTCCAGAACATTTAGAACTGTCAGCTTATAGAGCAAAACCAATTCCGTGTTTGGTTTTTGAGATGTTTAACAAAATCTGTTATACATCTGGAGTTTAAGGTGCACAAACCAGACCATATTGCAGCAGCAGAATTGGACCTCAGTGTAGATAACTGTAAACCCAAATGGCAAAAGTTGCTACATATTGCAAAAAGTGTAGGAAAGCTTTTATAAAAGAAGAGAAGTATCTTAAATGTCTTTTTTGTGACAAGTAACACAACTGTAACATAATTCAGGTACCCTGAGCGTGGTATGTAACTTGCTTTTGGTGGAAAATGACCTACCGTAAAATCTCGTGTATAATACGCACTCGTGTATAATACGCATGCTTGATTTAGCCCAACATTTTCTGGTAAAATGGAAATTCGTGTATAATACGCACCATAATTTTTCAAGATTTTATTTTATGAAACATTTGTTAAAAAAACTGAAAGTATAATAACAAACAGAAATAGGTACACAACACCTACATTTTAGGTACTTTGGACTGAAAGACCATGTCGCTTCATAAAACGAACTGCCCATCCATATGACGCTTTAAATGTTTTGTGCCTGTACGAGATTCTGTAAGTTCCAGAGCTAAAGTCGTATTTCAATGCATGAAACACTGATGCCTTGTTGCCTTCTATCCACTACCCACTCCAATAATGTTTTTTCAAGGTCTGGAAGATCTGGTGGTGACCTACGATTCACCTTTTTCTTACTAGTCAACACTTGCAGCGCCTCTTTGTTTTTTCGCCATAATCGAATGTTGCACTCGTTAATGGAAAATGTTGACTTGCTGCCCGATTGCCGTTAGATTCTGCATATTTTACCACTAAGAGCTTTTCTGCAGCAGTATAACATTTCCTCGAATTCATTTTTAGGGCTCAAAATAATAAAACGACAAATTTCACAACCAAGCTTAATATCAAAACAGATTGAAGACCAAGAGTGCGAAATGCGTTTTGCGACAATGTCTGTCACATACGAAAACACAGGGCACATTCAATTTCGCGCCATTTTCACTGTTAAATTGTGACAAAAATTTCACAGACTTTCCAGTGTAGGTTACTTTCGAAATCGAACATAACGTATTTTTTAGTACTCGCGTATAATACGCACCCGAGTTTTAGCGGACAAAAATGAGTAAAAATTGTGCGTATTATACGCGAGATTTTACGGTAGTTATGCTGCAGAAAATAAAAAAATTAGTGATTTTTCATGCTCTTTTCCTGAGTGGGTTGCATGCAGTTGTTTTTCATGCTCTTTTCCTGAGTGGGTTGATGTAAATGTTTGTTACATTCATTTCTTGATTGGGTTGAATGTAAATGTTTTTCATGCTGTTTTCCTTAGTAGGTTAATGTAAATATTTGTTACATTCATTCCCTAAGTGGGTTGATGTAAATGTTTGTTACATTCACTTCTTGAGTGGGTTGATGTAAATGTTTGTTACATTCATTTCTTGAGTGGGTTGATGTAAATGTTTGTTACATTCACTTCTTGAGTGGGTTGATGTAAATGTTTTTCATGCTCTTATCCTGAGTTGGTTGATGTTAATGTTTGTTACATTCATTTCTTGAGTGGGTTGATGTAAATGTTTGTTACATTAATTTCTTGAGTGGGTTGAATGTAAATGTTTGTTACATTCATTTCTTGAGTGGGTTGAATGTAAATGTTTGTTACATTAATTTCTTGAGTGGGTTGAATGTAAATGTTTGTTACATTCATTTCTTGAGTGGGTTGAATGTAAATGTTTGTTACATTCATGTCTTGAGTGGGTTGAATGTAAATGTTTGTTACATTCATTTCTTGAGTGGGTTGATTTAAATGTTTGACACTCATGTCATGAGTGGGTTGAATGTAAATGTTTGTTACATTCATTTCTTGAGTGGGTTGAATGTAAATGTTTGACATTCATTTCTTGAGTGGGTTGATTTAAATGTTTGACATTCATGTCTTGAGTGGGTTGAATGTAAATGTTTGACATTCATTTCTTGAGTGGGTTGAATGTAAATGTTTGTTACATTCATTTCTTGAGTGGGTTTAATGTAAATGTTTGACATTCATTTCTTGAGTGGGTTGAATGTAAATGTTTGACATTCATTTCTTGAGTGGGTTGAATGTAAATGTTTGTTACATTCATTTCTTGAGTGGGTTGAATGTAAATGTTTGTTACATTCATTTCTTGAGTGGGTTGAATGTAAATGTTTGACATTCATTTCTTGAGTGGGTTGAATGTAAATGTTTGTTACATTCATTTCTTGAGTGGGTTGAATGTAAATGTTTGACATTCATTTCTTGAGTGGGTTGATGTAAATGTGTGTTAAATTCATGTCTTGAGAGGGTTGATTTAAATGTTTGACATTCATTTCTTGAGTGGGTTGAATGTAAATGTTTGTTACATTCATTTCTTGAGTGGGTTGAATGTAAATGTTTGTTACATTCATGTCTTGAGTGGGTTGATGTAAATGTTTGTTACATTCATGTATTGAGAGGGTTGATTTAAATGTTTGACATTCATGTCTTGAGTGGGTTGAATGTAAATGTTTGTTACATTCATGTCTTGAGAGGGTTGATTTAGATGTTTGACATTCATGTCTTGAGTGGGTTGAATGTAAATGTTTGTTACATTCATTTCTTGAGTGGGTTGAATGTAAATGTTTGACATTCATTTCTTGAGGGGGTTGAATGTAAATGTTTGTTACATTCATTTCTTGAGTGGATTGAATGTAAATGTTTGTTACATTCATTTCTTGATTGGGTTGAATGTAAATGTTTGTTACATTCATTTCTTGAGTGGGTTGAATGTAAATGTTTGACATTCATTTCTTGAGTGGGTTGAATGTAAATGTTTGTTACATTCATTTCTTGAGTGGGTTGAATGTAAATGTTTGTTACATTCATTTCTTGAGTGGGTTAAATGTAAATGTTTGTTACATTCATTTCTTGAGTGGGTTGAATGTAAATGTTTGTTACATTCATTTCTTGAGTAGGTTGATTTAAATGTTTGACATTCATGTCTTGAGTGGGTTGAATGTAAATGTTTGTTACATTTATTTCTTGAGTGGGTTCATGTAAATGTTTGACATTCATTTCTTGAGTGGGTTGATTTAAATGTTTGACATTCATGTCTTGAGTGAGTTGAATGTAAATGTTTGTTACATTCATTTCTTGAGTGGGTTGAATGTAAATGTTTGTTACATTCATTTCTTGAGTGGGTTGAATGTAAATGTTTGACATTCATTTCTTGAGTGGGTTGAATGTAAATGTTTGTTACATTCATTTCTTGAGTGGGTTTAATGTAAATGTTTGACATTCATTTCTTGAGTGGGTTGAATGTAAATGTTTGACATTCATTTCTTGAGTGGGTTGAATGTAAATGTTTGTTACATTCATTTCTTGAGTGGGTTGAATGTAAATGTTTGTTACATTCATTTCTTGAGTGAGTTGAATGTAAATGTTTGACATTCATTTCATGAGTGGGTTGAATGTAAATGTTTGTTACATTCATTTCTTGAGTGGGTTGAATGTAAATGTTTGACATTCATTTCTTGAGTGGGTTGATCTAAATGTGTGTTAAATTCATGTCTTGAGAGGGTTGATTTAAATGTTTGACATTCATTTCTTGAGTGGGTTGAATGTAAATGTTTGTTACATTCATTTCTTGAGTGGGTTGAATGTAAATGTTTGTTACATTCATGTCTTGAGTGGGTTGATGTAAATGTTTGTTACATTCATGTATTGAGAGGGTTGATTTAAATGTTTCACATTCATGTCTTGAGTGGGTTGAATGTAAATGTTTGTTACATTCATGTCTTTAGAGGGTTGATTTAGATGTTTGACATTCATGTCTTGAGTGGGTTGAATGTAAATGTTTGTTACATTCATTTCTTGTGTGGGTTGAATGTAAATGTTTGACATTCATTTCTTGAGGGGGTTGAATGTAAATGTTTGTTACATTCATTTCTTGAGTGGGTTGAATGTAAATGTTTGACATTCATGTCTTGAGTGGGTTGAATGTAAATGTTTGTTACATTCATTTCTTGAGTGGGTTGAATGTAAATGTTACATTCAATGGGTTCATGTAAATGTTTGTTACATTCATGTCTTGAGTGGGTTGAATGTAAATGTTTGTTACATTCATTTCTTGAGTGGGTTGAATGTAAATGTTTGTTACATTCATTTCTTGAGTGGGGTTGTAGATGTTTGTTAAATGTTTGAGGGTTACATTCATGTTTGACATTCATGTCTTGAGTGGGTTGAATGTAAATGTTTGTTACATTCATGTCTTGAGAGGGTTGATTTAAATGTTTGACATTCATGTCTTGAGTGGGTTGAATGTAAATGTTTGTTACATTCATTTCTTGAGTGGGTTGAATGTAAATGTTTGTTACATTCATGTCTTGAGTGGGTTGAATGTAAATGTTTGTTACATTCATTTCTTGAGTGGGTTGAATGTAAATGTTTGTTACATTCATTTCTTGAGTGGGTTGATGTAAATGTTTGTTACATTCATGTCTTGAGAGGGTTGATTTAAATGTTTGACATTCATGTCTTGAGTGGGTTGAATGTAAATGTTTGTTACATTCATGTCTTGAGTGGGTTGATGTAAATGTGATACATTCATTTCTTGAGTGGGTTGAATGTAAATGTTTGTTACATTCATTTCTTGAGTGGGTTGAATGTAAATGTTTGTTACATTCATTTCTTGAGTGGGTTGAATGTAAATGTTTGTTACATTCATTTCTTGAGTGGGTTGAATGTAAATGTTTGTTACATTCATTTCTTGAGTGGGTTGAATGTAAATGTTTGTTACATTCATTTCTTGAATGTAAATGTTTGTTACATTCATTTCTTGAGTGGGTTGAATGTAAATGTTTGTTACATTCATTTCTTGAGTGGGTTGAATGTAAATGTTTGTTACATTCATTTCTTGAGTGGGTTGAATGTAAATGTTTGTTACATTCATTTCTTGAGTGGGTTGATGTAAATGTGATACATTCATTTCTTGAGTGGGTTGAATGTAAATGTTTGTTACATTCATTTCTTGAGTGGGTTGAATGTAAATGTGTTACAGTCATTTCTTGAGTGGGTTGATGTAAATGTGTGTTACATTCATTTCTTGAGTGGGTTGAATGTAAATGTTTGTTACATTCATTTCTTGAGTGGGTTGAATGTAAATGTTTGTTACATTCATTTCTTGAGTGGGTTGAATGTAAATGTTTGTTACATTCATTTCTTGAGTGGGTTGAATGTAAATGTTTGTTACATTCATTTCTTGATTGGGTTGAATGTAAATGTTTGTTACATTTATTTCTTGAGTGGGTTGAATGTAAATGTTTGTTACATTCATTTCTTGAGTGGGTTGAATGTAAATGTTTGTTACATTCATTTCTTGAGTGGGTTGATGTAAATGTGTTACATTCATTTCTTGAGTGGGTTGAATGTAAATGTTTGTTACATTCATTTCTTGAGTGGGTTGAATGTAAATGTGTTACATTCATTTCTTGAGTGGGTTGATGTAAATGTGTGTTACATTCATTTCTTGAGTGGGTTGAATGTAAATGTTTGACATTCATTTCTTGAGTGGGTTGATGTAAATGTGTGTTAAATTCATGTCTTGAGAGGGTTGATTTAAATGTTTGACATTCATTTCTTGAGTGGGTTGAATGTAAATGTTTGTTACATTCATGTCTTGAGTGGGTTGATGTAAATGTTTGTTACATTCATGTATTGAGAGGGTTGATTTAAATGTTTGACATTCATGTCTTGAGTGGGTTGAATGTAAATGTTTGTTACATTCATGTCTTGAGAGGGTTGATTTAGATGTTTGACATTCATGTCTTGAGTGGGTTGAATGTAAATGTTTGTTACATTCATTTCTTGAGTGGGTTGAATGTAAATGTTTGACATTCATTTCTTGAGGGGGTTGAATGTAAATGTTTGTTACATTCATTTCTTGAGTGGGTTGAATGTAAATGTTTGTTACATTCATTTCTTGTGTGGGTTGAATGTAAATGTTTGTTACATTCATTTCTTGAGTGGGTTGAATGTAAATGTTTGACATTCATTTCTTGAGTGGGTTGAATGTAAATGTTTGTTACATTCATTTCTTGAGTGGGTTGAATGTAAATGTTTGTTACATTCATTTCTTGAGTGGGTTGAATGTAAATGTTTGTTACATTCATGTCTTGAGTGGGTTGATGTAAATGTGTGTTACATTCATTTCTTGAGTGGGTTGAATGTAAATGTTTGTTACATTCATTTCTTGAGTGGGTTGATGTAAATGTTTGTTACATTCATGTCTTGAGAGGGTTGATTTAAATGTTTGACATTCATGTCTTGAGTGGGTTGAATGTAAATGTTTGTTACATTCATGTCTTGAGAGGGTTGATTTAAATGTTTGACATTCATGTCTTGAGTGGGTTGAATGTAAATGTTTGTTACATTCATTTCTTGAGTGGGTTGAATGTAAATGTTTGTTACATTCATTTCTTGAGTGGGTTGATGTAAATGTTTGTTACATTCATGTCTTGAGAGGGTTGATTTAAATGTTTGACATTCATGTCTTGAGTGGGTTGAATGTAAATGTTTGTTACATTCATTTCTTGAGTGGGTTGAATGTAAATGTTTGTTACATTCATTTCTTGAGTGGGTTGAATGTAAATGTTTGTTACATTCATTTCTTGAGTGGGTTGAATGTAAATGTTTGTTACATTCATTTCTTGAGTGGGTTGAATGTAAATGTTTGTTACATTCATTTCTTGTGTGGGTTGAATATAAATGTTTGTTACATTCATTTCTTGAGTGGGTTGAATGTAAATGTTTGTTACATTCATTTCTTGAGTGGGTTGAATGTAAATGTTTGTTACATTCATTTCTTGAGTGGGTTGAATGTAAATGTTTGTTACATTCATTTCTTGAGTGGGTTGATGTAAATGTGATACATTCATTTCTTGAGTGGGTTGAATGTAAATGTTTGTTACATTCATTTCTTGAGTGGGTTGAATGTAAATGTGTTACAGTCATTTCTTGAGTGGGTTGATGTAAATGTGTGTTACATTCATTTCTTGAGTGGGTTGAATGTAAATGTTTGTTACATTCATTTCTTGAGTGGGTTGAATGTAAATGTTTGTTACATTCATTTCTTGAGTGGGTTGAATGTAAATGTTTGTTACATTCATTTCTTGAGTGGGTTGAATGTAAATGTTTGTTACATTCATTTCCTGAGTGGGTTGAATGTAAATGTTTGTTACATTCATTTCTTGAGTGGGTTGAATGTAAATGTTTGTTACATTCATGTCTTGAGTGGGTTGATGTAAATGTGTGTTACATTCATTTCTTGAGTGGGTTGAATGTAAATGTTTGTTACATTCATTTCTTGAGTGGGTTGAATGTAAATGTTTGTTACATTCATTTCTTGAGTGGGTTGAATGTAAATGTGTTACATTCATTTCTTGAGTGGGTTGATGTAAATGTGTGTTACATTCATTTCTTGAGTGGGTTTAAAAAGTTACCTTTGAGTGGGTTGAATGTAAAATGTTATTACATTCATTTCTGAGTGGGTTGAATGTAAATGTTTGTTAATTCACAGTGGGTTGATGTAAAGTGTGTTTAATTCATTTCCGAGTGGGCAATGTAAATGTCTTTTAATTTACCGCCTGAGTGGGTTGAATGTAAATGTTTGTTACATTCATTTCCTGAGTGGGTTGCTACAGAAACCACCATTGCAGGGGCAGATAAATGTCTTGGTGCAGACTTCCTGCTAGTGGACTAGCAGCAGCATTGATGGCTATATGCTCCACAGGGAACATAAAGAAAATATGTCAACATCATATGGAATGACTCACTATCAATATCCTACCTCTTGTCATTGACTGCTTGTGCATCCTGAGCCATTGATGTTATAGTTATTGATATGGAGTTAATGTATAAACCAAGTTGTAAATAATCATTAAAATTCAATGACTAGCTTTTGATACTTGTATACAATTGAGTAAATGTGTTTGTACATCCAATGAGGACCTTCAGTTTCATATACAACAACAAAGATTATTTATTATGATAACATTTTTTTTTCCAAACAACAACAATAAAAAACGCATGTGGTGGCCATTTTATGCAGGGGGCCAAACCCTCTTTTTTAAATTGGGACAGTTTTAAAGATGTTTTAAATTAATAAAGTTTTAAATTATTAAAAGTTTTACATGATTAAAGTTTTAAATTATTAATGTTTTAAATTATTAAAGTTTTAAATTATTAATGTTTTAAATTATTAAAGTTTTAAATTATTAATGTTTTAAACTATTAAAGTTTTAAATTATTAAAGTTTTAAATTATTAATGTTTTAAATTTTTAAAGCTTAATTTATTAATGTTTCAAGGCTAGTAGATGCATCCGTCGTGTTTACAACCAGCGAGCTATAGGAACAGTTAGCATTCACACTCTTCGACATATACTGATGGAGATTGAGCACCTATGGGTGTGCCCGGAATGCAATGATGTCAATTCTGTATAACAATAACAATGTTTTAAATTATTAAAGTTTTAAATTATTAAAGTTAAAACTGCACAAGGACTTTTGGAACACCCTGTATATTAAGCCTTAAATGTGATGTTTTTTGTTTCTGAAGAACATCTTTATGCAATTCTGAAAAGAGGTTAAAAAGCACTTTTATATGAAAAGAAACGCCACGTAAAGTGTTAGAACTGGAGGCAATCTGATCATCAGAAGCACCCCCAGTGCCGTTGTTGGTTGGATTGACTGTCTCCAGAAGTGTTAGTTGTCATTTATCTGTCTTTTATGTAAATTTAATGTGTTTTGTGTCTTGAGAACACTGTTAATTTCCTGATTTTGGTGACTGTTTTTTGCTGTATGTCATGTTTTATTTTTTATCAGCACAAATGAAGTAGGTAGTTTTGTTTATGTTTTTTTAATACAGTGTTTGCATCAATTCTTGAGACATGCACTTTTCAACCATAGACAAGTGTCCTTTAGTTATATGAGGGTGTGATTCTATATTGTGCTATATTAGATTTCTGGATAATGTGTGTTACAGATAAGTTGTGTACACTGGTCAGTTCAACTGTTTCAGATGTTGAAATATTGTAAATAATGTGTGTTACAGATAAGTTGTGTACACTGGTCAGTTCAACTGTTTCAGATGTTGAAATATTGTAAATAATATTAGTTGCTGCTGAAGGAAGGAAGGATTTCAATTTAGAAGGATGACCATTTCCAATGTGTAGATAAACAAGAGCCGGTGAGGTTCATGAGTAGCCTACATACTAACGCCCATACCTTGAAATATATTGTCTAGGAATAGGAAAAATAACTGATGTACCTTCTGTGCTGTAGCCACTGAAGTTCTAGGGTAGTAACAGATAGTTTGGCCATTATGTGTACTGGTTGTAGCAGATAGTTTGGCCATTCTGTGTACTGGTTGTAGCAGATAGGTTGACCATTCTGTGTACTGGTTGCAGATATCTGTTTTTGAAAGTTGTCAAATTTATATTTCAAAATTATAAAATGGTCGATAATTTTCTGGAGTTTTTACATAATGTTAGAAGGGTTTTACAAGATGGACATTCTTTTATTTATTTTCATTTAATGGAGAAAAATATCCTGTTCAACATCTGATTGGTTAAAATTTGGTTATGGTTAAAATTAGGTCATATGATGTCTATTGTTTTAGATAACACACACAACTGCAGCGCCCACTGACAGCATCATTTTTTTTTCATTTGAATTGACAGTGTTGAATTGTTTGTGTGACTGTTTATATATATTTTTGTTACACACACAAACACCTGACATTCTTTGTTTGACTCCCCCCAATTAAAACAGCTAAATAAAGAAGGCACATTTGAATTTACATTTAATGATTACCTGACATCCATTATTTTTCTCTTCCTGTGGTTTTTTTTTAACAATTATTCATCCTTCCTGTGGTTACATCCAAATTATTTGGTACTTTCTATGGTTCCACCAGGATTGTTTCGTTTCTCCGTTGATTCCACCATTTGAGTTTTTCTGTTTCATTTTTTTTCATATTCCAACAAAGTAATTGCTAATTGTTAAAACAGATTATTATATGTTTATTTTATTATTATTTTCTTATTATGCTTGTTCTAGCAATCATGTATTAAGTTGTGTCTGTTTATATATTATTTCACTATATTGTGTAGTTTCTTATTTGGGTCTAGTCTAAGTTGTATGCTTGTAAATAATATAATAGTGTCACAATGGACAAGAAAGTTCAGTGAAATTATCTTGTCATTTATTTACCTTTGTGCACCTATTTATAAGTACAATAAATAAAGCAGAATTTTCACTTTTTAAATATTCAGTCTGTCTGACTGGTAACTAACCAGATTCAGCCTGTATGCCAGTTTGTGAATTTTTAATTTAATATTTAAAAATATTGGATGGGAGTATTTTATTCAGAGTTTAAATCTGGAATAGGCATTTAGTTTTACCTACCTGGTTTAGCTGAGAGACCAGCTTATCTTGTTGGTATATTTAAATGAGTAAGTATATGAAGTGCAGTCCAGATAAGTAGAAATCACTGGGACCATGTAAAGTACGTCTAATTATCTGAAATTCTGCGTATCCTAATTCTGCTCATTGATGGACATTTACGTCAGAATAAGAGTTAAAGCATGATGCAATTACTTTAAATATTCAGAAACAGGTATTTTGATTTTAAATTTTTATTTCTGCAACATTTAAAGTTTTCAAAAGCAATTTAGCGAAGCCTAAAATGTAGTGTCAAGTTAATTGCTAGTGGCATGGTAGCAAGTGTAAAAACGTTTGAGAAGCTTTTTTTGGCTTAGTATTTTTTCGTGCTCTGTTAATAAAACAAAGCAGTTCCTACACGGATTCCAAGAGCGATAACTATTGCAGGACAAGTAAGCCGATGTAAGAGTTACCTGTTGCCTAATGCTTTCTTTCCTTCTTTCTTATGAGTACCTGCCAAATACTGGTTTATGTTTATTATTCACTATTCATATGCCTCAGGTTTCACTCTTGTTTAATTAGATCTCATGCACATAGTCCCTCTGCTATCAGAGTTTAACGCAAGCCCTTTTGTCGCAAACCGAGGTGAACCAGTGTTTGCTCAGTCTGCCTGACAATTACATGTTGCTAGTTTAATGAACATTGGAGATGTAGGTTACTAATGGAAGCTTACTTACTTACTTAGTCGTTCCCATTCTACCGTGAGGGCGTTTAATAACCTGTTATCGCCTGTTCACTAAAAAAAATTATGTACAACCACGTAGTACTATAACTTAGGCGATCAAGGCAGAATTTATGCGAGTCCAAGTGTGAGTTGGGACAGATTACCTCAACTTATCCAAAAGTTCTAGTTATCAGAATTCAACTTAACCAGTTTTTTTTAATCAAAGCCAAAGAATACATTTGGCTGGGACCTACAGAAACGAATCTACCTAAGTGAAATTTGATTTAAGCGAGTTCCACTTAAGTGGACTGCACTATATTATTTTGGGGTGTAAGAGAGTACATTACTTGGGGTTGAAATTTATTATGTGCTATGGGTATTGATCAGGAAGTGAAGTCTTCATTTAGCTGTCATTCACGTTGTGTATCCCTAGATATAAGCCCCATTAAGTTCTCTCAAGCTGTGTATCCACTGATGTAAGCTACAGTTAGTTCATTCTGACAGTGTATCCCTGGATGTAAGCCACATAAAGTTCATTCAATCTGTATATCACATGGTGTAGGTTCTTACAAATTTAGTCAAGTTATATATCTCCTGATGTAAGCTGTAATAAATTTAGTCAAGTTATATATCTCTTGATGTAATCAGGTATAAATTTAATCAGATAGTATATCTTTTGATATAATCAGTTATAAATGTAATCATATAGTATATCTTTTGATGTAATCAGTTACAATTGTAATCAGATAGTGTATCTTAAGATGTAATCAGTTAGAAGATCTCAGCCAGGAGTCAGTCCACAGCGCGGAGAATATTCACGTTGATCTCACACACTTCTTGGACGGGAAAAGAGATGTCATCAAGTTTCCACCTGCCAGTGCAAAAGGGCTGTGGGAACTGCTCGACGAAGCCTTGTTGAAAGAGTTGGATAATAACCAGAAGCAGATAACCTTGGAGAAAAAGCTGGAAAACGTTGTCGACAATATATCTTCACTGTCGCAAAGAATTTTGTCAGGGAGGCAATTAAAAGTAACTCATCACAAAAAAGCAGAAGACAAATGAGAAAAGAAGAAACAGCTCAAGAACGCAGTGGACACAGAAAAGGAGGGATTGCAACAGATTTTGGGAGCACCTGAAAGGGCAAAATAATGCTCTGTGTAGAGCAAAAAAGTTGTGTAGGAGAAGATGGAAAACACGGAGGGATAGGGAAAGATTCTTCAGGGAGCCCTTTGTCACGGGATTTCCTCCCCTGCTATGCAATGATGGTCCAACAATGGCCATAATGTAGAGTATACAATGAGGGTCTTTAAAAATATCTACCTTCGCTCAAGATTATTCTTGGGAGAGTTGTAAATAGAAGGATGGTGCTTCTATTTTAGGGAGTCATCATAGGATTTTTCTGAAATCGAGCACAATGCTGAATTTATCAAAGTGGTCGTGAACTTTGTATCTGCCCGCCCCTTTTATGAAGATAAAGATATATTAGCTCGTTTCTGAGCCCCCAACTGAATTATTCAGTAAAATATTACTTAAGTAGCTCTGTTGTATTTATATTTAAGATAACTGATTCATACGTGTGCACTTCTCTCTGTAATAATTAAATCAACTATACATGTGTATATACATATAACAAATTTAATAATCAGTTATTGTTTAACATGGGTAAATAAATAAGTGATGCGAGTGAATTTACACTACAGAGTTTTTCTTCATTGAAAGTGGTGAGGGCGTTTTGAATTGGTGGTGAGAATTATTTTGCTTTGGTCAGATTAAAATGACTTAACTTGCCAGATGTTGAAATGGTTTGATGACTGCTCTGTAATCGTTGACTTCTGTGGTGAGGGCACGTCCCAGGCATATTTGCAGGGGTAACCGCTCCTAACGTCAAGGCAAGGATCAACAGACTCGTATCAGGCTGATATCACCAACTTGTACCACTAACTTTAGAAGAAACAAATATCTCTGCTAAGTATTGGCTTCCTGACACTAGTCAGGCGCCTCCATGCTGTCACTTCTACCGCCCCCTTTTCTCAGTAATTTTACCCTCCCTGAGCAAAAATCATAAACTCAGTGGACTGGATGGAAAATCATTGCTACTCTCAGTTAATTTGATGAAAAATGTGACTGGACAGTGTAAACGACTTGTGCCTGGTTTACACATGTTTAAATATATAAACTTATTAAAATGTTAATATAATAAATATGTACACACTGATGTCATGATCATCCACTCCCTGCTCCACTTGGAGCCTGGGGCTACCTCTGCTTGTTGTTCCCTGTGAGAGAACTGGCATGAAGCTGTCACCAGTGTTTGCTGTGGTGGTTCATGAATATACTTTCAAATGCTGCGGTTGCCAGCCTCGTCTGACATGTACAACCACCAGCAAGTTAAACATGTCAAATGGAAAATATTAAATGATAAAATTGTATATGTTACAACTCACCCGGTAGCAGGTTAATTTACAGATGTCTGGCATAGGAAGACTCCGAAAACTTTATTTGCTACTGACAAATGTACCACTTCTGCACATGAGACAATCTGCTTCTAAATCTTGCTGACCTCTGGCAAAACATGGACATTTCTTTTTCATTTTGTCTGTGAATACAAAAAACATGGACATTTCTTGTTCATTTTGTCTGTGAATACACACTTTTTTTAACGCAAACCACAAGGTCTTTTATATTTGGACATACACCCTCATATAACCAACAGCCCATATGTCTAGGTTGAAAGAAGTGCGCCTTGCCAAAACAAGGCAAAATTATTTTTTTGGGGCACTGAGAGTAGGCTTGTTAATAAATATATAATGTCATTAATTAATGTTTAATTCGATATTGAAGTTAAAACTATTTGTAATTTCCAATTGACAACGAGATTTTAAATGACTAAACCTCAAAACGTCGTATTATTCAAAGTGCATTTTTGGATAACAGGTGTAAATAAACAAACGGAGCAAATGTGTAAAACTGAGTTAAAATATGATTATAATCTATTACTGATAAACAATCCAACAACATGAATTTCGAAAGCTTGCAGGAAATCTTCGAAATGGCATTTTTCATATAATTTAGTAAATCGTCAAAAAGCCGAATATTTGGACATTTAAAAAAAAATTCGGCCGGATGCACAGTTTAGGCATGAAAGCCGGACAAATCCGGACATGTGGTCATGTATTGTGATTATTAGTTGCTTACAACCCTTTCAGCAGCAGACTTAGTAAATCACAGACAACATAAAGCTTTATATGGAACAAAATTTAATTCCACCGAACACCCAGACGTTCTGAAAAACAATCTGATTCAGTACGTAATTATTTTCAGCTCTGGGCGGAATTATTTTTAGGCCCCAAAAATTTACACATACATAATTTACGTTTACAGACAATGTGTGTCTAATCATGAGTTAAGTATAACATATTATATATCAAATTAAAGTACATTGGATGAACAATATAAATCCATATGCCTTTCTAGCTAATTTTATGTTATGTTTATGTTATAACAGATAACATGTACACGGAAAAAAGATAACTTGAAATTTTGAACAAAAATTTTCAACTTACGTAAGGCTTGTAACATAAATTGTTATCACAATACAGTTTCACTGCTCTCTTTGTGCAGGTAATCCATTTAGAAACACAGAAAAAGTAAGAAAGTTATGGTTGATCGCGCAGTTTGTTCACTGTTCACATATTAGTAAAATATCCTGTGTGTTTTCGGCCATTATGGCGATACGACAAAACACAATTAAAGATGAAGATAAATGTGAAAAAATTCCTTCAAACGCAAATAAAAGACGTTGAAGCTTGTTGAAATTTGCCCAGTTTTGTGTTTACTTCCGTTCGAGATAAATTCCGGGCAGTATAAAATATCAGAATAGAAAGAAACAACGAAATAAATCAGCGTCTTTTAAAAGATCTTGCGGTCACAGCGGTCGGCCATTGCGTCTTTTAATAGATCTTACGTACGGAATCAGATAAAAACAATGTCTAACAATATGAAACTGTAATGAAAATCAATAGCATAAATAACAACACTTACCAGTCAGACCACATACGCTCACTACAATCAGCCATGATCAATCGTTGTTGTTGTTGTTTTGATGAAATGATGGGTGGAGATCGGGCACTCAAACTCTGATCATTGTTGCCTCTTCTCGTTCCATCTTGGTCTACCCTGTTCAACCTGAAAGTTGGTTATAATTGGGGTATTTAGTGTCATTTTATTTACTAATTTTGTATTCAATTTAAATAACTGTTGTCTTTTGCAGTTGCTGATTTTTATTTATATTAGTATTTGTCAATTTTATTTTCTCTTTTGTATTGTTTCTAGATAACTATTGTCCTTTACACTTGGTTTTAATTTGTATTAGTATTTGTTCTTTTTGAGTTGTTGTCCCTTTTTTTTTAATAACTTGTCTTTCCTTGTCCTATGAGTAGTTATTTTGTTGTTGTTAATGCTTTGTTAGTTCTTGCTGCTTAATTTCTATTTAGTTGGGTGATTTTCCTGAAGTTCTAACCTTATATTTTTTCCTTTGTTTTATGTATATATCTTTTAAGTATTGATTGGGCATCTCTTGGGGCATCTATACTTAAAACCTTATCACCTGTTAAGTCTATATTGTGATTTCTATAGTAAGTTTTTAATTCAAGCCTTTGTTGTTCATACTTTTTACAGTGGATCAGGTAGTGGTCTATGTCATTCTCTTCCTGACATTCTTGGCAGTGTGGTTCTTCTACCATGAAGTATGCTGCACCGAGTCGGAGACGCCACAGTTTTTTTTGTTCGATGGTATCTTTAATTCTTCTCTGACCTGGCATGTCCTCGTTGGTTCTTTCAGCAGTTTGAACGCGTGTCTGCCTTTTCTACTTTCCTTCCATGTTGTCTTCCATTCCTCGTTTTATAGTTTCCTTCACTTGGCTCTTGATCTCTGACCTTCCCAGTCCTGCTTTTATATTGTTTTTACTTGTTCTTCCCTTCTTGGCATTCTGGTCTGCCAACTCGTTGCCAGCTATACCTATGTGTGCTGGAACCCACACTAGCCTCACACTACATCCTCTGTTCTCTAGTGATGTATTAATTGCTAGAATTTCTTCCTTTATGTCTGGCCGGCTACATTTACCTGGGTGTTCTAGTGCTTGTAGTGATGATAGTGAGTCTGTAAATATCGTAACAGCTTCTGGTGGGTTATCTTCGATTATTTCTAGACTTTTAAGAATTGCTACCATCTCTGCAGTAAAAAATCGATGCCCCTTCCGTTATACTGTAGCTCTTTTTTATTCCCCATTGTGGTATTACAACTCCGGCACCTAGTTGCCCACTATCACCCTTGGATCCATCAGTGTAGACGGCCAGACTTTGTTTAGTTAGTTGCTCTATGAACTTTCTACTTATCATTTTGGCTTCCTTATCTTCTATGTTTTGTTTGATCTTTTCAGTAAGTGAGTAGTCTATGATTGGTGTTTTTAGTTCCCAGGGTATTTTGCTTCTGTATTTATTACTATTTTCAATTGTGTTTGATAGTTCTTTGAACTGCATTAGGTCTTCTATAGTTCTCCACCCTGTTGGATATCTATCTTTATTTAAGGGGACTCCCATACACTTGGTTGGTTTTTGACAAATGCTTTATGTGCTGGGTGGGTCACTTCTTGTGCTACTTTACTCCAATAATTTAATCTCAGTTCTTTCCGTCTTAGACCAAGGGGAGGTATGCCGAGAGCTACTTCTAGAGCTTCTACTGGTGTCGATATAAATGCACCTGTAATAGTTCTCATGGCTGCATTTTGAATCCTGTCCAGTTTTGCTTTGTTAGAAGCTGCAGCTGAGTCATAGACTATGCTGGCATAATCCAGTTTCCCCCTGATGAAGGACTTGTAGAACATAAGCATTATTTTATTGCTGGCCCCCCATCCATTACCTTTTACAATCCTTAGTATATTTAGGGGTCCCCTACAGCTTTCTACCAAATTGTCTATATGTTTATTATAATTTAGTTGTTTATCTAAAGTTATGCCCAGAAATCTAGTTGTTGAGGAGGTACATATTTTCTGTCCTTTAATGGTTATATTGATTTTGTTATTTTTTTTTAAATTTCCTTTGCTGAAAATCATACCTACTGTTTTGTTTACATTAATTTGGAAGCCCCAACTTTTCATCCACTCTGAAACTTTGTCTATTTGATTTTGAAGTTTTTTGTAAACATGGTCCAAGTTTTTTCCAGATCGCCAAATGGCACAGTCATCTGCAAATTGTGATACTGCATTCTTTATGTCATTAAATTCATCTGCTAAATCATTTACAGCTATAGTGAAAATTGAAGGAGAGATCACTGATCCTTGAGGAATCCCATTCTGTTGTTCATATATTTCTGACCTATCATTATTCACCTGTACAGCAAAATACCTGTCCTGTAAAAAGTTTTCTAGATACCTATAGGTTTTACCAGTAATGCCAATCTTTTTCATTTTGTAAAGAGCTCCATCGCGCCAGCATTCATCATATGCTCTAGCTACATCTAGAAAGACTGCCACTGTTTTCTCTTTCCTCTTGAACCCTAGCTTTACATCATGTTCTAATCTTACAAGCTGGTCTACTGTACTTCTGTCTGCTCTAAACCCTGACTGGTTTGGGCTATATAACTGGTTTTTTTCCAGGTAGAATTTAACTCTTTTATTCACAACAGTTTCCAGTATTTTACCTAGTTGTGATGTTAAGGAGATAGGCCTATATGAACTTACTTCATGGGCTTCCTTATTGGGTTTTAGAATGGGTACTATCATAGCTACTTTCCATGCTTTTGGTATCTTTCCTAAGTTCCAGATTTTGTTATAAAGTGAAGTTATTATGTTTATAGTTCTTTTGGGTACTTTCTTAAGGATTTCATAACTAAGTATATCTTGCCCTGAGGCAGTATTAGATTTATCTTTTATTGCATTAGTTACTTCTTCCTCTGTTATATCAGCATCTAAATAGTTTGTTTCATCTATCTGGTCTGGTAGTTCTTTTAAAAAAATGTATCCTAAGTCTTTCTCTTCTCTCATTTTCTTCCTGTCCAAGGCTACTTTTTGCACTGACTTTATAGAAATACTCGGCAAGGGCATTAGCTTTTTCTTTATCTGTTTCTGCTCTCTTTGGTAGTTTGATTGTTGGCATTATTGTTTTCTTATTGTTCCCTTTGATTGCCTTAAGCTTTTTTCCATACTTCTCTAATTTGAGTGCTAGGTTTAAGTGACTGACAAAACTCCTTCCAGTTAGTTTCTTTGGCTTTGAATATTATTCTGTTAGATTCATTCCTAATAAGTTTATACTTATCATAATTTTCTTCTGTTCTGTTATTTCTATATTTTTGTAAGGCCCTTTTTCTTCTCTCATGAATTTCTGCACAGCTTTTATTCCACCAGGCAACTGGTTCTTTATTCCATTGAGTTTCTCTTTTCTTATTAATGTTACTTATTGGTTTAAGGTGTTGTGGCATATTTTTATTTGGTATATACTTTATTGCTATTTTCAGAATTTCATTGGTCAGTGTTTCCGCCCACAAGTCAGTATCATCTGATTCCATGTCTTTATATTCCATCACCCACCAGCTCTGATTGGAAAGCTTCCCAGTTTGCTTTTTTATAGTTGAAGGTAGGTTTCTCTGGTTCTGGGTTTGGAATGACATTTTCATGCATGGTTATTACAATGGGCAGATGATCTGAGTTTGTGTCTTGTAACACTTCCCAATTTACATTCGCTAGGTTGTTAGTTGCTATACTTATGTCTATTGCTGAGTCTGCCCTATTAGCTTGTGGATTAATTCTTGTTGCAGATCCATCATTTAGTATTAGTAGTTCATTGTTTTCTATGAAGTCAAGTAGGCATTTTCCTGCATTATCTGCATGTTGTCCACCCCAAGCACAATGATGGGAGTTAAAATCGCCTACTATGATTGTTTTGGGGCCTAGTCTGGTGCTTATGGCTAGTATTTCTTCATCTTTAATTGTGCCATCTTTAGCATATACATTTAGAATTGTTAGATTGTTTGGTTCAGCTGCTATAGTAACCTGGATACCTTCTATATTGGTTGTATTAAATACTTCCCAGTCTATGATTTTAAAATTTTTCGCTAACTAAGACTGCGACACCTCCTCCTCTACCTTCTTTCCTATCGTGTCTAAGTATCTTAAAGCCCTTACAACTATATCTATTATTTGGGTTTAAATGGGTCTCTTGAAGAGCATATATATCAGTATTTCCTCCAGTCTCTGATAGTAGGGGTGCAAAAAATTTTTTTTAATACCCCTACAATTCCACTGGATAATTCTAAATCTTTCTAAATTACATTTTAACATCCTCGAGGGTACCTTTTATTTTGGTTAACTATCAATTTTGCTCTTATTCTTTATTTCCTGTACTTGTGGACCCACTATCCATCAAGTTCTCAAGAAAATCCTTATTTAAACTTGTCATTATTTCCCTAACATCTTCCGCTAAGTGTGGTAACAGTCTCAAATCGTTTTTTGATAGTTTCTATGATAGTTTCTTCTAGGTTGCTTTTGTTCTTTTTGACCACTTTCCTATTTTCATCCAATGCTACATTCCCTTCTCTCCCTATGTTAATCTCCTGTTTTTCACTTTCCATTCTTTTTAGTATTATTTCACTTTCTTCTTTTTGTTCAGACAGTTTGACTAGTATCATTTCATTTTCTTCTTTCAGTTCAGTCAGTTTAGCTATATCCTGGGAAATTTGGTGCTGTATGGCTTTCACTTCTTGAAGCAATGCCTCTGTACTTTTCAGTGCACTTGTGTCATCCGAGGATGTAGTTGAATCATCTGACTGGTTTTTTTGGTACTGTTTTATTACTTTCTAACTTGTTCTATCAGCCACAGGTAACAATCACATCACGTGTTCTCATGGTTACGCCATCTTGCGAAAACAGCACACAGCCACGCTAATAACGTACACGAAGCCACATGGTTGTAAATGCTACAGTAACAACACAGTATCTTCTTCTTCCTCGTTCGCCCTGAAAAGGACGGTGGTTGCGTTGTGTCTGTTTACGCCGTAGCTGTGATATCTGCACCTTTCGGTCGACACATCCGACTTCAGCACGGCATTTTTTGGGACCGGGTTTGCCTTCCCTCTGCGATCCGTACTCGCTCAGCCAGACTGCACTGCTGCAGACTGTTTCCAGGACCACCACGTGGAGGTGGAGTACGGTCTTGACCAGCTCTGGTTCGCTGATCCTGATGCAAGCAGTCAAGCTATGGGTCGCTGACTGCATTCTCTATTGGATAGTATAATATTAAATTGTCACCGGTTGCCTCCCCTTGCTCTGCAGTGATGGTCCAACAATGGCCAAAAACCTAGAGTATCAAATGTGGGTCTTCAAAGGTATCTACCTTCGCACAAGATTACTCTTGGCCGAGATACAGATAGAAGGATGATGATGCTTCTATCTTGAGTGAGTTTCCGCAAGATATTTCAGAAGTCAAGAACAATGCTGAATGATCTTAGCAATGTTAACTTTTATCTGCCCAACAACTTTTGTAAAGAGGTATTATATAATTTAGTTTAGCTCGTACAAGCCTCCAACTGAATTAACAGTAAAATTCTTCTTATTGGCTCTGTATTGATATATTTTAAAGATACATACGTGTGCACTTCTCTCTGTACTAACTAAATCAACTATAAATTTGTAAAACAACATATAACAAAGTTAATGATCAATTAATTTTGAACAAATGTAAACAAATAAGAGCTGGTGATAAATAAAATGTAGGTGTCTTCCAAGAAAAGATGTCGGCTTTAGAAAACTTATGGGGAAAAGAAAAACAAAGTTCTTCTGTATTTGGCCTGCTAGAAATGTCACTTAGCTGCCAAACGCTGAAGTGTTGATGCTGCTGTTTCCGTCAATTCGTCTCTGTGGCAAGGGCACGTCTCCAGATCAGTTCAAGAGGTAACCTCTTTTGGTCAAGGCAGGTATCTTTACCACCCATGGAACGTAGGTTTCTAGTGTCGATCACAAGCTTTGAACCACAGAATAGTAGTACAACTGGTATCGAAGAGTAGTACCACAAACCCAACTAGTTGGGAACTCTAGACTTCTTACTCAGTAGAATAGTCTGTGCGTAAACTGAAGAAATAAATGAATAGTTGCCGGAAGAGAGAAAAGGCGGTCGACCAATTATGTGATATAAATAATAGAAATCATGGATAATCAAAGCTATTTAAAACACTACACATAACCAATAGTGACTTTACACTATATAAAGGACTATCAAACTAAGAAAGCTAACACCAATTAGCTATAGCCAATCTTACTAAGATTTAGACCAAATTATCAGCCTAACATCACCGACGAAGCACATAAATCTATTCTAGTAAGCTGTAATATATTAATAAATTGCAGCACTCGCAATACTAAAATAAACCATTTCGGCATCAGTATCGACAACTTGTTATACATAACAAAAGGCTATCAAAGCCGACGACGTACTGTAGTTAATAAATATAACAACCTAAATCGCGCCACAATTAAACATTATTCAAAACGACTACGTGTCAGATTTAGACAAGATAATTGAAGATTTCTTTAACCGTAAACAATATGAAAATTCTTAACGATTAATTTCATTATACAAAAGATTATAATAACTGAATATGTCAGTTCAAGATGCCGGCCACGTGTTCTGTTTCGTGAGTGTGAACCATCTGCTCCAGTCATGTCATGTCCAAATAAATTTAGGCCTAAAACCGAACGCACACTTAACTTATAAATAACATTGAATGAAACCATATAATTATTTGAACACGACGCCAAATAAATGGTAGACCTATAGTCCTATATTCTTTGTAACACTATAAAGGTAAAGGATCCCGTTACACGCCCATTGAGGCATATTGGGAATATGGTGTTAGGCCCATATTTTCTTGACCATCGGCACACTAGGGGTGACGTGGTCAACATCACGCCGGCCGCCTTAACCTTCCCAGAGTTGCTCTGGTACCCAGTTGGGGCTGGGTCGACCCAGGAGCCGTTTGCGGCCTAAAGAAATCCCACCTCTTCTGGGGATCGAACCATAAACCACTGAGCTAGGAAGCCAGTGCACTAACCACTATGCTACCGCGGCTCCTTTGTAACACTATAATTACATCAAAATGTCGAAGAATAATATTATATCTAAACAACTCACATGTCCAAGGCATAATCTGAAAGTAGACTTTAATAATTGGTTTATCTCTGCGCGTCTGACGATGGAAATGACACAAAGGATCTTTCAAGCTTTGTTAATGTTTATACAATACCAAACCTACCCTCTGTCCTGTTCTTACTGTTCTAAGTCTACTATCATTTACTAGACACAGTATTAATTAAGGTCTTTGTCTTGTGTGGACTGGCCTATACTGTATAATAGGGGAACAACAGAAGTGATTGCTTCATTAATAGGCTGAACTCCCCATGGTAAACTTCCGGTGTTATGTCTTGCGGTTCACACTAATGACCTGTCATCGAAGCATCATTTTTTGGTGATGCGTAGATGGCAGGGAGGATAGTGTGATTCGCTTGCATAGCTAGGCGGGGTTGTCGCACGGAAGGTCCAGGGTTCGAATCCTAGGTAAGCCACTCATGTCTGTTGTTTTTCTGTTGTCTAGTGTGTTACCGCTTTGTTCTGGAGGTTAACTAATAGGTTTCCTTCCTTTTATTTATTTTGTTTTTTATTTTTATATCCTACTCCAAGTTTGATCTTGACTGGGTTAAAGTCCGCCAGAGGTTGTTCTTTCTTGGTTTATGTCATTGTGACGTACGTATAGTATGAGAAGTGAAGTCCCTGAATTGTTAGATGATATGGTAGATACCTCGTATAACATCAGTACCCCCCGAATATTGTTGTAATTTTATCGTCAACTGGAATTCTTCCACCTGGGCTCATTAGCATGCATTATAGAAAACGTGGAACACCACCTGGGCTCATTACTATGCAGCATTTCTACGTGGATTTTCAACACGTTTGCTAATTAATATGTAGACAGTTTATCTTCTGTGCATTCTGGACATTGCTTTGTCTAAAGGGGAAGTAAAGCCACGCCTACTGAAACCTCTAGTGCGATCATAAGCAAGCATTTCGCTACACCTTTCTTTCGTACCTGCCTTAAAGGCGTTGCCTAAATCAAACGAAGGAAGCGGCACACGATCTGAGACAATGACGATCTCAGAACGGACGATGAAGTTTCCTGCTGCTAGGTAACACGGATATAGAGATCATTGAGAAATGCAATTTTATCATTCGTTTGCCAGAGATTTTCAACACACTAGCTTATAGTTAAATCCTGCTAGAATTCCCTCTGGATTTTTGGTTACATTGGAGTGTAGTTATTCTGTGCTAAAACGGTATAATATATTTGTTTCAAGTGATCATGATTAGTGGGCTAGTTCATTCATTTTTATTTCACTGGATTTTGTGTTAATTTAAATTTATTAAATTAAACCTATCTCAAAAGTTTCCAGTTGAAAATTTAATGATATATCTATTACATTATTTCCAAAGATAATAGATGCTGAAATGCTAAATTATCTTTTGAAGTCGCGAAGGAATTTATAACTAATTAATTTAGTTAAGTTCTATATATATATGTGTGTGTTTTTAACCATTAGACTCGCGAAGTGTTTTTTTTTTTTTTTTTTTTTTGCGTACGCCCGCTAATACTCAAGGCGAAATCTCAGGTTATTATTTTATGTCTAACCTGACATTGATTTTACGTGAGTATCCCTTTATTTCTTGTACAGAGACAGGTGTCCCTCGCCATTCAGGCAAATACTCGCCGATTTCGGAGGTACCCATTGCAGCTGGGTCGGCTCAGGAGCAGCCAGTCCCTGGTCGACGACACTCCTTCAAATGTCCTCGCCAGGTCTCGAGTTAATCCAGTCCAAATCCCGGTCGACGAAAAATCCTCAAATGCCGTCGCCCGGGTTTGATCCTGTATCACCCGGTCGCCAGAGCGGTGTTGTAACCACTATGCCAGCGCGGCTCCCAAGTGTTTTCTTAAATATCTAATTGAATACGCGAGTATATATAATAGTCTTAACGGTAAATTTATCGCGCTTTAGAATGTTAGTTGATTTTTCGGTATGATTACATGTTTTCTATCTTTCATATTGGGTGATCATAACCTTTGCGTCCCAGCAAAAACATTTTATAGAGTCCTCCAGACTCGGTTCTTAAAACCCTCCAGATATTTTGATGAACCGTTTAAATTTTAATCTTGTGGCGATCCTGTTGGGGTCCAGCTATCTGAATTTTCCAGAAAGAAAGTACACCCAAGAACAATTTAACACATCATCAATACAATTTAATCTGTAAAGATTAACTGGAGAAGAACATTGCCAGAGCTATATTTATATTACTATTCCTGCTCTACTGGGAAAGAGAGCATATGTTTCCTGAACACTGACAGTTGATAATTTTTCTCACTGGATTTTTAAACCCCGAAGAAAAACCTACCTCACTGGTCAGTGGTGTCATCACGCTTAAGAAGTTTTACTATCAGCGGCGAAGTCAAAGAGACCACACCATCCTCACCCCTGTATCTGTGACGGTGCCATCCATAGAACTTTTTATCTAACAAAACAGAAGTACACTTAGGCTTCACCTTCCAGCGATTCTCGGGAAATTGTTGCTAAGAGCCTAAACCCGTTAAAATCTGGGGCTGGAACACGAAGAACAGTATTCAGTTTTTGAACACTTACGACTGTATGTGTAAATTTTCTATGGAGTGCCAGATTCCACGATCGGTAAGTGTGTGTGAGAAATTGTGTGTTGGCCATGGGATTTCTTAACCTCGTTTATTTCCCGTCCCTTAAATCTGTTTAGTAAAGGGAAAACATTTTTTGAGAACAATAGGTTTTTTTTCTTCCTTTGTCTATTAAAAGCGGGAAGGGCATATTGGATACTACCAGTCAAACCCCCCCCCCCCCCCTTTGTATTTTTTGTACTATGAGTATTGCCTGTAACATAATAGCTGTTGTGATTTTGATTTAAATGATAAATAAACATCATAAAACTTTTTCTTACTGTGTTGGATAGCCCAAGCCCAAATTACCCATATTTGTTTACCATAGTTTGTATTCACGTAGCGTCTGTGTGTTTGAAGCACCAAATTGGTGTGTACGTGAGTGTCTGGTAACTGGCAAATAATTGTTTAGCCAGGAGAGTGTAGGAGTCTATCAAAATAAAATATAGATTGTCGTTAGATAGGCAAATCGGAGGAGATTTTTCCCGAGTTACTTAGACTGTCCTTACTCTTCCAGCACTTTTGTGAATCTACTACCTATTTCTAAACCTTTCTTTCACAGAGCCTTCACCATCATTTTTCACTCTAACGGGACCACTATTTCTAAGACCTATCCTCAAATAAAAATTTACGACAGTCATAGGGTACCAGTCCGTTCTTTCCTCTAGTAAGATGTTATGATTAGGAGATGATAGTGGCGTGAATATTTCAACTTTGCATTATCTAATCTGTCCAACTGTTAATGAATCTTTCAACAGCCTTGTCAGTTAAAAATGAATTTTATTTGAACAGAAACTAGTAGAAAAACCAACAGTCAATATTACAATACAGGTTCATGTATTCATATCAAGGCATCTTAAATTTTCATTTGTGTACGATGTATTTTCCATCTTTTACTTCAATCCAGGGTGGCGTATAATATTCTTCCACGTTATCAAAATCCTCCGAGTCCTTAGTTATAATTATCTCAGAGTTGAGTATCTCTTTTGTAGATATCCTTGCTACCAGTTGTTTCTTCAATATCCTTATTGCCTTTTGTTCTTTCATTACACCACTTCAATTGTGTTACATGTATCATCACGAAATCAAAATTATACGAGCTGAGCTGAAATGAAAACGATACAGGTCTTGGGTCTACTTACGTGGGATTACCACTAAAATAACTTCTGCGTGTGCAGATTTTACTCATATAAAATGGTATCTCTTCCTGCGACTGCAGGTACAATTGAAGAGTATTGAATCATAACACATTTGATTGAATATCTCTACGTAGGAGCAAGACGGTCCCAAACGCGTCTTAATGCTTTGCTCAACTCCTTCCAACTAACTTTCCAAATCTTATCTTTTAGCCGGTTTCGTGGTGCGCGCTTGCTGGCCACTGTTCATTGGTTAAAGTTTTTCTCTGTCCCTTTATTTATTGGTCGTTCCGTCATGTTATCTTACAGGGAGCAAGGCTGTTCCTATCTACGTCACTAAATCTCTATGGTAACTCCCGCTAATTCTAGCGTAGGTTATGTCAAACTTGACATAATTACACTTTTCCCCACATCACCCTGCACTCAGTGTGTGTTGGGTTTATATTTTAAATATTTGTTTATTTTTGTAAAAAAAAACCATCTTGCTTGCTGGTTTTCTATAACAGTGAATGATTGTTTCTATTATTTAGACTCTAGCACGAATAAATGCTATGGTCGTAGGTCATACGGCCGCAAGTGTTCTACTTCTTTATTTCTTACGAGTGCCTGAAAACATACCTTTATGTTTGTCTCATATTAATTTATCTTTCAAGCTAAGCCTTGGCGCGGTTAACGTCTGAGCAGTTTCAGTGTACCTCTTCTCTGATTGGCTGCTGTTCCGGCAGTGGACATGGCTAGTGTTCTATTTTAAATCCTGAGCAACAGCTAAAATTATATGCCATTGATTGTGCGAGATTGGCATATTCGAGGAAGGAAATGGCGCTGTCACAGTAATAAAACTAATAATACCCAAAGAGAAAGTATTCTCAACAAAATTAGTTGGACTTCACAGAAAGGAACAGTGATAGTAGGCAAGGTAATCCCATGGGGTAACGAACTCTACACACAAATCCATTTGCACCTTTGTAACATCTGATAAAATTTTCAGACCTTCTAGACTTTCGTACCTTTTTCTTAAGTTTTGTACAATGACTTCTTCATTGACTGAATGAATCCAAAAATATGTCCCGCGGGGGATGGGTGATGGGAGAGGACGTGACGAACCGTTGTCTGTCTGGTGCCAGGGTGTGAGGGAAGAGAGAACATGTAGAACCCTTGCCTGCCTGTGACCAGACCAGGGAGGGGACAGAACGTGTAGAACCCTTACCTGTCTGTGACTGGGGGTGGGAGGGACGAGAGAGAGAACTTGTAGAATCCTTATCTTTCTGTGACCAGGGGAGGAGAGAACGTATAGAACCCTTACCTGTCTGTGACGGGATGGGGAGGAGAGAACGTGTAGAACCCTTACCTGTCTGTGAGCGGAAAGGGGGGGGGAGGGAGAGAAGAGAAGAGAGCGTGTTGAAACCTTACTTGTCTGTGACCGGGTGGAGGTGGGTGTTGAACGTGTAGAACCCTTACCTCTCTGTGACGGGGAGGGAGGACAAAAGAGCGTGTTGAAACCTTACTTGTCTGTGACCGGGGGAAGGTGGGTGTTGAACATGTAGAACCCATACCTGTCTGTGACCTTTTTTTTTTTTTTTTTTTCGTACGCCCGCTAATACTCGAGGCGAAATCCCAGGTTATTACTAATGTCTAACCTGACATTGATTTTTACGTGAGTATCCTATTTTCTTGTACAGAGACAAGTGTCCCTCGCCATTCAGGCAGATACTCGCCGTTTTCGGAGGTACCCATTAGAGCTGGGTCGGCTCAGGAGCCGCCAGTCCCTGGTCGACGACACTCCTTCAAATGTTCTCGCCAGGTCTCGAGTTAATCCAGTCCAAATCCCGGTCGACGAAAAATCCTCAAATGCCGTCGCCCGGGTTTGATCCTGAATCACCCGGTCGCCAGAGCGGTGTTGTAACCACTACGCTAGCGCGGCTCCAGTCTGTGACCTAAAAACCCTCTTTCCATGTAATCCATTGAACTCTCTGCACCTGCTGTACTCATTTATTTTTATTCTTGAATCTCCCTTACATTAGAGACAACCACCGGATGTTGCCGTGCCTACATCCGCGTCTGTTTCACCGGATGTAACCAATCTTTTCCATTAGCTTGAAAAGTTCGCGCGCAGCTTCTACCACTTTCCACTTTCTTCCTGTTGTTAGCGTGGGTTACACAGTCCTGTCTACATTAGGGTGACCAGACGTCCGGATTTGCCCGGTTTTTCGCGCCCAAACTGAGCGTCCGGCCGGATTTTTTTTTTAAATGTTGAAATATCCGGCTTTTATGTGATTGGCTAAATTACTCACGTGAAAGACACCATTTTTGAAAAATATTCATTGGAATTCGATTTCCGAGTACAGAATTAAGAATTTTGATCTCCGCAAAATCGGCGGATCGCGCAAATTGCCAACAACACTACCGTAAGTTGTCATGTTGTTCGATAGTTTAAAATAGTTTTGGTATCATATTTTAACCCAGGTTAAAACGCTGTTTAGGTTTATTGGCAAATGTAACAGACAAAACGGCATGAATAAGAACTTGGGGCTGGATTTAGTCACTTATAGCTTCGGTGTCTATTGCAAATTACAAATAATATTAACCTTAGTTCCTACTGCTTTTATATTTATTGCAATTTGTTTATTATGAAAAAATACACGGGTAGTATAGTAATGGGTTTGTTAAAATTAAAACCTCGTCTGTTACATTTTACAAATAATGTTATCTTTAACATCGAATGTACCATTGATTAATGGCATTATATTATATTTGTATTACAGATACCCGCTCAAAATGCCAACACGGAAGTGTGTGTTCACGGATGAACTGAAAAAAAAAATTCAGTGCTTTTCCAGTGGTCGACAAGAGTATGAAGCAGAATGTCTTGTATGCAGAGGCGGCACATTTGTATCGGTAGCAAATAAAGGTGCAGCTGATTTTAAAAAAAAAAAACAGAAACAGAAAAGCACCAGAAATGGACTAAATATTTTGAACAATCGAGAAATGTCGAATTGCATTCATAATTCTTAAGACTTGCACAATTTATTTTTGCAATTCCTGGGCACAACGCCAATGTTGAGAGACTTTTTTCACTTATGCAGGGTCAATGGACAAAATAAATGAACATTTTGAGTGTAGAACGCATTAAAGGCACTCTACTTGTGCAGTACAATTACTATAAAGGAGCTTTCATGCTCGAATTTCTATGCATGTTTAATACGTAGCTCAACTTTGTTGAAGAAGGTTTTATCATGAGAAAAATATAAGTAGGCACGAAATCAATGTGATTTTATTAGCTTACTGCTTGAATGTTAAAAAAATATATGTTTCAGCGTCTTGTAGTTACTGAATAAATGTGTCCTACTTTTCGTCCTACTTTTTAAAAATATTGTCCTCCCTTGCCCTCCTTTTTATGACCAAAAAATAACATTTGTCCTCCTTTTTGTGTTGAACAATATAGTCACCCTAGTCTACATCGTTTGATGAACTGTACCATATTATTGCTTGTCCGGCACTTTCTGTTTTGTAATGATCTACAACAGTCCAGGCAACGAAGAGACAGGCACACTTGCTGAGGAAGGAGGAGCGCCACAACAGTATGATATAGGGACAGCTTATGAAACGGCAAAAACTACTACAGTATAACAGCCTTTTAAAGTCCAGATGGAAAAGAGAACACCAAGGCCATATAAAAAGTGATGCCTGTCTTCAGCTATCTAGGTGAGACCAGGTCATACAATTGTGACTACGTACTGGGCACAACAGAATGAGATACCATTTGTACCACAAGTACAGAATTGGTACAACAGATCTCTGCACCTATAGCACCAGCCCTATGACAGCCGAGCATCTGCTGCAGTTCAACATACAGCAATGAACGGAGTAGCAAAGATAAAAACCGATTTACCACGAAAAACTGTTTGGAGATGTCACGGGACCTTGAGCTGACTACTGCCTTTATTAGAGTCCTTAATGTGGAAGTCTGAAGGCGAACGAGGAGGAAGAAGATCATCTACATTAACAGTTATAATAACCATTACGGAACTCAAGGTATTAGGTCGACTCATTCAGTGAAAGTCTACACACATTCTCATGGGGCTTATGAACTAAACGTGCTGCAGTAATATTTTCTAAAGACGCTAATAGAACCTTTCCAAAAGATATTTTATCGTCAAAATAATCGTTTTCATCATCATCATCGCTACAATATCGTGGTAACTGTCACTTCCACAAATTCTTATGAGAAGACGATTTCGATGACTTAATCCTTGATGAGTAAAATGGGAGGAGGGGGAGAGGGAGAGACAGAGACATCATTTGTTTGTGTTGATGAAGGTGTCTTATATTCCGTCGCAAAGAATAAGAACACAAAGCCTTGAGACCAGTGAAGTGAACACCAGTCAGTTGTATGTGAGTTTTACTGGGAATAAAAATAGTGAAGTGAACACAAGTCAGTTGTATGTGAGTTTTACTGGGATAAAGACCATTGAAGTGAACACAAGTAAGTTGTATTTAAGCCTAACTGGGATTAAGACCGGTGAAGTGAACAAGTATGTGAGTCTTACAAAGATACATACTCCTGAAGTGAACACAAAACAGTTGTATGTGAGTCTTACAAAGATACATACCCCTGAAGTGAACACAAAACAGTTGTATGTGAGTCTTACAAAGATACATACCCCTGAAGTGAACACAAAACAGTTGTATGTGAGTCTTACAAAGATACATACCCCTGAAGTGAACATAAAACAGTTGTATGTGAGTCTTACAAAGATACATACCCCTGAAGTGAACACAAAACAGTTGTATGTGAGTCTTACAAAGATACATGGTTGGTTGGTTGTTCGTCCATCACGGGTGATGAAGACCACTCTGTTCATCCAATTATTTAAGAATATGTTAGGTTAGTCTATGGGTACGAAGGTGACTGAAGAGCCCGATGCGGGCCTGGAAAGATCTTGGACAGTGTGGGCAGGGAATGTTTGCTTCATGTGAAGGTTTTATTTCACGGTCCTTTTCAGTTCAATGACAAATGACAACATGTTCTGGGATAGTGTTGCTACCAAGGTATGTGAAATCTGTTCACAACATTCAGTTTCTCACCATTAAACCTTGATGACTGGCTCAGTATAAACTGTGCCAGGAGCTGGTTGGTACATGATTTCTGTTTTCTTCGTGTTGATGGTAAGCCCAAAGTTGGCGCAGGCTTCGGAGAATCTATCCACACTATGCTGCAGATCAGCCTCTGAGCCAGCATTGGGGCACAATCATCAGCAAACAGAAGATCTCTGATGGTGTGTGATTTGACCTTGGTTTTTGCTTGAAGCCTCCTAAGGTTAAACAATTTTCCATCAATACGATAACTAATGTCGATTCCTGTGTCCCCGTCTCTAAAAGCATCAGTCAGCATAGCAGAAAACATGATACTGAACAGAGTCGGTGCAAGTACGCACCCTTGTTTAACTCCATTTGAGACGGGGAAAGGCTCTGATAGCTCACCGTTTTCCTGAACTCTAGCCTGCATTCCATCATGCAGTTGCTGCACTATTGTGATAAATTTCTTTGGGCAGCCGTATTTTGCCATGATCTTCCATAGACCCTCTCTACTGACCGTGTCGAACGCCTTTGTCAAGTCGATGAAAGCGGTGTACAGGTCACAGTGCTGTTCTTGGCATTTTTCTTGTAGCTGTCTTGCAGCGAACACCATATCTGTGGTTCCACGTTCTTTCCGGAATCCACACTGACTTCAGGTAAAAGACCTTTGTCAAGATGAGCCGTAAGGCGATTCAAAAGGATTCTGGCGAATATCTTCCCAGCGATTGATAAAAGAGAGATGCCTCGATGATTGTTGCAGTCTTGGCGATTACCTTTACGTTTATATAGATGTATAATTGAGGCATCTTTGAGATCGTGTGGGATGGTTTCACTCTGCCACATTTGCTGGAAGATCATATGAAGTTTCTCTATCAGAACTGCACCGCCATCTTTATAAACCTCAACAGGAATTGAATCGGAGCCAGGGGCCTTTCCACTAGACAGTTGACGAATCGCTTTTTTAGTTTCCTCCAGAGTTGGTACATCATCTAATGCTTCATTTATAGGAATTTGGGGCAGGCGGATGATGGCTTCGTCGTTAATAGATGATGGCTGGTTCAAGATATTATTAAAATGTTCAGCCCAGCGTTGGAGCATTTTTTCCTTGTCTGTAATTAGTGTTTTTCCATCTGCATTAAGGAGGGGAAATGATCCTGATGATGTTGGACCATAGACCGCTTTGAGTGCAAGGTAAAAGTTTTTCAAGTCATGGCTGTCAGCAAAGCCTTGGAGCTCATCTGCTTTATTACTCAGCCATGAATCCCGCATCTGGCGTAGTTTATGTTGGACGATTCTACGCATGTTGTTGAAAGCGTCTTTCTTGGATGTAGATTTTGGATCATTTAAATATGCTTTATGGAGATGGTGTTTCTCAGCCAACATCTGCTTTATATCATCTGAGTTCTCATCAAAACCAGTCATTTTGTTTCTTGATGGAAGGACCCAGGACCTCTGTAGCAGTGTTGTAGATCTGCTCACTTAGGGCTGCCCAATTTGTTTCCACACTTTGGCCGTCTAGCGAGATAGATTTGAGACGGTCTTCTAAGGTGTCAGTAAATGACTGTTTGATTTTTGTCTTCTTTAGTTTGGTGACATCCAGCCTCTTTTGAGTTTTCTTCCATAGAACAGAGGGATCTTGACCGTCATGAGTCGGTCATTTTTATTCCCTTTTAACTTGCGACAATTGCTGTTTTGATTGCAAAAGAATGTATAACCTGCACCCTTTTCGCAAAGTTGGCCCTCGCCTAGTCGAGTTTCACTCAGTTTCACTCAGTGCTGCTATGTCAATGTTGTACCTGGCCAGTTCTCTCCCAATCAGGGCAGTTCGTCTCTCAGGTCTGTTTGCGTTGAATGGATGAAAGAGTGACTTGCGCGGTGATTTGGATTAAAGTGAGGAAGAGTTGCGCAATTCGTCGACCTCACTCTCTCGCCTGGGTCCATCTCAATCCAGTGGCAAGACAAGTCAAGACGACTGGAGATGAAGTCAGGTGCAGTGGATGACCAGGGCTTTCTACGTGCCTCGCCGTGCTCCTTACGCTCCACAGCGCGTTGCTGGTAATCGCCGTCATGCCCGTTGAACCAACAGGTGGTTTCTTCCGCGCAGTCTATCGAATCCAGTCTTCGCATGCATGGGTAGGCAGACCCTAACTCACCGAAGGTTTATAACCATTCGGCTACCCTCACCTAGTTTAGCCGGCCTGTCAAAGCCGTTGTCCGGGGGTGGCCGCTGTCGCATGCTGACAGCTACGAGGAGCCACAGGTGAGAGCTGGATGCCAGGTTTGGACCAAAGGTGGCTGAGCTGCCCTGAAAAGGGCATGACAGCTCCTTCACCAGAGGTACTACCAATACCTGACTTCCCAACACCCCCACAAAACAAAGATACATACCCCTGAAGTGAACACAAAACAATTGTATGTGAGTCTTACAAAGATACATACCCCTGAAGTGAACACAAAACAGTTGTATGTGAGTCTTACAAAGATACATACCCCATGAAGTGAACACAAAACAGTTGTATGTGAGTCTTACAAAGATAAAGATCGGTGGAGTGAACATAAGCAAAAGTACTGATAATGTTGATGAGGGTTCATCCTGTTTAAAGCAAAATGAATCTTCTTCCAATCATCTTAAAAAGTGCCTACGTTATAGCAAGGAATATCTGTCGATTGTCTTCACGTGTACAGGCCCAGAAGACAAGCAACTATCACAGTGTGTGTTATGTTATGATATATTGTCAAACGAGGCCATGAAACCGTCAAAATTGCGAAGACATCTCGATACTAAACAAAGAACATGCCACAGAGAGCATCGATTTTTTTCAAAAGTAAGGAGCAGGAGCTTCGGGAAAGAAAGAAAATGGTAAAAACAGACTGTAACTGGTTGTAACAATGAAAATGCATTGAGGGCCTCATTTGACGTTTCTCAACTAATAGCAAAAACCGGAAGACCGCACACAATAGCTGAAGAACTTAAATTACCTGCTGCAAAAATCATGGTTTCTGCATTGATCAACGAGAAAGCTGCCAAGGACCTTTCCTTAATACCTTTGTCAAATGACATATACGATTCGCTCCTGTGGCTAGGCGGTGGGTGCCGTTCGGAAGGTCCTGGTTCGATCCCGGTAAGCCTATCACTTCTGTTGTTTTTCTGTTGTCTGGTCTTCTACTTCTTTATTTCTCACTGAGTGCCTGATAGCTACCTTTGTGTGTTGTTTGTTTATTTATTTACTGTTTACAGGCCTCGGGTTTCCCCTCCTTATATGTTCATACGTTTATAAAATACCAGAAACCTACATTCTGTCCTTTACTTATTCTCATTCTTCTATCATTTGCTAGACACAGTATTAACGCCTTTGTCTTGTGTAATCTGGCCTATACTGTTTAGTAGTGGAATTGTAGCAGTGATTGCGTATATAATTAGACTGAGTCGTCCTATGGTACATATTCGGGTCGCGTGAGAGTTCGTGCTAGACCTCTGTCGGTGAAGCATTATTTTTGTAATGCTTAGCTGGCAGAGTGGATAGTGACGATTCACTCCCTTGGCTAGGCGGTGGGTGCCGTTCGGAAGGTCCTGGTTCGATCCCGGTAAGCCTATCACTTCTGTTGTTTTTCTGTTGTCTGGTCTTCTACTTTTTTATTTTCCCACTGAGTGCCTGATCATACCTTTGTATGTTGTTTGTTTATTTATTTACTTGTCAAATGACACAGTTGTCACAGATTTGACTGATAATTTTATTTTACCAACACGTCCCATTTTTCTTATCTTTTAATGTTCTGGTTTCCTCGATTTTTTGCACTTTCAGTTTTCTTTTCTTTCGGGTTTTTTCCACGTAGCCAATTATTCCCCTCTCAGACCCCACCCCGCGGTTTTATTTCGTTCTGGCCTTCATTATAAATTCCCCACTTGGTCAGTAGCGGTCAGCTTATGATAGCATAACCTAAGGTGCACCTGGTGTTGTCTGACTCGGGGAAAACACGTGTGGCTCGTAACAGGTTTGATCTCCAGCGAGCAATAGTTTCTTTGAAGCGAACCGCTAGCCGAATACAGTTGGTAGCGAGATCAAAGGGGAGACAAAACTCACCTTCGTTCTGAGAGATTTTGTTGTGGCCCCTGATCGCTCACAGAATAATATTATGTCTAACCGGGAAACTTTCTCGCGGGCTGTTGTCTTCTGATGTAGACTCTAGAATAACATTTGTCTTACTCTTGATTACGTTATACGCCGAACATCTGTGGAAACAGACGATGCCAGGTGTCCGAGGGTAGCGTCTCTTGTAGACTATAAATTTAGATACGTTACTCAGTCAAGCACACTTGTAAAATTTTCCTGCCCGTAGATGAACAAATGAGACTAAGGCAGATGATAGCACAGCAGAACTAGATTGTGTTTGCCTATTTCTCGTCATCTCGGGGTAAGTAGATATTTTATAATATATATATATATATATATTCATGTTAGCTATTATATATACCTGATAGGAGTGTGACTTGAATTGGGTGAATTCTCCCGGTAATTAGTTCAGTGATAATGTAGCGACGTCCACCACCTTAGTTAAACAGGTGCTTAAGCAGTACGAGTCTCCCTGTGTTATTGTTTACAATGGGTTAATGGTAAACTTACGATAACAGATACTTACTAGACATAACCTCATAGTCCGTTCAGTGCTTACCATTGGTTAAGAGTAGACTAAAATAACTGTCATTACTGTAAGGAAATGTCAGCGGTGTAGGTTATTCACTTAAAACTGAATAGTGAAGTGCGGGCACTATAACACTGAATTATAGGAGATAGTCACTTATTACTTTCTGATAGAAACTTCTAATGGTTGTGTGGAAATTTTATATGCCTACTTGTTGTCACGTGAAAGATAATTTATTTTACCATCTTGTCCATAATTTGATTACTCCTTTAAATGTTCTGTTTTCCGAGACATTTTGTATTTTCGTTTCTTTCATATTCTACCTACATTTTTTCACCTTCTCAACCCCACCCGAGGTTGTTTACGCTGGCCAGCTGCGGTCAGCTAACGCTAGACGTAATGTTATCTAAACGCACCTGTTCGACCAGAGAAACATTTCTCGGGTCCGCTTTAAGTGTTAGAACGAGCCAATGACGGTTTCTGTGAAAGAAACGGTTCGTTAGCGGCGGGTACCCTCTGTGGTCCCAACAGGGGAATTTCTCTGGTCGCTTTAAAACGTTTGATGACGAGCGGCTGGTACCCTTTGAGGCCTGGGTAACGAGTGTGAGAAGATAACAACCCGCAGTCAGTCTTTGGGTTTTCGCCCCTTAGACAAGATAGAGCATAATGTTATGCATTTCTCTACCTGGGGAACTTTCGCACGATTTCTTTTGTCTTACTCTAGATTACGTCTTTCGCCGAACTTCTGTAGAAAATATGCAGGCCAGGTTTCGGGGGGAGCGTCCCTTGTGATCTATAAGAGTAGACTGGTTTTAATAGACAAAGACATTCGTAAATTTTCCTGGCCCGTAGATGACCATCATGAGATAAGGCAAACGTTAACACAGTACTAGAATGTGTTTGCCTATGTTCTAGTCATTTTTCGGGTTTCCGGGAGACCGACTCGCGAGAGCAGATTCCAGTCAGGCGAAGAACGAAATATTCTCTTCGATCTAGAGGGTTCTGAATACCGCTAGCGTCACGAATCGTCAACCCCGTTCCTGAATCAAACCCCTTTTTGTCAACGCCAAGTTAAGCTCACGCAGTGCAACGGAGCCAACGCTAAATCTGGAATCGCCAAACGCAGTAGTAGTTCTCTACTCGCCTATTGGATTACCAGCCAGAGCATTGCGGCTTCCAGAATATCAAACCCGCTCAGCATGCCTATAGCAGAATTCCATATCACCCGCCTTTTTTGTGCCTAAACGGGGCACTCAGCAAACCACAGCCAAACCAGTTTAAACAGGATTTACAGCCAAGCGGAGCCTTGCGCCGGATAAGCGCGCCTGGGTCTCTTTGTCCTCAAGTGACTTCTTCTGGTGTATTTCCTGGATACTTAAAACCTCGCACGTCAGCAGGAGATAAACAGCGTCCCCCGGCCCAACTCGCGCCAGTGGGGGGGGGGGGGGGGGTCACCAACGATAGCGCCTATACAGTGATGTTATTCAGGTTAATTCCATCACCGATGGAGGATATATACGAAAACACCACTTACTGGAGTTACTTCAGCTGGTCCCCGAAAACCGAAGGACTGTCACTCGATTATTTATCTCTTTGTGTTCTACAGGTTTTATGAATGGTGATCTGTGTGTGTGGTTGTTGGTGTATATGATTATTTGATGAATATTTGACTATTGATGTAATTTTATGTTGTTGTGATGATATGCATTATTTTCATGCTTTTCTTCTTTAATAAATTTTACACATTTATTAATGCGCTGTTCACGACCTTTCCAGCCATATTTGTGTTTGTAGCTCTTTACTATAATCTCTATGTATGATAAGAGAAAAGAGAGAGAGCAGGAGATGCTTAGACAGACATAAGTGAGTTGAGGCTTGGAGAGAGAGATCATTTTGGCAAATCTTCTTCCAGGTTGTCTCAAGTCCATCTCCTATTTACACCTTTCTGTGTGTGTAATCTATAACTCTGTCAGTCCACTATCCCTTGTCGATTTCACTACAGTTGTCCAACTCGACAAATACTCTACCACTTTAACTCAACCACGACAAATGGGAGCCCGTCCGAGATTCTAGAACCCATCTAGTACGACATTTAATATGTGCTCGATCCGAGGATGAATCTCTCACAAGATTCTATTGTGATTCTTAGAGTTTAGTGTTCGGCAGATTATAGGAATTTCTTTCCCCTAGACATATCGAACTATTTCTTTTGGGTGGAAGTCGGAACAGCGTTTTTTCTCCACAGCAATCATAAATATTAAGTTACATTTATTGTTCATGCTACACATGAGACAGCTGGTAAAGGTTGATGGTATCACTGCTGAGTTTTTGGTTGACAAATCTGACGACTATTGTTGTAAAAGTCAGAAATTTTTTTTTTTAAGGGTTAATATTTTTTCAGGAGTAGCTCTTTAATCTGAGATAAGAAGCTACATATAGTCAGTTACTAGCTTGCATTTGTACCAAGGGAGGGTGTTCATTCGGACGATAGTAACCAATCCTCTCAATAGCTTAGTACTGACAGAACTGGGGTGAAGTGATAGTAAGTTTTACATCACTTACATTTTTTGGAGTTTTTTTGGGGTTTTGCTTGTCGCAATCAGAGTAGCCACAAACTTTCTTGTTTTTTTAAAGTTCCCAGGCTAGCCTAGATTTTATTGATTAGTAAGTTAATCAGCACCTAGTGCACTAGGTAACTAAGATCTCTAGGTTCTATTCTTCTATAGTGTTTGCTCACCCTGATATAATGGCTGATCTAGATAAAGTGCATAGGATTGCCCTCGAGGTAGCTAAGTACATGGAGTACAAAGATAGCGAAATCCAGCCCTTTCTAGAATTTGCAGTAAGCCTGCAGGATCAATACGAGGTATACAATTGGTTTGACAGCCGTTTAATCTTGGCATGGTCCTGTAAACAAACTGGGGAGAGTGAAGCATTCACCCGACAGTATGTAGAAGAAGTGATAGAAGATGAGAAGCAAAGGGAAAAGCAAAGACAAGAACGGGACAAGAAATTGGAAATGGAGCAACAAGAACGGGACAAGCAATGGGAAATAGAGCGCCAAGAAAGGGACAGAGAAAGCCAAGAAAGGAGCAGGCTACACCAAATCAGAATGAATGAACTGGATAGCCAAATTCGGAGGATGAAAACAGATACTAAATGTAGTCACTCTAATTCCCCTTCTACTGTACCCTTAACGGTCAACGCCCCTGCAAACCTTGCGCCCATGAAAGAAAACTTGCCTGCTAAAACCGAATCCCAACTCCAGAAAATTGACTTTCCTTTGGACTTGGATCCGAAGCCCAAACAAGGAAAGAATTTACGTCGGGACAGCAGACCTAAGGCCACGGGGAAAATTACGCAACGTTCCCAGGCATGGAAACTGCACAAAGGTGAGACAAGTGCTAACAAGCATTGTAATACGGATTGTTCCCGTCTGGCAAGCGGCGAACCCCGAGCCTCTCACGCTCCAGATCGAGCAGCACCTAACCGACACGTGACGTCGAGAAAAGGGAGCCACACCCTATCACGTTATATTTCGCAAGATTCCCGGCCGGACAGCGAAAAACCATATGCAGAGGCGTATCCCTCCAACTCAACGATCGTAGAAAGGAGGCGCCGCTCCTCTTATCACCCTGAGCTTAAAAGGTGCAAGAATAAGTCGCCTGCTAAAAGGGTTAAACTTTCCAAACCGTTCCAAGGAACTTTGGAAAGACACACCGAGAGTTTTTTCTCGGGCACTTCGCGATCTAACGGGATCTCAAACCGTCCAGTCCTTTGCATGCAGTCTGCGGGGCCTGTCAACCAGGAAGTGGATCTAGCATTGCAGGACAAAGTTCAACTGACGCCAGTAACTTCCTCAGGGGAGGGCAAAGTTGACGTTTATAGTGGACACAGGGTTCCAGGCGAAGGGATCCCTGGTATTCCATTTGAGTCTCTCACACTTCTCAGGGCAGAAGACAGTGAGAAAAGCTGCCTTACTACTGTACAAGGAGCCATTGTTGAGAGCCTTGGCTTACGTCATGCTAGTAATGGTAAAGCGACTCAACAAACTCTGCAACTCGCAGATATTACCTATCTGTCTTCACGGATAGAAGCTACGGAGATCTGTTATGATTTAGTAGAACCCCAGAATGCGATCGATTACTCTTTGCTTCAGGCAGCAGAGTTTTCTCATTCAAATCGCATTATTCCAGTGGTCTCAACCCCACTGATGGACAGCAAAGTAGTCGCCTCCGCCAGGCCATTACAGAACAACTTGATCATTTCCGTTGACCAAGCCAGAGTTGTGACTGGCAAGGCAAGGAAAGCTCCAGACCCGCCTTTAGACGGCACAGGTCTGAAGATTGATCAATGCTCCCGCCGAAACAGCGGAGTAGGTGTGGAGAGGCAGAAGAAAAATGCTAGCATTTCTTCGGCCAACGACCGGCTGTATTGCCAACTAGGGTTATTCAAGTCCGCGACAGGTAAACCCATAACGGAAATTAAACAGCCCGAGTCCAGCAACGATTACACTGCACATAACAGGCGGATTACCTATGCAGTGGCCAGTGAGTTCAGGCGGGGCCGAAACTCACAACAGGTGCGGATAATTTTCCGGACCATGGACAGACAAGGCAAATTGGGGAAGGAAGGTCATGTTCACACGGAAACAGATTATGTCAGTGTTCAGTGGCCTCGCAAAATCCCATTCGCTGAACGTCTATTAGACAGAGGGAAGAAAAGAAATGAACTCGGAGCTAGTCAGACAGACAGAAATTGGAAACGTATTTGGGTTATGAGTATAGGATGCTCCAATGACAGGTAACAAAAGACGATGGAAAAGATAAATTACTGTCATTTTTGTCCGTATTCCTCGAACTTTAAAAGGGGGGGCACTTGTCACGTGAAAGATAATTTATTTTACCATCTTGTCCATAATTTGATTACTCCTTTAAATGTTCTGTTTTCCGAGACATTTTGTATTTTCGTTTCTTTCATATTCTATCTACATTTTTTCACCTTCTCAACCCCACCCGAGGTTGTTTACGCTGGCCAGCTGCGGTCAGCTAACGCTAGACGTAATGTTATCTAAACGCACCTGTTCGACCAGAGAAACATTTCTCGGGTCCGCTTTAAGTGTTAGAACGAGCCAATGACGGTTTCTGTGAAAGAAACGGTTCGTTAGCGGCGGGTACCCTCTGTGGTCCCAACAGGGGAATTTCTCTGGTCGCTTTAAAACGTTTGATGACGAGCGGCTGGTACCCTTTGAGGCCTGGGTAACGAGTGTGATCTGTTTCAGGGGAAGATAACAACCCGCGGTCAGTCTTTGGGTTTTCGCCCCTTAGACAAGATAGAGCATAATGTTATGCATTTCTCTACCTGGGGAACTTTCGCACGATTTCTTTTGTCTTACTCTAGATTACGTCTTTCGCCGAACTTCTGTAGAAATATGCAGGCCAGGTTCGGGGGGAGCGTCCCTTGTGATCTATAAGAGTAGACTGGTTTTAATAGACAAAGACATTCGTAAATTTTCCTGGCCCGTAGATGACCATCATGAGATAAGGCAAACGTTAACACAGTACTAGAATGTGTTTGCCTATGTTCTAGTCATTTTTCGGGTTTCAGGGAGACCGACTCGCGAGAGCAGATTCCAGTCAGGCGAAGAACGAAATATTCTCTTCGATCTAGAGGGTTCTGAATACCGCTAGCGTCGCGAATCGTCAACCCCGTTCCTGAATCAAAACCCCTTTTTGTCAACGCCAAGTTAAGCTCACGCAGTGCAACGGAGCCAACGCTAAATCTGGAATCGCCAAACGCAGTAGTAGTTCTCTACTCGCCTATTGGATTACCAGCCAGAGCATTGCGGCTTCCAGAATATCAAACCCGCTCAGCATGCCTATAGCAGAATTCCATATCACCCGCCTTTTTTGTGCCTAAACGGGGCACTCAGCAAACCACAGCCAAACCAGTTTAAACAGGATTTACAGCCAAGCGGAGCCTTGCGCCGGATAAGCGCGCCTGGGTCTCTTTGTCCTCAAGTGACTTCTTCTGGTGTATTTCCTGGATACTTAAAACCTCGCACGTCAGCAGGAGATAAACAGCGTCCCCCGGCCCAACTCGCGCCAGTAGGGGGGGGGGTCACCAACGATAGCGCCTATACAGTGATGTTATTCAGGTTAATTCCATCACCGATGGAGGATATATACGAAAACACCACTTACTGGAGTTACTTCAGCTGGTCCCCGAAAACCGAAGGACTGTCACTCGATTATTTATCTCTTTGTGTTCTACAGGTTTTATGAATGGTGATCTGTGTGTGTGGTTGTTGGTGTATATGATTATTTGATGAATATTTGACTATTGATGTAATTTTATGTTGTTGTGATGATATGCATTATTTTCATGCTTTTCTTCTTTAATAAATTTTACACATTTATTAATGCGCTGTTCACGACCTTTCCATCCATATTTGTGTTTGTAGCTCTTTACTATAATCTCTATGTATGATAAGAGAAAAGAGAGAGAGAGCAGGAGATGCTTAGACAGACATAAGTGAGTTGAGGCTTGGAGAGAGAGATCATTTTGGCAAATCTTCTTCCAGGTTGTCTCAAGTCCATCTCCTATTTACACCTTTCTGTGTGTGTAATCTATAACTCTGTCAGTCCACTATCCCTTGTCGATTTCACTACAGTTGTCCAACTCGACAAATACTCTACCACTTTAACTCAACCACGACACTTGTGTAGTTAGACCCCAGTTTATAACTTTCACGGCAGTCCAGGAAGCAGCCTTAGGTTTCAGTCACAACTGTATTATTATAGCAATAACATTGCATTTTCCATGTATTAAATTTTGCGAGGTTATTAATTTTTCCCTTTTTGTGTATCGACCCCAGGTGGCGCATACCATTTATTCATCATCATCTCAGCCCGTAACCCGTCATGGGTCGTAGGGGTGCCATGGTGGAAGCATCAGCAGACAGGGTCCTCCACTGCTCTCTATCCTCAGCAATGCGTACAAGTGTGGAAAAACCGTGTCCTGCCCATTCTTTGATGTTATCAGCCCAGGATTTTCTCTGCCTTCCTCTTCTCCGTTTACCTTCGACTGTTCCCTGAAGGATCGTTTTCGAAAGGGAGTCATGACGAGTTACATGCCCAAACCAGGCAAGCTTTCGACGTTTCACTATTGACAAAAGTGGTTCTTGGTGGCCTGCATAGGTGTTTATCTTCTCTCTAACATAGACATTTGTTTTGTGCTCTTTATATCAAATGCGCAAAATTCTTCTATAACATTTATGCTCGAAAGCCTGAATCCTTCGCTCCGTATCTGCAGTGAGTGTCCAGCCCTCACACCCATACAAGAGAATAGATAATACAAGTGATTTGTATAATTTGATCTTCACAGGAAAACTGATGTTACTTTTCCAGATCACATTCAACCTTGTCATGGCAGCTGAGGCCATCTCAAGTCTTGTCTTGATTTCTTTAATTGATCTTCCATCACTACATATAGTGGACCCGAGATATTTAAAGGTGTTAACTTCTTCTAACGTTTGCCCATTTAACGTAATGTTGGTCGGAACATGTTTCTTATGGCTATTCACCAATATCTTGCTTTTTTCTATATTAATTTCCATCCCATACGTTCTTGTTACTTTCTCCAGTCTAGAGGTAAGGTCTTGAAGTTCTGATTCTGATCCAGCTATCAGATCAATATCATCAGCAAAACGTAGGTTGCACAGAGGTCGGCCTCCAATCGATATGGTTGAATTATAATCGTAGAGAGCCTCCTGCATAATATGTTCTAGATATATATTAAAGAGCACTGGTGACAGGATACATCCTTGGCGAACTCCTACAGTTGTTTTGAAAAATTCTCCAATGTCGTTGCTTACAAAAACAGCACTGCTTGCGTCCTTATATAGTGCTTCAATGATATCTATGATGTTGGTATCAAAATTGAATTTTCTCATTACTTGCCATAAGCCTTCATGCCAGACTCGATCGAAGGCTTTTGTGAAATCGATGAAGTTATGGTATAAATCGTGTTGATGTTGGAGATGTTTTTCGATAAGTAATCTAATATTGAAGATTTGTTCTGAGGTACTTCTTTTTGGTCTAAAGCCAGCCTGTTCCTCTGACAAGATTTCTTCTGATTTCTGTTTTATTCTGTTCAAAAGTATCCTTAACATTACCTTACTTGGATGACTAATAAGGCTAATGGTTCTGTAGTTCTTGCACATTTTTAGATTTCCTTTCTTTGGAAGCGGTATTACTAATGACTGCGTCCATTCTTTTGGCCATTTTTTTGTACTCCATATCTTCTGGCAAATTGTTGTCATGATTTTTACTATATCTGGTCCTCCATATTTCAAGAGCTCTGCTGGTATATTATCCACACCCGGTGACTTCCCTCCTTTCATCGAACATATAGCCTCTTCCACTTCTTCCCGTAATATTGCTGCATTTCCGAGTTCCCTGTTTTCGCACTTAATGTTGTTTAATATGCCTAAGTCAGTGTCAAGTTTACAGTTATATAATTCTTTACAATATTCTGTCCACCTTCTCGTTACAGCTGTTTTTTCATTGAGCAGAGCCCCATTGCTATCTTCTATGACAGTTACCCTGGGCTGTTGAGGTTTTGATAGTTTTCTTAATGTGTCAAAAGCTGCCTTGCTGTTACCTTTTATTAGCCCCGTATTAATGGACTCACATTGATCAGCTACCCATTTTTATACCATTTATTATGTAATGTCAAATGCTGTATTTTTATGTAAATTCACTTAATGTTGTAAGATGAATAGCATATCCAGTCAGCTGGAACTCCAGGGTTAGATATCCCTTATGTTGAGTTGGATTTTGCTGTCAGAACATTTACTGACAGGTACATGTGTGTACAAAATATATTAACCTATGCAGGCGCATGCTGATAATTGATAGAGTGGAAGTAACAGGAGGGCGACTCACACGGATAAAGACAGACGAGACTATCATAGCAATGACAACCATAATTATAGATCCTATAGTGGAGCATAACTGTTTATTATAACGTTATTGTAATTTTATTGTTTGCTTGAGGTAAAAGTCGTTTCTTTTGGGTCTCAGTTTCAGGGCACCGCATTGCTATAGCAGGAGTCCAGTCAGGCGAAGAACGTCACATTCTCTTCGATCTCGCGGTTTCTGAAAGCGATTAGCACCACGAGTTGTCACCCCTACCTGAAATACAACCCTTTGTCAACGCCCATCCCTCTAATGGGAAATAAGCTCACGCAGTGTTTAACGAGCCATAGCAAAATCTGAAAATCGTATTTGGCAGTAGTGGTTTCCTACTCGCCTCTTGATCACCAGTCAGATCATTGCGGCTTCTAAATATCTATCAGCCCAGCGTCTTCAGCAGAATTTAGAATCACCAGACTTTTGTGCTTAAACGGAGCACTCAGTCACAAATAAGAGTTCAAGCCAGCCCAACCGGATTTAACACCAAGTACGCAGGCCTAATTTCACGCGCAAAGGATAATAGCGCAATGTGTTTCTGGTCATGTAAAACCCCGCACGTATTAGCGGCCAGTCGGATATAGACAGAGTATCGTCAACCTATCTTGTTATTAGGGTGTAACTACCAGTGCATGGATAGTGCCTACAGTGTATTTATTAGGGAAAATTCATCACCTATATGATATATACATAAAGACACTAACTGGAGTATTGGTCGTGGTTCCCCAAAAGCGGAAGGACTGAGAGCTGTGTTTATTTATTTCTCAGGTGTTTTACAGCGGGCTTTGGGTGTTGGTGAATTGTGTATTTTGTCCATTGGTGTTTAATTGGATTTGTAAACTTGATGTGATTATTGATGTTTCTTATGTTGTTGTGCTGATATACATTAATTTATATATTTTTCTTCTTTAATAAATTTACGCATTTATTAACACGCTGTTCACGACCATTCATCCATACTTAATATTACAAGCTCTCACTATAGTCTCTATTTTTGACAAGAGAACAGAGAGAGAGCGGGTGGTGCTTAGACTATTTAAGTGTGTTGAGGCTTGGAGAGAGAGATTACTTTAATGAATCCTCTTCCAGGTTGGTCTCAAGTTCACCCTATTTACACCTCATCTATGTGTAATCTATAATTTTGTCAGTTCACTATCATGGTCGATTTCACTACAATTGTCTAACTCGACAAATACTCTAACACTTCAACTCAACCACGACAACAGTTAAGAAGCGAATCGACGGTTTGTCAGCCAATATCAAGAAAGTCGTTAGAAATAATTCGCATGTCCCCCTATTTTGCTCTGCAACTGGACGAAAGCACTGACATAACAAACAAAGCGACCTTATTGTGCTACGTTAGATATGAGCACGAGAGAAATATTTTTGAAGACTCACTGTTCATCTCCTCGTTGGTACACACTACAGCTGAAGAAGTATCTAACAGCTTACACGAGTTTATAACATCTCATGACTGTGACGGTATTGCCTCCCCTGCTTTGCAGTAGTGGTCCAACAGTGGCCAATACTCTAGACTATCTAATGTGGGCCTTCAAAGGTGTCTACCTTCGCACAAGATTACTCTTGGCAGAGATGTAGATAGGTTAATGACGCTTCTATCACAAATGAGTGTTCACATGATATTCAGATAAGCGAAAACAATGCTGCATTTGGCTGAGCATTTTAATTCTTGAATATGGCGACCACTTTTGTGAAGAATTAAGCAATGATTGATTTTAGCTCGTTAAGCCCCCACCTCTGATTAACTCAGGGGAATTCTTATTATTCTGGTATAGCTCAGTTTAGAGCGTGTGTAGTAAATTGATTGAGACAAACATGCAGTACATTTATAATGATTAAATATCGAAGTTAAATTTATAAAATTACAAATAACAAAATTTAATTATCACTTAAGTTTTAACAGTTTGAAAATAATTGAATAGTTTAGAAGAAAAGTTTCATCATTGCTGGATAATAGAGACAATGAAAAAAGTTCACTCTGGCAGCTTATATATCGAACTTAGCTGCCAGTGACGGTTCTGCTCCTTCTGATAGGTTGGTTCTTTTTACACTGCTTACGCTCGTCGCTGGTCAAGATTGACGGGTGTAGCTCGTTTCCCAGAAATGTCAAGGAGTCTACAAAGTTGGTCCGTCGTCTTAAAGCGTAAGCCACTTGTCCCTTCTTGTTCCAGAGATAGTACTTTCTGCTGGTACCACCAATAAGTATTAGAAAGAATAGAAACGAAACGCTCTTCTGAGTATTGCGTTTCCCGACACATACATATGTGTCCCCTTTCTTCTATTCTACCATCCCATTTATCTCAGAGTTTACCCTCGATGAGAATTAAATTTAATCCCTCGGGATAAAACTTTCTTTACATTTAAACTGGATAGAATTAGCTTTACATTTAAATGAAAAGATTAATAGTACAGATAGAATATGTTTACATTTACATTGCTTGAAAAGTGTTCACAACATAAATTGAATATGTTTTCATTTATGTTTACACTGATTGGAAAAGTTTCAAACTTCCATTACTTTTAAAGTGCATATGTTAACATCGACATTTACACTGGTTCGAAACTGTAAGAATGTACATTATTTCTTTCATCTTTTCCTCCCTGCTCCATATGGAACCTGGGACTACTTTGTGCTTTTAGTTCTCTTTACGAAACTAGTAATAAAGCAATCACCAGCCCCTGGCAGTGGTGGTTCATGAAATCATCATTCTATACGCTGAGGTTGCTTGCCTCAAATAACTAAAACATCCACTAGTGATCTTCACATATTAAAATTCACATTGCCATATACATATATATGTTAGTTCACATGTTAGTAATACAATATAGAATGTAAAATCACAACTTACACCAATCCTGGCTCACAGACATTTAGGCTCAAATGAATAAAAGAGATCTGAATCAGCCTCTTACACCCGTCTGGGGTGTCGTTTCTTTAATAAGATAATTCCCTCTCTGACTCCGTGTGTTTCAGTTTCCTCAGATATTCCGTTGTTCCTTATTTAAAATGTTAGAGATTTCCTGTGCTTAATTGTAAGTCCTGAGGAATACTCCGATAAAAGGTGTCCGGTCTAATAAATGGGAATTCTGAATTCTAACTACTGGCAAGTCTAGTGTCTTTGGCCGCGTGAATCTCACAGTGAACTAGACTGACTGAAGCGTCAGGTTATATTCACTGTCCTACCCCGCTCTGTTTGTTATGGCACTCAGATGATCAGCCAATCTGATTTAAATATTTTGCATGACTCATCTAGTGCACAATTTCAAACATTACTTTTCTGAAAATGAGCTGTAAACATCCGATTGCCTGGCAGACGAACTCACAGACACATCTGTAAACTGTGTTTCAGATGTAACAAATTATTACTTTATCAGAAAGTAATCTCTTTGTAACAAGGTGTACCGGAAACGATAATGTCATGCTTTACTGTCCAGAATGTGTAGCACAGACGATTATTCTCTTATCTGTCGCGCACCCGGGCCTAATCTTAGCAAAGCTTTGCCGCACCCTGGCAAACGCGATGTATTATCACCAACAATGAGTGTCAAAATGATTTGACAATGTCAAATATCTGCTACGTTAGCAGAGAAAAAAAGAAAGTGCGACAATTGAAAGCACGCAACAGAATTCGTACCACAAATGTACAGATTACTGCCGTAGTGAAACAGAAGAAGGGATCGCGGAGATCCATTCTGTGACAATGGCACGGATTGGTTGAAATGCGTTGGAATTAGCACAGACGGGGCACGAGCAATGTCTGGAAAGCTTACTGGACTTGTAGCACGGATTAAGGAAACCATACCGTCGGTGACTTGGTACTATTGCTGCATACATAGGGAAGCTCTAGTTGCTAACAAAATACCAGAAAAACTAAAACAGACCTTAAATGAATCAGTCAAAATTGTCAATTTTATAAAAAGCTAATCACTGAATTCAAGACATTTTGAGCAGCTTTGCAAAGATATGTACAGTGAACACCGTCAACTTTTGTCACACTGTGAAGTTCGTTGGCTAACACGAGGTAAAGTTTTGTCTCGTTTTTGGGACTTGAGAGACGAGATAAGATTATTCCTCATGAAGCAGCAATTTCATCTCAGCGATCGTTTGAGGGATTTTTCCTGGTTAGTAAAATTAGCATATCTGTCGGATATCTTCACCATTTAAATAACCCCAGACTTAAGGGTCGTTTATGTTTGGACATGCGCCCTAATATAACCGACTAGGTTGAACGGGACGCGCCTCGCCAAACGAGGCAAAACTTTATTTTAAAAAAATTAACCATTTAAAAATGTCAACTTAAATCTTCAAGGAGAAAAAGTTAGTTTTTCAAGTTGAAGACAAGATCGAAGCAATGATGAAAAAGTTGGAATTGTGGCATCATCGCCTATCGAACCGAAACTATAAGACATTTCCAAACCTCACACATTTTCTTGGTTCCATCGATGAAGAGTTGTCTGAGGAAGACACATCACTTATCGCACGACATTTGAAAGATTTGCAGCATAATTTCCGTGAATATTTTCCTGTTCACCATGCAAGCAAAAACTGGATTAGAGATCCATTTTCAGTTATTGTGTATGAACTAGAGGGGCTCACAGCAGCCGAGGAAGACAAGCTCATAGAAATATCCACGGATGGTGCTCTGACATTACAGTTCAAGGAACAGTCCCTTCCAAATTTCTGGGCTCACTTACAAGCAGATTTTCCGGAACTATCGAAGAGGGCTATGCAAGTATTGATGACTTTCGTAACGACATACTTGTGTGAAAATTCATTGTCTGCTCTCGTTTATCTTCAAAATAAGTATAAAAACCGTTTGAAAAACGTAGTCAGAACTCAGAATACAAGTTTCAGCTATGAAGCCGGATATTACAAGGCTTGTAAGTGAAATGCAGCACCAGCCTTCTCATTAATTAATTAATTAAAATTAACAAGTAATATTAGGCCATGGTTCAGTGTTCAGGTATTATTATTATTAATTTTAATTTGTATGGAATCATTCCAATAAAAATATTATAATAGGAGTGTGTGCATTTACTTATTTCTCCCTTCTGTCCAAATTTGAAGACCCTTGATTAGCAACTTTAAATAAATATTTGATGCACTTTAGGGTTTTAAATCTTGATTTAAGTCTTGGTGGTCCGCGGCAATCAAAAGATATTTAAATGTGGTCCGCGGCAACAAAAGATATTTAACGGGGGTCCGTGGGAAAACAAAAGTTTAAGAACTGCTGCCGTAGCCAACAAAGATAGAGTAATCAGAAGCAACAAGTTTTGGCGGTATGTAAAAATCTGGAATAATTAGAATAAACGTGTCGGTGGTGAACTTCATCGTGCAGCTAAAGGAACATGAAAGCCACGTGACTCTGAAAATAACATTCTCATAATAGTGAGATCAAGAAATTCCTTGATAGACAGTGTTAGCCTTTTGGAAAAATCTACATACTCAGGTAGAGTACCAGTACATAAATAACCAAAGCTTGTGTGCGAATTTATTCAAAGAGAATCGAGTTAGTTTTGGAATTTAGAAGAAAATTGTTACTTCCATGATCAACTTAGCCATCGTCAATGTTCTAGATGAATATTAAATGATTGGGCAATGTCATAACTAGTCGTGTACGTAACAGACAGGCTGCTACACCTCAAATGACCATTTTGTTTACAACGATACGGTATATGTATAAACGTTCAAGATGGTGAAAATAAAGCATGACATTTTATATACAGTGTTGGTGTGAAGTTACTGAGTAACCACATGCTCGTATTTTGTCAGTTTTCTCAAGAACTGAAATTAGAGAAAAATAAAGAAAAAAAGCATGTACGTAAAGGTAAAGGATCCCGTTACACGCCCATTAAGGCATATTGGGAATATGGTGTTAGGCCCATATTTTATTGACCATCGGCCGCCTTAACCTTCCCAGAAGTTGCTCTGGTACCCATTTGGGGCTGGGTCGACCCAGGAGCCGTTTGCGGTCTAAAAAAATCCCACATCATCTAGGGATCAAACTATAGACCACTGAGCTAGGAAGCCATTGCACTAACCACTATGCTACCACTATGTACGTAAGGATTCCAGAAAACCTGGTTCCACACTATACAATGAACGCTGCCATGCGCTGCAACAGTATTATACATTGTATTAATAATAGAACAATAACTATATTTATTAGTTATATTTTGACATAAAACGTGTTACAACAAAACTACAATCTCAAGTTCAAGAAACCCCACGAGAATGGTCCAAAGTGCGCCCCGCAGTTACTAAAGCCCATCGGGCCCATAACCATAACCATGTGCAACATAACATGAAAATACGAGATGAGAGGTCACAGCGACTGGGATTTAAAAACAACAGAGACAAGGTAAAGATTATGAGAATACATATAACTAACGATAACCAGATTGCATATATCAACAAGAGGTGGAATTATTGCAACAGTATAGTCTAAACTAGAGGTCAGATTGCATATATCTACAAGAGGTGGAATTATTACAACAGTATAATCTAAGCTGGAAGTCAGATTGCATATATCTACAAGAGGTGGAATTATTGCAACAGTATAGTCTAAGCTGGAGGTCATATTGCATATATTTTCAAGAGGTGGAATTATTGCAAATGTATAGTCTAAGTCTAAAGAGAACTAATGAGAGAGGTCAAAGTTCGGCAGCTAAAATACTTTGGCCACATAAAAAGACATAACACCTTCCAGAAGACCATAACAGAAGGGAGAGTTGAAGGCAAACGTGGAAGGGGAAGATAGCGCTATAAGTGGGAAGATAACATCAAGAGATGGACGGGAAAGAGTCTATCAGAGTGCACCACCAAGACAAGAGACAGAAGACGTTGGAGATCCATTACAGCCAACTTTCGTTGTGGAGATGGCAACTGATGATGATGATGAGTCTAAGCTGGAGGTCAGATTGCATATATCTAAAAGAGGTGGAATTATTGCAACAGTGTAGTCTAAGCTGGAGGTCAGATTGTATATATCTACAAGGGATGGAATTATTGCAACAGTATAGTCTAAGCTGGAGGTCAGATTGCATATATCTACAAGAGGTGGAATTAATGCAACAGTATAGTCTAAGCTGGAAGTCAGATTGCATATATCTACAAGAGGTGGAATTATTGCAACAGTGTAGTCTAAGCTGGAGATCAGATTGCATATATCTACGAGAGGTGGAATTATTGCAACAGTGTAGTCTAAGCTGGAGGAACAAGGAATGATATAAAATTAGAATACACAAGGCATGCGCCCTAATATAACCCACATTTTCTAAAAAGAGGTGCTTTGGGAAATATATGGAAATCAATGGAAATTTAACCTAACACAAAATTCAGTATCTTCAACTCAGATGTCAATTCAGTCCTACTGTATGGATATGAAACATGGAGAATAGTGAAAACAATGTATCAGCCAGAAATTTACAGATTTTCATAAATGGGTGCTTGCACAGAATAGAAGGATTTAAGTGGTATGACAAGATCACTAATGTAGAACTGATGACAAGATCACTAATGTGGAACTGGTGACAAGATCACTAATGTGGAACTGATGACAAACTCACTAATGTAGAACTGGTGACAAGATCACTAATGTGGAACTGATGACAAGATCACTAATGTGGAACTGATGACAAGATCACTAATGTGGAACTGATGACAAGAACACTAATGTGGAACTGATGACAAGATCACTAATGTGGAACTGATGACAAGATCACTAATGTGGAACTGATGACAAGCTCACTAATGTGGAACTGGTGACAAGATCACTAATGTGAAACTGATGACAAGGTCACTAATGTGGAACTGATGACAAGGTCACTAATGTGGAACTGATGACAAGATGACTAATGTAGAACTGATGACAAGATCACTAATGTGGAACTGATGACAAGATCACTAATGTGGAACTGATGACAAGGTCACTAATGTGGAACTGGTGACAAGGTCACTAATGTGGAACTGGTGACAAGATCACTAATGTGGAACTGGTGACAAGATCACTAATGTGGAACTGATGACAAGATCACTAATGTGGAACTGATGACAAGATCACTAATGTGGAACTGATGACAAGGTCACTAATGTGGAACTGATGACAAGGTCACTAATGTGGAACTGATGACAAGATCTCTAATGTGGAACTGATGACAAGATCACTAATGTGGAACTGATGACAAGATCACTAATGTGGAACTGATGACAAGATCACTAATGTGGAACTGATGACAAGATCACTAATGTGGAACTGATGACAAGATCACTAATGTGGACCTGATGACAAGATCACTAATGTGGAACTGATGACAAGATCACTAATGTGGAACTGATGACAAGATCACTAATGTGGAACTGATGACAAGATCACTAATGTGGAACTGATGACAAGGTCACTAATGTGGAACTGATGACAAGGTCACCAATGTGGACCTGATGACAAGGTCACTAATGTTACCTTGGGGAAAGGGCCAGACAAACGCCAGTGGAGTGGAGGTGAAGAGTAGACGCTTGTGTTAGATAGGGCACATATTAGGAAAACTAACTGATAGCCTTACACTCAGGCCTCTCTTCTGGAATCCCAATGGTAAAAGAAATAGAGGAAGATGCCATTTTTACAACAACAAAAGAAACATGGAAAAGAGATTTGGAGGACATGACAAGAGATTTGGAGGACATGAAAAGAAATGAGCAGATGTGTTAAGAGCTTGAACAGGACAGCTTGGCACGTATTTGTGGGTGACATTTGCGTCTCTGAGAGCTGAAAGGTATGATGATGATAGTGATCTGAGGTGAGAAAGAACTTGTCAAGAATGTGGAGCAAAGGCTGAACACGCCGACTGGGTGAGTACTGTAAGTTTTACCGGTCTGCTGCAACAACAAACACGAATTTCTGTTTTAACGAAAATTGTTAATCGTTGCCTCCAGCTGTCTATGGAGATGATGATGATGATGATGATGATGTGGTTGGTTCTTGTCTTGTATAGCACTGACATGGTCATCATTTTACGTGTACATACGTTTAAACTGCATCCTGTCCCAAGGTTGTGGTTTCTGTAGACATTTGATTTTCATGATGAAGGTTTCCAGCCCAATGGGCACGCCCACTTTAATCACCTTTTACGACACGCCTATGGGAGTATTGGTCCAGTACTTTCATTATACCTCCAGATGTCAAGGAAACCACGCGATCAATCAATCAATACCCTTTAGCTCCCCAATGAGCATAGGCCTTCAACAAACACATGCCAAGTCTTCCTGTCACGTGCCATCTGCTCAAGTTCTTTCCATGTTTTTCTCATCATTTTCACCTCTGTTTCCAGTTCTCTTCTCCATGTGTTTTTTGGTCTACCTCTGCCTCTCTTTCCCTGTGGATTCCAGAACAAGGACTGCCTTGTAATGCTATCAACAGGTTTCCTCAATGTGTGTCCTATCCATCGCCAGCGTCTTCTTCTCAACTCTTGTTCCACTGGCACTTGTCTGGTTCTTGTCATCAATTCCACATTTGTGACTTTGTCAAACCATTTCAGTTTTTCTATTCTACACAAGCACCCGTTTATAAAAGTCTGTAGCTTTTTGGTTATTGTTTTTGTTGTTCTCCATGTCTCAGAGCCATACAATAGGACTGACTTGACATTTGAGTTAAAGATTCTTATTTTCGTGTTGAACTTTATTTCTCTTGTTCTCCATATGTTTCCCAATGCAATGAAAGCTCCTCTTGCTTTTTGTATTCTTATTTTGATATCACTGTCTGTCCCTCCAACTTTGTCTATATTACTTCCAAGATATGTGTACGATTCTACATCTTTTAGTGGTGTTTCTTCAAGTTCAACCTTGTTATCATTTCTTGTATTTATTCTCATAATCTTTGTCTTTTCCCTGTGTATTTTCAGGCCCACTTGTTGTGACCTCTCATCGAGAATTTTCATTTTCTCTTGCATCTGATTATGGTTATGGGAAAGAAGAGCCAAGTCATCTGCAAAATCCAGATCATCAAGCTGTTTAGTCAGATTCCACTGGATTCCATTTCTGTTGTGTGATGTCGATGTTTTCATGACCCAATCAATTGCTAGTAAGAAAAGAAATGGAGACAAGAGGCATCCCTGTCTCACTCCCGTTCTAATCCTAAACAGTTCTGTAAGTTGTCCTTCATGAAGAACTCTGCATGTCATGTCTTCATAGGTCTTCTTTATTAAGTTAACGATCTTCATGGGAACTCCATAATGCCTCATCAATTTCCAAAGCGATTCTCTGTCTACACTGTCAAATGCCTTTTCATAGTCCACAAATCCGATGTATAGCGGTGAATTCCATTCCAGACTTTGTTCAACTATTATTCTCAATGTGGCTATCTGGTCTGCACAGGATCTATTTTGTCGAAAACCTGCTTGTTCATCTCTCAGTTTCTTGTCTATGGACTCTTTTAATCTCTCACGGATGATTCTGTTTAATACCTTTCCTGGCACTGATAGTAACATTATTCCTCTATAATTTGTGCACTCTTGTAAATTTCCCTTCTTAGGCTACTTGACCAGATAACCCTCCTTCCATTCTGCTGGTATTTCCTCTCTCTCCCAGACTTTGCCAAGTAGTTTGTATATTATCTTTGTAGAGGTATCAATATTTGCTTTGATGGCCTCTGCTGGAATGCAATCTGGACCAGCTGCTTTTCCATCTTTCAGAAGCTTTATGGCTTTCTTTATTTCTTCTCTACTTGGTCGTTCGCAGCTGATTTGTAGCTCCTCTTCTGCTGGCTGGATGTCTGGGGGATTAGTTGGAGATGGTCTATTGAGAAGTTCCTCAAAATGTTCTGTCCATCTCTTCATTTGTTCTTGTATATTACTAAGCAATTTTCCATTCTTATCTTTTGTGAGGCCATTTGCTTGCTTATATTTCCCTGTTAGCTTCTTTGTGTTGTTGTACAGGTCCCTCATATTTCCTTTGGCTGCAGCTTTCTCTGCTTCCCTTGCCAAATCATCAGTATATTTCATCTTGTTTCTTTTGATGTTTCTTCTTACTTCTTTGTTTGCTTCTATGTACACTTCATGAGCCTTGGCTTTGGAGCTTCTGGTTTTGCTTCTGTTTAAATCTGCTTTCTTGTTTTTCCTGTCTTCTATCTTACTAATGGTTTCTGTTGTTATCCATGCTTTGTGCTGATGTTCTCTTTTTCTCAGTACTTCTTCACATGTCTTGTTCCATATATTTTTTACTTGTTGTCAGTGGTCTTCCGTATCTGTTTCATCTTCCAGCTGTTGGAGTACCCGGTATTTGTTGGATACTGTGATTGAAAATTTTTCTCTTATTTCCTGATTCCTTAGATATCCCACATTATAATGTTGCCTATAGCTAGGTATATGCTGTTGAAAATTTCTTGAGTTTTAATTTTGTTTTAGCCAACAGAAGATGGTGGTCTGATACAATATCTGCTCCTCTACATACTTTCACATCAAGCAATGATGACCTAAACTTCTTACTTATGCATGTGTGATCAATCTGATTCTCAGTTCTGTGGTCTGGTGATATCCATGCTGTTTTATGTATTCTTTTATGTGGAAATAAGCTTCCTCCTATAGTTAGTTGATTTGAAGCACAGAAGTTTGCTAACAGTTCCCCATTCTCGTTCATCATACCTACTCCCTGCTTTCCCGTGATTTCTTCAAAGCCAGTGTTGTCTGTTCCTATTTTTGCATTTAGGTTTCCCATCAAAATTGTGATGTCCTTTCTTTTCTTATTGTCCAAGACATATTGTAGTCTGGTGTAAAAGTCTTCTTTCTCGGATTCTTCTTTATCGTTTGTTGGTGCATAACACTGGATGATGTTTATATTTACTTCTCTTTTTGGCTGATTTAAACCTTGCTGTTATAATTCGGGGTCCCATTGCTTCCCATTCTGTAAGTGTTTTCTGTGCTTCCTGGGACAGCATTAGAACCACCCCTTCACTGTGGTGGGCTCTTTCCTCCTCATGTTTTGAGGACAACACCATTTCTCCTGTGATCAATCTCCTCTTCTCTATGCCCTTCCACCGTGTCTCGCAGAGACCCAGGATATCAATCCTGTAATTTGTCATTTCTGCTGCTACCTGTGCAGTTTTCCCTTGTTCACACAGAGTGCGAACATTCCAGGTGCCAATCCTGGAGATTTTCCTAGACGAAAAAAGGTTAGTCGGCAACCCAGACTCCTTTCGGTTTTCTCTAGGTTGCTTCATGCGCCTCCTTTCCAGAGGACCTTTCTTCTGTCTTGGGCGGCTGAGTTGATTTATATTCTTTATTTGACTTGTCCATGTTTGTTGAAGTTTTTGTGGTAAAAAGTTTTTTTTACGGGATGGGGTAACCAGCCCCATGCCCAACCCTCCTTAATCGCTTTTTTACGACATACCTGGTAGAGTACAGTGTTACTATTCTTTGCTCCCCTTTCGGGCCCCGGTAACACACGGGTGAAACCACGCGAGGCGCAGCACTAACTTGTAAACTTCAACATTTACGATACGCCTATGGGAGTTTTGGTCCTGTGATTTCATTATACTTCCAGATGTCAAGGAAACCACGCCAGGCGCAACACTAACTTGTAAACTTCAAATTTTACGACATCTTAACGCCGTAGTATGTTGATATGTAAGAGAAGCGTGAAATATTTTCACTGCCAGGCGCCCCAGAAAGTCTAAGGACGGTCCTGGTTGTTGTCTTGTGTTTCAGGGAGAATTTAAAGACTCATGGATGCTGGTGAGGATGATTATAATGACGACTACGATGATGTTTTAAGAGATTTTGTTACTTTATGGTTGAGGGATATGGACAATAACCAGAAAAGAATATAGAAGTAGCAGAAATGTCGTTATGAATTTTATGACAGATTCAAAATCTACCACGGATGAGCGGAGAATCTAACAAGGAAATAAGCAGAGAAACACAAGAAAAGTGCCAGATAATGATGAAAATAAGCTGACCAAGCTTGTACAAACACGTCATTTCAAGCCAGTAATTAGAAAGTTTTGTAATAACTGGTCAATTAATTCGAATAATCGGCAGATAAAACACACAGATAGAACGAACGAACCAAGAAAGAAATATTTGTTTATAATGTATAGATTATTGCCTGTTTTATATTTCTGCCCTGATTTAATTCAATAAACAATAGATGATTTTTTTTAAATCAAGGGAGAAGAAAATGAAATAATTATTGTGAAAAACAAAATGCACCGAAGAATATTAAAGTTGCTGGAAATTATGAACTTTTAAGTTGTGACAGTAAATAGTTAATATTAAGTTAATATTAACATTACATTCACTGGTGTAACTCAGGGAGACAAACAGAGTGAGGGAGAGAATGGTAGTACAAAGTCAGAGAGAGACAGGGGAGATATAGAAAGTGAGTGGAAGCACACAATGAGACAGACAGATAGAGAGGGGGCAAAAAAGACGGTGATAAACTGGCCGCCGGATAAAATAAAAATATCTCTAACGACATAGGAACTTCATATTGATAATGATAATAACATCCTGGAAGATAATGGTGCCATTGTGATAACGAATCAGCTAATAACATTCAGCTTTCATAATTAGTATTTCTTAAGTACACCTGGAAAAAGAAGTTTGTTTCCGAAGAAAAAAAAAAAGAACCCATCAGTGAAGCCCAAGGTTGGTCAATACAGTGGCCTAATTATTCCAGCTAATGACAATATTGATTTACAAGAGAAGCGGAGAAACCAAACTGATGCATCAAATTCTTCTATTTCTGGACGATTTTAGACTGTTCCTTTTATAGGTCACATGAAGAACAGTGGACGGAAGGATAACATGATAAGGACATTTATTTTCTTATTACTCTTTAGTTGCCCATGGAACATCTGTCTTATTAATTTCACAATAAGTATTTCTTGTCGTTTGCTCGAGGTTGACTTGTCGTCTGCTCGAGGTTGACTTGTCGTTTGCTCGAGGTTGATCCCTTTCATGTCTGTCACCATTTCTTTTTCTGTATTTTTCTTGGGTCTCCAGCTATCCCCCTGACCATGGGGATTCCAGGATAAATACCGTCTTGTAATTCTATCAAGAGATTTCTTCAACGGGTATCTTATCTAACGTCAGCGTGTTGTTCTTACCCGTTGTTCCACTTGTATGTGGGCAGGAAGATAGCGGGGTTGTTATATCCAATGTTAAACACTCAGCCATTGTAATCTTGAGGTAAAAAATGACAGACAGGTAATATTGTGGTAAAAACATGACAGACTGATAATATTGAGGTAAAAACATGACAGACCAGTAATATTGAGGTAAAAACATGACAGACTGGTAATGTTGAGGTAAAACATGACATACCGGTAATTGTCACGGATTGCCTCCCCTGCTTTGCAGTAGTGGTCCAAAAGTGGCCAAAACTCAAGAGTATCTAATATGGGTCGTCAAAGGTGTCTACCTTCGCACAAGATTACTCTTGGCAGAACGAACGAACAAACAAACTTTATTTTCGAATGGTTAAGAATTGGACGCGCAGTCCTGTCTAACATTCTGCCCTTCCACTCTCATTTATCTTGCATATTATATCCTTTCATTCCCACATGTTACTTTAAGCATTAATATGGAGGCATGCAACATTATAAAGGTAATTTAACAGCGTGCGTTTACAGTATGCAGTCATAATCAAAATTAAGTATTGTTAATTAAACAAACATTATAATAAAATAAAATTAAATTAAATTTAAAAAAAATTTAAAAAAATACATACAGTAAATTATGATTTCAAGCATAATCAGATTAGGTGGCATGGTATCAGAACTCATGAAGTATTTGACAGTCTGCTATTGAAGGAGGTGAGACTTGGTGTTATTTCTTTACCCTCCTTAACCCAAGAGCAGAATCAGTAGGAAAGATAGATGGACATAACTTTATTTAAAAGGGTAAAGAATTGGGGACCCAGGTCTGTCCGACCATCCAGCCCTTTATCTTTCATTCTGTATCCCGACACTCACTCATGTGGTCATCAGCAATTAATCTGCATTTTTGAATGTGTCATTAAACATCAATACACAAATTACATAACATATTCTCGCTTATATCTGTACATTCTTGAGGGAAAATGAAATAATAATAATAATTTCTTACGCACTTCTGCAGCAGGACACATCTTCGAGGTGTAAAAATGTATATCTGCTCATTCGCATACACATCATCACATTTAAGCAAACAAAATACAATTACATATTTCAAAAGTACAGTGCTATGCAGGTACATTCTCACATACATTACATTATATAGCAATACTACGTGGATATAAAACAAATTTTTCACATAGACAATAACGAGCGGAAGAGGAAAAGAAAGGTTGACATATAGATAAGATGTGGACTGACAATGGCTGCTTCTATGGGGGTAGATAATCGGTGTTGAAAAAGTGTTTAAAAAGTGCTTTGTTGAATGAGTATTGTGTATGTTGGTTTTTAATGTGGTGTGGAAGGCTGTTCCACAAGTAGGCTAGACTCTTTTTGAACAGGTCGATCCTAGGTTTGGGCAGACGTAACTGATGTAATTGTAGTCCCTCTCTACTGTCAAAAGTGCTTGATAGGTGCTCTGTTTCTGTGATGTTACTTGTATCAGCTAACGCTGGTGACTTTGGTTTTGTCTGTGACACCTTTTTGAACTCCTCATTGGGAGTTGTGTTTGTTGTGATATCAGCGGAAACAGCGGAATATGTGATTGCTAATTTCTTAGATCTGGAAGCTTTTGCTGGAATGCTTTGAACCGGTACTTTTGAAATGATGGCCTCTCGACTGACTCCAGCAGTAGTTGCTGATTTCCATTGATAAGGGTGGAATTAGGATGCCGTCAAATTACCACCTCTATCGACACCAGGTATTACAATGTAAGATGTGGGTGTCTTATCTGGTTTAGATTGTTGCTGTGTGTGTGTTGCAGTAGGACAGTTCAGGGTACACCACAGGCAACATGACGTGTAGAGTCATAAAAATGGTAACTTCGCTTTAGGTTTATACCATTTATTGCACGCCACAAAACAGTCATGATACTTATGTTATTGTCAGCATAGGTACAACGAATGCAGCATTCAAACTCATGTTAACTGACAGTCATGTAGAAGTCAATACTCAATAGTTGTATGGAAAACAAATATCATAGCGAAGCTTGATAAATAATGCATATAACTTCTGCAACCGTGGTCAGCTGCAGATCCTTAATGTTCATAGACAATAATAATTATTCCTTCCTGATGCTAGCAGATCAGATGTATACAATACGTCCGTTTTACTGTCTGCACGTGAGTAGCATACATGGATTACAGGTCAGCTCGACCTTTATATAATAACCTTCCTAAGTCTAACCATCTGACTTGGACGTGATCTCTGATATAACGAATCCTGGAACACAGACAATAGTCTTGTTGGTCTAGAGCGACCCATATATATATAATTAGTTCAGGTATAAAGATACCGGTGACTTAATCCTAGTCAAAGTACCTCTCCATTTTGAATCACACAGGCGAGCAAAAAGGCGACAAAATGACGAACCTCTAGATGATAGCATAAAGTTCGATACAAGAGGAATTACCTTATTTCGGAAAATCAACCATGAACATATGCCTCCAGGCAGGCTTGACTAATACCGGGAAATAGTCTAGTTAGCTAACTAACTCACAAAGACAATGTATTTCCCTCAGAGAATCACAAGACGCAAGGCGCGTCCGCTCGCAATCAGTCCATTTCTCAACTCCCCGACCTGGGCGGAACAACAAAACCACAACCCAGTCGAGACATGCGCAGAGCGACAATCTCTGAGTCGCTGTTCACAATAAGACGATTCTAAGAACATTCGAGATAAAAGTCTTACACAGTCGCGCCTTTTATGGACATGAACAGAAGCGTTAAGAAAGGTTTCAAACATCTACAACAGTTGACTGATACTACCAAATAAGGAGATATGGTCACGCTTCGTTCAAGACATTATAGACCGAACGTGTCTCTATACAAGATGAGGTAAAACCATAAAAAATAGTAGTATCGATATTTCGGGTTCTGTCCCTTTGACCATAAAATATATATAACATGCATTTCAGTCAAATAATGATCATACATACGAAAAACGAACATACAAAGACTTTGGAAAAAAGTAATTATTTGTGCGTAACATTACCGCACCCTCCCGGGAAAAAAAATGAAACATTTTTTTTTTTTTAAATCCTGGAGCCGGAAAAATCTAGGCTCCTAACGCACGTATGATGCGCGGATATACCTAACAAAATAGCTCAACACTTGGAGCAAAACTGAGATCATATCCCAGGTCCTTAGAGAAAAATTTATCTAAGTATACGCGTATATATCCCAGGAAGGTGCCACCAACACAAACCACAATGCTGGCAACATCATAATAAAAGTCAAATTATTCTCATACCAATATATGAAATCAAATATATTATTATGATATCATACAATGTGTTGCAAATAGCGGTGTAATATATTAATATACCGCACTATTTTATTACATTATGTAATGCATCAGTAACTAATAAGTAATACATGTGTTGATCTTCGTTGACATAAAACATTCAATAGAAGAAGATGTGGACATCATCCGCTCCCAATCTAGGACAGGACTTGATATACTCAAAGTTCCACAATGGACACAATCTCGCATCTTCAATGATGTGCTGCGAAAATATCAATAACACAAATCTTAAAGACAACTGGTAAATCTCTCAATACAATCCTGAAAATAATTTATTTAAATGTGGCCGAGTGATCTTTTGGCCCGTATATCACTAACTAAGCCTTCTTAGATAATTACATGGTACAATGTTATAAATTTCCCCCTCAAAAAAGTGAGAAAAAAAATATCTACTAACATGTCATTATAACATTGGACTGTATATCAGGAAATATATATATATGACAGAAGAATCATGTGGAATCGTGTGGGCATCTGGACAGAATGTCCGCCATTACATTATCCGAACCACGGATAGCTCGAACCGAGAAATGAAATGGTTGAAGAGCTATGGCATAACGAGTGGACCTCGAGCTCTTCAAGTTTTTTACTCTGAATAGCAGTAAGCGCTTTCTGGTCGGTTTCCACAATGAAATGTGCGCCTAGAAGAAATCTTTGTAACTTCAGAATAGACCATACCATAGCCAATAACTCACGGTCTAAAACCGAGTAATTCTTTTCTGCAGCATTTAATTTCCTAGAGATATACATCACCGGATGCAGAGTATCAGAATACTCCTGCATTAGTGCTGCCCCAATCCCAGTTGACGAGGCGTCACTTCGAAGAACAAAAGTCTTCTCAATAGTAGGTAACCTAAGAATAGGTGGAGATGAAAATAGGTCTTTAACCTGGTCCAATGAGGATTGACATTCTTTTGACCAGCGGATCAAATTAGGCGACCCTTTCTTCAATAAAGTAGAAAGCGGTGCCATAATGGAGGACAGATTCGGAATGAATCGTCCGTAGAATTGGATCAAACCTAATAGACTCCTTACTTGTTTCTTTGTCTTAGGGACCGAAATGTTAAGTATTTTTGAAACATTGTGGTCTTCTGTCTTTAAAAGACCATGACCAACACGATGACCTAGGAAAGAAATCTCACTAAATCCTATAAAGGCTTTAGAGGGTTTTGCAGTCAAGTTATACTCGCGAAGAGTAGACAGTAATTCGTATAAACCCAAATAGTGATCTTCCCAGGAATCACTGAATAGACAGATATCATCTAGATATGCTATGACATCTGTACGATATGCGAGAATTCGCCGCATCATGCGTACGAATGTAGCAGGGGCGTTCATAAGACCAAAAGGCATGAAATTCCATTGGAATAAACCCCTAGGTGTAGAAAAAGCTGTAAAAGGTTTGGCACGTTCAGTTAGCGGGACTTGCCAATAACCTTTAGACAAATCTAGTTTGGTAAAGAATCTAGAATTAGAAAGTTTATTGAGTAGCTCTTCTAATGAAGGCATAGGTTCAGCGTCGAACTTCGTAACTTGGTTCAATTTGCGATAATCTACGCAAATGCGAATGTTATTATCCTTCTTTCGAACAATAACCATAGACGAAGAGTATGCTGAAGTGGATGGTTCAATGATTTCCAAACGTATCATTTCATCCAATTCTTTCTCGACTTGAGACTGGAAATGGATAGGTATTGGATAGGGTCTGACTCTGATAGGATTATGATCAGTTAGCACAATGTCATGTTCAATGACATGTGTGTGTCCCGGGATGTCTGTAAGAACATCCTGAAATGTTTGCAACATCGAAGAAACTTGTCGATGTTCCTCAGCGGAAAGATTTGGAGAAACGGTCACGTTTTTCCAAGATTCCGTAGAATAAAGTGGGACCATAGAAAGAGGAAGATTGACATCAGAAAAAGTAGTTTCCTCATCCTGTATAACTGACAGCGATGAGTATTGACCATGAGGTACTTGAGAATTGTCCGTTGCCTGGAAAATAGGCTGCAAATAGTCTGGTCTTTCATGAAATTCCGTGAGCATATTTATGTGGAAAGTTTTATGCTTTCCATCAATATCGACAACATAGTCGACATCAGAAATTTTGGAGACTATTGCATATGGACCTTTCCATGCAATTAGAAGTCTGTTCTCCCTTGAAGGAAGTAGAACGAGAGCTTTGTCACCTGGACAAAGTTGTCGTAGACATCTATTCTTATTCGCAAACTGCCTTGCCTTTTCTTTAGCAAATTCGGAAGACGAAGTTGCTAGTCTGCATGCCTCAATGATTTTTTTCCTAAGAGCAATGACGTACTCATAAGAAGACTGAGTCTCATCGCTAATATTATCGGCAGTGATTAGATCGTGAAGTAAAGACATAGGGCCGCGCGGTTGCGCGCCAAAGACAAGTTCAAAAGGGGAAAACCCCGTATGTTCATTGGGGACCTCTCTATACGCAAAGAGAGCCGCGGGTAAGACCCTGTCCCAATCCTGAGGATGATCCTCAGTTATTTTACCCAGTAAAGTTTTTAGAGTCCTATTTAAACGTTCGACCAACCCATTAGACATTGGGTGATAGATACTGCTGAGAGACCTTTTTATATGTAGCATAGACATTACCTGTGACATAGTGTCTGATATCAGTTGAGTGCCATGGTCTGACAATATTTCTCCGGGAAAACCCAAGCGAGAAAATATCAGCCAAAGAGCGTCTGCAATATCAGCAGTTGAGATGCTCTTGAGAGGTATTGCCTCTGGCCAACGTGTGCACATATCGACACATGTAAGAATAAATTGATGTCCTCTAGCCGACTTAATTCTAAAAGGACCGATAATATCTATTGCCATTTTTTGAAAAGGGCGAATTGGAATGTCAGCAGCCTGAATAGGCGCAGCATGTCGTGGTCCTTTAGATTTGACCTCCTGACATACTTTGCAAGAGCGACAGTACATTCGTATGTCCTTGCTCACAAATGGCCAAAAGAAAGCCGCAAGAACTCTCGACTTTGTACGGGAAAAACCCATATGTCCAGCACATTGCGAGTCATGAGCATGTTGCAATATTTGCACCCTCATGCTCTTAGGCACAAGAATTTGTGAATGAGTGGATGTAGTCGAGTCTTGTACCATACGTACAAGTACGCCGTTCTTCATAGAAATCCAAGATTTTCTATTAGTATTTTGATTAGGATCACCTTTTTTTGCTAGAATGAAGAATTTTTGTAACGACGGATCTTCTTCTTGCAATTTGATAAATGAGTCACGTGTAATAGTCAAGTGACTATTTTGTTCATTTACTTCATCATTATTAGTTAATGAAGTTTGAGGTGGATCCAGAGCATGTGCTCTTGTGACCACCATATTGGTAGCTTCAATGTTTTGCTCTTCCCAAACAGCAATCTGCTGTGGGGTACATTCCCTAACTCCGTGAATACGACCAATAATAAGGTCCGCAATAGGGTTTGGAAGTAGACACGCGTGGACCTCTCCCGTGAAGAAAGGAGTAGCAATATGTATTATGGCAGTAGGATATTTTTCCAACGTGCCACCAAATGTGACACATTTGATGACCTTTCCTGTAGCACAGAATGGATCTACAAGAGATTGCCTAACGCCGACAGTAGTACATCCAGAATCAAACAACACCGAGACTGGATTACTATTTACAAGCCCCTTATGTAATATAAGAGAACCTCTCCCATCATGAGCAACATTAGCAGGAAGAGCGGGCAAAGGATGACCACAGCTTAGAGTACTAATGGTTTTCGGATCAAATAAAGTACTGCATTGGATACATTTATTTGCCCTACCAAAGTCAAAAGATGAGCATCCGATAGCATTATGGTCTTTATCATTATTAACCTGTTTATCTGCTCCCTGAGATTCTTGTTGAACAGAGTTTGTCTGTTGATATCTTTTTCTCTTTTGTTGCGATCTACCGCGACCATTATTGCCTCTGCAATTATCATTAAAGTCCCTACTGTAATTTTTATCCTGGTTTGAGTTCCAGTTTCCATAACTGTCATTACCATCTCTATACTGTTGAGAACCTCTATTATCCTGGTATTGAGGTCTCTGAGAAAAATATTTTCCTCTATACCGATTACCTTTATGAAAATTCCTAAAGTTACCGGGAATAGAATACCGTGTAATATTAGGTTGTCTCCAGTTCTGGGAAGAAGAATCTCCCTGAAATTGATTACCCTGGTTCTGGGCATAATTACGGTTACTCTTTTTATTGAAATTTTGCTGGCTACCCTGAAATTTACGCATAAAATTCGGGCCATAAGGTGCTGCCGAAGCAACTGGCAGACCTTCTTTTACCTTAGAGTTGCTAATGGTTATGTGAGGATGTGCAGTAACATACTGGCTACAGTATTCTTCCATTTCTTTTATATTTTTAGGCTTACGCTCATGAAGAAAAGAAAGAAAAGCTTCATTAACAGAAGACATAACCTTGTCTCTAAGAAGTAAGTCCATGAGGGCTTCAAATGTACTTTCTGTCTTAGACAGCTCAACCCATCGTAAAAAAGTAAGACGTATGCCTGAGATGAATTCTGAGAATTCAACTCCAGTTTCTGGTAACATGTTTTTAAATTTAAGACGATATCCGTCTTCGTTAAGTTGGTACTTCTTTAACAATGCCGCCCTGACAACCTCATAGTTGTTCTTGTCAGGCACATCTACCATACCCAACAAAGTCAAAGCATCACCTCTAAGTATCTTGGATAGATGATAAACATATAATGTTTTATCTATATTATGCACCTTACATGCACTTTCAAATCTATCTAGATAAAATGTTATATCATCAATTGAAGCATTGAATGCTGGTAAATTAAGCTTGAAATCAACAGCATTAGACTTATTAGCAGATGATACCTTATTAGCATCATTAGCATTACTAGATAACTTCAACTTTTCTAACTCCAAAGCTAAGAGTTTTTCTTCATGTTCCATTTTTGCTTTTCTCTCATCAGACTCTCTTTGTAACCTTCTTTCTTCAGCCTCAGCCTGTTTTTCTAATCTTTTATTTTCAGCCTCTATTTCAAGTCTCTTATTTTCAGTTTCTTTTTCAAGTCTCTTCTCCTGAGATTCTGCTTCTCTTTTTTGTTTTTCCATTTCCATTTGTAATCTCTTTTCATCTACCTGCATCTGCAGTTTTAAATTTTCAGCATCTATTCTCTTTTGTTCAGTTAGTTCTTTCATTTTCTTTTCCTCCGACTTCAATGCCTTGGCATATTGAACAGTCGCAAATTCTTCTAATTTATCACCTGTCTTCCCAAGGGCTTTACCCTGCTCAATAAAGTACTCAAATGTAGACATGATGTCTAAAATGTGAGTACAGAACCTGAAATAATTAATTATCTTATTTCAATCTTAATAGCAACAAGACTTAATAACGTGCTTGTATAATTACTATGTTTACTCCAATCTCTGTGGGAAACAAGACTTGACACCAATTTGTATTATCAGTTGTACAATAATATCACAAGTCACCTCTTAATTATCAGTGCACTACCCAAATCAGTGCATAACCATCAGTTATTTATCATAACTGCACTACAATAGTGCATAAGCAACAAACCACCAGTTAGTTATGATAAGTGCACTATAGATCAATAGTGCATGAGCATATATGTAACAATAGTGAAAGCTAACTATGCAAGAACTATGCAAACAATAACAAGACAATGTAAACAATAACAAAGGTCACCAACAATGTAAACAATAACAAAGATCAAAGTCGATGTAAACAAAAACAAAGATCAGAGTCAATGTAAACAATAACAAACAAATGACGCTACAGTGTATACACAAAAATATACTTAAAGAACTGAATAATAGAAAAGAGGAGACCTACAAATACAAACAATCGAAATCGAAACTAAAAAACAGAAAGAAAGAGAGAAACAAAAAAAAAAAAATATACAAAAAACGAAAATAAAGCACAACTCGTCACAACTAAACAGATATAGCAACGATTGTCGCTAGCAAATTCCACAGTAGGAAATTCGCACAGTCCCTAACGAAAACGCTAACAGTAGAACCTCTGTGACGTGGTATCATCTACTGAAAGACACCGCCCAACCGAGAAAAACCCGCAGAAATATAAACATATAAATACAAATCCAAATAACATATAACATATAAACATGTAAATAGTGTGAAAATGTGATAGACAGAAGGCTCAGTTAGAACATAAGGGCACAGTTCACAAACAAAACAGGCCACTTAACTTCTATGTATCCACAACGACAGCACAGTTCAGAACAGGATGTGATCAGCATTCTTAGGACAATGATCCAACGTTGATCCATATCTGCTCTCGTAAACTGCCATGACGAAGGAAATGAGCTTCTAACAGGAAACAGCTTCTGACAGGAAACAGCTTCTGAACTTGACCTTCTGAATCTGCAACAGTAATTCTGAGACCGGAACAGTTGTTACGGCACTTGTCCTTCTTTTCAACAGATCAGGAAATCCATTCGCTCGGTACTTGTCCTTCTATTTGTAGACAAACTTCAATACCGCCGAGCAGCGCCGGGTAGTTTCAAAATATCAACAACTGTCAGTACTGCTGCGTCTTTCAAAAAAAAAATTTCATCAAAGGTGATGAATAGCAACTGCAATGTTGTCTTGTAGTCTGCTGATGATGTCTGGGTTTGTTGACCCCCTTGAGAGTTGGTACCAGAATAAACCAACTATTGGCCACCATGAATTGATAAGGGTGGAATTAGGATGCCGTCAAATTACCACCTCTATCGACACCAGGTATTACAATGTAAGATGTGGGTGTCTTATCTGGTTTAGATTGTTGCTGTGTGTGTGTTGCAGTAGGACAGTTCAGGGTACACCACAGGCAACATGACGTGTAGAGTCATAAAAATGGTAACTTCGCTTTAGGTTTATACCATTTATTGCACGCCACAAAACAGTCATGATACTTATGTTATTGTCAGCATAGGTACAACGAATGCAGCATTCAAACTCATGTTAACTGACAGTCATGTAGAAGTCAATACTCAATAGTTGTATGGAAAACAAATATCATAGCGAAGCTTGATAAATAATGCATATAACTTCTGCAACCGTGGTCAGCTGCAGATCCTTAATGTTCATAGACAATAATAATTATTCCTTCCTGATGCTAGCAGATCAGATGTATACAATACGTCCGTTTACTGTCTGCACGTGAGTAGCATACATGGATTACAGGTCAGCTCGACCTTTATAACCTTCCTAAGTCTAACCATCTGACTTGGACGTGATCTCTGATATAACGAATCCTGGAACACAGACAATAGTCTTGTTGGTCTAGAGCGACCCATATATATATAATTAGTTCAGGTATAAAGATACCGGTGACTTAATCCTAGTCAAAGTACCTCTCCATTTTGAATCACACAGGCGAGCAAAAAGGCGACAAAATGACGAACCTCTAGATGATAGCATAAAGTTCGTTACAAGAGGAATTACCTTATTTCGGAAAATCAACCATGAACATATGCCTCCAGGCAGGCTTGACTAATACCGGGAAATAGTCTAGTTAGCTAACTAACTCACAAAGACAATGTATTTCCCTCAGAGAGAATCACAAGACGCAAGGCGCGTCCGCTCGCAATCAGTCCATTTCTCAACTCCCCGACCTGGGCGGAACAACAAAACCACAACCCAGTCGAGACATGCGCAGAGCGACAATCTCTGAGTCGCTGTTCACAATAAGACGATTCTAAGAACATTCGAGATAAAAGTCTTACACAGTCGCGCCTTTTATGGACATGAACAGAAGCGTTAAGAAAGGTTTCAAACATCTACAACAGTTGACTGATACTACCAAATAAGGAGATATGGTCACGCTTCGTTCAAGACATTATAGACCGAACGTGTCTCTATACAAGATGAGGTAAACCCATAAAAAATAGTAGTATCGATATTTCGGGTTCTGTCCCTTTGACCATAAAATATAGATAACATGCATTTCAGTCAAATAATGAACATACATACTAAAAACGATCATACAAATTTGGTACCTTTTGTGTTTGGTCGGGTCGTGGCGACCGAATTTACATGTAGCATTGTGAATGAGAACGTAAATGCCCCGGCGTATTTAATGGGCGTAGAAAAAGTTCAATTATAGCCGTTTACTGCTTTCTTGCACCCCTCTCATTGACAGCTTGACTCGTCGACACACATATTTACCGGTGACCAATTTCTAAAGTCACGGTTCTCTGACATTTCGTAGGTTGTAATAAAACATCCATTTCTGTCGGCTACACCAATTATCAGTGCCGACCACGTGGAACGTTTTGTTATTCCAACACGAAAGCGACTTACTATACTTATAATAGAAGATATGCTAGTCTTCATTTTTCCTAAAAATCACAGTTCCTTTTCACATGAACGCAATAATATGTATTTCACGATAAAGCAGCTAACATTGTGTACACAGTGATATAAAAATCCTTCAGAAATATTGCTAGACATACAGTTTAAAAATCCAAATGTAGGACTCCACAAAAACACGTCCGCACGCCATGAACGAAAATTTTGTTGTTGTTGAACTAGGTCTGCTGAGCTTCTCGCTCTTTAGCAGCCAATACCAAGTTGAAGACTCCTTGGTATTATCTACACTGTAGATCTAGGCTTTCCCGCAGAGTTGTACATAGAAGGGTAATGACGCTTCTACCTCAATGTAGTATTCATAAGATATTTCAGAAGTCAAGAACAATGCTGCATTGGCAGGGCAATTGTTAACTTTATATCGGTCCGCCGCCTTTTATGAAAAATTAAGCAATTATTAATTTCAGCTCGTTCAAGCCCTCACCCTGATTTACTCATTGGTATTCTTATTATTAATGTATAGCTCTGTTTAGAGTGTATTTAGTAAATTGACTGAGACAAACATGCAGTACATTTAAAATGATTAAATCGAAGTTAAATTTGTATAATTACAAATAACAAATTTAATAATCATTAAGGTTTAACAAGGTTTTAGAAAATTTGAATAATGATTTAACGAACGTTGTCACCACTGTTGTGATGGGATGAAAGTTTATAAAGGAGTTCACGTGGCAGCTTTAACGTTTAACGTATCTGCCAATGGTAGGTTCTGCTCCCGCTGATGGTTTGGTTCTTTGTAGACGACTGATCACGCTCGTCGCTGGTCAAGGTTGTTAGGGCGCAGCACGTTCCCAGAAATGTCAGGGAGTGTCTACGAAGTTGGTCCCTCGTCTTAAAGCTCAGGCCTCTGTTCCCTTCTTGTTCCAGATATAGTATCCTCAACTGGTACCACCAACAACTATGGTAAAAGGATAAGAACGAAACGCTCTCCTGAGTATTGCGTTTCCCGACACATACTTATGTGTCCCCTTCTCTCTATTCCACCATCCCATCTACCTCAGAATTTACCCTCGATGAGAATTAAACTTAATTACTCGAGAGAAAACTTCCTTTACATTTAAATTGAATAGCTTTATCTTTATTTTTAACATTTAAATGAAAAGGTTAATAGTACAGATAGTATATGTTTACATTTACATCTCCACTGATTGAAAAGGGTTCACAATCTAAATTGAATATGTTTTCATTTATATCTACACTTGTTGAACAGTTTGAAACTTTCATTAATTTTAAAGTGAATATGTTTACATGGACATTTACACTGGTTTGAAAATGTAAATATTATAATTAGAATGTACATCATTTCTTTCATCTTTCCCTCCCTGCTCCATATGGAACTTGGGACAACTTATGCTTTTAGTTCTCTTTAAGAAACTAGCAATAAAGCAGTCACCAGCCCTTGCAGTGGTGGTTCATGAAATCATCATTCTATACGCTGAGGTTGCCAGCCTCAAATGACTTGGGCATCCACTAGCGATTTTCACATATTAATATTCACATGGCAATATATACATATTAGTTCACATGTAAGTAATGAAAAATTATAAAATGTAAAATGCACAACTTACGCCAATCCTGGCTCACAGACTTTTTGCTCAGATGAATAAAGGCACTGGTAGATGCCTCTTACATGTGTTCTAGGGTGTCGTTATTTTAATAATAGTTACCCTCTTTGACTCCGTGTGTTTTAGTTTCCTCAGATTCTGGTTCCTTATTAAAAATGATAGAAATTTCCTGGGTGTTGCTGTCATTTTCGACGGAGTCATCTGTCAAGTTATTTGCTTATGTTTGTATCATAAGTATAATTGTGTCTTTACCTGCGATGTCAGGTTGATTAGGGGTTGTCTTCCCTTGTTTATTCATTCATTGTGTTTGACCTGTAGGGTCAGAGGTTGACAGTTCGGCGTAGGCCTATGGGAAGGTTTTTTAAGCGGGAGTGAGATATACTTCCGGGAAGCCGGGAGGTCCTGTTTTTCTGAAGGGACCAAGAGTCCATTGTTTTTTTCGGGGAGAATCTTCGAAGTAACTGCTATGGCAGTTTTCCCCAGTGAATCTCTGTGCGTCGGGATGACGACAGAATTCCTTGTGTAGTTCTGAGGATTCATTTACCAGGTAATACCGACCTTTATGCATTATTACGCTTTTCGGTGGCAGAACATGTAAAGGATTACCTAGGGTGAACAGCAGCTCACTGATCCGCCATTTCAGAACTTATATATATTTGTGCTCGAGGTAGCCATCCAAGACTGTTAGTCTTATATTGTCCAGAAATCCAGTGACGAAGATATATTGTGGGAGCCGCAGATTGGCGGAACTTCTATCTACAATAAGTATTACTGCAGGGTTGATGATAACCTATTTAACAGAAGTACACGGCCGACGTTAGGACGAGGCCTGTGCTTCCGGCTATTATACTACAGCCTGATATGTGCAATTGGCAGGGAGTGCCAAGTTGCACCTGTGTGTCAAGGTAACTAAGGCATCTGACGCGTTTAGTCAGAGACGCCAAGGGCGACGCTACGAACTGTCATTACTGAAGAACTTTGCTATTGACCATGCACGTCTATTCTGATGTTTACCTTTTTGAATGCCAAATGTATACCTATCGATGTCAGGTCAGCATGACCTTGTTACACTGACTGTTCCTGTTGATATTATGTGTGTTCCCGTCAATAAATGTCTTGAAACATGCCTGCAGTGTCAAAGCATCCTTGATTACTGCATGTGAGAGTATGGGTTGCAGGATCTACATCTATACGAGCCTAAACACATTCGCGTCTTCATTCGCACCCACACTCAATTCATCATACGCTCGCACTACACATCTAACAACATGTATACTGTCTTGGGCCAGTGATCACCTCAACAAGAAAAAAAAGACAGTTACATTTCTGGTGGACCAGTTACGTGGGCTCTTATGATACATTTCTTGTCGCCAATGTGGCCTAGAAACTTACATTTCTGATGGACCAGATCTGTGGGTTTAAAAAGAACAGAGCGAGCATTTGACATTATTGTTGACATTTATGGATCCAGAAATTTACATTCCTGGTTGGCTGTTACATGTATGATGTCTCCAGTTTTGTCGAGAAAGTTACAAGAAGGACAAGTACACATTACACTTCTGATCTGTGGGTCTAAGCTACACACGGGACAGTCGTAACACAGCACTAATTCTACACTTGCAAGTTTTGGCTACAACAGGACAGATATAGGTCATCAACGGTTGACACAAATAAACAGTACGAGCATTTATATTATAATGCTACATAAAGCATAACAAGACAAGTACTGAAGTGAACTACTAGGCATTTGCTACGTGGACCATAACTGCATAGAAGGCGGGTTCCTATTGTAAACAGTACTGCGGGTTGTGACACGTTTCATTCAACAACAGACTTTTCTAGGTCAGAGCATTCAAGCTACATTGTTGGAGGTCAAGTGTCTGTAAACAGTACGTGAAATTGTAAACATTCAATGTGCAAGCCCTAATTTGAGAAGGTCATAGTAACTTTGGTTCGTGAATACCACTTTATGTTACAGTGGATTTGACGTTCAGTGCGCGTTTGACATTTCGTTTCTGTGTTCGCAAGGAGCAAGAAATTTATTTTAGTTTCAGCTGTGACTGAACTTGTTCTGCAACACATTGAAATTGATTGCTATATGTTTATGTCACTTCTACTGTTTTTGGTGTATTTTTCTGCGGGTTTTTTTTCGGTTGGTGGGTCTTACGGTAAATATGCCACTTGATCGAGGCTTACTGTAAGCGGTCTGTAGGTGCAAATTTTCTTAATTTGGAAATTTGCTAGTGACAATTGGTCGCTATTGATGTTAGCTGTGATGTAATTGTACTTAACGTTGTTTTTGTAATATTTTGTCTGTTTTTCAGTTTTGATTGTCGATTTGTTTTGTTTGTATTCTGTAGGTCTCTCCTTTCTTGTGTATTTCTCTACACATTTTTGGTTAAAACAGTGTTGCCATTTGTATTGTTTTGTATTTTTGTCTTTGTATTTTTTTTTTTTTTGGTTGTACTACATTACTGTCATGCACAGTCTACATACACATACTTGGTCATGTTTTGATATTATTGATAAGGTAGACTCTTCATATAGAGTTTGTTAAATAATATTATATAAGATATTTATACAAGTTCTTTGATAAAAGACTTGTTATCTACAAAGATTGAGACAAGGTGAAATACATATTCAAGTTCTTTATAAAAAAGACTTGTGCCCATAGTGAGTGGGATATAAGGGAATTTTTTTTTTCCCACAGGTACTCAAGTGATTTTTTGGGTACATTATAAACAAGAGGAACATACAAAGTCTTTGTCTAAGACTAAGACAGTAAAATAAAGTGAAGTGAGTATACAAGTCTAGCATTTCAGACTTGTCTCCCATTGAAGTGGGATAAGGTAATTTATTTAATTTTTTTTCAGGTTTCTGATCTCATTAGACAGAATGTCTACATTGGATTTCTTCATCCAGCAAGGGTTGACCCTTGGTAAGTCTGGTAAAGAATTGGAAGAATATTCATCTGCTCAATTCGCCATTGCATTAAAGTCAGAAGAAAAGAAACAAAAAGAGGAAATTAAATTGAAAGCAGAAGCTGAACTAAAGAAGCTAGAAGCTGAGAATAGAAGATTAGAACTTGAAGAAAGAAGGTATCAAAGAGAGGCTGAGAGAAAAGCTCAAGCTGCTGCTGAGGAGAGGAAAGCTCAAGCTGCAGCTGATGAAAGAAAATTCCAGATGGAAATGGAAGACAAAAAAATTCAAGCTCAAGCTGCTGCAGAGGAAAAAAAACTTCAAGCTGCTGCAGAGGAAAAAAAACTTCAAGCTGCTGCTGAGGCTGAAATTAGAAAAATGGAACATGAGGAAAGAAAACAGAAGATGGAACTTGATGAAAAACTCGCAATTTTGGAGTTAGAGAAATTGAAATTGGCGAGTACGGGTGCTCAGCAAACAACTTCGAGTACGACAAAGGAGTTTGTTAGTAGGATTAAATTGCCTCATTTCAATCCTTTAAAGGATGACGTAGCAGATTATCTAGATAGATTCCAATTTTTGTGCGATACGCATAACATAAAAAAGGAAAAATATGTTGAACAACTGATGCCATTTTTTACAGGTGACACAGTGACTACTCTTATGACAATAGACGAACATGAGAGGACTAATTATGATGTTGTCAGGGCAGCATTGCTAAAAAAATACCAATTAAAACAAGAAGACTATCGTCTTCGTTTTAGGACAATGTTGCCAGAAAATGGAGTAGATTTCTCTGATTTTGTTACAAAGATACGTCGTACATTTACACGATGGGTTGAGTTGTCTCAGATTGAGAAAACATATGAAGGTCTAATGGACTTATTATTGCGAGATAAGGTTTTGTCATCTGTTAATGATTCTTTTCTTGCATTCCTTCATGAGCGTAAGCCTAAAAACTTAAAAGAAATGGAGGAATACTGTTGTCAGTATGCCACAGCACATCCCCATGCTACAGTTAGCAATTCTAAAGTGAAAGAAGGGTTGCCAGCTGCTTCGGCAAATCCATATGGCCCTAATTTCAGAAAAAAATTTCAGGGTGCTCAACAAAATTGGAATAGGGGAAGTAATCAAAATTACACTCAGAAGCGGAGTAATCCAACACATGATGGTTCTTCGTCTATGCAGTGGAGACAAGATGGTAGTTCTCGTAATTTTAGTGGTAATAATTTGAGACACTTTCGTAAAGGCTATCCAAATAATAACTATTCAAATTTTCGAGGTAATCATTCTCGACGTCAAGATTATGACGATGGTGAATTTAGAAACCGGGATTCAAACCGGAATGATGATTACAATAGGCAATATGATAACAATTACAGGGGAAATGATAGTCGAAATAATTACAGGGGAAATGATAATCGAGGTAGACCTAGGTTTAACAAAAAAAAGACCTTACCAACAGGCAAACTCTGCGCAACAAGAGTTTGATGGAGCCTGTAATACAGTAAATGATAGTGGTAACTCTAGGGCTATCACTGGTTGTGCTTTCGATTTTGGGAGAGCAACTGAATGCCCCCAATGCTTAACATTGTTTGACTCAACAACTGTATCTACGCTAAGTTGTGGTCACCCTCTTCCTGCTCTACCTGCTACAGTTGCGCATGATGGGAGAGGATCTCTCATCTTACATAAAGGTCTAATAAATGATAGGCTAGTCTCAGTACTTTTCGATTCGGGATGTACTACCGTCGGGGTTAAGGAGTCTCTGATAGATCCTTGCTGTGCCACTGGAAAAACAATCAAATGTGTTACATTTGGTGGTACTATGGAAAGCTATCCTACTGCTATTATTAGGATTGACACTCCTTTCTTCACAGGAGATGTCCATGCATGTCTTCTTCCTAATCCTATTGCGGATCTTATAATCGGTCGTATTCATGGGGTTAAGGAATGCACCCCGCAACAAATTTCTAGTTGGGAAGAAAAAAACATTCAAACGGTCAATGCAGTGGTGACAAGAGCTCAAGCTCTTAATCCCCCAACTTCATCTGATAATAGTAATGAAGTTGATAGCCAAGACGAGCACTTGGTGATTTCCCATGACTCGTTTGTTAAACGTCAAGAAGAGGATCCTTCTTTGAAGAAATACTTCCTTCTTGCAAAGAAAGGGGATCCCAATCAAAATACGAATCACAAATCGTATATTACTATGAAGAATGGTATATTGGTACGAATGGTACAACACTCGGACAAGTCTATGCACTCGCAAATTCTTGTGCCTAAGTGTATGAGAGCCTTAATTCTTCGGCATGCACACGATTCTCAGTGTGCGGGACACATGGGTTTTTCCAGAACTAAAACTAGAGTCCTTGCGTCATTCTTTTGGCCATTCGTGAATAAAGACATCCGAATTTATTGCCGATCTTGCAAAATTTGTCAAGAGGTCAAGTCTAGGGGTCCGAGACATGCTGCTCCTATTCAGGCTGCAGATATTCCGATTCGGCCGTTTCAGAAAATGGCTATAGACATCATTGGTCCGTTCAAAATTAAGTCAGCCAGAGGACACCAATTTATCCTCACTTGCGTGGACATGTGCACGCGTTGGCCAGAGGCTATTCCTCTGAAGAGCATATCAACTGTCGATATCGCTGATGCTCTTTGGCTCGTATTTTCTCGTCTGGGATTCCCCGGAGAAATACTGTCGGATCACGGCACTCAGTTAATTTCGGACGTTATGTCTCAGGTAATGGCTACGCTAGACATTAAAAGGTCTCTCAGTAGTATTTATCATCCAATGTCCAATGGATTGGTAGAACGTCTTAACAGGACACTAAAGAACTTACTTGGCAAGATAACGGAGGATCATCCTGAAGATTGGGACAGGGTTTTACCTGCAGTCCTCTTTGCCTATAGAGAGGTTCCCAACGAGCATACAGGGTTTTCTCCTTTCGAACTTGTCTTTGGCGCGCAACCGCGCGGGCCAATGTCCTTGTTACACGATTTGATAACTTCCGATAATATTGACGATGATACACAATCGTCATATGAATATGTTATAGCTCTTAGAGAAAAGATTATCGAATCGTGCAGGTTAGCAACTTCATCTTCCGAATTTGCGAAAGAAAAAGCTAGGCGATTTGCTAATAAGAAAAGACGCCTACGTCAACTTTGTCCTGGAGACAAAGCATATGTCTTACTGCCCTCAAGAGAGAATAGACTTCTCATTTCTTGGAAGGGTCCATACACTATAGTCTCGAAAATTTCTGATGTCGACTATATTGTCGATGTGGATGGAAGGCATAAAACCTTCCATATAAATATGCTAACAGAGTTTATTGAACGTCCAGACTATTTACAGCCTATTTTCCAGGCGACGGACGACTCTCCAGTTCAACATGGTCACATCTCATCCCTGTCCGTTATACAGGATGAGGAAACTATTTTTTTCTGACGTGAACTTACCTCTTCCTGCGATTCCACTTACTTCAACGGAATCGTGGAGAGACGTTACAGTCTCTTCCAACTTGTCTTTTGAGGAACAACGTCAAGTATCCTCTACGTTACAATCATATCAGGATGTCCTTACCGACATTCCTGGACACACAGATGTCATAGAACATGACATCATACTTACTGATCGTAATCCGATCAGAGTAAGACCATACCCAATACCTATTCATTTTCAAGCACAAGTCGAGAAAGAATTGGATGAAATGATTCAACTACAAATAATTGAACCATCCACTTCAGCTTATTCTTCGTCAATAGTTATTGTTCGAAAGAAAGACAATAACATACGTCTTTGCGTTGATTATCGCAAATTAAATCAAGTTACGAAGTTCGATGCTGAACCTATGCCGTTATTAGATGATCTACTTATTAGACTTTCTAAAGCTAAATTCTTTACTAAACTAGACTTGTCGAAAGGTTATTGGCAAGTCCCACTGACGGAACACGCCAAACCTCTCACTGCTTTTTCGACACCTAGGGGTCTGTTTCAATGGAATTTTTTGCCTTTCGGGCTTATGAACGCCCCAGCGACTTTCGTACGCATGATGCGACGAATTCTATCAGATCGTGCAGATGTCATTGCATATTTAGACGACATCTGTCTTTTCAGCGATACTTGGGAAGAACACTATGTGGGTCTGAAGGAATTGCTATCTACTATACGTGAGCATAGTTTGACTGCTAAACCCTCTAAAGCTTTTGTTGGGTTTAGTGAAATTTCCTTCCTAGGTCATCGAGTTGGTCATGGTCTGTTGAAGACAGAGGACCAAAACATTTCAAAGATATTAAATATCTCGGTTCCGAAGACAAAAAAGCAAGTGCGTAGTCTCTTGGGATTGATACAATTCTATGGAAGATTCATTGAGAATCTGTCCTCCATTATGGCACCACTTTCAACGTTATTGAAAAAAGGTTCTCCTAATATGGTGCGTTGGTCCCCAAGAATGCCAATCTTCATTGGATCAGGTTAAGAATTTGTTCTCATCTCATCCTATCTTAAGACTACCGACGATTGATAAGACTTTTGTCCTTCGTAGTGATGCCTCTTCCACTGGCATTGGAGCGGCACTAATGCAGGAATATTCAGGAACTCTGCATCCTGTAATGTATATTTCTAGGAAGCTGAATGCGGCAGAAAGGAATTACTCGGTTTTGGACCGTGAATTGTTGGCTATGGTTTGGTCCATTCTAAAATTGATTCCCCCCCTACAAAGTTTTTAATTACCCCAGAAACTTCTGGATCGGCCAATTTTTAAAGTGGAACCGGGAACTGGTTGCAATAATTTTACGTTTATTGACTAATGTTGCAATCTAATTTCCCCATGATTTAATTATAAGATAGCTATATCAAATTCAATGGTACTTGGTGAAAACAATATAAGTTTCCAATGCCTATGCCTTAACATTAGCAAATTTTTATGTTTGATTTATGCATAACAGATATAAATGTATACAAAAAAGAGACTTGAAATTTCCTTTTTGAAACTAAAAAAATTTTCGAGTTACGTAAGGCTTTGTAAACATAAATTGTTATCAGCCAATTTACAGGCTATCTTTGCAGGTTTTCCCATAAAAGAAAAAGTAAGAAAGTGGTCTCTTCTGGACCGGTTGGGTTTGTTCACTGTTCACATCTTTTGTAAAAATATCCTTTGAATTTCGATGTTTTATGGCGATACGAACTCTTATGTACGATTAAACAAAACGATAAAATGTTTTATCCCAAAAAATGCTAACATTTTGAATCAGGTTAAATTTTGATTCCAAAACATTGATGAATTACTTAAGGTTGAAATTTGCCTAAGTTTTTTGTCCCTAAAGATGAACCCTCTTCCATCTTTTTTTGGGCACTAAAAGTATCGGGAATATTTTAGAACTCTGCATCCAATGAAAATTTTTCTAGGTCTTTTAAAAAAAATCTTAGAAATTTACTAAAAAATATTTCGGTTTTTGGACCGTCTATTATTAGGCTTGCGTTTTCCCATTCTTAAGCTACAAAGGTTTTCTGGGCGCGCATTTCTTTATGAAAAACCGACCAAAAAGCTCTTACGGCTATGCAAAGTAAGGATTTGAAGAGCTCGAGATCTACTCGTTATGCTATTGCTCTTCAGCCTTTCCATTTCACGGTGCGAGCTATCCGTGGTTCGGATAATGTGATGGCGGACATATTGTCTAGATGCCCACATGATTCCAGTTAAATCTTGTGTCCTAGTTTTTCCTGATATATTTTCAGACTTAGGTCTGTCCTTAATATCATAATATGTTGTAATACAAATGTATTTGGATGATGTTTAGATAATTTAACAAATTTCATTTTGTCCATCCATCAGTGATATGTTGCTAAAATAGCATTGACATTTGTATATTGCTATGATTATATTATTTAGTAATGTTTGATATATGATTGGTATTGCCAGCAACTTAGGTTTTTCTTGAATGGTATCCCTTAGTTTGTTTGGCTTAAAGGAAATATTTTCTCCTATGTTGGGAGATGATTTGTACCCTCTTCTATTGTACCTGATATTAGGTTCATTGTTTGCATGAGCACAGAAGTGATACTGGTGCTATCTTGCTCATGAACATATTAAAAAAAAAAAAAAAAATTGCATTTTTTTTTTACAGGGGGGTGGTAGTAATGTTGCTGTCATTTTCGACGGAGTCATCTGTCAAGTTATTTGCTTATGTTTGTATCATAAGTATAATTGTGTCTTTACCTGCGATGTCAGGTTGATTAGGGGTTGTCTTCCCTTGTTTATTCATTCATTGTGTTTGACCTGTAGGGTCAGAGGTTGACAGTTCGGCGTAGGCCTATGGGAAGGTTTTTTAAGCGGGAGTGAGATATACTTCCGGGAAGCCGGGAGGTCCTGTTTTTCTGAAGGGACCAAGAGTCCATTGTTTTTCGGGGAGAATCTTCGAAGTAACTGCTATGGCAGTTTTCCCCAGTGAATCTCTGTGCGTCGGGATGACGACAGAATTCCTTGTGTAGTTCTGAGGATTCATTTACCAGGTAATACCGACCTTTATGCATTATTACGCTTTTCGGTGGCAGAACATGTAAAGGATTACCTAGGGTGAACAGCAGCTCACTGATCCGCCATTTCAGAACTTATATATTTGTGCTCGAGGTAGCCATCCAAGACTGTTAGTCTTATATTGTCCAGAAATCCAGTGACGAAGATATATTGTGGGAGCCGCAGATTGGCGGAACTTCTATCTACAATAAGTATTACTGCAGGGTTGATGATAACCTATTTAACAGAAGTACACGGCCGACGTTAGGACGAGGCCTGTGCTTCCGGCTATTATACTACAGCCTGATATGTGCAATTGGCAGGGAGTGCCAAGTTGCACCTGTGTGTCAAGGTAACTAAGGCATCTGACGCGTTTAGTCAGAGACGCCAAGGGAGACGCTACGAACTGTCATTATTGAAGAACTTTGCTATTGACCATGCACGTCTATTCTGATGTTTACCTTTTTGAATGCCAAATGTATACCTATCGATGTCAGGTCAGCATGACCTTGTTACACTGACTGTTCCTGTTGATATTATGTGTGTTCCCGTCAATAAATGTCTTGAAACATGCCTGCAGTGTCAAAGCATCCTTGATTACTGCATGTGAGAGTATGGGTTGCAGGATCTACATCTATACGAGCCTAAACACATTCGCGTCTTCATTCGCACCCACACTCAATTCATCATACGCTCGCACTACACATCTAACAACATGTATACTGTCTTGGGCCAGTGATCACCTCAACAAGAAAAAAAGACAGTTACACTGGGCTGTGTAAGTCTTTCCAAAATATTGCAATAAATGTCCGACCTGATAAATGGAATTCTGAATTCTAACTTCTGGCAGTCTGGTTGTGTCGTCTTGGCAAGCGATTTCTCACAGTGAACTAGACTTGCAAATATTGTCAGATTATATTGCAAGTCTGCCACCGCATTTGTTTGTTACGAGGCTAATGAGAACGAACATCGTTTTCAAACATGCGTGTCGTGTGAGGAAATTCAAATATTCCGACATGGAATAATTTATGTGTATAATGCAGAGGTCACCTCTCCCATATATGGTAATAAAACATCCGATTGCCTGCCCTGCAAACTCACCAACACATCTGTAAACTCGTACAACAATGTGTTTCAGATGTAACAACTTATTACTTTCGTATAAAGTAATGTCTTCGTGATAGTTGGACAGGAAACGATTATGTTATTTATGTCTGTCGATAAGGTGTCTCACAGACGAGTAATCTTGTTATCTATCGCTTGAGCACGCTAAACCCGGCTCTTTACCACCATGGCAACAGATGCACCCTTGCCTTATCAGCGCTTAAATAAATACGCTGGGGCGATTTTAGTGTTAATGAGTCGCGGCCAAGGTTTGGTACATGAGAATTTACCAACATGACTGCAGTTTCAATATTGCATCACCTGTCTACTCTCTCAGCAGGGATGGGCAGGTAAACAGACAAGACGAATTATTAAAAAAAGGAGTGTAAGAATGACAGTACAAAATATCTGCTACATTGCAGAGAAAGAAACAAGTGCGGACCATGGAAAAACACGCAATTAGTGAGTTTGACAGACCAGTAATGTTGAGGTAAAACATGACAGGCCAGTAATGTTGAGGTAAAACATGACAGACCAGTAATGTTGAGGTAAAACATGACAGACCAGTAATGTTGAGGTAAAACATGACAGACAGTAATGTTGAGGTAAAACATGACAGACCAGTAATGTTGAGGTAAAACATGACAGACCAGTAATGTTGAGGTAAAACATGACAGACCAGTAATGTTGAGATAAAACATGACAGACCAGTAATGTTGAGGTAAAACATGACAGACCAGTAATGTTGAGGTAAAACATGACAGACCAGTAATGTTGAGATAAAACATGACAGACCAGTAATGTTGAAGTAAAACATGACAGACCAGTAATGTTGAGATAAAACATGACAGACCAGTAATGTTGAAGTAAAACATGACAGACCAGTAATGTTGAGATAAAACATGACAGACCAGTAATGTTGAGGTAAAACATGACAGACCAGTAATGTTGAGATAAAACATGACAGACCAGTAATGTTGAGGTAAAACATGACAGACAAGTATTGTTGAGATAAAACATGACAGACCAGTAATGTTGAGGTAAAACATGACAGACCAGTAATGTTGAGATAAAACATGACAAGCAGGTATCAGACACCTAGCCCCGATTAGTTCCCAGGGTCTCTGAGCTACTGATTCCCCAGGCATGTCGTAAGGTGCAACTAATATGAGGCTGTGCTGGAGGTTGGCAACCTCGTCATGTCATAACGACAGGGAAGGGCACACACGTTCACACAATTTGGCACTTCTGATTTACTCTATTTGGACTGATTGGAGGTTCGGAATGATACCATTTTCAGATATCGGAAAACAAAATTATTATCTTGAAATATATTATAATTATAATCCAAGCATAGGTTGAGCGGGGTATTTTGTTTCATAAATAAAACGGCATGTCAAACACAGTGCTATAGATACTACTGCTGCACGATAACGGGGGCTGCTACGCCAGCTTCCTGTGGGTGTGGGACTACTGCTGCACGATAACGGGGACTACTACTGCACGATAACGGGGACTACTACTGCACGATAACGGGGACTACTGCTACACGATAACGGGGACTACTGCTACACGATAACAGGGACTAATACTGCACGATAACGGGGACTACTACTGCACGATAACGGGGACTATTACTGCACGATAACGGGGACTACTGCTACACGATAACGGGGACTACTACTGCACGATAACGGGGACTACTGCTGCACGATAACGGGGACTACTACTGCTACACGATAACGGGGACTACTACTGCACGATAACGGGGACTACTGCTACACGATAACGGAGACTACTGCTACACGATAACGAGGGCTGCTACGCCAGCTTCCTGTGGGTATGGGACTACTGCTACACGATAACGGGGACTACTGCTACACGATAACGGAGACTACTGCTACACGATAACGGGGACTACTGCTACACGATAACCGGGACTACTGCTACACGATAACGGGGATTACTGCTGCACGATAACGGGGATTACTGCTGCACGATAACGGGGACTACTGCAACACGATAACGGGGACTACTGCTATACGATAACGGGGATTACTGCTGCACGATAACGGGGACTACTGCTACACGATAACGGAGACTACTGCTGCAAAATAACGGGGACTACTGCTAAACGATAACGGGGACTGCTGCTGCACGATAACGGGGACTACTGCTACACGATAACGGGGATTACTGCTGCACGATAACGGGGACTACTGCTACACGATAACGGTGACTACTGCTACACGATAACGGGGACTACTGCTACACGATAACGGGTACTACTGCTACACGATAACGGTGAGTACTGCTACACGATAACGGTAACTACTGCTACACGATAATGGTGACTACTGCTACACGATAACGGGGACTACTGCTACACGATAACGGGGACTACTGCTACACGATAACGGTGACTACTGCTACACGATAACGGGGATTACTGCTGCACGATAACGGGGACTACTGCTGCACGATAACGGGAACTACTGCTACACGATAACGGGGACTACTGCTACACGATAACGGGGACTACTGCTACACGATAACGGTTACTACTGCTACACGATAACAGGGACTACTGCTGCACGATAACGGGGACTACTGCTGCACGATAACGGGGACTACTGCTGCACGATAACGGGTGATACTGCTGCACGATAACGGGGATTACTGCTACACGATAACGGGGACTACTGCTACACGATAACGGGGACTACTGCTACACGATAACGGGGACTACTGCTGCACGATAACGGGGATTACTGCTGCACGATAACGGGGACTACTGCTACACGATAACGGGGACTACTGCTACACGATAACGGGGACTTTTGCTACACGATAACGGGGATTACTGCTGCACGATAACGGGGTCTGCTGCTGCATGATAACGGGGACTACTGCTACACGATAACGGGGACTACTGCTACACGATAACGGGGACTACTGCTACAGGATAACGGGGACTACTGCTGCACGATAACGGGGTCTGCTGCTGCACGATAACGGGATCTGCTGCTGCATGATAACGGGGACTACTGCTACATGATAAAGGGGACTACTGCTACACGATAACGGGGTCTGCTGCTGCACGATAACGGGATCTGCTGCTGCATGATAACGGGGACTACTGCTACATGATAAAGGGGACTACTGCTACACGATAACGGGGTCTGCTGCTGCACGATAACGGGGACTACTGCTGCATGATAACGGGGACTACTGCTACACGATAAAGGGGACTACTGCTACACGATAACGGGGTCTGCTGCTGTACGATAACGGGGACTACTGCTGCACGATAACGGGGACTACTGCTGCACGATAACGGGGTCTGCTGCTGTACGATAACGGGAACTACTGCTGCACGATAACGGGGACTACTGCTGCACGATAACGGGGACTACTGCTGCACGATAACGGGGACTACTACACCAGCTTCCTGTGGGTGAGAGGCCAGATTGGGTTAAATAAATGATGCTCTTTGTGAAGCTAAAAGGTGAATAATAAAAATAATTCGGTTTACGTGTCCTCTGATAGAAGGTTTCCGACTGATGGTACAACTACAAAACATTAAGGGCGGACTGATTTTACAAGATCTATTTTCTCCTTCAAGTTTATTATACAAGATCTATTTTCTCTTTCAAGTTTATTATACAAGATCTATTTTCTCCTTCAAGTATATTATATAAGTTCTATTTTCTCCTGCAAGTTTATTATACAAGATCTATTTTCTTCTTCAAGTATATTATACAAGATCTATTTTCTCCTTCAAGTATATTATAGAAGTTCTATCTTCTCCTTCAAGTTTATTATACAAGATCTATTTTCTCCTTCAAGTATATTATATAAAATCTATTTTCTCCTTCAAGTATATTATACAAGATCTATTTTCTCCTTCAAGTATATTATACAAGTTTTATGTTCTCCTTCAAGTTTATTATACAAGATCTAATTTCTCCTTCAAGTATATTATACAAGATCTATTTTCTCCTTCAAGTATATTATACAAGTTCTATGTTCTCCTTCAAGTTTATTATACAAGATCTATTTTCTCCTTCAAGTATATTATATAAAATCTATTTTCTCCTTCAAGTATATTATACAAGTTCTATTTTTTCCTTCAAGTATATTATACAAGATCTAGGGAAGAGAGAATTGGTGAGCCACTGTTATGTTGGAAGTCGACAGGAAGGGAATAACCGTAGAACTAATTGTCTAAGTGAAATTTTCTGCAACGAACGATAAAATAAATCCAATCAGCTTTTCGAATTAATACGGAAACGGTTGTATTGCAGCTAAATTGAACTTCTATTATAAGAGCACACCGGTCTTTACATTTTTTAGTGGTGCATTGACCATTGATCATTGACTATTGACCATGATTATTGACCATTGACCATTGACTATTGACCATTGATCATTGACATTGACCATGACCATTGACCATTGATCATTGACTATTGACCATGCCCATTGACCATTGATCATTGACTATTGACCATGACTATTGACCATGACTATTGACCATTGACTATTGACCATGACTATTGACCATTGACTATTGACCATGACTATTGATCATTGATCATTGACATTGACCATGACCATTGACCATTGATCATTGACTATTGATCATGCCCATTGACCATTGATCATTGACTATTGACCATGACTATTGACTATTGATCATTGACTATTGACCATGACTATTGACCATTGATCATTGACTATTGACCATGACTATTGACCATTGATCATTGACTATTGACCATTGACCATTGATCATTGACTATTGACCATGACCATTGATCATTGACTATTGACCATGACTATTGACCATTGATCATTGACTATTGACCTTGACAATTGTCGTAGATTTTTGATAGGAGAATTAAGAATTGGGTTGGTCCCTTCTGAATAGATTAGAATAAGTGATCGTCACAGTGAGAGGTAGTAATAGAAATAGATTTCCACGAGTGAGGTGGTAGACTGTGATAGAGGCTGTCTCTGAGATCGAGAAATCTTCTCTCTCTGCCTATCTTCTACGACAGATTTAGAGGAGTCAGACAGTCTAAACACACACACACACACACACATATATATATATATATATATATATATATATATATATATATATATATATATATATATATATATATATATATATATATATATATATCCACTCACATGCACGCACATTCAAGTGACGACAGTTAGACACACAGACGTGGGAAAACTATAACAATGATTATATGGATATTCTAGAACGAGCTGACCAACACGCTGATTAAGTTTAAGGGCCGTTTAAATATCAATATAAACTTCCACCACAACACATAAAATTACATCAAAGCATATACAAATAGTCATAAAAAAATCAAGGAATTGCTACAAGAAATGATAGACCCACAGTTATGATCTTCCCTCGATGTTTAGCCCACAGTCCCGTTAGGAGAAAGATGATAGCCCAAAGAGTCACAGATACATATGATTTGGGTCTAATATTTTCCCCTTTTGAAGGTATGAACTGACTTTGATAGCAGTATCTATTCTAAGGAAAATATATATTTTAGCAACAAATCATGCATAAGGAAAATTACAAAGTGAGTGAATCAAACGAAGAACATCCTTCAGTCTACTTTCACTCTGTTCTTTCGTCAGGGCCCTGACTCACACAACCTTACCTACAATCGTGCTGTTGTTCGCCGTCTGGCGCAAGCCTTAGTGTACACTTCGCTTAATCTGTCTATCTGTGGATGAAGTGGATACCCAGCTGTTGGGTTCTTTTGTGATTGTAGTTGATAGTAACGATATGCTAGTGGTAGATGTATCAATGACTAGCTTAGACACGCGAATGGTTTCAATGAAAAGTTGTCAAAAGGTTATTCAATCAAATTCCAACGAGTGGTAGGCAATTGGCCAATTCATGACTAGAATCAACTCGTTGTTAAAAGTTATTCAGGTTTATTGACGAATGACAAACGGCAATCAACGACACGATCAAGACAAACGATGAGAGCATCATAATTATAGTTACTGTTGATAATAAAACATTCCTGTAGATTTCTTTATCAATCAAGTCCTTTTCTATCCAAGTGACTAGGATTTCCTAACAGTTGTCATTTGAAATACATTACGGTCATGTCCGTTAACCTTGTTCCAAGGACGTCTGTAACAGTAAACGGATTCATGTTCATGGATGACGCTTCCATATAATACTTGTTTAAATCCCAGACTTTCTCCTTACAATAATCTATACAGTTTGATATAATCCATAAAAGTTCTACACGAAAATACAATCAGGTTAGCGACTTCAGTTGACTAACCTCTCCTACAAAATATGCCACGACCTTGGCATAGGCATTACAAAATATCCGATATTCAAGATATGATCAAATAGTTATCCTTTACTCGTAGGACTTCCCACTACGAAATATTTACAGTGAAGTAAAGATCTCAACTGTTCCATTCTAGGAATCCAATAACATATGGATTCCCGCTAGAATCCAGTGATGATCATCTGTTCCACTTTATTCATAGACGTATTAATATACATGAAGGTTCAAACGAAACTTACGTATTGAACTGCATGTTGGCTTCATCCTGAAGACTCAACAACATCCTTCAGAACAATTCTTCCATCGAATTGTTCAGAATCAAAATAACAACATACGGGCAGAGAGAGAGAGTCCATCTTGCCCTTACAACAGCTGACGTCATAATCCCCCAACTAGGTTACCCGTGCGCAAAGAGCAACTCATACTCTGCATTGTGCCCGTCGGTGCGTGAATAAAACGTACGCACAAATAATATAACTATCTCAAGACTGGTGCGTACATTGGCAGGACCGAAGACTACCCCCTTAGGTAAAACGTACGCAACACCAGCTCTGCAAATATTGGTTTCATTCACTGTGTCCGGGGAGCGGCCTCTTCAGGCGATCGTTCTTTCTTTACAGATTTAAGTTAATGTCACTTATTCACGAGGTAAGAGTTAGGGTTTCAGCGGGCACACAGTGTCAGAGCACGAGGTTTCCCTTAATTAGGAAGATGACCGGTGGATAACTTCTCTCAACAGATAATCTCGGTTCACCACATACTTGGTCAAATAATGTCGGAAAAAGTTTATGTTTTTGTTCTGTAATTATTCTCGCCACAAGACAGCATGTACATTAGAGTTTTTGAAGAAAGATGATCTGGCTGAAGGGCCCAGTATAAGCATTTATTCTTAAAAAAAACCCGTTAATGGGATTGGTATTCTGTCTATCTCTGAAGGCACACGCCCTGTCAGACAGGTGTTACTTGAAAACCCACGTGGTTAAAGATATAAAATGTTTATGTTTCTCAAAGGTATGTCTCTGTACTAAACGCCGGCAAAGTTGGGTTACCCCAGTATTCACTGAATAAAGAAAAAACACATATGAAATATTTTACATATTATGTACTCAATATAACTTACATTTTGAACTGCAAGCGTAGAGCTTGACTTGACGTTTAAACTTTCCCGTGAAATAAGTTATATATAAAAATCAATCCTCATTAATTAGGAATACATACGTATTCCGTCAACACTCATGAGGCATCTAGCATTTATAAGTTAGTTTAGAAAAAATTATTCTCGTCTGATTATTTAGCAGTTAAATTAAATTCATTATAGCTACATGATTTTAAGCTAGAAATTATAATTTATTCTGTTTTCTACTGTAACTCATTAGCTAGAGAATATAACAGACTTATAAATTAATCAATCTGCACAAAAGAAACTAGTAGGATAAAATAGGCGATTTAACACTTAATCACTCGCAAAATCTAGATATATTAAATATAATATTTACCTCAACACAGAGCTACGGTATCACAACGAAACTAAGAGATTTCACTTATAAGTTTAAGTATCTAGAATGAAGTGACCACGTCTACTGCAAATGGAGAATGAGTGAAATCAAGTTTCAAACTCTGGTTAATATCTTAGACCAGACAAAGGCTCCTACTATTTCCAAAAATCCGATCTCTCCCCTCTCCTAACACCTACGTTAGCTTAGACGCATGCCGTAACTGCCACCAGTGCGTCTTTACACCTACGTTAACAAACTGACCGAGCGCGCGCGTGTCAGCTGAGAAATGCTAGACACTCTGTCTGCTCTAAGCGAGCATGTCTGGCGCGATTCACACCTCACCGAGCAACTCAGCCAAGGAAACTCGCGTGACAGGTGCAAATGTAGACAATTTGTCTGCTCTCATGTCTTACTGGACGAATATTCACAGTTTCGTCCACTGACATCTACGTAATAGAATGCGTATCAGTATGAGAAAGAAAAACGGTAAAGTGAGAATATGAAAGAAAATATTTTTCGCAAACGAACGAATGCGAAAAATACAGGAAAAGGATAAAGAGTGATAATAAAATAAAGGACACGGGTGGAAGAAAGAACGAATATATAGAAAATTATTTGATCATAAAACTCTCTGTTACAACTATTGACCATTGATCATTGACTATTGACCACGACCATTGACCATTGATCATTGACTATTGACCACGACCATTGACAATTGATCATTGACTATTGACCACGACCATTGATCATTGACTATTGACCATAAGTCATGATAAGGAAAAGAATCCCGTTACACGCCCATTGAGGCGTATTGGGAATATAGTATTAGGCCCATATTTTCTTGACCATCGGCACACTAGGGGTGATGTGGTCAGCATCACGCCGGCCGCCTTAACCTTCCCAGAAGTAGCTGTGGTACCCAATTGCGTGGCCTAAAAAAAATCCCACATCATCTGGGGATCGAACCATAGACCACTGAGCTAGGAAGCCAGTGCACTAACCACTATGCTACCGCGGCTCCCTAAGTCATGATAAGTTTAACTTTAAAGATCCAACGTAGAAGGACAAAGGATATAAGGCAATGTAGAAGGACAAGCGGAATAGAAGTAGGAGGAAGTAGGAAGAGAAAAAGAAAGGCACGAAGGACAACGGGATTAAGATAGAGAAGACAAATATTGAATAAGAGACAGAAGACAGACAATGGAAATTCCAGAAGGAAAGAGGACCAAGGGATTACGGAAGAAGGACAAAGGAGTAAGTGAAGCAAGGAAGACAAAGTGAAGCAAGGAAGACAAAGTGAAGCAAGGAAGACAAAGTGAAGCAAGGAAGACAAAGTGAAGCAAGGAAGACAAAGTGAAGCAAGGAAGACAAAGTGAAGCAAGGAAGACAAAGTGAAGCAAGGAAGACAAAGTGAAGCAAGGAAGACAAAGTGAAGCAAGGAAGACAAAGTCAACAGGAAACAGAAGAAAGAGAAAGGAGATAGAGAATAAAGATAGAAAATATTGAAAGTAAGAAGGGAGAAGAACAAGAGAATACTAGAAGGAAGAAAGACAACAGGGAACAATAGAAGATAGAAGGACAGAAGGGAACAATAGAAGATAGAAGGACAACAGGGAACAATAGAAGATGGAAGGACAACAGGGAACTGAGAAGGAAAAAAAGAGAACGGGAATAAAAGAAGAACGAACGACAAAAGGATTAAAAGAAGAAAGAAGGAAAGCAAGAATAAATGCAGGATGAGAAGAAGCAAAAAAAAAAAAGACAACAAAAGGGAAAGATAATAAAAAGAAGAAAAGGGAATGATAAGAAGAGGAAGGACAGAAGAGGAGGAGAAAGAGTAAGAAGAAGAAAAGAGGAGGAAGGATAAGAAATAAAGAGTAGGAGAATGATAATACAGAGGAGGATTAGAAAGACGAAAAGGCAAAGGAGAAGCAACAGAAGAAATAACAAATAAGAAAAAGAATGTGTCAAGAGGAAAAGGTCGAAGAGAAAGTGAAGTAGAAGAAGAAAGAAGAAGGATGGGGTGATGAAGAAGTGGAAGAAGAAATAAAAGTTCATAGTAATAATCATCAAAGCAATAACAATAAATCTTATTCGTCATTTCACCTCAAAACTTGATCTAAGTCGATTACCTAATAATAATAATAATAGCCCCTTCAGTCATAACTGACTATGGGAATGCGCCCCTGAGGTGACAGCCCTCAACTGCTTATTTTCCTGGTGCTCCTTTCGACGTTTTCTCCTCACCTCTGCTTCTTGTGTGAGCCTCTCTTCGCCCAATCTGAGGTGGTGCCGTAAATAGCATCGCCACTTTGTGCGATCGGCAGCTTCATCCTCCCATGTTGCTGGATCCATGTCCAGTGCCCTCAAAGTCGGTTACCTAGTAGCTCGACAAAAACATATAGACTGGAGCCGACTAGATAGACGAAGATGAAAAGTGATAGTGATAACTGATATCTTATACAGCTGCTGAAGAGAACAGTAGAGCAGAAGTGAGGACAAACGATAAGATTGTCGTGGTAGTATTCATACTTCAATTAGTGTCCCATTAGTTGGTCAGGACAGGGCGGGAAGGGGGATAGTAATCGTCATCAGCATCTGAAATCCCGATACCCCTTAATAGAATTTAATGAGTCTCCATTTGCTCTCCGCGTCTGCTATATACTCAGAGCTTGTCTCGTAAATGTGAATGGGCGTAACAGATAGCAAGGCAGAGAAGAGAAAAGAGAAGGTCCGGACAAATTAGCGAGACATCTAAAAATATTAGGAGAATTCCTTTAAACACACCCTCCTCATAAACTTGCGATAAATTAAAGAGAATTTCGAGAATTGATATAGTAGAATAGTAACAGAGACATGGTACGCAACCAGACGATACGTCAAGGCCTTAAATCCTACCCCCTGCAGACGCAAGTAGAACAGTCCCAATTAAGATGGTTTGGCCATGTCTGCAGAATGGGAGAAGATCGGATACCACGACAAGCATGGGAAACAAAGAGCCAAGGATCCAGACCCCGAGGACGACCCAGAGTCCGCTGGGAGGACAACATTAGACAATCTTTGAAGGATCGAGGACTAGAATGGAACCAGGCCAGGAGGAAGACAGCCGATAGGATAGTCTGGCGCTCTCTCTTCCAAACCTCTACACCTCACGGTAGAAGGGGAACGACTAAGTAAGTAAGTAAGTAAGAATAGTAACAGAGGGGCGTACAGATAAGGGATGTTTTTCATGGCCCTAGTATGTTATAGCCCCGTGAAGTTCCCGGGGGTCTCTGAAGAGACAAATAAAGAACACTCGGGCATGTCGTACAAGACGACTAATATAAGATTGTGCATGGACTGGCAAACTCATCATGTTGCCACAGAAACCACCACTGCATGACTTCGTGAATGTGTTGTCCAAGCTTCCTACAAGTTGAGAGCTGCATGACTTCGTGAATGTGTTGTCCAAGCTTCCTACAAGTTGAGAACTGCATGACTTCGTGAATGTGTTGTCCAAGCTTCCTACAAGTTGAGAACTGCATGACTTCGTGAATGCGTGGTGCAGACTTCCTACAAGTTGAGAGCTACATGAGTACGTGAATGTTTGGTCCAGGCTTTCTACAGGTTGAGAGCTACATGAGTACGTGAATGTTTGGTGCAGACTTCCTACAAGTTGAGAGCTACATGAGTACCTGAATGTTTGGTGCAGACTTCCTACAGGTTGAGAACTGCATGACTTCGTGAATGTGTGGTCCAAGCTTCCTACAAGTTGAGACCAGCTACATGAGTACGTGAAGGTTTGGTCCAGACTTCCTACATGTTGAGAGCTACGTGAGTACGTGAATGTTTGGTGCAGACTTCCTACAAGTTGAGAGCTACATGAGTACCTGAATGTTTGGTGCAGACTTCCTACAGGTTGAGAGCTACATGAGTACGTGAATGTTTGGTGCAGACTTCCTACAAGTTGAGAGCTACATGAGTACGTGAATGTTTGGTGCAGACTTCCTACAGGTTGAGACCAGCTACATGAGTACGTGAATGTTTGGTGCAGACTTCCTACAAGTTGAGAGCTACATGAGTACGTGAATGTTTGGTGCAGACTTCCTACAAGTTGAGAGCTACATGAGTACGTGAATGTTTGGTGCAAACTTCCTACAGGTTGAGACCAGCTACATGAGTACGTGAATGTGTGGTCCAGACTTCCTACAAATTGAGAGATTAACTACAGTGGTGCGTGAATGTGTATTCCAGACATCCTACAAGTTAAAAGACCAACTACAGTGGTGCGTGAATGTGTGGTCCAGACGTCCTACAAGTTGAGAGACCAACTACTGTGGTGCGTGAATGTGTGGTCAAGACGTGCTACAAGTTGAGAGACCAACTACAGTGGTGCGTGAATGTGTGGTCAAGACGTCCTACAAGTTGAGAAACCAACTACAGTGGTGCGTGAATGTGTGGTCCAGACGTGCTACAAGTTGAGAGACCAACTACAGTGGTGCGTGAATGTGTGGTCAAGACGTCCTACAAGTTGAGAAACCAACTACAGTGGTGCGTGAATGTGTGGTCAAGACGTGCTACAAGTTGAGAGACCAACTACAGTTGTGCGTGAATGTTTGGTCCAGACGTCCTACACCTTGAGAGCCCAACTACAGTGGTGCGTGAATGTGTGGTCCAGACGTCCTACAAGTTGAGAGACCAACAACAGTGGTGCGTGAATGTGTGGTCCAGACGTCTTACAAGTTGAGAGACCAACTACAGTGGTGCGTGAATGTGTGGTCCAGACATCCTACAAGTTGAGAGACCAACTACTGTGGTGCGTGAATGTGTGGTCTAGACGTCCTATAAGTTGAGAGACCAACTACAGTGGTGCGTGAATGAGTGGTCTAGACGTCCTACAAGTTGAGAGACCAACTACAGTGGTGCGTGAATGTGTGGTCCAGACGTCCTACAAGTTGAGAGACCAACTACAGTGGTGCGTGAATGTGTGGTCCAGACGTCCTACAAGTTGAGAGACCAACTACTGTGGTGCGTGAATGTGTGGTCTAGACGTCCTATAAGTTGAGAGACCAACTACAGTGGTGCGTGAATGAGTGGTCTAGACGTCCTACAAGTTGAGAGACCAACTACAGTGGTGCGTGAATGTGTGGTCCAGACGTCCTACAAGTTGAGAAACCAACTACAGTGGTGCGTGAATGTGTGGTCCAGACGTCCTACAAGTTGAGAGACCAACTACAGTGGTGCGTGAATGTGTGGTCCAGACGTCCTACAAGTTGAGAGACCAACTACTGTGGTGCGTGAATGTGTGGTCTAGACGTCCTACAAGTTAGAGACCAACTACTGTGGTGCGTTAATGTGTGGTCCAGATGTCCTACAAGTTGAGAGACCAACTACAGTGGATTATGAATGCGTGGTCCAGACGTCCTACAAGTTGAGAGAGCAACTACAGTGGTGTGTGAATGTGTGGTCCAGACGTCCTATAAGTTGAGAGACCAACTACAGTGGTGCGTGAATGTGTGGTCCAGACGTCCTACAAGTTTAGAGACCAACTACAGTGGTGCGTGAATGTGTGGTCCAGACGTCCTATAAGTTGAGAGACCAACTACTGTGGTGCGTAAATGAGTGGTCAAGACGTGCTACAGGTTTAGAGACCAACTACAGTGGTGCGTGAATGTGTGGTCCAGACGTCCTACAAGTTGAGAGACCAACTACAGTGGTGCGTGAATGTGTGGTCCAGACGTCCTACAGGTTGAGAGACCAACTACAGTGGTGCGTGAATGTGTGGTCCAGACGTCCTACAAGTTGAGAGAGCAACTACAGTGGTGCGTGAATGTGTGGTCCAGACGTCCTACAAGTTGAGAGACCAACTACAGTGGTGCGTGAATGTGTGGTCCAGACGTCCTACAAGTTGAGAGACCAACTACAGTGGTGGCTCCATACTCTGTCAGAAAAGCAAAGAAAAAAATGGTAGTTTTGGTTTTAAGTACCATCTTTATTGTACACGAACAACTCCATCAATGCTCCAATTTCCTCCCTTAGATCACACAAGGAGGATCTCAGCACAGTGCACGAACTCTGTGGCACCGGCGAGGATCCCAGTCTGTGTACTCAAGATTCACACATTCTATACAAATATATTCCGTGTACCGGAAACCGAACCCGGTACCTTTAGAACCAGAGGCGGACGTTATCCACACTTCTTGTTCCACTGTTACTCGTGTGCATTTTTTTTCATCACTTCCACATTGGAAGTATCTGCTATGGGACTATCTTTATCTCTTACATTTTTGCTTTACCACTCCTCAGACATATTTACGTTCCGCTAGGTGAACTGTGGTATTATCTTAACAATACCCGGTCATTATCACCGGTCAGCGGTAATACGTTTGTCGCTTTGAGTCGCCTAGCCAACGTTTGATAATTCACGATCCTCGTTGGACAACCATATTGTTTGTCTGAGCGGCCGGCGACCCTTTTGTTTGACTGTCTGAAGAAGGCACGGACACAGGCGATAATGAGATAATAGTTTCACGGGCCCATCCCTGTGTGTGATTAACGCAGATAATCTGTCTGGGTAGACATCTTGACGGAATGCACTTAGACAGGTAATCAGTTCACATATTTGTTTGTGAGAGTGCACAAGATTCACCGGAAATATTACGTCTTATTATAAAGAGGTCACGCAAGGGAGTATTACATTTAATATTTTAAACACGCGGGGGAAATTATGAATTTAAACACCCCAACCCACGTAGTGCAAAAAAAGCATACGATTGGATTGAAGTGAGAGCCAGAATAAACAATGAATCTCATTGGCAAGTTTGCCGGGAAGCACAATCTATGATGTGAACTGGAAACTGAAAATATAATCTAGCGAACTCAGAAACACAGAACAGACAGCTTCGCAACTTCAAACAAGCAACTCCCTAAAAGCCAGAAATGGAAGTATTGAACCTAGAATTACATACTTATAAGTGACAGATCGAAGTATTTATGACACTTAAAACCTTAAAAAGTAAGCTCGCCTTTATAAATACAAGACTGTTAACTTAAGGGGCCATGACTTTAAATACGGAGTCTGGACGCCTAAAATATTTGGATCACCAGTCAAAAAGGAATTATTACAGTTTCCTAGACCAAGTGTATCACAGAACACCCGTCGAAGAGGAATTACTAGTTTCCCAGGCCAAGTGTATCACAGAACACCCATCATAAGAAGGAATTACTATACTTTCCTAGACCAATTGATTCGAGAGCATATGCACAGAAATTACTCGTGTCCATCCGAAACATGTGCGAGGAGATTGTGTATAACCCAAAAAATTGGGGTAAGTTGTGAACATTTCTTTTACAAATGTGAATTAACATGTTTTCTTGCTAAGTGGTTGTATATGATGCTGCAACCTCAACACACGAAAATAGTATATTCATAAACCGCTACAGCAAGCGCTGGTGATTGTTTCTGGCTAGTCGTGCGGAAAACCCGACAGCAGAGGTGACCCCAGACTCCGACTGGAGCAGTGATGAGTGATGATTACATCACATGTGCCTCAAGTGTATCATATCATTTTGTGAGATATATGTAACTTGTTATTGTTAGTTCAGGCACGAATCATCATTCGCGCTGTCCAGACACATTTTCCCAGTTAATACCCAGAGGAATAGTGGTGATTTCTATTCATCTTTCTTGAGCTACTTTGTGTACTCAAAAATTTAATTCTTCTGAGAGATTAACATTGGTGGGTGGACAACGAGAGGATGCGCCTGTTAAGCTTCCAACTCAGTGTACTTAGCCGAGGCATTTGTCTTTCTATTTTTTCTAAAAGTACGTGGTTACAAGCATCAGACGGTTTGAAGTACTAACGTTACGAAGCCGCTAGTATGTGGAGAAGTGCACTCATCACCAAACAGAAGTGACGGAAACCACGGCGACAGGACTCACCTAGAGTCCCGTTTTCGTGTAAAATAGGCGAAAGCAACGGACTTTGATAAATCCTGACCTACGTCTCAGTGACGAAAATTTTTATTTACAGCAAAATTTCACCAATCTTTCCATATTTATTTAAACTGTTAAAGACTAATTCATTATTAAAATAGTTACATGTAGTTTTAAAACTAAACAATCATAGTCGCTCCAGTTTTTATATGTATGTTACCTCGGGATTTAAGTATGTGTTTGGGGTGGTATTATGTTGGCTGACACCACCGACAATGAAGTGTCACGTAACAGCAATGACGGGTAAGTCAAGCAGGCTGGACTTGTAAGTAACATTATCGACATCATTTTATTTAGGACGAGACTTGGACATTCCACACCACAGGCAAGTAGTAACAGTACATGGAATCATAGTTTCATTGCAGAAAAATACATCATTATCGATATGGCATTTGACTGACGATGCCAGTTATAATAATGACAAGGTCAAACGTCCTGACCAATTCGGATAAACTTCATTGAATTGCAGCTTATTTTTAAAATATATATTCGCTCCTAATGTTCAGAGGGAAGCACTAGCCATTGATCATTACAGATACAATGAAAGTTCTGCCTTGACAAATAGGGCTCTGGGTCTTTGAGGCAAGAGACCTTGAAACGTGCCTTTAACTGGCAATAATTATACATGACAACGAATTCCTGGAATAATCCCTCAGGAACAAAACTCTTGAGTACTTCAATATATTCGTAAGTATGGGTCTTCTCTTTACTTTAGAGACAGAACCCCAGAAAATATGCGTCCATCAATGAGGACCGAAATATTACAAGGCCTCAAGGGTATAATTTGTATAGCAACAAATCGACGCAACAAAAGTGCGTCATCTGCATTCAATGGTGATGCAGAAAAATATGCATAACTATTTAAACAAAGTGCATCTATATCAGATGCGCTCACATGTGTGTCTATAAAAAATAGATTGGTATGTGAGAGTCTCACACACTTAACTCCCAAGCGTAAAAAGGACTTAACAATGTCAAACGAAAGCAAACGTTTGAGCCAGAATATTATATATATATATATATATATATATATATATATATATATATATATATATATATATATATATATATATATATATATATATATATATATATATATATATATATATATATATATATATATTTACCTCTAAACAGAGCTATACCATTATAAGAGGAAATTCGCTGAATTAACTCAGCTGGGGGCTTGAACGGGCTAAAAACCATTGCTTAAATCCTTCACAAAAGGCGACGGACAGATATAAGTTAACCATTGCTCAGCGCTATGCCGCATGGTTCTTGACTTCTGAATTATCTTGTGAAGACTCCCTTCGGATAGAAGCGCCGTTACACTTCTATCTACATCTCTGCCAAGAGTAATCTTGTGCGAAGGTAAACACCTTTGACGACCCAGTTTAGATACTCTTGAGTTTTGGCCACTGTTGGACCACTACTGCAAAGCAGGGGAGGCAATCCGTGACAATCATTCCAAATAGTGTATTACTTTCTTGTTTTTCTTGTGTTGGCTCTTCCAGGCTGTAATTTATCTGAAAAACACCAGGTATTGCCTATTTTTCTCATTCAGGTTTCGTGCCCGCTGACTTCGGTAATAATATCTCTCTACACATTCCGATGTCTAGCGTTTTGTGTCGATTCTGTTACGGAGTTTCTCTGGCGCCTTGTCGTTAGATTGCCCATTATCTTCTCATTTAATTGTCCTCAACTTCTATGTTTAACAATTGTCATGTTACTAATATGTGTTCTAAATTAACTTTTCTAAAATAGATTTCATGAAACTCTAGACCCCTGTTGCTCATCAGGTTTTGTGTAATGATTTTCTCTTCGCACGTTGGCTCTTTTAGATTATCATCATCACTCTTATCAGGTAGCCTTTGCATTCTTATCAATATTTTATTTAAAAAAATACTCTGTGGCCTCCAGCAATCTTCCAGTATATTCATTATCCACGATTGGCTTCTACATGATTGTCAGGGTATTTCTCCCCTTGCTCTGTGTGACGTACGTCTAGTTTGACAAGTGAATTTTCCCTGATATGATGGATGATTTAAAGGGACCTTTAGCTTTTCATAACATTAGAACCCCTGAACATTTGTTGTAACTTTTCGTTTGCCAGAACTCATTCCACCGGGACTCATTTAGTAGGCGGCACGAGATCAAAGAGACAGACTGAGGGATTTCAGGGGAGACTATCGGCGTTATCAAAGACAGTAGTGATCCCTGATACGAGACGCAGTTGCTTGCCGCTAATTTCGCGTCTCGGTGTCAATCGCAACCGAGCGAACGGGGGAAAGCCGAAACGGGCAGCAGCGAACGGAGATACGAAGACCAGGGGGCGGCTTCTTCTCTTGATTTGGCGGTCAGATCCCCAAAAGTTCGTGAGATCAAATAAGCTGTCAAGTTTATCATGTCCCACTCAACTTACATTCCATTTTAGCTAAATAGACCATGAAGACTAGACACGTTATCATTCGCTGGCCAGAACTTGATAGAAGCACTAGCGATATTTGAAATCTTGCTAGATTATCCCCTGGATTTTCATTTTATTTGCAGTGAATTCTATTTCTGTGCAAAGCGGTAATATATATATTGTGTAAAGTGATCAGTGGTCTAGTTCAGTCATTCTATTTCATTGGATTTTGTGTTAATTTAAATCTATTAAATTAAACCATCTCAATAGTTCCAGTTGTAAATATAATGATCTATCTATTATATTATTTCAAAAGATAATAGATGCTTAAATTAACTTTTAAAGTCGCGAAGGAATTTATAATTAATAAATTCAGTTAAGTCCTAGTTTTATAGATGTGTGTTTTTAACCACTAGAATTCGCGCAGTGTTTATTAAATACATAATTAAATACTCGAGTGTATTATAGGCTTAACGGGAAATTTATCGCGCGCTTAAAAGATTATTTGATTTTTTAAAGTATGATTATGTTGTTATGGGTTTTCTATCTTTTTCTCTAGATTGATCACCTTTTGCAATCCCAGCAATAACGAAATCTTTCAGAGTTTCCATACTCGGTTCTTAAACTTCCAGACAGTTTGATGAGACATTTTTTTAAAGTAAATCTTGTGGTGGTCCGGTACGGCCTAGCTAACATAATTACATGAAAGAAAGCCTACCCAAGATCATTTGATTATTATCATCAAATTAAATCTGTAAGATAAACTGGAAGATGAACAGCGTCAGTAGCGATATCATATTTACTGTTTACTGTGAGAGAGTACATATTTTCCTGACTGTGAATGAGCCTAGTTTTTTTCCTCAATTGGATTTAATAAAAACTATCATCACGCATTGAAGGAAATTTACCATAGCGGAGGATTAAAAGAGACCACTTCATTTTCACCCCTGTGCCGAACTGTGTTAGTGCCATCCCATAGACTCCTTATATATATATAATAAAAACACGAGAACTCTTAGTCTTCAAGTCTTGCGATAAGTGAGAATATTTGTTACCAACAAACCCTCGCAAACATCTGGGGCGGGACATCGAAGGACTAGACAGTTCATATGTCGAAAGAGTACTTGCTGTTTTTATATACTTTTTATGGATTGTCTGAGGCTGCATTCGGTAAGTGTGTGAGCATATGAGTGTGGATCCTCACGCGTGTGTATGAATGACAGGAAATTTAATCGTTTTCTTTTGTAAACCTGTTGTTAACTTTCTTGCCTAGTAATATAATTTTTCTGTATTCCCTGCATTGTTCCTTTAAGGGGGAGTTGCTAATTGGTTAACTCTGTTTAAAAACCCCCTCCTTTCCATTTGCTTAGTAAAGGGAAGAACAGCTGGGAAGAACAGGTTTTTTTTTCTATCACCTATACCTAACTTTGTAACACCTCTTTCAGAGCAATTAACTTCACTGTTAGGTTAACGTACCTATGTTTCCTGATATTATCTATCTCTGGACTGGGTTTATCTTTGTCTAATAAGCGGGAAGGGCTTAGTCGATACCAATCTTCTTCACCCCTCCTAAACTTGTTATTTGCATTTGTGTACTTATGATAATTTATGTAATACCTGATATTTGTTAGTGATTGATGTTTCAAGTGAATAAAATCACATAAACTCATTTAGTTCTGTGTGTTGGATATACCCACAGCCCAACTTTTCCCTTATTCGTTTAATATAGTTTGTATCTACATCGTCTGTGTGTGTGAAAAAACACCAAATCGGTGTGCGCGCAGATGCGAGTCTGGAAAACTGGCAAATAATTGTTTGACCAGGAGAGCGGAAGAGAAGATTGAGAGAAGCGATTTGTCGTAAATAAGTCTGTCTTTACTCTCCTCCAGCACGCTGTGAAGCAACTATTTAATATATACATTTTCTATCACTGAGCTTTCCATCATCATTTTCCACTCTAAACCGGACCACTATTTCTACGACTCTTTTCTCTCAAAATAAATTTACGACACTCTGCAGCGATGGTCCAACAGTGGCTAACCTTCAGCGTATCTACTGAGGGTCTTCAAAGGTATCTACATTCTGCTCAAGATTACTCATAACGGAAATGTTAATTGAAGAATGGTGCTGATAGAATCCAGGCCGAGTAAACTTTGTATCTTCCCAGACCTTCCATGAGGAGTAAGACTTTTTCTCGCTTTGATGCCCCCAACTGATGTCACAGTAAAATATTATACTTCAATAACTCTAGTAAATGTGTTTAAAATGACTGAGACATACGTGTACATGTACCGATAACACATTTTATAATCAATTATAGTTAACAATGTAAAATAAATAATGATGGGGTGAATTAGTGATTTTCTTTAAAATTTCATCACTTATGATGATCTGGATTTGGAGTTAGAAAAAATATTCTTAAGGAAAAGAGTTCACTTGGTAGCTCTGAATGGGTACTTACTTGCCAGTAAGATGACGGGTACTTTCTGTTCCAGCTGATGTTTGTTCTTTGCAGGTTGTTGACTGGTTCACTCTCGTCACTGGTCAAGTCTGGTGGCTGCAACACGTCCTTCGTAGTATCGTGGGGTAATTGCGAAGATGATCTAGCGTCTTCAAGACCCGTCTGATGTTGGTGTCTAGCTTTGACTGAAGGCCACTTATACCATAAACTTGTTCCCACACTAGTACTGCCAATTGGTACCACCGACCCAAATTATCATTGCGCAAGATACAATTTGCGTTTATTAATAGGGGTATTTCCCACTACCCTTACTTATTTATTTACTTAGTCGTTCCCCTTCTACCGTGAGGTGTAAAGGTTTGGAAGAGAGAGCGCTAGACTTCCTCCTGGCCTGGTTCCATTCTAGTCCTCGGTCCTTCAAAGATTGTCTAATGTTGTCCTCCCAGCGGACTCTGGGTCGTCCTGGGGGTCTGGATCCCTGGCTCTTTGTTTCCCATGCTTGTCGTGGTAGCCGATCTTCTCCCATTCTGCAGACATGGCCAAACCATCTTAGTTGGGAATGTTCTACTTGGGTCTGCAGGGGGTGGGATTTTAGGCCTTGACGTATCGTCTGGTTGCGGACCATGTCTCTTCTTGTTACTTCAACCACCTTCCTCAGATACCTCATTTCTGAGGTTTGGATCTGGCTTTTGTGGGTTGTAGTCATTGCCCATGACTCGCATCCATATGTCAAGACTGGGACATAGGTGGAGCGGTATACAGCCATCTTCTTTTTATTACTAACCTCTTTCTTGCTGAGGAATCCTCGATTTATGGCCTGAAAAAGTCTCCCAGCTGCTGCTTTTCGAGTGGCCAACTCTCTTTGATGCCTCCCTTTCGGTCTATAATAGCTCCGAGGTATTTAAAGTGGTCGACCTGCTCGAGAACCTGTTCTCCTAGCTTAATCTGATGTCTTCTTTCTTCTCGAGATATCACCATGAATTTTGTTTTAGAGCTGCTTATGACCATCCCTCTCTTCTCCAGCTCTTCCTTCCAGACTTGCAGGTTGGATTGGAGATGTGCCTCTGATGTGGCAATCAGGGCAACATCATCAGCAAATGCCAGCTCTGAAATACAGCCCTGTCTCATCTTCTAGTACTCCCCTGAATACTTTCTTGTTCTCTCCTTACATGCCTTGATGACATCGTCCATGAGGAGTATGAAAAGATAAGGTGACAGGATATCACCTTGACTTACACTAGTGGTGGTCCTGAATTATTGTGACTTATGGTTTGCTGTCTTCACATAATTTATGCAAGACTTGTAGAAGCTCTGTATAGCATGAATCAGAGGTGCTGGAATGTTCTTCCTTGCCAAACAGTCCCAAAGTTTGCTCCAGGGGACCCTGTCAAACGCCTTTTCCAGATCTATGAAACAAAGATGGATCTCACTCTTATACTCAAGGGGCTTTTCACTCAGCTGTCTGAGTGTGAAGATTAGGTCTTGAGTACTTCGGTTTGCTTCGAATCCGCACTGGACTTTATCAAATTGTGGCTCAGCTAGGCGTTGGAATCTCTGCTCTAGGATTCTAGAGTAGATTTTACCTGGGACATTGAGAAGGGATATGCCTCTGTGGTTTCCACATTGTCGACTGTCACCCTTTTTGAAAATTGGTGTTATGATGGCAATCTCCCAATCCTTTGGTATGGTCTTGTTGCACCACGCTGCCTGTAGGACCCTTAAGAGTAATAGGTCGCCTGATTCTCCCATGTACTTAACCATTTCTGGTGTTATACCATCATGCCCTGCTGCTTTGCCCATCTTGATTTTCTCCAGTGCTGCCTTCAGTTCTTCCATCTTTATGTCGTCTTCGCCATCATTGGTTTTCTCTTCTGTGCTAGTGGTTATCATTTCTGATACTTCACTATGCTCACCGTCCAGGAGTTGTGAGAAATATTCTTTCCATCTTTCCATTACTTCCTTCGGGGTGTGGTGGTTTTAGAGGTTATTGATGTTAAAAAGTAAGAGTCAACAGAGTGAGGTCAAGCCACATAAGTCCCTGAGTCTAATAGTTGATGATGATGATGTATTCTCAGGGTACCTAACCGCTACCACCCTCAGATCTCACTCTGTGTAATATTTTAGGTTCTATTATGTTATATGGCTACGTGTCTAGGGTAATGTATGTGTGGTGATATGATGATAACTTAAACACAACTGTAACTCAATATAATGAACTTAAGTAAGGCAGTGGTTAAAGTTATAAAATTACTTTACAATTTTTATTTTCCTGATCCTCAATTTTTTTTTGGAAACAGGAATGTTCAATTCAAAAGAAATATGTTTATATACAAATTTAAATACATATGAAGGACATCTTGTCCAATAAATGTTATTACTAAAATGTTTCTATAATTGTATCCCCTGCTGAAGTAATAATGTCTTAAGAGATGTCACTAGTGTGAGGGACTGGTCTTCTCATCACGTCACAAGAAAGTTTATTGAAAGTGTGGAGAATAAAATATAATGAGATGTCATGAGCCCTCAAGATTTGGGCTTATCTTATTTTTCAGTTGAAAGTGGATGGCTTGCTGGAAATACTGCACACTCTTTCACAGCAGTGTCTTCTGGAGGCGTTTACTACAGTTTGACTTCAAAGTATAAGCAACCGGCAAGTTACCTCGTATTTTGCAGCTCCAGGTTATGTCTCAGGTGGGAATAGGTGATGCAACCCTGCAACAAGAGGAACAATTCCTCCCTAAGTACACTTTATATATATATATATATATATATATATATATATATATATATATATATATATATATATATATATATATATATATATATATATATATATATATATCTCCACAACTAACAACTAAACATCATTAAGCATTCTTTGTGATCAGTTGCATGTGCTAACCAATAGCTTCAGTTCCTAATTTTATGTGACTTCTTCATACTCAGTGGGTACCTTCTCCTTCCCACATGGCTTCAACGCCCCTGTCACTTTAAACCTTTGTTAGCTTCCATATCATCAGCTGGGGTACACACTTTTCTTTTTCTCTTTCAAGTGATCTGTTAACTCTTTTAGTATGACATCCTATTTATTTTTTCCAAGGGTTACTGGGACACTGTGGCCTGCAGAAGACTGCCGATAGTTTCTGGACTTACAATCGTATGATTTGTAATGGTACTATGCAAACACAAAGTAAATTCATTCTCCCCCCCCCCAAATCTGCTTAGGCATGTGCCTGCTAGGATGTCGTAATTCTTTTCCAATGGCAATGTCGTACAACACAAATTTATGGCTCACACCCTTCTGGCCTGTACATACATAAAAAATTAATAAAGTCATTTCTCTTACCGCAAATAATGAATCATTCACACAATGAACCAGATGACTAGCAGAACGATGGCACAAAATTCAGACTGCTGTCGTCCAGAAGGTAAAAACTTATTCAGAAAAGCTCCCCTTCTGTTCTCATCTTGGCACTGCGGTTATAATTTTCAAATGGCGTTCTAGCCTAGAATGCGTTACATGTTATCAATCCCACTAGCCAATGAAACAACGCGTCCAAAATTTGACTCTTTTGAAAACCCCAAGCATTGAGTGTTAATCAGTGCGTTTGCTAGTCTGATTTTATTTATTTTTATTTCTGCCATATCTCAGCCATTTATGGACCGATTTCAAAAGTTAAAATTGATTATTAAACTGCCCTTTGGCTTCTATCATCCTATCTAGTTTTCATCTAACTATTCTTCATCGTTTTCATCTATGTAATTTTATTGTAATTATTTACTCTTTCTTCCTAACCAAATAGATTTTCTAAGGCAAGATGATGTAATATAAGGGAAATTGTTATGGTAAGATATTAAATAATATTAGCGCTATCATTCAGAACATCCCTTTTATTTACTCTCTTTATTTAGAAAGCAATACATTATCTAAGCTTTTCTCCCTCCGCCCCGTACAGATTTGGTTTTAGTTTCATTTTCAAACGCATAAGTTAGGCTTGTTTTTTTTCCTTTTTAACCCACCCTTTCCCCTCTATCCCTTTTCAAGACGAAGTAACACGTTGGTTTTCTGCCATACTTTCCGGCTTTCGTCATAAAATATTGGGAAGGGTAACGCGAGCTGCGTGTGTGTTTGGGGGATGGGACTCACTACGCTTGGTCTTAGAAAAATTCAAATCTTGTGCCAATCGTGGACTGTTTTGATAAGCGATGGCCTTGATGCAAAATTTCAAATATTGTAGTTATTTATAGTTACAACCTTCACTAAATAATAGGGCGGGTGTGTATGCGTTTGCGGGTGTTAACCCTTTTAAACGATAATAGTAGAAAAATTTCAAATATTGTGTCCAATTCTTAGTAGAAAGTTTGACCTTGCCTTGGCAATTTTCAAATATAATAGTGGGGTTTATAGGGTGTAATTTTACGTTACTAGATTTTTGAATAGGGGAATTTGAGCGGGGTGTTAAATGGATTGACTTTATCACACGGGGCAGTAAGCAATTTTCCTTGCTTGTCCTTTATAAATTGTTCACAGTATGATGAATTGTCTTACACCTTCAGGGTGATTTCGTAAACATGTATTAATACATCGTACTTCTATAATTCACTGTTATAACTCATATGGTATTGGTATTAATTCAGAGCGGGATTATTTTTCACATACCTTCATGGGGATTCCTTGAACATGTACTGATACATTGCACTTCTCTAACTCACTGTTATAAGACATGGTATTGGTATTCATAATTCATTAGTCCGTAGACCTTACTGGTACCATCACGGAAATGGATGTTGCCATCATTTCTTTTGCCATTATTGCCTTTGCCTTATTTGTCATGCATACCTCATAGGTACTAAAAATGTATTTTGATTTAATTGTAATGCATACCGCAAGGTTACTGTGAATTTATTTTGATTTATTGGCTATGCATACCTCAAGGTTACTATGGATGTATGTCGTAAGTTGAAAGACAAATTCTGTCACTTTTCTCGTCTTTAGAACCGACCTTCTCTTTTCTTGGAATTTACCGTCTCCCATTTTCTTCTTCCTAAAGTCTGCGAATAAAATTATTGGCTCCGCCAACGTCAATCTTAAATTAGACAGCCCGTAGTCCCCCCTCCCTCTCGTGTTTTTGCTTCGGCTGCACAGAGGCGACCGTAAATTGTTTCATACTAAAAGCTGCTTTCTTCTAACATCTCTGAGTCATTGAAAAGCGGAAACAAGCAAGTCGTAATGTCTTTTCATGTCACCGGTACGCCCGTTTCCCTGAGTCCTTTTCTGACCGGGACACCAGTGAGTGGGCCTCCGCTACTTCCCTGCCCCCCTCCCTGCCCGTATTAAAACTCATTCATCTCGGGTTGCAGGGGTCAATCTTCCGGTTCCCCATGATCTTTGTCCTCTGTCCTTCTTGCGGCCGTCGTCGACCAGGTGCCACGCCAGATATTCAGCAATCTACGGTAGACCTTGGATATATAATCTGGACTCAAACAGTATTCGTTGCTTGTTGTTTCATGGTGCCTAAGGATCTTCTACCTGCAGATGGAATTGGTGCTATTAAACCTGATACCAGATGCACTTTAGAGAAGAATATTTTTTTTTGTAATTTCGAGAGGTTCCAGAGTTCCCTGGAAACGACATCCCCTGTCAAACGCGTTTCCTAGCTGCCTAGCTTCCTAGTTTCCTAGTCTACTATTTAACCTACGTCTTTTTTGGTTCAATACACATATATGCACCAGCATCATAATTTGTTTGTCATCGCCAATAAGCAGTGAGCGGTTTTCATCGGTGTGTCGTCATTAAGGAAGCCACCTACCAGCGAACCCCTCCATCATAGCAGTGCCCGTAATTAAGTGACCATTACCTCTTTTTTTACTTCTACTAACATTAAACACCTTCCTTGAAAAGCTAAGGTGGCGTAAAGTCTTCAACTCACATCATAGGTTAATCCTACAAATAACGAGTAGGGACGGTGAACCGCCGAATCCCAACACGCATTTTCCTGTGGATTTTTGTGCATACCTATTAGCTGAGGTAACATACTGCGTGGAAGAAAGATATTTCCTATTCGCTGGATTTTCTAGTTTACTCTACATCTGGATAAGCTAGAGAGGAGCTGGTCACAGTTTGTGACTGATAAGGGTGGATTTAGGGCTCGCTCCTCTCTTGGTGATAAGGCCGCTATTGTGATGCTTCCATAATGATAATGGCAGAACTGAAAACCATGGACGTTGTAAATATAAGTCCAATTTCGTTGAAAAACATTTAGCCCTGTCACAATACCACCCCTATCGACACCAGGTATTATAGTTCAAGAAGTAGGGTGTCTTATCTGGTTTTGTGTTGTTGTTGTTGCTGTGTATATTAGTGATGTAGTTCACAGAGTTACAGCACATAGGGTACGACATGTGAAGTCATAAATGGGTAAACTGCTCTTGACGTTTTCATCATTTATTTTGACGCCACAAGTACAGGTACGTTACATCCAGTTCACAATAGAGCAAAGTCATGACATTCACGAATATCAGCATACATAGTTCATCAATGCATTTGGCATATTCTCAAAATGATGATATGGCGCCAAGGGATTATATGGTTGGCTCCAAATACAAAAGTACATCAACAAAAATCCTCTTACTGTTCAGATGTGCTAAATGAGTCAAATCATAAGTCGCACGAGGATGGCATTCCAGGAGTGCAGGTCAAACTGACCTTTACAGGCATTTCTAAGTCTAACCTTGACGTAGGCGTAATCACTGACACACAGCGACATTCATAGAACATAGAACTGTCCTTCGGGCTGAGTATGACCCGTTTACATGTAGATCTCAGGTATGAAGATACCTGGGGCGTGACTTCTAATAGAAGAACCTCCCTTTCTGTAATGCATACGTGAGCAGAGATCGACCATTGTCAAACATAAAGTTAAGTTACAGATTGGATGTAAATGAGGCATTACCTTCGTTCGAAAATCCACACTACAGAAAACATACGCCTCCAGGCGTTTTTGAATACTCAAGGGAAGGACCTTGTAAGCTAACTAACTCACAATAAGGCTCCTAATTCCCTAACAAAATCACAGAAACGCCAAAACGCGTCTTCTCTGCTTCACAACTTTCCATCGACTCCAGATAACGAAACTTCCCAGACGCCTCGCGTCCGGACATGCGCAGAACGCATCCATTTGAATAGCAATCAAACAAGACGATCTAGGAACATTCCAGATAAAGATTTATACTAGATCGAGCCTTATATGGACATGAACAGAGACCTCAACACTGGTTTCAGACATTCCAACAACAGTTGACCGATACTACCAAATAAGGAGAATGATTACACTTCGTTCAAAAAATATGGACCGAACGTGTCTCGTCACAAGAGGAGGTAACATCATATTAAATGATAATCTCAATTATCCAGAGTTATGTAGCTTTGACCGAAAAAAATTAAAGTGTACATTTCAGTCAATCTAATTATACAATGTCTTTAGCAAAAAATGATCATACAATGTCTTTAGGAAAAATGATCATACAATGACTTTAGAAAAAATGATCTGTGCGTAACAGTGACTCAGCTCTAAAATCATATCACCCCTTTGAATATTAAGTGGCAGATTTGGCCGACCTTAAGACAATGCAAAATATACATTACTTCTAGCATTTTATTGCCTTGTGTTCTTTGCCCACCACTTATTTTGTTACATTGTGTTATATTCCTTTAATGTTACCTAGCTCTCTCTCTCTCCCTCTCTCTCTCTCTCTCTCTCTCTCTCTCTCTCTAAAACATCTCCAGCGTCAACGCGATTTATACCATAACTTCATCGATTTCACAAAAGTCTTCGATCGAGTCTGGCACGAAGGTGATAATGACACGTTTGTGGTTTATGGGCAATGTTCTCGAAGAAGACCACCACTGATAAATCTGTGTCTGTTGAATCTTGGTTTGTTGAAGGGTGAGAGACTTCCGGGCAACGCCGGGTACTTACAGTTAATAAATGGAGTAGAACTGTGGTGGTTCAGGAAGGATGGTAAATGTTCTGTTATTGTAGGTGCGCTGACGAAGGACAAATCAGCATTCGTCGGGCTTACAGATGGCCGACCATTCGTGTGGGTGTATAGACATCAGTGAACGCGAATGCATGTAGTTTGAACGAAAATTCAATAATAGTCACACACACACCAACACACATGTAGGAGTCAGCAAAAAGGTTATAACTCCTGATCGTTCTACACTGTTTTAATACTCGACAGTCACGAGGACATCACTAGGTACATTGTCACAGTTTACAGCACACAGCAAAAATAGGATACATCTCATGAACATCAAAATCCGTAGGTGGTTAAGTACATAGCATAAAAAATCCAAGCACCACATCTGCATAAGAACGGCAGTTTATAATGATAAAGTTTCCTGGTCCAAATTATCCCTACAACAAAGGGAACTGCCTATATCGTAGTATAATAATGTCTGTATCGTCAGACTCAACATAACTCATGGGAGAAACACCTTCCCTATAATAATAATAATCTGTCGACCTTCACAAATCTCCCTCATCGGAGATATCAACACAAAACGGCCTTTCCAATGGCCCGAAAAATCCTTAGGAATGTACATTCTGCAGAATATATTAAAGCCTTCATATCCACGGCTTTATGAAAATCTTAGGAAATATCAAAATCCCTTTTATCAAAACAATTCTCTATATCGGGACACCCTGACCAAAATCGTCAGTCCCTTCACTCAGTTCTCTCAGCATTCGAATGTCACGATAAATTTTCCCCGCCTAAAAAACAGCTCAGCGCAAATTTATCTCAGCGCGGATTTTGCGCCAGAGATGAATTTCGTTCACCCATGTACTGGACCATTCTGCAACCAGAACATTCGCGAAAATACGCGAAGTTATTTTAAACACATAAACAGTTAAACAAGGGAGCTAACCAAGGTCCAGCCTGTACTTACAAGAAATTTTACTGATAATCTCCCCTAGACCAAAAACACGACCTTAACATATTACACCGCCCCCCGGGGAAAAAAATGATATAATCATTTTTTTTAAAAATACATCAAAGAAAAAATATAGGGGTCGATAAATTACTAATCTCTACACATAAGGATTACACAATGTTAAGTCGTGATAACAAAAATGAACAAAAGAAGGATAGAAGTAAGTGTAAAGTACAAACGAAGTGAAGTATAGAAAAGTAAAGAGATAAGCATACGAAGCACATCAACTTCAAAGGAATATGCAGACATGACGTATAGACTAGCCAAGACATCAAAATAAAAAGTGAAAAGAACAGAAGAAATACAAGAGGAATGAGCAGTAAAGAAAGGAAGCCATGCAATCAGTATAAAGAAAACAATGGTATATCAAGGAAAAATAATTACATAAAACAATGCATCATATAAATGAACACCATTATAGTACAATAGCATCCATTACAAAAAACAATGATAATCTAAATCAAAGAATAAGTAATTAGCTATTATGTAAAAAAAATAATAGCCTGTTGTGCATGACAACCAAGTTAATATAAGTACAATATTGGAATAAATTGCAATGATTAATCAAGTCAAAATAGTATAATCATTACCATAGTAATACGTTCATCATTTCAAAACTCAGAAGTATACGAACAATATAGTAATGCAATAGTGCATAACGATGAACCAACATATCATCATAAAGAAGTTACACCAAATATAATACTGTCTAATACACTATATTATAGTAATATACATATACAATATAATCTCGTATCTCAAATAAGTTCTAAACAACATCTGGAAGTCCTAAAGATCCAGGAACATGCTGTAAGAAGCTCAACACCATCTAATGAGACGACAAACTGGCTCCACAGAAATGTCAATTCTTGCAAAAAAATCCAACGGTAAACATCTCAAACATATAATAAAGTAGTTGAGACTCTCATGGTAAAGCATACGCTGTGGAGAAACACAAATGAAAATCCCAGTTTGGTGAAGGTAAGATTTTATGATATACAACAGCTAATTCTACAGCAAACCTACCAACTGTGGCTGTGTAAACTCCCGGTCTCTGTATGGTGATAATCAAACCTTCCTCCGTTACTCTATATAAAGGTAACAGAGAAAGTAGTACAAACTAATTTAGAATCATGAATTAACCAGGGTCATAACAGTATCTGAGAGAAATAGCAGCATGTACTCGTAATTTATGTAAAGAAAAGTCGTGAGTATACACATGATACCCACGTCAAAAGGCAAATCTAGAGGATGGTAATGACGACTAAGAGCGTCATGATGGCTGACAATCCGAGATTTTGCGCAAGACAAAGGAAATGCCATTGATAAATGCGTACACCCTAAAGGCTGAACTGACGTCATTGTCTATATATTGGGCAAAGAGAAAAACAAGAAGCATACAATAAAGATGCAAAACCAGACATTGGTAAACTTGGACCTAAGTCGAAGTTTAAAAGGAGCGCAGTGAGTGCGACAAAAAGTCGTAAAAGATGAAGATACCGAGCTAACCGGTCCAGTAAGCAAAGTAAAGAAACTCATAAGGTATAGATATGTACTAACAATTAAGTTCGTACATGTAGCAGAGAAAACACTAGTCATTGCAGTAAAGAAGTTGCAATCAAAGTGACTGGATGTAGATTCAGTCGTAGCACTAAAGTTAGTGTCTGTGTCAGACAAAATCGAAGGATCTTCTTCTACAATAGTAGTTAAAGAAGAATCAAAGTTAGATTTGCGACGTACTGAGGTATGTCGAACTGGGCTAAAAGAAGCACCAAAATTAGCATGATGAACAGTCGTATCATCAATACTGCAAGATTGCACCAAATTAGCAGAATGTATTGCGTTAGCAGAATGTACTTGGTAAAAATATTTTGGCATAGTGTCGGCAGTAAGATTATGTTGCTGTTCCCAAGTAGCAATTTGTACCGGCGTACAAACCTTTACACCATGTATCTGTCCGACAGTAAGGTCGGCGATAGGTGCTCTGAGCAAACATGCGTGTATATAACCAGTGAAAAATGGTGTGGCGATGTGGACTATGGCAGTCGGAAAAGTCTCCACTGTCCCACCGAATGTCACACATTTCACCATATTACCAGTTGCACAAGATGGATGGACTAGAGACTGTCTAATTTCAACAGTTGCGCATCCAGAATCAAAAAGAACTGAGACTGGATTATTATTAACAAATCCTTTATGTAGAGTAAGAGACCCTCTTCCGTCATGCGCAGCTAAGGCAGGAAGAGGAGGTAGAGGATGACCGCAACTCAAGGTAGTTATAGCTGTAGGTTGGAACAAAGTTGTGCACTCCGGGCACTGAGATGCTCTCTCGAAATCGAAAGCAGAGCAAGCAATAGTGTTAGAGGCGCTATTATTATTGTTACCTTGATTATTAATAACCTGGGGCTCTTGTTGAGCAGAGTTAGCATGGCGATAAGATCTATTATTATTTGGAGATCTACTGTCATATCGCGATCTATCATTTTGAGATCTACCGTCATATCGCGATCTATCATTTTGAGATCTACCGTTATATCGCGATCTATCACGACTATTATCTCTATTGAGAGCATTGTTATTCGCTCTATTGAAACTATTGTTCTGATTTGAACCCCAGTTAGCATTGTCGCGATTGTCATTTCCCCTTTGATCAAAATTTCTATAAGATGGGCTTTGTTGTCTCCGAGAAAAATTATTATAAGGTTGATAACCTCTATTGTAGTTACCTCTTCCAAAAGTCCATAATTATTGGGACCAAAAAATTGAGGACCATTAAATTGCCTCCAGTTCCTTGAAGAAGAATCATTACGTGATGGACCCCCTTGGTTCTGTCCAAAATTACGATTATATCTACCACCAAAATTTCGATCAACACTTTGAGATCTACGTCGCCAATTAGGACCATATGGTATTGCTGAAGCCACGGGTAAACCTTCTTCGACTTTAGAATTGCTAACCGTTACATTCGAATGTGCCGTGACGTATTGGCGGCAGTATTGTTCCATATCTTTCAAATTTGGAGGCTTTCGCTCATGTAGAAAGGACAGAAAAGATTTATTAACTGACGACATAACTTTGTCACGAAGCAACAAGTCCATAAGGGCTTCATATGTGTGTTCAGTTTTTGACAGTTCAACCCAACGTGAAAACGTAAGGCGAATATTTGATATAAAATCTGAAAAATCTTTCCCTGTCTCTGGCAATAGAGACTTAAAGCGTAGGCGATAACCTTCTTCACCCAGTTGCTATTTTTTTAATAAGGCCGCCCTGACAACCTCATAGTTATTCATGTCAGGACCTTCCAACATACTTATAGTATTCAAAGCTTCACCCTTAAATAACTTCCTAAGTTGTTCACAATATTGCGACTTGTCTACCTTATGAGATTCGCATGAAAGTTCGAATCTATTTAGATAGAATGAGATATCGTCACAGTCAGAGTTGAAAATAGGCAATTTAATATCATAAGATTTAGTATTTGCCTTATTAGAAGTTGTTTGATTGTTTGTCTCACTTTGTGTATTACCCATATTCACTACCTTTATTTTCTCCAGCTCCTTAGCTGCCAATTTTTGCTCGTGGAGTCTTTGGTTTTCTTCAGCTTGCATCTGAATTTTTTGTTTTTCCATTTCTATTCGCATTTGCTGTTGATTTTTCTCTCTTCAGCTTCTAATTTCTGTTTCTCCATTTCCATTTTCTGTTTTTCAGCCTCCATTTGTATTTTCTGTTTTTCAGCCTCTATTTGCATCTGGATTTTTCTATCTTCAGCCTCTCTTTGCTGTTGAATTTTTCTATCTTCAGCTTCTAATTTCTGTTTTTCCATTTCCATTTGGAATTTTCTCTCATCTGCCTGCATTTGCAATCTCCTATCTTCTGCTTCCATTTTCTGTTTCTCATTTTCCATTTTCTGTTTCTTTTCTTCAGCCTTCTGCGCCTTGGCATATTCAACAAGTGCGAATTCCCTTACTTCATCAATAGTCATATTAAGGGATTTCCCTTGCTCAATGAAGTAATCCAAAGTAGACATTATGCTGGATTATATGAGATAAACACCTTGTGTAAATGTATTACTTGAGAAACTCACTTTATCCCAACTCAGTGGGTGACAAGTCCTTGCGAACTTGTATAATTACCTTAAATATAATAATATAATCAATCACCTATATTTCTATTGTGCATTATAATATTGACAATGTATGACACAATGGAAAATACAAACAAGAAGGACAGAAACAAGATAAAAAGAACAAATGACAACGTTCGCAGGAATCAACTAAAATAAGAAAGCAGAAATAAAGCAAAAAGTATTACAAAGCTTGCAATGACAGCTGCGAATAGAAGGACAAGACAAATGACAACACAGTGTAAAAACGAATATAACTGAAAGATAGAAAGGGGAGGAAGACACTCACAAACAAATTAATCAAAAACTAAAGAACAGAGGAAAATATAACGAAAACAACATTAAGACATCTCGTCACACCTAAACAATTATAAAGATGACTGAATCCAGCGTAAACAGAGTATGCCCCGAATTATCAAGGGATCTTTTACGACACGGACTTAGACACACAGTCCCTATAGAACGCTTTCGTAGGCCCTCGGTGAAGTGGGATATATCCTACGAAAGTCTCCACCCAACCTGCCCGCTGAAATATGACACATATAACATATATAATACAAAAAACAAGGATCTAAACAAGGAAGGCTTAATTACCACACACAGAGGCACAGTTTACAAACAAATAGCCACTTATCTTTAGAAGGAAAAAATCCTGGCCTCCGAAACCACAGCTAATATAATCCGAAGAAATCCACTGGCGATTGATGTCGGAACTCCAAGGTAACAGCGGCAATGATGTACATAGCTAATCCCGTGTGAAGAAGTCCAAAGGTAATCATCACTGGAACTCCGAGGAAATGGCCCACAAGAAGAAGTACAGCAACACTGGAACTCTTGACTTGAAACTTGAACTTGTCAGATAATATCTTTCAATCAGTTGATAACACCCCAAAATGCTGGCTCACCACTGATAATGACACGTTTGTGGTTTATGGGCAATGTTCAAGAAGAAGACTACCACTGATAAATCTGTGTCTGTTGAATCTTGGTTTGTTGAAGGGTGAGAGACTTCCGGGCAACGCCGGGTACTTACAGTTAATAAATGGAGTAGAACTGTGGTGGTTCAGGAAGGATGGTAAATGTTCTGTTATTGTAGGTGCGCTGATGAAGGACAAATCAGCATTCGTCGGGCTTACAGATGGCCGACCAGGCGTGTGGGTGTATAGACATCAGTGAACGCGAATGCATGTAGTTCTAACGAAAATTCAATATTAGTCACACACACACACCAACACACATGTAGGAGTCAGCAAAAAGGTTATAACTCCTGATCGTTCTACACTGTTTTAATACTCGACAGTCACGAGGACATCACTAGGTACATTGTCACAGTTTACAGCACACAGCAAAAATAGGATACATCTCATGAACACCAAAATCCGTAGGTGGTTAAGTACTGATACAGAGTAAATATTATCAAAGGGAGGTGATCTTGAAAATGTTAAGCGAATAGATTCGATTGCGGGTTACGTTGCTTGTTTAAGCTGATGTTAAGTTAAAAATGTATTAGGGGAATTCCCTCGTATGATCGAGAAGTTTCTAAGTCGGTAAGCGGGGCGAACACTGGTCAGTTCAAATCGCGGAGATGTTTTTTTTCTCTGAACTGTCTTGAGCTGTGAGTAAGCTCGTGTGACTAGCCCATGCAATTATCGAGACTGAGTTGTGTTTTTTAAACAACCGAGTCTCGTGTCTTTTTTAGGCGGGTCTAGTGTGTGAACTAAGAGCAGTCTGTTTTTTGGGTACCGACGGGAGATGTCGGTCCTACAGTGTGTGTTTTGAGTATGCCTGCGCAGTGCAAAAGTTATAGAGGCCATTATTTGTGTAGGCCTATAATTCCTGAGTTTATTGGAGAATTGTGTTTGTGAGTACTTTTGAAGAGGTAAGGATCCAGGACTTATGTTTGACTATATAAATGTCAAGATGAGTGAAGGCGAGATTACTGCAGACTGCCAGGGAGTGCAGTCTTGCGAGAAATTGCCGCGAGTATTCACTATTGATGTTAGAAGCATCGTTTGAGGCCATTTATTATTGTCAGCACGGCGAGGATGACCGTTTGCTGGGAAAAGGATCCATTGTCTATTTATTATAATATTGATGTTAGAAGCATCGTTTGAGGCCATTTATTATTGTCAGCACGGCGAGGATAACCGTTTGCTGGGAAAAGGATCCATTGTCTATCTATTCTAATGCTGATGTTAGAAACATCGTTTGAGGCCATTTATTATTGTCAGCACGGCGAGGATAACCGTTTGCTGGGAAAAGGATCCATTGTCTATTTATTATAATGCTGATGTTAGAAGCATCGTTTGAGGCCATTTATTATTGTCAGCACGGCGAGGATGACCGTTTGCTGGGAAAAGGATCCATTGTCTATTTATTATAATGCTGATGTTAGAAACATCGTTTGAGGCCATTTATTATTGTCAGCACGGCGAGGATAACCGTTTGCTGGGAAAAGGATCCATTGTCTATTTATTATAATGCTGATGCTAGAAACATCGTTTGAGGCAATTTATTATTGTCAGCACGGCGAGGATGACCGTTGCTGAGAGGATCTAGTGTTGATGTTGTAGAGCGCTAATGATTATGAGAAGTGGAGATGTGACTATAGTACTTTCTTGTTGTGAGTTATGTTTGACTGTGTATTTCATATGAACGTATTGTGACAATAAACTATGTTATATGTCATCTGCAGTTCCACGACTTGTACGTGCGTATCTGTGGCGTGTGAATGTACCCACGCACACTCACTACAACATTTAACACGGTAGGAGAACAGTAGTCATGACAGTAGTAACGCATGACCATAAATAGCCTGGGTGGCGAAATCTATGTCAACAAACAGATTGAATTCACTAACAGTATCTCGTGTGTAGCAGTGGTATGTTAGTCTTACAGAATTTGATATTTTGACATTCGCGTGATATAAGAATTACTGTTCTGCTCTGTGTGGGCGTATGAACAGTTTGACCATTAAAGAAACACCCATCACCATTTATTCAATCTCCAAGACCAGTCATCAGTTATAATATCTTAATAATTTATCAGTAACTTTCAAAGTAATCGTCAACAGCATAAAAACTCACGGTAGAATATAACAGTGGAAGTATTTGGTATGGGAATATTATCAGTACATAGCATAAAAAATCCAAGCACCACAGCTGCATAAGAACGGCAGTTTATAATGATAAAGCTTCCTGGTCCAAATTATCCCGACAACAAAGGGAACTGCCTATATCGTAGTATAATAATGTCTGTATCGTCAGACTAAACATAACTCATAGGAGAAACACCTTCCCTATAATAATAATAATCTGTCGACCTTCACAAATCTCCCTCATCGGAGATATCAACTCAAAACGGCCTATCCAACGGCCCGAAAAATCCTTAGGAATGTACATTCTGCAGAATATATTAAAGCCTTCATATCCACGGCTTTATGAAAATCTTAGGAAATATCAAAATCCCTTTTATCAAAACAATTCTCTATATCGGGACACCCTGACCAAAATCGTCAGTCCCTTCACTCAGTTCTCTCAGCATTCGAATGTCACGATAAATTTTCCCCGCCTAAAAAACAGCTCAGCGCAAATTTATCTCAGCGCGGATTTTGCGCCAGAGATGAATTTCGTTCACCCATGTACTGGACCATTCTGCAACCAGAACATTCGCGAAAATACGCGAAGTTATTTTAAACACATAAACAGTTAAACAAGGGAGCTAACCAAGGTCCAGCCTGTACTTACAAGAAATTTTACTGATAATCTCCCCTAGACCACAAACACGACCTTAACATATTACACCGCCCCCGGGGAAAAAAATGATATAATCATTTTTTTTTTGAAAAAATACATCAAAGAAAAAATATAGGGGTCGATAAATTACTAATCTCTACACATAAGGATTACACAATGTTAAGTCGTGATAACAAAAATGAACAAAAGAAGGATAGAAGTAAGTGTAAAGTACAAACGAAGTGAAGTATAGAAAAGTAAAGAGATAAGCATACGAAGCACATCAACTTCAAAGGAATATGCAGACATGACGTATAGACTAGCCAAGACATCAAAATAAAAAGTGAAAAGAACAGAAGAAATACAAGAGGAATGAGCAGTAAAGAAAGGAAGCCATGCAATCAGTATAAAGAAAACAATGGTATATCAAGGAAAAATAATTACATAAAACAATGCATCATATAAATGAACACCATTATAGTACAAAAGCATCCATTACAAAAAAACAATGATAATCTAAATCAAAGAATAAGTAATTAGCTATTATGTAAAAAAAAATAATAGCCTGTTGTGCATGACAACCAAGTTAATATAAGTACAATATTGGAATAAATTGCAATGATTAATCAAGTCAAAATAGTATAATCATTACCATAGTAATACGTTCATCATTTCAAAACTCAGAAGTATACGAACAATATAGTAATGCAATAGTGCATAACGATGAACCAACATATCATCATAAAGAAGTTACACCAAATATAATACTGTCTAATACACTATATTATAGTAATATACATATACAATATAATCTCGTATCTCAAATAAGTTCTAAACAACATCTGGAAGTCCTAAAGATCCAGGAACATGCTGTAAGAAGCTCAACACCATCTAATGAGACGACAAACTGGCTCCACAGAAATGTCAATTCTTGCAAAAAAATCCAACGGTAAACATCTCAAACATATAATAAAGTAGTTGAGACTCTCATGGTAAAGCATACGCTGTGGAGAAACACAAATGAAAATCCCAGTTTGGTGAAGGTAAGATTTTATGATATACAACAGCTAATTCTACAGCAAACCTACCAACTGTGGCTGTGTAAACTCCCGGTCTCTGTATGGTGATAATCAAACCTTCCTCCGTTACTCTATATAAAGGTAACAGAGAAAGTAGTACAAACTAATTTAGAATCATGAATTAACCAGGGTCATAACAGTATCTGAGAGAAATAGCAGCATGTACTCGTAATTTATGTAAAGAAAAGTCGTGAGTATACACATGATACCCACGTCAAAAGGCAAATCTAGAGGATGGTAATGACGACTAAGAGCGTCATGATGGTTGACAATCCGAGATTTTGCGCAAAACAAAGGAAATGCCATTGATAAATGCGTACACCCTAAAGGCTGAACTGACGTCATTGTCTATATATTGGGCAAAGAGAAAAACAAGAAGCATACAATAAAGATGCAAAACCAGACATTGGTAAACTTGGACCTAAGTCGAAGTTTAAAAGGAGCGCAGTGAGTGCGACAAAAAGTCGTAAAAGATGAAGATACCGAGCTAACCGGTCCAGTAAGCAAAGTAAAGAAACTCATAAGGTATAGATATGTACTAACAATTAAGTTCGTACATGTAGCAGAGAAAACACTAGTCATTGCAGTAAAGAAGTTGCAATCAAAGTGACTGGATGTAGATTCAGTCGTAGCACTAAAGTTAGTGTCTGTGTCAGACAAAATCGAAGGATCTTCTTCTACAATAGTATTTAAAGAAGAATCAAAGTTAGATTTGCGACGTACTGAGGTATGTCGAACTGGGCTAAAAGAAGCACCAAAATTAGCATGATGAACAGTCGTATCATCAATACTGCAAGATTGCACCAAATTAGCAGAATGTATTGCGTTAGCAGAATGTACTTGGTAAAAATATTTTGGCATAGTGTCGGCAGTAAGATTATGTTGCTGTTCCCAAGTAGCAATTTGTACCGGTGTACAAACCTTTACACCATGTATCTGTCCGACAGTAAGATCGGCGATAGGTGCTCTGAGCAAACATGCGTGTATATACTTACTTACTTACTTACTTAGTCGTTCCCCTTCTACCGTGACGTGTAGAGGTTTGGAAGAGAGAGCGCCAGACCATTCTATCAGCTGTCTTCTTCCTGGCCTGGTTGCATTCTAGTCCTCGGTCCTTCAAAGATTGTCTAATGTTGTCCTCCCAGCGAACTCTGGGTCGTCCTGGAGGTCTGGATCCGTGGCTCTTTGTTTCCCATGCTTGTCGTGGTAGCCGATCTTCTCCCATTCTGCAGACATGGCCAAACCATCTTAGTTGGGACTGTTCTATTTGGGTCTGCAGCGGATGGGATTTCAGGCCTTGACGGATCGTCTGGTTGCGGACCATGTCTCTTCTTGTTACTTCAACCACTTTCCTCAGATACCTCATTTCTGAGGTTTGGATCTGGCTTTTGTGGGTTGTAGTCATTGCCCACGACTCGCATCCATATGTCAAAACTGGGACATAGGTGGAGCGGTATACAGCCATCTTCGTTTTCTTACCAACCTCTCTCTTGCTGAGGAATCCACCATTTATGGCCTGAAAAAGTCTCCCAGTCGCTGCTTTTCGAGTGGCCAACTCTTCTTTGATGCCTCCCTTTCGGTCTATAATAGCTCCGAGATATTTAAAGTGGTCGACCTGCTCCAGGACCTGTTCTCCCAACTTAGCGTGTATATAACCAGTGAAAAATGATGTGGCGATGTGGACTATGGCAGTCGGAAAAGTCTCCACTGTCCCACCGAATGTCACAAATTTCACCATATTACCAGTTGCACAAGATGGATGGACTAGAGACTGTCTAATTTCAACAGTTGCGCATCCAGAATCAAAGAGAACTGAGACTGGATTATTATTAACAAATCCTTTATGTAGAGTAAGAGACCCTCTTCCGTCATGCGCAGCTAAGGCAGGAAGAGGAGGTAGAGGATGACCGCAACTCAAGGTAGTTATAGCTGTAGGTTGGAACAAAGTTGTGCACTCCGGGCACTGAGATGCTCTCTCGAAATCGAAAGCAGAGCAAGCAATAGTGTTAGAGGCGCTATTATTATTGTTACCTTGATTATTAATAACCTGGGGCTCTTGTTGAGCAGAGTTAGCATGGCGATAAGATCTATTATTATTTGGAGATCTACTGTCATATCGCGATCTATCATTTTGAGATCTACCGTCATATCGCGATCTATCATTTTGAGATCTACCGTTATATCGCGATCTATCACGACTATTATCTCTATTGAGAGCATTGTTATTCGCTCTATTGAAACTATTGTTCTGATTTGAACCCCAGTTAGCATTGTCGCGATTGTCATTTTCCCCTTTGATCAAAATTTCTATAAGATGGGCTTTTGTTGTCTTCGAGAAAAATTATTATAAGATTGATAACCTCTATTGTAGTTACGTCTTCCAAAATTTCCATAATTATTGGGACCAAAATCATGAGGACCGTTAAATTGCCTCCAGTTCCTTGAAGAAGAATCATTACGTGATGGACCCCCTTTTTTTCTGTCCAAAATTACGATTATATCTACCACCAAAATTTCGATCAACACTTTGAGATCTACGTCGCCAATTAGGACCATATGGTATTGCTGAAGCCACGGGTAAACCTTCTTCGACTTTAGAATTGCTAACCGTTACATTCGAATGTGCCGTGACGTATTGGCGGCAGTATTGTTCCATATCTTTCAAATTTGGAGGCTTTCGCTCATGTAGAAAGGACAGAAAAGATTTATTAACTGACGACATAACTTTGTCACGAAGCAACAAGTCCATAAGGGCTTCATATGTGTGTGTTCAGTTTTTGACAGTTCAACCCAACGTGAAAACGTAAGGCGAATATTTGATATAAAATCTGAAAAATCTTTCCCTGTCTCTGGCAATAGAGACTTAAAGCGTAGGCGATAACCTTCTTCTTCACCCAGTTGCTATTTTTTTTAATAAGGCCGCCCTGACAACCTCATAGTTATTCATGTCAGGACCTTCCAACATACTTATAGTATTCAAAGCTTCACCCTTAAATAACTTCCTAAGTTGTTCACAATATTGCGACTTGTCTACCTTATGAGATTCGCATGAAAGTTCGAATCTATTTAGATAGAATGAGATATCGTCACAGTCAGAGTTGAAAATAGGCAATTTAATATCATAAGATTTAGTATTTGCCTTATTAGAAGTTGTTTGATTGTTTGTCTCACTTTGTGTATTACCCATATTCACTACCTTTATTTTCTCCAGCTCCTTAGCTGCCAATTTTTGCTCGTGGAGTCTTTGGTTTTCTTCAGCTTGCATCTGAATTTTTTGTTTTTCCATTTCTATTCGCATTTGCTGTTGATTTTTCTCTCTTCAGCTTCTATTTTTTGTTTTTCCATTTTCATTTTCTGTTTTTCAGCCTCCATTTGTATTTTCTGTTTTTCAGCCTCTATTTGCATCTGGATTTTTCTATCTTCAGCCTCTCTTTGCTGTTGAATTTTTCTATCTTCAGCTTCTAATTTCTTTTTTTTTCCATTTCCATTTGGAATTTCTCTCATCTGCCTGCATTTGCAATCTCCTATCTTCTGCTTCCATTTTCTGTTTCTCATTTTCCATTTTCTGTTTCTTTTCTTCAGCCTTCTGCGCCTTGGCATATTCAACAAGTGCGAATTCCCTTACTTCATCAATAGTCATATTAAGGGATTTCCCTTGCTCAATGAAGTAATCCAAAGTAGACATTATGCTGGATTATATGAGATAAACACCTTGTGTAAATATATTACTTGAGAAACTCACTTTATCCCAACTCAGTGGGTGACAAGTCCTTGCGAACTTGTATAATTACCTTAAATATAATAATATAATCAATCACCTATATTTCTATTGTGCATTATAATATTGACAATGTATGACACAATGGAAAATACAAACAAGAAGGACAGAAACAAGATAAAAAGAACAAATGACAACGTTCGCAGGAATCAACTAAAATAAGAAAGCAGAAATAAAGCAAAAAGTATTACAAAGCTTGCAATGACAGCTGCGAATAGAAGGACAAGACAAATGACAAACACAGTGTAAAAACGAATATAACTGAAAGATAGAAAGGGGAGGAAGACACTCACAAACAAATTAATCAAAAACTAAAGAACAGAGGAAAATATAACGAAAACAACATTAAGACATCTCGTCACACCTAAAACAATTATAAAGATGACTGAATCCAGCGTAAACAGAGTATGCCCCGAATTATCAAGGGATCTTTTACGACACGGACTTAGACACACAGTCCCTATAGAACGCTTTCGTAGGCCCTCGGTGAAGTGGGATATATCCTACGAAAGTCTCCACCCAACCTGCCCGCTGAAATATGACACATATAACATATATAATACAAAAAACAAGGATCTAAACAAGGAAGGCTTAATTACCACACACAGAGGCACAGTTTACAAACAAATAGCCACTTATCTTTAGAAGGAAAAAATCCTGGCCTCCGAAACCACAGCTAATATAATCCGAAGAAATCCACTGGCGATTGATGTCGGAACTCCAAGGTAACAGCGGCAATGATGTACATAGCTAATCCCGTGTGAAGAAGTCCAAAGGTAATCATCACTGGAACTCCGAGGAAATGGCCCACAAGAAGAAGTACAGCAACACTGGAACTCTTGATTTGAAACTTGAACTTGTCAGATAATATCCTTCAATCAGTTGATAACACCCCAAAATGCTGGCTCACCACTGATAATGACACGTTTGTGGTTTATGGGCAATGTTCAAGAAGAAGACTACCACTGATAAATCTGTGTCTGTTGAATCTTGGTTTGTTGAAGGGTGAGAGACTTCCGGGCAACGCCGGGTACTTACAGTTAATAAATGGAGTAGAACTGTGGTGGTTCAGGAAGGATGGTAAATGTTCTGTTATTGTAGGTGCGCTGATGAAGGACAAATCAGCATTCGTCGGGCTTACAGATGGCCGACCAGGCGTGTGGGTGTATAGACATCAGTGAACGCGAATGCATGTAGTTCTAACGAAAATTCAATAATAGTCACACACACACCAACACACATGTAGGAGTCAGCAAAAAGGTTATAACTCCTGATCGTTCTACACTGTTTTAATACTCGACAGTCACGAGGACATCACCAGGTACATTGTCACAGTTTACAGCACACAGCAAAAATAGGATACATCTCATTAACACCAAAATCCGTAGGTGGTTAAGTACATAGCATAAAAAATCCAAGCACCACAGCTGCATATATATATATGTATTCAATATCATAATTCCCGCCGTAAGTACTTCGGTCGGTCGATCAGTCATATTTTGCACACCGTCATTTGTGCACTTTTTTCTATTTTCAAGGGAGTACATTCACTGGCTTCCTAGCGCAGTGGTCTATGGTTCGATTCCCAGATGAGGCGGGAATTTTTTAGGCCACAAACGGCTCCTGGGTCGACCCAGCCCCAAATGGGTACCAGAGCAACTCTGTGAAGGTTAAGGCGACCGGCGTGATGCCGACCACATCACCCCTCGTGTGCCGACGGTCAAGATAATATGGGCCTAACACCATATTCCCAATATGCCTCAATGGGCGTGTAACGGGTTCCTTTACCTTTACCTTACATTATCTTTCAACCACAGCTAAGGGGGTGCAACTGTGATTGAAAGTTAATGCTTCCCATTATATGTAATCTCCCGAAAATAGACAAAGTGCGCTAATGAAGGTGTGATTGAACGCAGTAAGTCGACCAGGGCAAGATTTTAAAAGATGCGCGAACAATTACGAGACATGTTGTCATAAAAGAAATGTTAGTTATGTAGTCAATTTACGGTCCATTAGATCATTATCACTGCTCCACATGTCATTTAGGTAAGGTTCTCCATGTCTTCATATTTAATACAACCATATAATTTTCACTACAAATATCTAATGACGGTCGCGTGCAATGAAATGACCACAGTAGTGATAGTCTGTAATACATGTAACAGAAACAACACACTATAATTAATAACCTGTCAATGTTGACGGGTTATTGCTAATATATATATCTTCTAGCGGTCAGAATTACCTTTACTATTTCACCTGTCACCTGAATATTAACCTGTTTGTTTCTTACAAAGATATTCCTTATATCTCGGAGACAAAGAGTGAATGAATGACATTTTAAAGTGTTGTGAGTATGGGCAGGAAATAAGAAATTTAATATACACCTATCTCCCTCTCCATTCACACATGTGAAGCTTGTTATGCCTACTGTCAAGCATCTCACTCGCAATTTAATTGCATCACTCATATTCTTCAACCTCCTTAAAAATGTTAGTTGCTTATCCTTTACAGGACGTGGCAATCAACTCCAGCTTTTATTGGCTGTTTGTGATTTTTCTAGGCAATTTTTTTCATTCAGGAGTTTGCCATTGCTTTCTGAACGGTACTTCGCTTATACCATTGTTAAAAATCCACACAAAGCGATCTGCTACCAAACCGCCTGCAGCAGGTTTCGAACCTGGTATATCTGGATTATGAAACTGCGTTCATATCCATTAGGCCACAGACGCCGACCTTACGACAATGCATTTCGGGTCAAACGATCGTTTTGTAGATTTTTTTTTTTTGGGTGGTGGTGGTGGGGGGGGGGGGGGGTTCCTGAATATTTGTCTCTCCCCCCTCCCCTTTCCCCCCGCCCCCTAATTGTAAATTAGTTATTATTATGTTTTGTTGCGAGTTTTAGTATTGTATCACAGTTCACAGCTCAGGCTATGAGCTCAGGCTATGAGCCACATTTATTATTATCTCCCAGTATGAGATCTGTAGTTATACTGACACTAGATGAAAGTTTGTGTGACACTGACATTTATTAGAAATATTACACATTTTACTACTTCATTTTTAATGTATTGATACAACATGGTTTTTTGTTCTTTCGGATTGGTACCAGATACCTGCTATTTTTGTAACATGATTGAGGTGATATGTACCACCCTGTAGTGTGAAGAAATCTTCGTTTTCTTTCTTGAGGGGGAAGGATGGATGGCACAGATTGTTTTACTGCTGTGACTGACCTGTACCTCATAGACATCATGTATAGATATTAGGGGGTGACTGGTTGTCATTGTTAATGATGGTGCGAGTATGACACGAAGCCTGGGAGCTAAACTTAAGATAGCTAGTCATGTGACTGGAGGCTGCGCAGGGTGATCGCGTGAAGATAGTTCAACAGGACAGGGTGTTCGCAGAGACCAGCAAGGTTGCCGTTGAGGGAAGACGTGTATGGAGAAGATGGTGGAGGATCTTCTCTGTCTGGCTTACACCTGCTAAGTTTTGCCCAGCGTGATGTTGGTACTATTTGAGAACGTTTAGCATGAGTTCTCTTGCAGTCAGTGAGTCTTTTTGACGAAGTATGTTGATATCCGTTATATTTCAGTGCCAGTAGCGAGTTGTGCGCCATGTTGATTTTGTGAACTTAGCAGGGCATATAGATGATGTCGTTAACCAGTTATTTTGGTTTTATGCATTCACACTGTGCATGTTGTGTTTGTATGGTCATACTTGTCGGAGATTCACAGAGCTTGTTGTTCTTTATATAAGTATATATAGTATCTCTATGATTGTTTACAGCTGTGGTATTCAACCTGGGGTACTCGTACCCCTAAAGGTACAAGAAGGCATCTAAGGGGGTACGTGAACGAAATATGCTAATGCGCTGTCGGACGGTTTTCTTATTTTTCATTATTTTAAGTAAGTTACTTTGACTACTGAAAACCTTTTTTTTTAAAGGTAACTTGTTGAGGCAAAAGAAATTTTATTTTATTATTTTATTTTTCCATCTTATTTCTTTTTTATTTTATTTTGAAGGAATAGTTCGGTTGTTTACTCTGATACGCAACTTAATCCTGTCTTACTCCCTCCCCGCTTTTAACTCCCTGCCTCTCGTAATAAGCGCGTGGCGTGGTGCGTGTGACAGTGGTACTGCAAGAATCAAGTTAAAGGCTTGTAGCGATGCAACAGCTTGGCGTGATTATTTGGCGCAACAGCCGCAAGAGGCGCCACTAGTTGTTGTAATATATTGTGTTATGTCATATTAATATCTCAATGTCCACATATGCGTAAATTATTTTATTTAAGATTACATTTGACTAATATTATCATTATTAATTTGTTTCGTTGATGGTAGTTAACATTAGCAAATTTGTTTTGAACCAATTATGCACCAATAACCTTAGGGGTAAATAGTTAAATATAAATTATATCTGAGGGTACGCGAACAAAAAAGGTTGAATACCACTGGTTTAGAGTGTGACCTCTCGCATTGTAGCACGAGCCTTATTTATAGGACCCTAGTCACAGTGTGGTGTAGCTTAACTAGATTCATTCATGTATAACTCTCCAACCGCCACACACACTTATTAGCTGCAATATTTATATAGGGCTTATTGATGCGACGATGATCATCGTTGAAAGGTTGAAAGATGCCATTGACAAATTATTTGAGGGAGGAACAGGCAGGTTATCAACAAATCCTGCCCTGACTAGACAGACACACGGTGCATTATAGTAGCTGAGTGAAACACAACTCGCCATTTTTACATTTGATTTATAGCCTATGAAAAGGTCCTCCACAGATGAGATAATCACACACTCTGTCACAGAATTGCCTCCCCTGCTTTTGCAGTAGTGGTCCAAAAGTGGCCAAAACTCAAGAGTATCTAATATGGGTCTTCAAAGGTGTCTACCTTCGTACAAGATTACACTTGGCAGAGTTGTAGATAGAAGAATAATGATGCTTCTATCTCAAGGGGGTGTTCATAAGATATTTCAGAAGTCAAGAACAATGCTGCATTGGGCAGGGCGATTGTTAGCGTCTATCTGATCCGACGACTTTTATGAAGAATTAAGCATTATTAATTTTAGCTCGTTCAAGACCCCACCCATATTTACGCAGTCGAATTCTTATTATTCTGGTGTCGCTCTGTTTAGAGTATATTTAGTAAATTGACTGAGACAAACATGCAGTACATTAAAAATGATTAAATCGATGTTAAATTTGTATATTAAAAAAATAATAATAATAATTTAATAATCAACTAAGTTTTAATACTTTACAAAAATTGAATAATCTTTAACAGAAAATACTCATCATTGTGCGATGGTGGTGTTTTATGAAAGAAGACACGTGGCAGCTTTTAGGTTTGACTTTGCTGCAAATGGTAGTTTCTTCTCCCGCTGAGTTTTTGGATTCTGGGCAGATAGGTCACTGGAGTTCTCGCGTTTCTGGTCAAGATTAAACGCGCAGCACGTTCCAAGTAAGATCAGGGACTAACTGCAAAGCTGATCCCGCATCCCTGAGACCCTCTGATGATGGTGTCTAGTTCAACGTCAGGCCACTTCTACCCTCATTTTGTTCCAGAGATTAGTACCCTCACTGGTACCATCAACTAGTATGGTAAAAGAATAGAGACAATTACCCTCTGAGTAATGAGTTTCCCGACACATACTTATGTTTCCTCATCTTCCTACTCCACCATCCACATGAAAAGGTTAACAGTATAGATAGAATTGGCTGGTACCAAACTGTATCGGCTACTGCCATTCCTTTGGATCTACCAGCTGCGTGGAGAGGGGGCACATGCTGCACGGGCAACAGCTTGATCTCCATATAAATGTGCCCAAGCTCACGCCCTGGAGAGGACACTCCAGCTTCACCCTATAGGTGTCGGCAAAACACGGGAAGTAGCAGGTACCGGTTATAAGCAATTTTGCCCAATTGGCGTAGGGCATGGCGCCAGGGGCTACTTCCGACAGTTGGAGAGGTTCTAGGATCTCATTGGACAGCTACCGCCCGCTTCAAGCTGGGCAGCCCATAGTCAATAAGGTGTTGTCCCGCCACTGTCTGCTTTCCCCATTGGGTGCTTGAGGATTAGTGTCAAACCCAAACAGTGGACAGAAAATTGTGCGCACCAAGCAATTATCATAATAGAAATAAGCAAACTCTCAGATTGGGATGCTGGAACGTCCGGACTATGTTGACTGGACTATCCGAAAACCTACAGGACATAGATGATGTCAGGAAGACAGCCATAATCAAAGATGGGCTTAAACGACTTCAGGTGAATATAGCTGCACTTCAGGAAACGCGACTGGCAGGCTCTGGAATGGTGAGTGAGAAGGACTACACATTTTATTGGCAAGGGAAAGACCTTAATAAAACTAGAGAACACGGAGTAGGTTTTGCGATCAAAAAATCGCTAACTAAAATGGTTGAACCAGGTGAGAATGGATCAGAACGCCTGCAAAATAGCGCAGGCCCCATCACCCTTGTCGGTGTGTATGCTCCTACTCTGTACTCTGCCTCAGAAGCTAAAGATGAATTCTATGAGAATCTAGCAGCAGTCATCAAAAGCATACCTAGGCAAGAACAGCTTGTTCTTTTTGGTGACTTTAACGTTAGAGTGGGTGCCAATAATGTTTCATGGCCTTCATGTCTGGGCAGGTTTGGGATCGACAAGATGAATGAAAATTGACAACGGCTCTTAGAGTTGTGTGTCCTTCATGACCTCTGCGTGACCAACACCTACTTTCAGACAAAGCCCCAGCATAATGTGTCATGGAGACAACCACGATCCAAGCACTGGCACCAACTGGATCTCATCCTCGTCAGAAGGCCACTTCTCGGGTCTGTGCTCTCCACGCGCTCATACCATAGTGCAGATTGTGATACAGATCACTCCTTGGTTTGCTGTGAAATCAGAGCCCAACCAAGAAAAGTCTATCGTGTCAGACATGAAGGGAAACCACGCATCGATTCCAGCAAGATGTCAGACCCTGTCATAATCGCTCAGTTTTCTGCGACCTTCAAGAAAGTGCTCAGTAGCCCTCAGAATGGTGTTACTGTTACAGAGAACTGGAAGCATCTACGGAACACCATTCAAAGTACTGCACTTGCCACCTTTGGTAAGAAAACAGCGAAGTCAAATGACTGGTTTGATGCTTCATTAGATGTGATGACACCTGTCATTGAAGCTAAGCGCAGTGCTATGAATGAATACAAACGTTCACCGAGTGCTACAACCCTACAGATCCTGAAGGCTACGAGAAGCAAAGTTCATCAAACCGCTCGACGCTGTGCAAAAGACTATTGGCTCCAGCTCAGTGAGAGCATCCAGACCGCAGCGCAAACAGGCAACATTAGACAAATGTATGACGGTATAATTTTTTTTTTTTTTTTTTAATTAATGTGTTTGCTACTTCATTTTGTAGCACGCCCCTTTCAACCTTCTACCATGTACATGGATTTGTTGGTTATATCAGGACGTGTTTCTTTTATTGTAATATGTTTTTGTTTGTATTTGTTTTATATTATATTATCTCTAGTCGGTATTTTTCCTTTTGTAGTTATAGTTCAACATGGTTTTTAAAAAAAATTCCAATATATGCTATTTTCTAAGTTAGTATGTTTTTGATTTTTACTGGATGGTTTATTTGGTTAATCTGTATGTTTCTGGGGCGAGTCTTTCACCAGTTTGGACTACTGGTTCAATTCCTTATTTGATTTTTATATGTTAGCTTTAGTTTTTGTAATATAGTGTTTTATTAACTTTTGCAGTTCTGCAGGGCTTTTTGTCCCTATGTGATTTTCTACACTCTATTCTACCTTGTGGTTACTACAGTATGTCTTAATGTTTTGCCTCTGTTGGTCATATTTTTTGCAGTCCACTACAGAGTGACTAATTGTGAGGGTTCTTGACACTCTTCACATGTGGGTTCCTCAATCATGAAATATCCAGTTCCCAGCTTGAGTCTCAGCAATTTTTTATTAATTGGTATTTTTTAGTTCATCTTTTATTTGACATTTTTTGCTTGGTTTTTTAAGGATTTTATATGAGTGTCTTGCTTTTTTACTTAGGTCCCATGCTGTTATCCATTCTTTAGTTATTTTTTTGAGCAATTAAGCTCTTAATTTCAAACTTCCCTAAGCCTACTTCAATTTGGTTATGGCTAGTTCTCCCCCCTTTGGCTTCTTTGTCTGCTAGCTCATTTCCTGCTATCCCCACATGTGATGGTATCCATGTTAGTGTTGCACTGCATCCTATATTTTGTAGATATGTATTAACCTTTTAGTATTTCCTTTTTAATGTCTGGCCTGCTGCCTTTTGTTCTGTTTCTCGTTGCTAGTACTGATGTTAGGGAATCTGTGAGAATGGTTACTTTTTTTGGTGGATTTTCTGCAGCTATTTCTAAAGCTTTTAGGATTGCCACTAATTCTGCTGTAAAGATGGATGTATTACTTGTTACTTTGTATCTTTTATAATTTTTTAGATTTTGGTATTGCTATTCCTGCTCCTAATTGTCCTTCTTTCATCTTTATGGGACCCCCATCTGTATATATAGTTAGGCTATTATTTGTATACCGTTCTATGTACTCTAGTGTTTTACTTTTTGCTGAGATTATGTCGTTAGATTTATTTATGATCTTTGATAAGTGGGAGTCAGTTTCTGGCACTTTTAATTCCCATGGTGGGATCTTTGCTTTATACAGAGCACTACTGTTTATCGCATTAAACAGGTCTGGGTATTGATCCACTTCATCCATTGTTTTCCACCCTGACGGGTATCTATTATGGTTTAATGGAATGTGGTATATGTACTGGTTACCCCTATCAAAGGTTTTGTGTGCCGGGTGAGTTGGATCTTATTCCACTATTGCCCAGTAGCTAAATCTAAGTTCTTTTCTCCTTAGCTCCAGGGGTATAATGCCTAGCGCTACTTCTAATGCCTCTGCTGATGTTCCCTTCTAGGCACCTGCTATTATTGACAGTGGTTGATTTTGGACTGTGTCTAGTTTCTTCTTATTGCTTGGGGCGGCTGATGCATAGACAACACTGGCATAGTCAAGTTTGCCTCTGATAAATGATTTATAGAATGTTAACATTGTCTTATTGCAGGCGCCCCAACCACTTCCTTTCATATATCTTAGCATATTAATAAGTCCTCTACTGCTTTGCACTAAAAGGTCTATGTGTTTGTTCCAGTTTAGTTGCTGGTCTAGTACCATGCCAAAAAATCTAGTTGATTTTGCTGTGCATACTTTTTGCTTATTAATGCTTATGTCAATTATATTGTTTTTAATTACACGCCCTCTACTGAAAATCATTCCTATGGTTTTTTTAACGTTTAGATTAAATCCCCACTTGTTCATCCAGTCAGATACTTTATCTATTTGTTTTTGTACTGTTTTATAGAGGAATGGGAGATTTCTTCCCGTTCTCCATATCGCAGCATCATCTGCAAACTGAGATAGGTGTGTTTTTTTAAGTCCTTAAACTCGTCGCCTAGGTCGTTGACCATAATCGTAAAAATTGATGGTGATATTACTGATCCCTGGGGAATTCCATTCTGTTGCTCATATACCTCAGATCTATCATTGTTTATTTGTACCATGAAGTATCTATCCTGCAGGAAGTTTTCTAGGTAATTGTAGATTTCTGCCTACTATACCTAGTTTCCTGATTTTATGTAGTGCACCCTCCCTCCAACACTCATCATATGCTCTTGCTACATCAAGGAATATAGCTACTGTCTTTTCATTCCTTTTGAAGCCTGTTTTAACATCATGTTCCAGCCTCAGCAGTTGCTCTATTGTACTATGTTGGCTTCTAAAGCCTGCCTGGGTTGGACTGTACAAATTATGCTTTTCGAGATGAAATTTTAGTCTGCTGTTGACTATTGTTTCTAGAATTTTTCCTAGATGTGATGTTAACGATATTGGCCTGTATGAGCTGACATCATGTGCTTCCTTATCTGGCTTTAGTATGGGGATGACTACTGCTGTCTTCCATGAACATGGTATTTTTCCCGTGTGCCAGATTTTGTTGTAGAGGGATGCAATCACTCTTAGAGTTGTATTTGGTACCTTTTTGAGGATTTCATAGCTCAGAATGTCTTCCCCAGAGGTAGTATTGGTTTTTTCTGCTAAAGCTCTTTCTATTTCATCTACTGTAATATCTGCATTTAAATACTTAGCATCCTGTGTGGTTTCCATATTTTCTTCTTTTAATTTTTCTAGCAGTGTTTTTCGTCTATTTATTTCTGCCTTATCTAGACTGTCTATTGAACTAACCTGATAAAAGTATTTAGCTAGTATGTTGGCTTTTTCTCTATCTGTTTCAGCTCTCTCTGGTATTTTAATTGTTGGGATTTTAAATTTTTTGCTGTTTCCTCCTTTAATTGCTTTTAGTTTTCTCCAAACTGTAGTTATTTGGGACCTATGGTTTAATGTTTGACAAAATTTTCTCCAACTCTTTTCTTTAGCTCTGAATATTATTTTATTTGTTTCATTTCTTATTTTTTTATAGTTTGTGTAATTCTCTTCAGTTTTGGCTTTTCTATACTTTGTAAGGGCCCTCTCCCTCAATTTCAGTTGTTCTGAACATCTGTCTGTCCACCATGGTACTGGATTTTTATCTTTGTTTCTTTTCCTATTTTTACCTTTTTGTGTTGGTTTTAAGTGCTCAGGCATATTCCTGTTTGGTATATGATAGCACATACACATAGGGGGAGATGTTCTTCAAGACCAGTGAAAGTTCTCAGTACGCTACACAAGACGAATTTCAGATAAGTTTTTTCTCTTCGCTAACATATTTAATCTCAATATTATTAATAACCTCTAGTATTGGTTAATTGCTTTTAACGTTAGTTAATAATTGATTGGAGTATTGGTTTAAATAAAAATATAAGTGAAATAGAATAAATAAGCCCAGGTAGGCCAACCACGTGGGGTCTTCTTTTGTAAAGTGCCGTAGCCATCTTGTTTTTCTTTGTGTTATTAATACAGGCATCTTTCATCGTTGAGACGCGCGTGAACAAAATTAAAGTTAATTCAAATTTACTAGCTTAGTAGTAGGACTAGTCAGCTTTTAACTATTGATATCTAAACATAATTTAAAATTTATATATTAAAAAAAAATATTTAATAACTTGTCTTATGTTAATTTAGCATAGATAGAGCATAAATACTAATTGTAAGTCATCAGTGATAGGTATAAAATAAAGATAGAGTAATTAGCCAATATTTAAAAAAAAAAAAGAGAGAAAGAAGTGCAGCCAGCTTATAATGCCAAGGGAAATAATCTACTAATTATTTTTTAAATTGTTTTATTTTTAGTAAAATAAATAGGCCTAGTCATAATTTATCTTAATTTGTGTTAGTTAGCATTAGACAGAGTGAACCAGAGGATAAATCACAATGCCACCAATGCTCAGGTCGCAATCCGGAGAGGGAAAAGCATGGGTCAAACCAGCTGAAAAGGGTAGAACACCAAACCCGACAGAAAAGAACAGGATCACTAGCCCTATAGTCAGAAACACAGAAATTGGACCCAAAATAGAAACAATAAAGGAAAATCTGAAAGGAGGCGCAATTAAAACTGCAGTAAGCAGAAACAACAAAAACGAAGACGCAGGAACCCGGACAGCAAACAAACAGACAGGACACAGGAAAGAAGACAACCACGAGACCACAAGCAAAAAAAGTCAGGAAACCAGAGGAGGAGAAAACAAAGAAACCAAAAACAGAATCAAAATAACTCAGATAGCTGGAACAGAAGCCACACTGAGATCTCTCCCGGATGACAAAATCCTGGTCATTCTAGAAGCAATAATAGGAAAAAAATATATTGACAAAGTGCAAAGACATGGAAATGGAGTAACAATCACTGTAAACAACACAGAAAAAGGCAAGGCACTGTTACATGAATTAAAAAGTAACCCAAAAGAAGCACAACTCGCACATGGGATAAAGGTAAAGATTGAATTGATCAAGGAAATTAGAAGATTCGTCATCAAAGGGTTTTACAATGATCCGGCGACCGCCGAGATCTACACTAACATAACGAAAGAAAACCCACAAACAGAGATAGAAAAAGTAGAAAGAATCAAAACCAAAGAGCAAAAGAATACGACAGTGGTAGTGATAAGTGTAAAGGGCACAGAAATACCCAAGCAAGTCAAACTCCACCAGAGAGCCAAAATGACAGAGGTATTCATACCTAGCATTATACAATGTACAAACTGTCAAGGCTTTAGCCATACCCAACATGTGTGTAAAAGAGCGACACGGTGTAGTTTCTGTGCGGGAGCACACAGACATGTGGACTGTCCAATGGCTAAGGAGGACAAAGATTATAAACGAGAAAACAAAAACAGAAAATGTGCAAACTGCCAGGGTAACCACAGTGCCAGGTATCAGGGATGCCCAGTCTATCAAGAGACAAAACACATATTAAAAGAATCACTAGAAACAAACAAACCATTCTGGCAAATAAAAGAAAGACAGAAAACCAACAACCATCTCCAAAACTCTCAAGAAAATATCATTAAGAAACAAATAAAACAAATAACCAGTGAAATGAAAGACATAAAGGAAAAAATCCAGAAAGATGATAAAATCAAAACACCCATAAACAGTAAAGAAGATGACAACACAGAAGAGACGGAACATATCCTCATCCAAGCCAGACAGATACTAGAAGAAATGAAAACAGCACAAAAGGAAATAGAGAGAGACCTCAAAAAAATAGCAGAGATAAAAGAAGCTAATGAAGAAATCCTAAAAAAAATAGAGAGAGAAAGAGCTAGGCCTATAGAAAATATGGAAAAAAAAATTTAAGGAAACAGTGGAACTACACCTACCATACCTCGCAGAAAGAGTTCAGAGTATAATGGTTACTTGGAATGATGAGTTTGTAGAGAACATAAGAGGTAAAGTGCAAAACCAAAAAAAGTAGATCCCTTATCAAAAAACCTAATAAAAACAATAACATAACTAAGCTAACCATACTAAATGGGGACCAAAGACTCTAGAGCTATCAAAGTAGTCCAGTGGAACTGTAGGGGTGCCAGGAAGAACTTGATGTCTCTTATGGGACAGTATAAGGAGGCAAAACCCATCTTTGCAATACAAGAAACCCTCCTGAACCCCAAACAAAAACTGAACTACCAAGGGTATATAACACTTAGAAATGATAGACCTGAGGGAAGAGGAGGGGGCGTGGCCTTTTTAATACATGAAGACTACAAAATATTAAATTGGGAACAATTCAACACAGAAAATATTGAAGGAATAAGTATAACATTAGACAGTGAGCCAGATAACTTAAAAATAATAAACATTTATAGCCCCAAGGGTAATATAACCGATAGGGACATTGCCACTATTAACACACAAATAGACCAAAGAACATTATTGGTAGGTGACTTTAATGCACACCATGAGGCATGGGGTAACAACAGAAATGATCCAGCAGGAAAAAGACTGTTGGACTACATTGAAAGTGCTGAGCTAATCATACTAAATGATGGCTCAGTGACAAGGGTTAACCCATGCAACAGTGGAGGAGATACAGCAATAGACATAAGTATTATAACACCAAACCTAGCCTCTACTAAATGGGAAGTACTGAATGACTCCAGCTCAGACCACTTACCCATAGAAATAAACCTAAACGACAAATATAGAACTAGTCCAAAAAGCTCGAAACCCACATTCAACCTAAAAAAGGCAAATTGGGAGTCCTTCCAATTAGAGCTAGGTAAACTAAGCATAGAACAAATTGAATCTAACAGTATAGATATATTTGCAGAAAAACTAACAAATGAGATTTTTAAAATAGCAATGACGGTATAAAGAAAGCCCTTGGAATTAAAAAAAGAAGCTAACCGATAAGGGTAAGCAGATGAAAATGGGGCCGAGCACTACTCTGAGCTTTATGCTAGAGAAAATACCGTTACGCCTGCAGCCCTTGATGCTGTGAAATGCCTGCCAACTATGGAGGAGCTGGATGCCGAACCAACATTAGAGGAACTCAGCAAGGCCATTGATAGCTTAGCCTCTGGCAAAGCACCAGGCAGTCATGGGATTCCTCCTGATTTAATCAAATGCTGTAAGCGCACACTATTACAACCCCTGCATAGGGTGCTGTGCCAATGCTGGGAAGAGACAACTATTCGTCAAGACATGCGAGATGCCAAGATTGTAACACTTTATAAATATAAAGGAGACAGAATTGATTGCAATAACTACAGAGGCATCTCTTTCTTAGTATTGTTGGTAAAGTTTTTGCCAGATTCATCTTAATGCGACTACACAAGTTAGCTGAGCGCATATATCCAGAGTCACAGTGTGGATTCCGAGCTGATAGATCAACAACAGACATGATCTTCTCTCTCCGCCAGCTTCAGGAAAAATCAAGATGGCAGAAAAGGCTCGTACGTATCGCCTTTACAGACCTCACAAAAGCATTTGACCTGGTTAGTAGGGATGGACTCTTCAAAATCCTCCTGAAAATAGGCTGCCCTTCTAAAATGCTGGAAATGATAAAGTCATTCCATGACGACATGAAGGGAACAGTCCAATATGCTGGAAACACGTCACAGCCCTTTGATATACGAAGTGGCGTTAAACAAGGCTGCGTACTGGCTCCGACCCCCTTCGGAATCTTCTTTGTCTTACTCTTGAAACATGCATTCAGAGATGCAGCTGAAGGAATATGCCTTCACACTAGGTCAGATGGCCGTCTGTTTAATCTTTCAAGGCTGAAGGCAAAAACAAAAGTCAGAAGGGTCACTATAAGAGACTTGTTGTTCGCTGGTGAAGCTGCAGTCGTCACTCAAAGCCAACAGGAGCTTCAGAGCTTGATGAATCGCTTCACCCAAGCATGCAAGGACTTTGGCCTCACAATAAGTCTAAAGAAAACGAATGTGCTGAGTCAGGATGCGGGTGCTGCACCAGTTATCACTATCGTGGTGCACCACTTCACATACCTGGGGTCTACCATCAATTACAAACTCTCACTGGACACATAAACTGATAGCCGCATTGGCAAAGCTGCAGCTACCTTTGCCCGCCTCACATCGCGTGTTTGGGGAAACTCCAAACTCACAACGAAGACCAAGGCTGCGGTATATAACGCCTGCGTCACCAGCACTCTCCTATATGGCAGCGAGACTTGGACATCCTATGCTAAACAAGAAAGAAGGCTCAATACCTTACATTTACGGTGTCTACGCCCCTTCCTCGGCATCTCGTGGAAAGATAAAGTGACAAATGTCGAGGTGTTGTCATGTGCTGGACTTCAAAGCATGTATACACTGCTTAGACAGCACAGATTACGCTGGCTTGGCCATGTCCGCCGCATGGAAGATGGTCGCATCCCGAAAGATATCTTGCACGGGCAACTAGCAGGTGGTAAAAGAACAGTTGGGCGACTGCAGCTGAGGTTCAAAGATGTGTGCAAGAGAGATATGAGGGCACTGGTCATAAATCCAGCAACTTGGGAGGATGAAGCTGCCGATCGCACCAAGTGGCGATGCTAATTACGGCGCCACCTCAGATTGGGCGAAAAGAAGCTCACACAACAAGCCGAAGATAGGAGAAAACGTCGAAAGGAGCATCAGGGAAATAAACAGATGAGGGCTGTCGCTTTAGGAGCGCATTACCATAGTCAGTTCGTTCGTTCGTTTCTTTGTCTACTATGTTGCTGTTATACCCTGTTCAACCTGAAAGTTGGTTATAATTGGGGTATATATTGCATTTAGTTTCTTCGGTGCTAGCCGGTTGTTAGTCCTGAAAAGGACTGGTCCTAAAAAGGACCACTAGCTGACTGTCTGGATACCTCTTCGCTGCTTGTCTGTTTATAGTGTCGTGGCGTGCTCATGGTGTTCATAGTCAGTTATGACTGAAGGGGCTATTATTATTATTATAGATAGAATATGTTTACATTTACATCTACACTAATTGACCAGCGTGAAAACTGTCATTAATTTTATAGTGAACATGTTTACAAAGACATTTACACTGGTTTGAAACTGTAAATATTATAATTGAAATGTACATTATTTCTTTCATCTTTCCCTCCCTGCTCCATATGGAACTTGGGACTACTTATGCTTTTAGTTCTCTTTAAGAAATTAGCGATAAAGCAGTCATCAGCTCTTGCAGTGGGGGTTTATGAAATCATTATTCTATATGATGAGGTTGCCAGCCCCATATGACTTGTACATCTACTAGCAATTTTTACATATTAATTTTCACATGGCAATATATACATATTAGTTCACATGTTAGTAATGAAAAATTACAGAATGTAAAATATAAAACTTACGCCAATCTTGGCGCACAGACTGTTTGCTCAGATGAATAAAGGCACTGGAATAGGCCTCTTACTCGTGTTCTTAGGGGTCGTTACTTTAACACTGAATTCCCACTTTGACTCCGTGTTTTAGATTCCTCAGATTCCGGTTATCATTGTTAAATGGTTGAGTTTATTCTGGGCTCTGAAGTCCTCAGAACTGCTCAAACAATGGCCCGGTCCGATATAAGAATCTTGATTCTAGTCTTTACTCTAGCAAGGTCTGGTGGTCGTCTTAGCAGGCGATTCTCACAGTGTACTGGACTTGCAAAAAATGGCAGGTTATATTGCCTGTCTTTCCCCGCATTTGTTTTTTACGATGCTAAGCAGGGCTCCAATCGTTTCAAACATGCGTGTTTTGTGGGGTAATGTCAAAATTATTTCCGCTTGAAATAATGTGCGGGATGCAAAAGGTCACCTCTCCAATATATGGCAATAAAACATCCGATTGCCTTCACTGCAATGTTTACAAATACAATCTTACTTTTATTTTATGGCGATTTTAACGCCAAAGTAGGTGACAACAACAATGGAGTACAAAGATATCTCGGTACTCATGGCATAGGCTGTATGAATCAAAATGGTGAAAGACTTCTAGAACTTTGTGAAATAACAAACCTCGTTGTGGCGGACACCATCTTTCCACATAAGAATATCCACAAGATAACATGGAATTCACCTGATGGCAGAACTAAGAACCAAATAGATCACTTCTGCATAAGCGCAAAATTTCGCTCATCAGTTCAAGACGTCAGAGCATACAGAGGTACAGAGATCGGAAGCGATCATAACCTCTGCATAGCTAAACTGAGAATTAAACTGAAGAAGTTATACCAACCGAATAAAAATAGAAGAATAGATGTACACAGACTGCAATCAAACGATGTAAAAGAGAAATATAATGTCAAAATGAACAACTATTTTGATGCTTTAGGCAAAATTGACAACGATGTCACCACCAAGACAATCGATACTAAATGGGAACAACTGAGAACAGCAATGACAGAAGCAGCTGTAGCGACCACCGGATACCTAGTACATAAAAAGAAAAAATGGATGAGAGAAGATACTTGGGATAAAATACAAGAAAGGAAAACAGCAAAACTTAAACTACTAGCGGCAAGTACACATAATGCAGTTGAATCTTGCAAACTAACTTATAACTTGTTAAATAAAGAAGTGAAGACAAAAACTCGAAGAGATAAAAGACATTTCATCAATGAACTGGTCGTAGAAGCTGAAAATGCTGCAAGAACTGGTAATAGTAGGTGCCTTTATCAAATTACAAAACAACTATGTCACCAGCCTACTGATATGGAAACACCTGTTAAAGATAAATTAGGGAATCCAATACCAACAGAAAAAGAACAAATGAAGAGATGGGCTGAGCACTTCATAGAGGTGCTAAACAGACCACCACCTACAGTAACACCTGATTTTAATAATGAAACACCAACAACCACCTTGCCAATAACTTGCGATGAATTCACGCTGGACGAGATCAAACAAGCCGTTAAAAGATTAAAAAATTTTAAAGCTGCTGGAGTTGACGAAATTTCAGGCGAAATGATTAAAGCAGTTAATGACAACAACCTCTTGAGAATTTTAGATATTATAAATGAAGTATGGAGAGAAGAACAGCCACCACAACAATGGAAAGACAGTATTATTGTAAAGTTACCGAAGAAAGGTGATCTATCAGACTGTAATAACTGGCGTGGTATATCTCTATTATCAGTACCTGGATAATTATTATGTTGCATGATGTTAGAAAGACTTAAATTGCATGCTGACGAAAAGATCAGAGAAGAACAAGCGGGTTTCAGGCCGAAACGATCATGTATTGATCAAATATTCACACTAAGAACAATTATAGAAGAATCAGTGGAAATGCAATCGCCACTTATTATCACCTTCGTCGATTTTCAAAAAGCCTTTGATAGTCTACACCGCCCATCATTGTGGAAGATACTTACAATCTATGGTTTTCCAACAAAATATGTGAATATAATCAAAGCGCTATATGACAATGCAAGATGTTGGGTTAGAACAAATAAAGGGAATACAGAATGGTTTACAGTAGAAACAGGGGTGAAACAAGGCTGTATTATGTCACCACTACTTTTTGGAATAGCTATTGATTGGGTTATGAGAAACTATACCCACAATGAACAAACAGGTATAAAATGGACAAATGGAAAATTCCTGGGGGACCTGGATTTCGCAGATGATTTAGCATTCTTAAGTTCAACACCCAGACAATCCCAAGAAGCAGTAAATAATTTGTGTCATCTTTCGGTTAAAATAGGTCTCCAAATAAATACATCTAAAACTAAAGTTATGAACTTTTCTAACGAGACCTTTAATATCATCCTGAACGGGGAAAAACTACAGAAAGTTGAAAGTTTCAATTATTTAGGCAGTAAAATGACTCAGGATGGTGACACAACAAGAGAAATTCATACTAGAATTGCTTTGGCAGCTAGCGCCTTCAATAGATTATCTAACATTTGGAAATTAGGATCATTGAATATACATACCAAGCTTCGTCTGTTTAATTCAAATGTTACCTCAGTGTTAACATACGGCTGTGAGAGTTGGAAAATAACAAAATCATTGGAGAACAAGCTGAATACATTCGAGAACAAATGTCTTAGAAAACTCATGAACATCAGTTGGAAAGAATTCAAGACTTATCGACAAATAAGAGAAGACTCTAGGCAGAAATATGTCTCCAACTATATAAGGAAAAGACGATGGTCATATATCGGTCATGTCCTACGAATGCAAAACAACAGAATACCACTACAGGCGCTCACTTGGGTTCCTGGGGGTAAGAGGAAAAAAGGAAGACCAAAAGAAACACTCAGAAGAACAATAATAAGAGAAGGAAGAACGTTGGGCCTAAATAATGTGCAAGAGCTAAGAGGAGTGGCGTCACAACGAACAACCTGGAGAGCACTGGTTTCTGCCTTATGCGCCGTGTTTGGTGCTTAAAGAATTTATTATTTTTATTAATATGTTCGTAATAAGTCATACAGTAAACGATTATGTCATTCCTGTGCACTGACAAATACGCTATCTCCCCGTAGTGGCTATTGTCGTAAAGTGTAAACACACTTCTTTGTTAATCGCCCAACCAATCAACGAGCACCGTTCACCAGTCTCTGAGACAGAATAAATTACCTGAAGTTACGCCAGGGAAAACTTAAGCCCTGTTTTTTTCGGATGTGGGATGTGGCGGAAGAAAACAGAATAAAATTAGCCGGTACAAGGCATGAGACCAAACTGCAGACAACCAATCAGCTTGCTCCGCCAGGAACCAACCAAACGCTTTCACCTGCCTATATAATCGGGCGAAATTTTATGCTAAAACACGCAACACCTACACGAAGCCAGATACCGACCGACTGAAGAGGAGAAGCTGTCAACCTTGATTTATTGCTTACCTGCGGGCATTGACCTGGTAGACTGCTTCATTAGTCGAGTCACTGGCCTGTTTAAATCTTGGAGGGTAAGGCAAATAGGCCTACAGCAGATATATAATGTTTGTATTGGTTGTGTGTCATTTATACTACCTACCCCTGTATATATTTTATATAAATTGTTTCAATATGAACGTATCTTTCCTGATATGGATTGATGAAGACGAAGACTAATAGGACTCATACTTCAACCTATTGTCTCCTATAACTTCAATCTATTATCTCAGACCAACTGCAATATAACCAAAACAGTCCTTGTTAGGACTCAATCTATTGTCTCCTATAACTCAATCTATTGTCTCCTATAACTCCAACCTGATATATCACCAAACAGTCCTCGTCGCATATACTCAGAATACAATAATACTGTTAGGATATATGGTACCATCACTTGTCAGAGAGGGCCTGGTATATTATAGGGGGAAGGACATTGTTGTATCACACCTAGGTGTACATATTATTGGATGTATTCGTGTATTGAATTTATATTATTGGATGTATTCATGTATTGAATTTATATTATTGGATATATTCATGTATTAATTTATCAGAAAGAATGTTTTGCAAGTAGACACCTGTCTTGTCTGCTATTGCTAAATCATACTGAGCCATGTTGTCATTCATCCTACATGCAGACACCTGAGACACGCTCATATCATATACAATAGAAATAGGTGGGCTTGAGGACAGAAATTAGCCCCTATTTTTCCTTGTTACAGGTTTTATTAGTGTCATCAAACCTGAGGTCGCATGTCGTGTCAATCCAGCTGCCTGGAACGTCGCAGGAGCACAGTGATTGCACAGGATCAACCTCTTTAGTCCCCCTCAGTCTTGGGTGGGCTAACGAAACGACCATCAGCGAGTGGTGTGTGTGAGAAACCAAGAAGGACAGAACGTTTTGAGAGATGAGTACACATTAGTACCATTTCCGTCGGCAATTGTGAGCATAGAAACTGTCAGTGACGAAAAACTGAGTAGCATAGCAAGAGACAAAAATAAATATATGTGAATCATTTGTAAACTTACAAATCCATTACATTCCATTGTTTCAACATCCACCCTTCAGCACAAGAGTAGATAGTGTATATACTAAATAAATAATAAGGAAATTGTATTTGAAGACTTGTCAATTTTATCATTGTTAAGTAAAATCTGTTTCCTTGTCTTAATATCACAGTTAGTTACACAGCGGAGGTGGCAACTTATGTCGGTCTCCTCTCTACTAATTTTTCGAGATCAGATCATTCACAGCCGTAACTAATTTGTGATACCAGTAGTTCTCTCAGACACTGGGACTTCACCCTTTTCTGCAGAAATTCTATTTCTGTAATTGTCAGTACTACACTGATCTTAGAGCCAATAAAAACCTCACGCCACAGCTATCAAACTTTCGGCGTATTACCATCTTGGGGAAGAACGCACGCTGGCCTTATCGGCGATTTAGCAAATGTGCTAGGCGATTTTAGTGTTAATCTGTAGTCTGATGTCGGCCACACCCGAGATTAACCAACATGGTTGTCGGGTGCTATTATCTGAGCCGTTCCTTGCAAAGCAGGGAGGAACGGGTAACCAAACAGACATGACAACGTATCACTCAGAGGAGTGCAAGAATGTTTGAAAATACAAACTATCTACTACATAGCAGAGAAAGAAAGAGGTGCCGACCATTGAGAAGCACGTAATTAGTCAGTACAACAATTGAAAATGAGTACTGCCGTAGCGGAGAAGGGATCGAACCCAAAAATCCTGTGACACACTTAAACCTATGAGATACTAAGGAGTCTCCCTATAAATTCATTAACCTGACATGGAAAATTTATGAAAGACATTCAGTGCGGAGTTTGTCTTGACGGACAACGTACAGCACTGTTGAGGGAACTGGAGTGCAGTAGGGATGCCTCTTGTCGTCATTTCTCTTCGTACTGGCTGTAGATTGGACCATGAAAGCAACATCATCAACCGCCCGAAATGGAAATCCGTGAAATAAATGAAGCGAAAGATAGCTCAACTGTACCTGGAGAAACATCATTGCACGATGTCATACATATGTCTTGGAAGCAATATAAACAGAGCTGGAGGAGCGGACAGTGACGTCAACATAAGATTACTAAATACAAAACGAGTTTGGAAATAACCAGAAATCAAACTCAGTATAAAAAACGACAAGAAATTTCAACTCAAATATTGTAATAACAGCTGCTTTTCGATGGTTCTGAAATATGGATAACTACAAAAACGACATAGAAGAAGTCACAGTTTTAGGTTTGCACAAAATAGAAGGATTAAAATGGGATACCAAGATTGCCAATGTGAAACTGATGGAGAGGATCAGGTAAATACCATTGAAACAAGATATGTGGAAACCGCGTTGTCATTAGGACACGCTCTCAGGACACCCACTCAAAGCTTTGCAAGGCAGTATCCATTGTGGAATACTCGATGTAAAGAAAATAGAGAGAGACATAAAAACACAAAGACAGCACAGATTTAAGACAGCTAAAGAAGACACGGACAGAACTTAAAAGGATGTCACATGACAGAGGAGCTTGACGTAAGCTGATTGAAGTATTATAGTCCACCGGGATCCATCATTTACTGTTTAAAGTACTTTCAGACGTTCCAAGTTTAGGCCATTAATGGCTCACGCTGGAGACTTACAATTACGTAAACAAGTCTATTCTGGTACGAACTAATTTGTACAACTCGGCTGGAGACACAAACATTTAAATATTTAGTGCAGACAGTTATTTGACAGACGTTACGGTTATTGACTATGAGAGAAATGTCTAATAGGTGATCTGAGCTACTCTAAGTAATTTCTTCTTTTTTTTTAACTCTTTTTTTCTTTTAACGAGCTTAAGTTTTGTAAGGAAAACGTAGTTTACGAAAGCAACTCGCGCCGGCAGTGTTAACAAAATTTGAAGTCTATACGGATTGATTTCGCGCAAACAGATTCTTTTTAAATTTGCAAGATTTATGTTGTGTTTTTTAAATATCAACAGGAAGAAGTAAGAACAAGCCGTGAATTTCTGTTGTCAGCTCGGTTCTGTTCAAAATTATGAGATTTTCAATCAGTGAGAGCGAATTGCAAGCGAATCACACTATCCTCCCTGCCAGAATCCGTGGCATCTACCAATCAACTATGCCATCTTGGCATCACCAACAAATAATGCTTCGATGACGGGTCATTAGTGCGAACCGTGATAGGAAACTCTTTACAGAGCGATACAACAGGAGGCAATCTGATCATCAGAAGAAGTCCCCCCATCAGACAAGTGTTTCGGCCCAGTATACTCCTTTACACTCTAAGGGGGGCGGGCCCACTTGGGTCATGACTCCCAAGCGTCTCAGCCTCCTGTTGTCTTGTATCGAAAATGAACCCATTTCACCTATGGTAGCAACTCCAATCCACAACTCCGCCAGCCGTGGAGGCAATTGTGAAAGTAACAAAGAGAAGACAAATTATTCCGTTCGTTCCGTCGCACACACTGAGACACCATCGCGAAGCCGCCGAGCCTAGCCACTGAAATTCTGACACTGACACCTCCTATAATATACATCGCCTGTTGCCCCTCAGTCACAGCCCGCTCACTAGTACACCACAAAACTCAGCGTTTTGTGGACTTAGAAAAATTCCTGGTGTCTTCTGTACCGCAGCGTTTTTTGTCACGACTTCCATTGCCCATTGCGGTTGTTCCACAGCCAGCCTGATGCCTTTTCGGCAGTTTCACTAAGCCTCTTCAGTGCCCTTGTTCTCGCCTGTCCCTTCAACCCCAACAGTTTCAATAGATCATACATTGATGCAGCCACAAGCCCTCTTGCGCCCACTTCAACAGCCATGACCCTTGTAGTGAACCCCTCGTGTCTCAGATCCGCGGCCAGATCACTATATTTGGCCGCTTTGAACGAATGTTGCTCGTCTAATCTGGATTCAAATGGCACGGTCAGTTCAATCAGTATGACCTGAAGCGTTGAAGAAGAATGAAGCACTATATCCGGCCGTCTCCGCGATTTCCTGATACTCTCTGGATATGCCCCTCGTCCAGGTAGGTCTACCGCCATCTCCCAGTCGTTTGCACAATCAAGAAGAGATGGTAAACTGCTACCTGGTTTACTCGGTTTGGGGTGTGCTGACTTTCCTGCCCTCAGAAAGTATGTATTTGCGGTGCTCGGCCTGGGTTTGCTGTTCGCCTTCATCCTTGCTAGATCTATTGTCGCAGCAAGCTCATTTAGCACTTTGTTATGGCGCCAGGTGTATCGCCCTTGCCCTAATGACACCTTACACGCTGAGAGCACGTGTTCGAGTGTCTGCCTCCCCTGGCACAGGGGGCACTGCTCATCATCCGACTTTCCCCATTTCACAAGGTTGGTGGCCGACGGCAGCAGGTCATACATTGATCTAACCACGAAGCTGAGCCTAAGAGGTGCCATATGCCATATATCATTCCATGTCAAGGACCTCTGCAGGGCTCCTTCCCATGTAGTCCATTGGCCCTGTTGGACCTGCTGCACTGCTTTTTGCAACCTCTTATCATTCTCAGCCTCTCGTATCTCATGAACAACCATGTCTCTGCGCTCCCTGCTTGATGCCTTGGACCACCAGCGGATGTCTCCATGACCAAATCCCCGTCTATTCGTCTGTGTGTATCCGATTACCTCCCTCAGTTTGAGTGACTCTTGGGCATCAACAGCTTCTTCCACTCTCCACTTCCTTCCCGTTTTCAGTGTAGGCTGAATGGACTTAACCACGTCATCAGCTGACTCGCGTAGCATCATTGCAAGCCCTGCCTTTCCAACTTTGTACTCTTCAACAACTGACTTGAAAGGAAGCAGAAGTTTTGACTTTTTGCAGTACAGTGCTACATCTGACAGACCTGGTGGTACCCCTAGCCACTTTCTCATGAACTTGTTGACCTTTTGCTCTATAGCTTCGACTGTACTTGTGCTTATTTCATATATAAGCAGTGGCCACAGCAATTTCGGTATCAACATGAACTGGAGGCACCACAGTTTGAACTTTCCCAAGAGTCTGCTTTGGTCTATGATCTGTAGCCCTCTGTCTGCCATTTCTATTGTCTGTTGCACTGCCTTCGAGTCTTTTAATGAGGCATCGTACACCCTGCCAAGACTTTTAACAGGTTCCTCAATGACAGTAGGGATTCTTTGGTTGGAAACCACGAATATGTCTTCTGCTATCTTCCCTTTCCTGACTGATAGGCTTCTCGACTTCTTGGGTTTGAAGCTCATTCTGCACCAGCTGACTAGTTCATCCAGGCGTTCTAACATCCTCCGGGCCTGATGTTCATCTGATGTCAGAATTGTTGTGTCATCCATGAATGCTTTGAGCGGTGGCATGTGACACATTCCCCCAAGCTTTGCACCTATAGCCATTCCTTCGGCCGCATTGAGGATTACCTGCATAGCCATCACGAATAGTATCGGAGAGATGGTACACCCCATTGCAATTCCAACTTCAAGGCCAATCCACTTCGTTGTGTACTCTCTGGTTGAAAATCTGACAGCAAACCCTGCGAAATACAGCTTCAGCATTGCTGCAATCCCTTGTGGAACATGATACACCTCTAGGGCCTGCCACAACATCTGGTGTGGAACGGATCCATAAGCATTCGCTAGATCCAACCAGATTACATGGAGGTTTGTTCTGTCAGACTTTGCCTTTTGGATTGCTTCCCAGATCATTGTGGCATGCTCTAGACATCCTGGTGTACCTGGGATACCTCCTTTCTGAATGGTAGTGTCAATGTACCCATTTGCCAGGAGGTATGTAGTGAGTCTTTTCGCCATCACTGAGAAGAATATCTTCCCTTCCACATTGAGTAGTGAGATTGGCCTGAACTGACTGATGTCTGTGGAATTTTGCTCCTTTGGGATGTAGACTCCGTTCGCCTTTCTCCATTCCTTGCTTACAAGCTGGGCTTTCCACGCATTCTTTAGTAAACGGAGCAGTCGTTTGAGCACTTCAGGGCATCTCTTATACACCACATATGGAACACCATTAGGACCTGGAGCTGACTTGCACCGAGCTTTCTGGACAATGCGTTCTACCTCTTGCACCGTTGGGGGCTTGGTGTTAAATTCAGCTCCTGGCTTACTCGGCCATTTAAGGCCTGCCATGCTGCTGAGCGGCTCATCTTTGCGACCATCTGAATATGTCATTCCAAGGTGCTCTTCCAGGTCTTCTTTCTTGATGTTTAGCGTACCCGACCGTGGCTGCTCAAACAGTTCTTTGGCAAACTTGAAGGGCTCCCTGAAGAATCTTTCCCTATCCTTTCGAGTCTTCCTTCTCTTCCTGCACAACCTTTCTGCTCTACAAAGGGCATTATGTTGGCCTTTCAGGTGCTCCCAAACCTGTCGTAACCCTTCCTTCTCTGTGGCAACTGCGTTCTTGAAAAGTTTTCGGGCATGCTTCTTCTGTTTCCTGATTTCTTCTATTTTAATTTGTCTTCTACTTTTTGGTGGTGGGTTACTTTCCCTTGCCTCCCTCACTCCGAACACTTTGCGACAGTGCAGATATATTATGTCGCCGAAGATTTCCAGCTTCTTCTCCAAACTTATCTGCTTCAGGTTGTTATCCAACTCTTTTGCCAAGGCTTCGTCCAGCTGTTCCCAAAGCCCTTTTGCACTGGCAGGTGGAAACTTGATTGCATCTCTCTTCCCGTCCAAGAAGTGTGTGAGATCATCATCAGGCAGATCAACTTGAATGTACTCAGCACTGTGGATTGACTCCTGGCTGCGTTCTTCTAACGTCTTATCCGTCGAGACAGAGCGCTGTTGATCTCCCCCAGATGACCTCCCACACCCCTTTTTCGTTCGGTGGATTTTCATTCCTCTCTGAGTAGAGAACTCCCTACCACAGGCACATGGAAATTCCAGCCGTTGTTCAGAGCTCGAAGTCCGTGTAACGGGTCTGGTCGATTCCAATGAGGCGCCTGTGGATTCATCATTCTCCCCCCCTTTCGGTGAATCCTGGGGGCATCTATCATTTTTGGGTCCTGTAGCAATTGAATACAGCTTACGGGGTGCTAACCCGGTCAGCCGGTTTCTAGTCTTTCCCAGTGTCATCTGTCTTTCCAGAAGTCAATCGGTCCCTTCCCGATCGTCACTGGTTTGACCATGTAACTATGATAGGAAACTCTTTACAGAGCGATACAACAGGAGGCAATCTGATCATCAGAAGAAGTCCCCCCATCAGACAAGTGTTTCGGCACAGTATACTCCTTTACACTCTAAGGGGGGCGGGCCCACTTGGGTCATGACTCCCAAGCGTCTCAGCCTCCTGTTGTCTTGTATCGAAAATGAACCCATTTCACCTATGGTAGCAACTCCAATCCACAACTCCGCCAGCCGTGGAGGCAATTGTGAAAGTAACAAAGAGAAGACAAATTATTCCGTTCGTTCCGTCGCACACACTGAGACACCATCGCGAAGCCGCCGAGCCTAGCCACTGAAATTCTGACACTGACACCTCCTATAATATACATCGCCTGTTGCCCCTCAGTCACAGCCCGCTCACTAGTACACCACAAAACTCAGCGTTTTGTGGACTTAGAAAAATTCCTGGTGTCTTCTGTACCGCAGCGTTTATTGTCACGATTTCCATTGCCCATTGCGGTTGTTCCACAGCCAGCCTGATGCCTTTTCGGCAGTTTCACTAAGCCTCTTCAGTGCCCTTGTTCTCGCCTGTCCCTTCAACCCCAACAGTTTCAATAGATCATACATTGATGCAGCCACAAGCCCTCTTGCGCCCACTTCAACAGCCATGACCCTTGTAGTGAACCCCTCGTGTCTCAGATCCGCGGCCAGATCACTATATTTGGCCGCTTTGAACGAATGTTGCTCGTCTAATCTGGATTCAAATGGCACGGTCAGTTCAATCAGTATGACCTGAAGCGTTGAAGAAGAATGAAGCACTATATCCGGCCGTCTCCGCGATTTCCTGATACTCTCTGGATATGCCCCTCGTCCAGGTAGGTCTACCGCCATCTCCCAGTCGTTTGCACAATCAAGAAGAGATGGTAAACTGCTACCTGGTTTACTCGGTTTGGGGTGTGCTGACTTTCCTGCCCTCAGAAAGTATGTATTTGCGGTGCTCGGCCTGGGTTTGCTGTTCGCCTTCATCCTTGCTAGATCTATTGTCGCAGCAAGCTCATTTAGCACTTTGTTATGGCGCCAGGTGTATCGCCCTTGCCCTAATGACACCTTACACGCTGAGAGCACGTGTTCGAGTGTCTGCCTCCCCTGGCACAGGGGGCACTGCTCATCATCCGACTTTCCCCATTTCACAAGGTTGGTGGCCGACGGCAGCAGGTCATACATTGATCTAACCACGAAGCTGAGCCTAAGAGGTGCCATATGCCATATATCATTCCATGTCAAGGACCTCTGCAGGGCTCCTTCCCATGTAGTCCATTGGCCCTGTTGGACCTGCTGCACTGCTTTTTGCAACCTCTTATCATTCTCAGCCTCTCGTATCTCATGAACAACCATGTCTCTGCGCTCCCTGCTTGATGCCTTGGACCACCAGCGGATGTCTCCATGACCAAATCCCCGTCTATTCGTCTGTGTGTATCCGATTACCTCCCTCAGTTTGAGTGACTCTTGGGCAGCATCAACAGCTTCTTCCACTCTCCGCAAGACATAACACCGGAAATTTACCATGGGCAGTCCAGCCTATTAATGACGCAATCCACTCTAAGATGATAGGCTGATAAGAAGTAACTAATAGTTCACACTTCACTTTCACCTAGCTTGTTAAATCATCATCACAGTTTTCCATGTGCACCCACTCTCATGCACAAAATATTTAACATCATTAGAATGGAACTCATATATATCAATAGTGAGGAGTAGTATAAATGAAAGTCAACCAGTGATATTAAGTGTGAATACTTACGAAGACGCTTGTGTGTCTTCAATTCAACAGAAGCGACATTATATGTTGAATGTCTAACCATAGAGAAGCTATCAGAGCGCACATTTGGATAGCAGAATTCGCCATAGGATATCCTTCATCCCTCAATTAAAAAGGAATATTTCTCGTCCACGATTAAAACGGTGGACGCAGCATTTTTCGTTACCGTATATCACGTGCGCACAAGTTTTATACATATTTAAATCAAGTTCAAATCACTCAAAACCTACTACATGAGTCAATCTAAAGCTCACAGTTGATTACCTATTCAAATATCAAGTTCAGCTCTATCGGAAGCTTACCATCTGAAGTCAAGCTAAAGAGCTCAAAAGTTGATTCTCATATTTATACCAAGTGTAACACTCTCTTAAACGCATTCTAGGAAGATGACTCCATAGTCATATCCAGTGCAGCTTACTCCAAATATATTTCATGAATCACGATTACATACTCAAGTTAATGAGTCTACATTGCAAGAACATTTCGTGAAGATATCCAGTCTGCCCAGTACCCTTCGGAGATTAGACAACAGACATTTTTCATACGACAACTGTTAACTGTTGGTCAACGCTAACGAGATATTGTCAAACAGGGAAGGACTGTATATCGCCAACGTTCTCAGTACAACCAAAGTTTTCATCAGAACGTCCTCGACTTAGAGATACCTCTCTCGACATAACTTATAACAACTTGGGACATTCTATGCATACATGAGAATCATCCTACCCGGAAGAAGCATTTAGAGACACATGGAATGTGTAGATTACTCACCATTTTAGTAACACGAATCATATCATATCATTATCATTTAGCTTTACACAAGTTCATTCTTCTATTTAATTAACTACAATATTAAAATCTCATTTGTGTGTTTTTGTGTGAATCATCGTTTACCATCATCACGTGTGAATCAGTATTAACCCTATATGTTTGGATATTTAATTAATAAACCCAATAATCGTTTGATCATTATCTAGTTCGTTATTGTATCACTCCTGCTGTCGGTGTTAAATATTTACATATAGGTAAATTTCTACTCTCAGATGAGTGTTGAGGACTTTTTTGCGGTGTGAAGTAGCATCTATATTTTGGTTATTTTGCACCTCGAAACACCATCTCAACTGTGAATACATGTTCACGTACGTTTGTTGATGATGATTGTTGATGTTTTAACACAAACGAGAAGGGCTGATAGTGGTGTTCATAAACAGTTACGACATGAGGGCTCACGAAGTCGTGAGTTAACGACTGTTAACAACGATCGTGTATCTTTTTTGACGACGTTGGTAGAACAAAGGAACAGGCAGTGTGATTTTCGCTTTTGGGCGAACTAGAGGCGTTTTGCCCTATGGAGGTGTATGTGTGTGGCTCATGCCATTCTGTTCATGTATGTGGATTAATTATTGATTTTGTATATCTCAACGTGAGAAGTGTATACGCCGATGAACAGAGGCTCAGCTAGCCAATTCGTTACTTACAAGTCAATGACATACTACGTGTTCTATCTGCACTAAATTCATTATATTTCATACTAAAAATCATTAGCAGGATTTTTGAAGGGCCAAGTGTTCATATTGGCTAACATTGACATATATATTGTAATCTGTTTAGGAATGCGTCGTATAATGGAATTTCATGTATTACGTGAATAAATCTGTAGAAGTCGTCTATGCCAGGCGTCCGATGACATTTTATCTGAATGTAGTGTTCCAGATGTGTTGTGCAGTCTGTGGTATTGTGGGCAGTGCCTAATTTCACAGAACACCTCCTAACACACCATCAAGTCAGGTCAAACACAGAGAAACCTCACAGAACAGTCACGAGCACAACACGGGAAAATTCACACCCCTTTCTCGACATTAAAATTTATTAAAGAACCCCGCGACATTAGTGGAGATACACGATCCAACTAAACCTAATGTTCGTAACATTGGTGGAGATGCCGATCCTCGGAGCATTATCTGACTGACGACACCAATACATCTGTAATTCCGACACAAGTAAGCAGCAAGTGTGTGAGAGATACTATTGTTTCCATTTTTCTACGAAGTTGGTTGCATTTGTGCAATCTGGCAACCCAGCGATTTGTCAACAAGAGGTGACTTCCGCAAAGCCGTGTAGCCATCTTTACACGAATCTATTGTGTTGCAAATACTGATTCGTCAGCTCCCAGTATTAAGCGAGCAGTCTACAACACTGCTATTTGAAAAGAAAGCAACACTGTCCTACATCTTAAGTTTCAAGATCAAGTCCCTCACGAAGCACGCAGTAACAAGATCAACTTCAACGCAGCAACAACACACCAGTTTAGCCTAGTTACTGTCAAAGGAAACCAGGCCTGCCATTCATCCATTGATAGAGAGAGCGGCACACCTGGAGTGCCGGATTCAGAAACAGATAAGTTTGATTTGTTCGGTGTATCCCACTTTCGGTTGATCAGCACTTGTGGCTCACCCTTGTGTGTCTAAACTTTCTCCCACTACACTTGTTCTAGTTTTTTTTTGTAATATGTTATTCATTTGTATGTTTTTATTTGTTTAGAGTGGGCAAGTTGGTGGGACTGACATGGGTGGATTTTTTTAGGAGAATTCATCTGTGACAGAGTTCTTCTAGGCTACAGTTAGGAGCACATTCAGAGAATCCAGTGCTTAGCCACTGTTGATATTTTGTCTCAATCTGTTCCCCCATACAATTAATTTTCGTTTACCCGTGACGTATTGTAGTGCGTTCCATTTGTAGCTGACCTCATTTAAGTATGTGACCTAGTTATCGTGCGTGACCTTTCATTCTCTCTAAATGTATAGTATTTTTTTTACGACTTGTTTTCGGGTGTGGCATTTTCTGTAGCGTTTTGTCAATTGTTGCTTTTAATGTTTGTCTACATATTGTACATGTGTCCTTGTTACTTTTAGCTCCTTTAGCTTTGTCACGTTGCGTCCTGTAATTCGAGTACTCACATCATCATTTCATTTACCTGTGCTTTTCATTTTTCACCTGTGCTTGTCGTTTGTTACAGTTATTATATACATAGACTACGTCACCCACTGGTGTTACATCTGCACAAGTGAGATTGTTTGTTAGTAATACTTTATAGCAAATAAACGCCATTTGACCTTAGTGATAATCATGGCTACATTAAAGGACCATGGAATTGGGGGCATCCTTGGGTTTGTCTGGGGACGAGCTCAAGCAATATGCACAAGCCGAAGTTGCCCATATATGTCAGGAGAGGATTGAGGAACGTGAACTAACAAAACGAACCCAAGAATTTGAAATGGAGAGATTGGTGATGAAAGCTCAAATGGAGCAAGAAATACAGAAAACGGAGCAGGAAACAATGAAAGCTCAAACGGAGGAGGAAAAAGCGAAGGCTGAAGTAGAAAAAAAGAGAATAGAGAAGGAAATTGAAATTGAGAGTATTCGTGCGCAAAGTGCCTACGATGCAAAAAAACTGGAAGTGGATAATACCAAACCATTACCAGGCATGTCTATGTATACCCCAAAGCTGAGATTACCCAATTTTGACGAAAGTAAAGACTGCGCCGATGCCTTCATTCAGAAGTTAACTTTGAAGGTTACGTCATTAAATATACCTAAAGAGAAGTGGTCCAGTATACTTTCGGACTACCTCACGGGGGAAGTTATAAAAACGTACATGGCCTTGGATAAGAACAGTCGCAAGGACTTTGATATAGTTCAACAAACTTTACTAAGAAAATTCCAACTTACAGAAGAGGGTTATAGAGAGAAGTTCTATGCAGCGGTACCATCCAAAAACAAAGATTTTGGCGAATTTGTTTCGTCAATCAAATTATATTTGAACCGATGGATTGAGTTATCTGGAATTCCAAAAACGTATGAGGGTCTGGTAGATCTGATTCTACGGGATAAGGTTCTCTCGGCTTTTAGCACAGACTTAGTATCTTTCTTGCAGGAACGAAGACCTTCATCGGTTGAATCTGTAGAGATTTTAGGGAGACAGTATATCATTGCTCACCCCAATAAGGAGGTCCATAAGCTAAAGCTGCTAGAGGCTCTTCCAGAAAGTGCTGCATACCACGACCCTAGAGCGGTTGACCGCCGCCCTAGATCCAAGTGTGTGGACAGTAGGTTTAGGAATGACTTTCGTCCTTCCAATAGAGGGAGCTATAACTTCCTTCGTTGCCGAGGCTCACCCAGTTTGTTCTCTAGGGGAACCCAGATACACAAACCGAGGTCACATGTGTGATCATTACAAATGTTGTGATGATAGGTATCATAATGATTATTATAGAAGGCCTTCACGGGAAAGATTATACAGGAATAATAGGTACAGTGATGATGAACACAGGGGTAATAAGTACAGCGATGATGAACACAGGAAAAATAGGAATAGTGGTGATGATAGCCCACAGGGGAAAGGTGAATGCTGCAAGAAAACAAAGGGTAACAGAAAGTTGGACCATAGACAGCAGGACCATATAAAGCAGAAGAAAAAAGATCGTGCTAATGTATGCAGTGAACGTGGTGATGATGATGAGAGAAGAGACCGTGCCAACGCATGTGTGGCCTACACTTCTGCAGATAACAGCATGATTACTCACCATGCCAATGTAGCTATTACAGATTCCTTAAACGATGAGAACTGTCCTGGGTGCAAGCCTTTGTTTGAGCCTCATGGTTGAGTGATAATGAGTTGCGGTCATGCCATGCCCGCTCAATTGTCGGTCCCTTTGACTGATAAGCTACAGGTGCACCCTGGGTCTGTAAATGATCACCCAGTCGCTGTGCTTCGAGACGCGGGTTGCGCGACAATAGGCATTCGTCGATCCTTAGTTAACGACAAAGCTCTTACTGGGCTGTATACAAAATTTCTTACTTTTGGGGGGAATATTGAGATATACTCCACAGCTAACATATCGATATGTACGCCATTCTTTTTAGGCAAGGTGTCACCGGATAGCCTACTACTGATACCATAGCATCATTTGTGCTTATTGTTATCAGTTACATTAGGAAGAATAGTTACGAGGTTTTATTGAAATAGACTCAAGATACGCGGTTATCAGATTGAAACTGGAACTAGGTTAAATAACGACTCAAGGCTGTTTTTTGGCGTGAGTTGCTCAGCAACCGATGACGTAAATCGGAATAGCCGAGACACTCCATCGGTAGGCATGTGAGATCCAATAAAATAAACAAAGAAATATTAGACTGTCCAACCAGAAGGTGGAAAAAGCGCGCACCACGACGCGAAGGAAAACTTCGAGATCAGAAATCAGTTGATCCCCAAAAGCCAGTCTGTACAGACGTATAACTGCTGGTCTTGAAGTATCGAGACATCAACTCTGTAAAGCAGATAGCTTTATTTTATAATGTGGGAATTCCTAATTACCTTGTAAGTACAGCTTCGTGTGACCTTTTTAATATTTCAGAATACAACCTAGTTAGGCCAGAAATGCTTAAATGTCGAGAGAACGAGCTGAATTTATGAAAGAAACGAAACGGAGCTCGTAAAATGTCAAATTAGCTCATATCATAAAGAAGAGGTAGAGGCTCAACTGTTGTTTAAACCTGAGTCGGATAAATCTAAGAAACAAACGCAAAGGAATTAAGCTGAAATACTTACCCCAACTTGTATAGGCTGCAAGGAGAAAATAGCCAATAAATGACCAGTACAAAGGCACATTTGTATGAGGATTGTTTTGAGAAAATGCATGCAAATGGCTTTGTTTATGGATTGTAAATACAAGATAATAAAATTGTTTTATTGGATCCTGAGGACTTGCTTAATTCTCTCATGTTGAAGCGTTTTACAGTAAATATTGAACAACAAGTATGCTAATGATTGTCACACAACATTAAACATCACAGAGGAATTTTGGAACGAACTGGGTTACAATATTCATCAAGAATTAATACCTCTGGCAGTATACCAGTATTCCTAACTTGAGTGATACAATAAGCATATACACACCCCACACGGTCACACTGTTGGCTATATGGTGCCGTGACACACCCCACACGGTCACAAAGGTTCATGCATGTTTACTACCTGAACCACCAGTTGATTTGATTATTGGTAATGTTGCTGGTGCTAAGGAGTGTTCCCAGGCAGCCATTGATGAATGGGCATGCCAGCACCCATCACCCAAAGACACTAAGGTTTCATGTACACCTATAGTTGATGATACCCAACCTGGTAATACACATAGAGCACATAGACACAACAGATATTCTGATTTCAGAGCACCCACACATATTTGTGATCACTCTGACAGCACTATTGTGGTCCGCAATGTTCCCTCTGACGCACCATGGTGGTCGCTCAAAAATGTCTTCAGTTATGCGGGACATGTTCATGTTGCCCATGGTGGCAAATCTTGTACCACGACGGCATTCATCTGTTTCCGGTCTTCATATGAAGCCAGTAGAGCTGTTAAGCTCATGCATATGTCTTCAAACGTTCGCCATATGCTGGATGTTCGGCTACATCGGCATCCTAGGCATAACACTGGTTAATATTTCCTATTCTTTCTGTATGAACTAGATAGTCTTCCAATATTGTAATTCCTGTGGTAATTTCATTGATACCCATCTATTCTTTTATATCTTTCTGACATGCTACATAGAGAGTTCTAGCCATCATAAGGTCATTCTGGACTTTCTTTTCTATCAGTTGCTTTATCTTTTCTGGCATGTAGGGGTGCGTCAAATGAAGTTTACTGGTCGAAAGACTGTGAGGTATGCTTAGAGCAGATTAAACGTGTTCTGTCTGAATCGCCAATCCTTGTGCTGCCTAATATCATTCATCCATTCCTCCTCAGAAAGTGGGAATCGGAGGCTGTTTGATGCGTTGGATGGATGGTACACCTCACCCCTGTTTGAATGTGTGTAGGAAGCTCCACCCAGAGGAAACTCGCTGAGCCGCTGGAAACAGAGAGAGATTCTTTGCTGTGGTCTGGAACATGTCCAAGTTCATTTATGGAACATGAATTCAATGCGCCACCTCGGATTGGGCGAAAAAAAAGCTCTCACAGCAAGCAAGAGAAAACGTCGAAAGGAACACCAGGAAAATAAGCAGCTACGGGCTGTCACCTCAGAGGCACATTCCCAAATTTAGTTATGACGGAAGGGGATTTTATTGTTATTATTAGTATTATTATTATGAATGAATGGGACATCACTTTTTGGTACTTAGCGCATCTGGTAACAATAGTACCACTGCATCCCTAAAACTACTTTCTTCAGCTACTTGTTATACGTTAAATAAGAAAGAGAACTATTTAATGATTCATACAACCCATACCATTATAGGGAAGCGAACAGTGGACAGCGAACAAACTTGCCAGAAAAGAAAATCACGTGAATATGACCAGCTAAAACACATATATAACATAGAAGTCCACATTGTACAAGAAAATTACAATAAAAATATGATGGCATTGGAGCTAAAATAGGTCATGCGTCTGACCAGGACAAATTACAAAGAAAATTGCCTACGTTATCGCCCCAAGGTCTTCGTCAGGGACAAATGATCGCAAACAGAAAACCAAGAAAGCGAGAACCAAATAAAACACATTTAAAAAAAAAATAAATAAACATGAATCGACCAGTAAACAGAAATAGATGGTTTCGCTGCCGCTCTCATGAACTCCGGAGGACAAAATGGGCGCTCAAATAGATTCGTGTAAAAATTACGAAAAAAATGTTCTAATAAAATTATGAAAGAAGAAGCCCACTATGTTGGGCATGTTTTTAGTAGAGGCAAGCTAGAATATATCGTAATAACAATGAGATAAGACAACAAAATGTAGCCAGCCATAAGCAGTATGAGACCTGATCCGGAAATTTTGGACAGCATGAAAATTGACGACAATTAGCAATTATCTGAGGCAATTATGTGACGTTCTCTCCCTTGGCATTGACGCGAATGTCTAATGCTCCAAGAAACATGTTCCCAGACATTCTGGGATGGAAAAACAAGTTGTAAGGAAAAGTTTATCTAATGTCTCAATGTTTCGCTAAGGAGATTATTTGCAAGCTTTTTGTTCCACACTCACGCCCCTGGGGCTAGTGTAGAATTGATAATGATTATGAGTATGTGAATACAAATTCCGAGACGCTAGGTAGAGCGTAAATCGTGGAGACTGAAGAAACATGTTATGTATGTTCTCTTGCGAGGAATTAATAACTTTGTTTTCTAATTGATGAAGATATGAAACCCTTGATGGGTTATAATTAGAATATATAGTGCTCAAAATTGTATATACTTTACGCATATTCGTTGCCGCTATTTGCTTACGGCAATATCATTCCTCGTCGTTTATTGTATATGGGGTAAATGAAAATTGTTGATTTTCTGTGTGCTTATTTTTTCACAAAATAATAGATTCTTCATTCGTACTGTGCTGTTATTCTGCTTTTTAATCGGGAAGGGGGGGGGGGGGGGGGGAAAGGGGGGGGGGGTTTATATTTAAGTTTGAAGTATTAAATTGTTGTTTTTTTCTCTTCGCAGTACACGTATATCTACAGGGGGAAGTAATACAGTGTTCCCTTCCAAATTGTTGTGTATGTCATGATGTCAGTTGTCTCCTGTTTATAGAGCTAACATTTGTGGACGATAATTTCTTCTGTTTGCTAGATTTCCCCAAACTGGCACATATATGTCTGCAATCAAACAGTCAATACGGGACCCAAGACGCATCAAAAGTGAGGAATGCAGTAAGCGACCAATAGCTTGACTGCCTGCGTCAGGGTCAGCGAACCAGAGCTGACAAAGACCCTACTCCACCTCCAAGTGGTGGTCCTGGAAACAGGCTGCATCACTGCAGTCTGGCTGAGGAGTAGGGATCGAAGAGGGAAGGCAAACCTGGTCCCCAAAAACCGTGCGGAAGTCTGATGTTTCGGCCGAAAGGTGCAAATACCGCAGCTTCGCTGTAAACAGACACAACGGAACCAACGTCCTTTTCAGGACGAACTAAGAAGAAGAAGAAACAGTCAATACCCTTTAGCTCCCCAAGGAGCATAGGCCATCAACAAACACCTGCAAAGTCCTCATGTCACGTGCCATCCGCTCAAGTTCTTTCCATGTTTTCCTCATCATTTTCACATCTGTTTCCAGTTCTCTTCTCCATGTGTTCTTTGGTCTACCACTGCCTCTCTTTCCCTGGGGATTCCAGAACAAAGACTGCCTTGTAATGCTATCAACAGGTTTCCTCAGTGTGTGTCCTACCCATCGCCATCGTCTTCTTCTCAACTCTTGTTCCACTGGCACTTGTCTGGTTCTTGTCATCAATTCCACATTTGTGACTTTGTCATACCATTTCAGTCCTTCTATTTTATAAAACCCGTTTATGAAAGTCTGTAATTTTTTGGTTGTTGTTTTTGTTGTTCTCAGTTTCAGAGCCATACAGTAGGACAGACTTCACATTTGAGTTGAAGATGCTTATTTTCGTGTTGGACTTGATTTCTCTTGTTCTCCATTTGTTTCCTAATGGACTGAAAGATCCTCTTGCTTTTTTGTATTCTTAGTTTGATATCATCTGTCCCTCCAACTTTGTCTATATTGCTGCCAAGATATGTGTACGATTCTACATCTTTTAGTGGTGTTTCTTCAAGTTCAACCTTGCTATCATTTCTTTCATTTATTCTCACTATCTTTGTCTTTTCCATGTGTATTTTCAGACCCACTTGTTGAGACCTCTCATCGAGTATTTTTATTTTGTCTTGCATCTGATTTTGGTTAAGGGACAGAAGAGCCAAGTCATCTGTAAAATCCAGATCATCAAGCTGTTTAGTCATATTCCACTTGATCCCATTTCTGTTGTATGAAGTCGATGTTTTCATAACCAAATCTATTGCTAGTAAGATAAGAAATGGAGACAAGGGGCATCCCTGTCGCACTCACGTTCTAATCCCAAAAGGTTCTGTAAGCTGTCCTTCATGAAGAACTCTGCATGTCATGCCTTCATATGTCTTCTTTATTAATTTAATGATCTTAATGGGAACTCTATAATGCCATAAGTTATCAAGAAGAACAACGTGGCATGCCCCAAAAACTGAGATACATGGCCAAATTGATTTTATTCTTGTATCCAAAAGATTCAAGTCCAGCATTAATAAAGCCAAGACTAGGACTTTTCCTGGCGCCGACATTGGTAGTGATCACGACATGGTATTGATGACGCTCAAGCTTAAACTCAAAAAGAACTATAATCAAAACAGATGTTCTCAGTTAAGATTCAATTTAGAAAATTGAAAGATCCAGAAATCGCGGGAATCTTTGAGGCAACTGTTGGAGGAAAATTCGCAGCTCTCAACTTTTTGGAGGATGATATCAACTCAATCACAGAGAACATGAAAGACGTGCTCATTGAATCAGCAACAGAAATACTTGGTAAAAGAAAGAAAATAAACAAACCATGGGTTACAGATGACATTCTGAAGTTATGTGATACACGGCGGGAAATGAAAAAGGTTAAGAAAGAGGTTCCTGAAGCAGCATGGCAATACAGTATGGTGAATAAAAATATTAGAAAGAAAATGAAACAGGCCAAAGAAAAATGGGTAGCTGATCAATGTGAGTCCATTAATACGGGGCTAATAAAAGGTAACAGCAAGGCAGCTTTTGACACATTAAGAAGACTATCAAAACCCCAACAGCCCAGGGTAACTGTCATAGAAGATAGCAATGGGGCTCTGCTCAATGAAAAAACAGCTGTAATGAGAAGGTGGACAGAATATTGTAAAGAATTATATAACTGTAAACTTGACACTGACTTAGGCATATTAAACAACATTAAGTGCGAAAACAGAGAACTCGGAAATGCAGCAATACTACGGGAAGAAGTGGAAGAGGCTATATGTTCGATGAAAGGAGGGAAGTCACCGGGTGTTGATAATATACCAGCAGAGCTCTTGAAATATGGAGGACCAGATATAGTAAAAATCATGACAACAATTTGCCAGAAGATATGGAGTACAAAAAAATGGCCAAAAGAATGGACGCAGTCATTAGTAATACCGCTTCCAAAGAAAGGAAATCTAAAAATGTGCAAGAACTACAGAACCATTAGCCTTATTAGTCATCCAAGTAAGGTGATGTTAAGGATACTTTTGAACCGAATAAAACAGAAATCAGAAGAAATCTTGTCAGAGGAACAGGCTGGCTTTAGACCAAAAAGAAGTACCTCAGAACAAATCTTCAATATTAGATTACTGATCGAAAAACATCTCCAGCATCAACATGATTTATACCATAACTTCATCGATTTCACAAAAGCCTTCGATCGAGTCTGGCATGAAGGCTTATAGCAAATAATGAGAAAATTCAATTTTGATACCAACATCATAGATATCATTGAAGCACTATACAAGGACGCAAGCAGTGCTGTTTTTGCAAGCAACGACATTGGAGAATTTTTCAAAACAACTGTAGGAGTTCGCCAGGGATGTATCCTGTCACCAGTGCTCTTTAATATATATCTAGAACATATTATGCAGGAGGCTCTCTACGATTATAAATCAACCATATCGATTGGAGGCCGACCTCTTTGCAATCTACGTTTTGCTGATGATATCGATCTGATAGCTGGAACAGAATCAGAACTTCAAGACCTTACCTCTAGACTGGAGAAAGTAACAAGAACATATGGGATGGAAATTAATATAGAAAAAAGCAAGATATTGGTGAATAGCCATAAGAAACATGTTCCGACCAACATTACGTTAAATGGGCAAACGTTAGAAGAAGTTAACACCTTTAAATATCTCGGGTCCACTATATGTAGTGATGGAAGATCAAATAAAGAAATCAAGACAAGACTTGAGATGGCCTCAGCTGCCATGACAAGGTTGAATGTGATCTGGAAAAGTAACATCAGTTTTCCTGTGAAGATCAAATTATACAAATCACTTGTATTATCTATTCTCTTGTATGGGTGTGAGGGCTGGACACTCACTGCAGATACGGAGCGAAGGATTCAGCCTTTCGAGCATAAATGTTATAGAAGAATTTTGCGCATTTGCTATAAAGAGCACAAAACAAATGTCTTTGTTAGAGAGAAGATAAACACCTATGCAGGCCACCAAGAACCACTTTTGTCAATAGTGAAACGTCGAAAGCTTGCCTGGTTTGGGCATGTAACTCGTCATGACTCCCTTTCGAAAACGATCCTCCAGGGAACAGTCGAAGGTAAACGGAGAAGAGGAAGGCAAAGAAAATCCTGGGCTGATAACATCAAAGAATGGGCAGGACACGGTTTCTCCACACTTGTACGCATTGCTGAGAATAGAGAGCAGTGGAGGACCCTGTCTGCTGATGCTTCCACCATGGCACCCCTACGACCCATGACGGGTTATGGGTTGAGATGATGATAATGCCTCATCAATTTCCAAAGTGATTCTCTGTCTACACTGTCAAATGCCTTTTCAAAGTCCATAAATCCGATGTATGGTGGTGAATTCCATTCAAGACTTTGTTCAACTATTATTCTCAATGTGGCTATCTGGTCTGTACAGGATCTGTTTTGTCGAAAACCTGCTTGTTCCTCTCTCAGCTGCTTGTCTTTGGACTCTTTTAATCTCTCACGGATGATTCTGTTTAATACTTTTGCTGGCACTGATAGTAACATTATTCTTCTATAATTTGTGCACTCTTGTTAATTTCCTTTCTTAGGCAACTTGAGCAGATAACCTTCCTTCCATTCTGCTGGTATTTCCTCTCTCTCTCTCTCTCTCTCTCTCTCTCTCTCTCTCTCTCTCTCTCTCTCTCTCTCTCTCTCTCTCTCTCTCTCTCTCTCTCTCTCTCTCTCTCTCTCCCAGACTTTGCCAAGTAGTCTATTGAGACGTTCCTCAAAATTGTCTTTCCTTCTCTTCATTTGTTCTTGTATATTACTAAGCAATTTTCCATTGTTATCTTTGATGAGATCATTTACTTGCTTATTTAGCTTCTTTGTGTTGTTGTACAGGTCCCTCATATTTCTGTTTGCTGCAGCTTTCTCTGCTTTCCTTGCCAACTCTTGAACATACTTCCTCTTGTCTCTTTTGATATTTCTTCTTACTTCTTTGTTTGCTTCTATGTACACTGCATGAGCCTTGGCTTTGGAGCTTCTGATTTTGCTTCTGTTTTAATCTGCTTTCTTGTTTTTTCTGTCTTGGCGCATATCTTTCTGCCCACTTTCTAAATTGTTGGCCAAGTGGTAGTTGTGTCTGCAGGGTCTGCTTCTCAGTTACGTGATCTCTTGTTGACAAGGAGAATGCTTCTTCTATTAGATTTAACTCTGGGCATTCTCTATGCCATTTTACTTAGGAACTATTTTTTATTATTTCTTTTATGTTTTATGAGTGTAAGCTTCACTTCCTCCATTTTGATCAAGTCTATCTGGTTCCACATTTCCATATCCCGCCGTGGGCAGGAATCCACTGTACTGTCGTCTACATGTCACCATGAGAAATAAAATGGGAAATCTGAGAAATTAACGAGTGCAGTGCTAGCAACACCGTTTATCAACAAAAATGTATACATATAACAAAATAGTTTGTTACCTCATAAAAATGGAGTTGCAGAGCTAAAGCATAAACGATGCAGCTGTCGCCGGGAACTGGCGAAGACTGTGGACGTTGCCATGGCGACATGCCTGCAGAATGCTAGCATGAGCAATGACGTAAACGCAGAAGTAGATTTAAGGCATCCAATTAATACACCAACACATGCAAGACTTGCCAGTTCTGGAGATTTACCTAGATGACAAAAGGTTAGAAGGCATCCAATTAATACACCAACACATGCAAGACTTCACCTACGGAAGAATTGCCTTGACGATAATGAGATGCTCGTGGTGACAAAGGTCAATATTCGGCATCATCAAAATCATTTAGCTCCCACAGGAGCATAGGCCTTCAACAAACACATGCCACATCCTCCTGTCACGTGCCATCCGCTCAAGGTCTTTCCATGTTTTTTCTCATCATTGTCACGTCTGTATCTAGTTCTCTTCTCTATGTGTTTTTTTGGTCAACCTCTGCCTCTCTTTCCCTTGGGATTCCAGAACAAGGACTGCCTTGTAATGTTATCAACAGGTTTATTTCTGCTGCTACCTATGCAGTTTTCCATGGTTCATATAGAGTACGAACATTCCAGGTGCCAGTTCTGGAGATTTACCTAGATGACAAAAGGTTAGAAGGCAACCAAGACTCCTTTCGGCTGTCTCTGGGTTGCTTCATGCGCCTGCTTTCCAGAGAATATTCTTCTGTCTTGGGCGGCGGAGTTAATTTATATTCTATATTTTACTTGTCCATAGTTTGTTGAAGTTTTTTTTATAAAAAGATTTTCTACGGGATAGGGTAACCAGCTCCATGCCCAACAATCTGTCTCGGATTGACTGATATTTTTATTTTTCCAATCTTACCCATTTTTATGTTATTTTTTTATTTTCTGGTTTCCTCGACTATTTGCACTTTCGTTTTCTTTTCCTTCTGATTTTTATCTACGTAGCCCATTATTTTCCCCTCAGACCCCACCCCGCTGCATCTGGCTCTTGATTTTCAATGGTGGCCTTCATTAAAAATACATCACTCGGTCTGTAGTTACCAGCAACGTGTGATAGTCTTGCCTAATTGCACCTAGTGTTTGCTAGATTCGGGACCGCTCTTTTACTCGTAACAGTGTTTTGACCAATGGCCGAGTATTAGATTCTTTGAGAAGCAGGCCGCTGTCTTACTACAGTGTAATTGAGCGGCGCGGCTGCCCTTTGGAAGCTGGGTATCCTCTTTTCATCTCCGTTCAGAGGAGCGAAACCTGCGCTTGTTCTTACCTCTGTAGTGGCCCTTGATAGCGTAGTTTGCTGTCGAAAAGTTAGTGGGAGAATAATAATATGCCTTATTCAAGGAAACTTTTTCGTGTCTGTTGTCTCTGATGTAGACTCTAGGATAATATTTATCTCACTCATGATTAAGCTATACGCCGAACACCTGTGGAAGCACGCGATGTCAGATGTTTGGGTCAATGTCTGATTTTAGACTATAAAATTAGATAGTTTTACTCAGTCAAGCACTCTTGTGAATTTTACCTGCCCGCTGATGATCCAAATGAGACATATACCACTGTGGACAAAAGTCTTGACTTGTGTTGGCAAAATTTTTGGTATCGCGGGGTATGTTGACATTTGGTAATATAATACATGTTAAGTTTGATATAACTGATAGCAAGGTGACTTGAATTATTTTTCAGTAACTTCTCCTTAGTAAACTTGATTCAGTGATAAGGTAGCGCCGTCTTCGGCCTAAGCTAACAGATACTTAATCGGCGAAGTACCCCATAGTTTGTTCAGTGCTTACAATGGGTTAAATGGTAGGCCTATGCTGACATTAACGAAATTCAATGAGTAGTTTATTCCCATAAACCTGAATAGTGATGTGCATTCACTATTACGACTGAATCTTTAGGAGGTAGCTATTCTTTAATTTGGGAGAGAAACCTCTTGTGGTTGGATGTGGGATTATGATATGCCTTTTGTGTAGTTAGACACTGGTTTATAGAAAGTTAACCACCAGCCGGTAAAAGAATTATGTCTCTGTTAAAGTCACAATTTATTATAATAGCATTATAACATTGCATTTGTTGGTGTATTCTATTTTTGGGAAGTAATTACTTTTCCTTCTGTGTATCGACCCCAACAGGGCGCATAGAATTGTTATCGTGTAATGTATTTAATGCCAATATTTTATGTAATGTCAAGTAACGATATATTTTAATAGTACATTTCTCTTAATGAGAAACTACTCGGTTGACAATCCTTTATGTTGAGTTGTAAGAGGACTTTGAGGAGAATGTTTTTCTGCCAGCGCACATGCTGAGATGTACATGTATGTATATGCTTTATTAGCCTCTGCGACTGCAGGCTGAAAAATTGAAAGGATGGAATTAACAGGAGGACAACTTGTATGGATAAAGACAGCACCGAGATTTACCTTGCAATAATATAAATCCCATAGTGGGGCAAACCAGTTAGCATAACATTGTCATAATTTTATTTGTTGCTTGATGTAAAGGTTGTTTGTTTTGGTCTCGGTTCCAGGGTACCCCACTGTTACCGCAGGATTCCAGTCAGGCGAAGAACGTAACATTCTCCTCGATCTTATGGTTCCTGAAAGCAATTAGCACCACGAGTTATCATCTATACCCGAAGTACAACCCTTTTCAGCGCCTATCCCTCTAATGGGAATTGAGCTCACGCAGTGTACCATCAGCAACAGCAAATCTGAAATCGTATTGAGCAGCAGTGGTTTACTACTCGCCCAATTAATACAAGTCAGAGCTTTAGTGCATCCATTACCTCATCTTACTCATCGTCGCCAGCTGAATTGAAATTATCATACTGCGTTCTTACACTGAGGCGCAGTCTCCAACCTCCAGGTCTCAACTCAGACCCAACTGGATCTACTCACCGAGTTTCATCTACAAGGCACGCCTATTATATTTTACCGCTCCGGATAAGAGCGCAAGAAACGGGCGGTCGTCCTCAGTTGACCACCTTGATTGGTTAGGTCTACTGGTCAGTACGGACTCTGCGTGTATTAGTTGGCAGAATATAGATAGTTAATATACAGCCTAGCTTGGTTGTTAGTGTGTGAACACGGCGCACGGATAGCGTCTCCAGTGGTGAAGTCGGCGCATGGATAGCGTCTCCAGTGGATTTACCATAAAAAAGACACTGACTGTGGTAATTGGTAATTCTCACACGCGGCCGAAGGATTAACTCTCTGTTTATATATTTTGTCGGTGTTCTACAGGAGAGTTTTGGGAAATTATCCCTTTTGATTTATGAATTGATATATTTGTTAACTTTGTTATTTGATCAATTATTTTGCTGAGGTGTATATGCTTCTTCTTCTATACAAGCAAAAGAGAACTTTAATAAATTTTCTTTTTATTATTGCGCTGTTCACGACCATCATCCATACTTTATATTTCAGCTCTTACTATTGTCTCTATCTGACGATGAGAAAGGAGAGAGAGCGGGTGTTGCTTAGACATATAAGTGTGTTGTGGGCCTGGAAAGAGAGATAGCTTTAATAAATCTTCTTCCAGGTTTGTCTCGTTCACCCTATTTTTACACATTATCTGTGTTTTGTCCATAGTTCTGTCAGTTCACTATCGTCGATTGCACTCAAATTGTCTGACTCCACAAATAATTCTAAAACCTCACCCAACCACGACACCCTCCTTAGTCGCTTTTTACGATGTGCTTGGTAGGGTGCAGTGTTATTATTCTTTGCTTCCCTTTCGGGCCCCGGTAACACACGGGTGAAAGTCGACGATGCTCAGCGATAACTAGTTCACCCAGGTTTCACTAAAAAATGTTCTGCGAAATCTTTATTGGCAACATGCCAGATAATACGCTTCTAAGACAAGCAGATACTGTTGAAGGAAAAGATGGGTCCAAGGAACTTCTAAAGGATCGTACCCAAATATCATTTTTATTGCGTTTCATTTTACCTCTGAATAATCCAATAAAGCTATTAAAATAGCGCGGTTCACACAAATGTAACCTTTGTTAACTGACTGCTAGCACGATATATCAGAGATCTAGCACTCACACAAATGTAACCTTTATTAACTAACTGCTAGCACGATATGTCAGAAATCTTGTATTCACACAAATACAACCTTTGTTAACTGACTGCTAGCACGATATATCAGAGATCTAGCACTCACACAAATATAACCTTTGTTAACTGACTGCTAGCACGATATATCAGAGATCTAGCACTCACACAAATGTAACCTTTATTAACTAACTGCTAGCACGATATGTCAGAAATCTTGTATTCACACAAATACAACCTTTGTTAACTGACTGCTAGCACGATATGTCAGAGATCTTGCACTCACACAAATGTAACCTTTGTTAACTGGCTGCTAGCACGACATATAAGACATCTAGTACTCACACGGCGGAGCAAGCAAAGACATCAACAACAGAATGAACAAAGCAAGAACAGCCTTTTTTAGTCTAAACAACATCTGGAAGTCCTCTCAGTACAGCACAAAATTAAGATTATATCAGAGCTGTGTATTTTCTGTGCTTCTCTATGGTGCGGAATGCTGGAGTGTTACAGAGAAGGAAATGTTGAAATTGTCCTCTTTTCACACAACATGCGTAAGAAAAATTCTCCGAATCTTTTGGCCGAATACCATCACCAACCAAGATCTGCTAACTCGGAGCAAGCAAGAGGACATGCACACCATCATAGCTGGCAGACGCTGGAGCTGGGTTGGCCATGTCCTCAGAAGATACCCCGATGCCATCACAAGAACATCTTTGCTATGGACCCCTGAAGGAAAATAAAAGAGAGGCCGACCAAAAACAACCTGGCGGAGGACTGTGGAGGATGAGATGCAAAGAATGAACCAGAGTTGGGGCACTGTACGAAGTATGGCCAACGATCGAGCAAAGTGGAATCAATTTGTTGTTGCCCTACAAGACGCCACCAGGCGTGATGGCCCATGACTGCTTTGACGGTCGGTGGCTAAGGGTGAAAGAAGAAGTACTCACACAAATATAATCTGTGGCTGATAGCATGATATGTCAGAGATCTAGCACTCACACAAAATTAACCTTTGTTAACTGACTGCTAGCTCCATATGTCAGAGATCTTGCACTCACACAAATGTAACCTTTATTACCTGACTGCTAGTACGATATGTCAGAGATCTTGCACTCACATAAATGTAACCTTTGTCAACTAACTGTTTGCACGATATATCAGAGATCTAGCACTCGTGCTAATGTAACCTTTGTTAACTGACTGCTAGCATGATATGTCAGAGATATAGCACTCACAGAAATGTAACCAGTAGTGATAAGGAAGCTCATAATGCGAATTCCTACAGACCAAAAATATTGACATTTCAGTTGGGCAAAATAAGGGAGACTGTAGTGAACAACAGACAAAAATTTAACATTGAAAACAAAACAATCTACACAGCCCAACCTAATTTGTGTTCAGAAAAAACAGGAACGCTATTGTCACGTGATTTCTCCCCCGTGCTCTGCAGTGGTGGTCCAACAGTGGCCAAAATTAAGAGTTATCTACTGAGGATCTTCAAAGCTGTCTACCTTTAACTCAAGATTACTCTTGGCAGAGATGTGAATTGAAGAATGGTGCTTCAGTTCTAGGGAACCCCATAGAAATTTAAGAAATCTTGTACTACAGCTGATATTATCCAGGCCATGATAAACGTTTATATCTTCCCAGACCATCTATGAGGAGAAAGAATTTTGCTCATTTGATGAGCCCCCAACTGTTTTAATTCAGTACAAAATTACTTCATTAGCTCTGTTCATACGTATTTAAAGTGACTGAGACATAGGGGTGCAATTTACTCAAAAATGATTAAATCAACAATAAATTTGTATATTTACAGATACCAAATTTAGTAATCAATTATCGTTAACATTGTAAAATAAATAAAAAGGGGTGCTATAGGAAATATGCCTTCAAAGATTAATCACAGGCGATAAGCTGGTTTGAAAAGTTCGATTTAAGAGTTCATTTGGCAGCTTTATGTGGTACGTAGCTGCCAGTAAGATATTGGTTGGCTTCTGCTCCGCCCGATTTTGGTTCTTTGCAGGTGGTAGACTGCATTCTGGTCACTGATCACGTCTGGTGACTGTAACACGCCCCACGTAGTATCGTGGGTTAATTACGAAGATGGTCCAGCGTCTTCAAGATCCGTCTGATGTAGGTGTCTAACTTTGACTGAAGGCCACTTATACCACACACTTGTTCCACAGACTAGTACCACCAATTAGTACCACCGACTATTCTCACGAAATGAGAGAGAAACAAATATGCTTCCTGAGTATTGTGTCTCCTGACACAAAAATCAGGTGTCCCTCCAATTTATTCTATCATCCCATCTACCTCTCTGCGAATTAATGTTCATCCCAGTGAGAGGAAAACACTCATTGTATTTATATAATACATGTTTACATATTCATATGCACTGGTTGAGAATGTTAATATACTAAATATGTATATTATTTCTGTCATCATCCACTTCCTGCTCCATTTGGATCTTGGGACTACCTCTGCTTTTGGTTCTCTGTGAATAACCCGCATGGAGCAGTCACCAGCTGTAGCTCTTGCAGTGGTTGTTCATGAAACCATCATTTCTGAGGTTGTCAGCTTCGTATGAACGTGGATTTCCACGAGCTATTTTCATGGTAAAATGTACAAGTTACCACAAATAACGTTTGAACAATACAGACTTCAAGCTCAGAGAAATAGTTTCGGCAACATGGTTGAGATGCTTCTTACACGTGGTTTGGGGTATAACTTAAACTAGAATCTCAATATGACGTCGCATTCAGGTTCCTAGGTGTGACGAAATGTCTGTCCTTGTCTTTTTGTGTTATCTATCACACCTTCAGCCCTCCGGCAGTAAACTTCTTGTCTTCATATTTCTTCATTATTCACTTGTTATTTGGCATTTCATTTCGGTCTTTCATTAATTTTACTCTTTATGTTGGACATAGCATGGTGAAGTCTCTAACACGCCACTCCCATATGGCAGTATTTGCTACGGGAGTAATTCGTATCTTATTGTTTACCACTCCTCAGACATATTTACGTTCCGCCAGGTGAACCGTGGTATTATCGTAACAATACCCAGTCATCAGACCAGACACCCGCTTATCTTTTTGAATCAGTCTGACCACCTGTGGAAACGAGTCGGTCCAACATTTGACCCCAGTGAAAAGCGGCTGATCGTGTTGACATAAGCTTGTATTGTGCGTACGATGAAAGAAGACAACACTGTCTGACGAGACATCTGTCTGGCGGAGGTACGCAGATAAAGGCGATAATTAGTTCATCTGTTGGGGTAGACATCTGGGCGGAAGACATTACGCCAGGAAAACATGGTCACAATATTACGTCTTATAAAGAGATCACGCGTGGATATTAAAATTAATATTTTAAACACGCGAGGGGATATTTAAAACTTCCCCACCCAAACAGTGCTTGAGATTCGATTTGGTTGGTTTGATTTTAGATGCCGGAATAAACAATCCATTTCATTGGAACATTCAGCGGAAACTCAGCTGGATTTGAACTGGAAAATGTACAATATGATGTAGTGAAATCCCAGACACAGAACACACAGAGAGATCGCATTGTACAGCGAACAACTCCCCAGAAGCCAGTGAGATATTGGACTTAGTATTCCATACTTATAAGTGACAGTTTAACGTAGTTGGGCAACTCTGAAAAACTTAAGAGTAAACCCGCATATTTAAATACAAGACTGGAAACTTAAAGGGACCAGGACTTTAATATAACAAGACTGGAAACCCAGGAATCAGATTCATTAATCATAAGAGGGCTTTAACTCAAGTTTTCCCAGGTAGTGATTTCGCAGAGACACTCGTCGTCAGAGGAATTAACTCTAATTTCCCAGAACCGGTCGTAAGAGGAATTTAACTTTAGTTTTCCCAGCAAGTGATTTCACAGAAACACCCGCCGTCAGAGGAATTAACTCTAATTTCCCAGACTAAAGTGATTCGAACAGCATCTAACCTAAAGTGCTGTGTGTCCATTCCAATATATGCAGGAGATTGTGTATACCCATTACTTGGGGTAAGTGTAAACATTTATATTACAAACGTGAATTTAACATGTTTTCTTGCTTGTGGTTATATGTGAGGCTGGCACTTCAACATATGAAAATAGTATATTCATGAACCACTACAGCAAGAGCTGGTGATTGTTTCTGACTAGTCGTGCGGGAAACCCGACAGCAGAGCGACCCCAGACTCCGACTGGAACAGTGATGAGTGATGATTACATCACAAGTGCTTAAGGTGTAACAAATTATCTTGTGAGAATTATGTACCTTTTTTAATTGTAATTCAGGCAAATCATTGTTCATGCACTCCAGACGCAATTTCCTAGTTAACACTCAGAAGAGTATGGGGGAATTTTCATCATATTCCCTGAGTTACACCGTGTGCTCGGGAATTTAACTCTTCTGAGAGGTTAACATTGGTGGGTGGAGCGCGAGACAATGGACCTGTTAGTTTGCGGCGAACATTTATTTCTTCTATTTGTCTAAAGTTCGTGGGTACAAGCCATCAGATGATTTGTGGTACTAACTCAGCTAGTGTGAAAGAAAAGCATCCGCCATAACCGCCGACAGAGGAAGAGAGTGTGGAGAAGGCTTTCGTCATCACAGAATTGATGAACCAAAGCTGCAGGACTCACTCATACAAGTTAAGTGCTAACTAAAAGGCATCAGCAAAAATAAAAGGACAATTCCAGTTGAACTTTAAGTATAAAGTTAAATTTCCACCTACGTCTCAATGATGAGAAATTTATAACAATCAAAATTCCACTAATCTTTCCATATTTATTTTAACCTGTTAAAGATTATTTCACTTCTAAATTTGTTACCTGTTTTTAAACGAAACAAAAATAGTTGATTCAGTTATATGTATGAAAGCAAACGTTTGAGCCAGAATACTTAATCTATATATATAAATACCTAGACATATATTTACACTAAACAGAGCTATTCCTTATAAGAGGGATTTCGTTGGATTACACCAACTGGGGGCTTGAACGGGCTAAACCATTGCTTAAACCCTTCACAAAATGCGACGGACCAGATAATAAGTTAACAAATTGCTCAGCCCTAAGCAGCTTTTGTTCTTGACTTCTGAGAATATCTTGTGAAGGCTCCCTTCAGGTAGAAGTGTCATTAATCTTCTATCTACATTTCTGCCAAGAGTAATCTTGCGCGTAGGTAGATACCTTGGACGCCAATATTAAATACTCTTGAGTTTTGGTCACTGTTGGACGTCTACTGCTAAGCAGAGGAGGCAATCCGTGACATTCGGATTCTGGGCTTTCCGTAATAATAACAGTAGCGATTTGTCGTTGTCGAAGTCCAGAAGATGCTCAAGTACGTTGTCCGGTATTTTAATTTAGAATCTTGTTTCTATGTCTTATTCTGGTGTCTTCTTGACGAGTTGAATTAGCAGTGCCTTAGACTCAGAATGTGCTAGATTATAAGCAACATTCGGCCCACGCATTCAGGTTGCTACTGTATGACAACGTTCCAATCAGAAATGTTGTATGTTAATATCTCAAATGCCAAACCAATAGCAATCAACTTGCGTACTTTCGTATGGGTCATCCCCACTACACTCTCTTGGAAAGTGCTTGGTTGGCAGATTAAATGTGATTTTTTTTACAAGTCACTCCAACATAAATTATTTTCTCTTCCGTTGATATTGATCATGTCTACACTCACGACTTCATTGATCTTTATCTGATAATATCTTTCAAGATTGACAGTTTATCGTAACTATTGCCTACGACAAATGCGCTATCTTAAGTGTGTGTCTTTAATGTCACCAGACTGATAATTTCCAACACGTTCCTATGTGAAGAAACAACTCGCAAGCAACAACCTGGCCAGACAAAACTTTATCAGTGATACCACAACTGACTGTGGTCATCTCCGCTTTGTTTACTTATTAATCTAGGCGCTCTCATTCACTGTCTGGTCTGAAATGTGTTACGCACTCGTAAACAACCTTTCACTCAACAGATCCAGGAGTCAATATGGGTTCAAACGAAAGTCAGTGATTACAATAATCAGCAAAGATTGTCGATTAAGCCAAGACATGCAAGAATTGAAGGAAGAAAGTGTAACCATTGAATGGGAAATCACAACTACTGTCAGAGGTGAGAAAAAGACAGGGAAGAGCACAGAAAGAATTACAGGATGGCACATGAAAATTCAACGAATGAGGTTATTTATTGACAGCCATGGATCAACTTATTAAACTGAAGTACATGAAGGTTTCAAAAGGATTGCAGAAATAGTGGCCATATGTTCAGATGTAGCAAGAGCGTATGAACCTTTGGAAGAATGGACTGAGAGTCTGACACAATGACTGCCTTTGTGAATGAAGCTTCAGATATCCACCTTAAGGCTGCAGTAACTGCCTCTACCTCTATTCTCATGTTGGAAGTTGTTATCTTGTAAGCCCCGCTATGTTCGGAGACGATTCTGCCCTTTACCCCAGCCTGATTTCTCATCAATGGATCACATTGCCCATCTGTATACACAATGGCATCATTATCCCCGGCATGATCACGTATCAGTTGATTAATTTCCAGTTCTGCTTTCCCATTGCCCCAAGTTCAACACTCTCTGCCAAGGTTAATGATGATCTGCTGGTAGTTAATCCAGTTCTCATCTGACATACTCCACTCTTCCCCTTTAAATATATATTTTCAACTGTGGTCACCTGCGTGATCGTTGTCTCTGCCTGTGCCATCCATGACATCCCTCTCTTTATTCTTGTTCCATTAATGTCAGCTATGTCTCCATTGATATAGTGCTGTTTGTTGGTGGTTACTCGTATATAGGCTTTTGCCTGGGCCATCACATATCTTGATCTAATCCACAGCACTCCAAGCATGTACCTCATAGTCACAATGGGGGTATCTCGCGTACAGCCAAGACTGTAAACATCCCTTCATTTTGAATGCATTCTAGTCGTTCATACTGTGTTACTGACAGCGTGAATATTCCCAGCTCATGCTCAATGACCGAAATGAAAATAATGGCCGCGGCGCGTCTGAAGCAGAGATTATTATTTCTTCTTTACCACCAGAGGTTTACGAACAACAAAATGGCATCCCTCAAGTATCGGTATTATCGCCAACTTTATTTGCTGTAATGGTAAATGACCTAGGAGACGAATTTAAAAACATTAGAAACAAGTTATCGCAATTTGCAGATGATGCAGCAATCTGGAGGACTAGAAAAATCCTTCAAAAAATATATAAAGATCTACAAGTTCAAATAAATAAGGTTTCAAAATGGATGACAAAGTTCCAATTAAATTTTAAAAAACAGTAGGAATGATACTCAATAGAGGCAGAGTAATAAAAAAATATATAATAGATATAAAGATGCTGGGACAAAAGATAAACACAGTAACAACAAAATACGTAGGAATGACACTAGACCAACAACTCAACTGGAACAAACATATAGATAAGCTGGTGTAGAACTGTAGAGGACTCACTAACATGATGAGATACCTAAAAGGTAAAGGATGGGGGGCAAGCATAAAGATTATGCGTATGTTCTACAGATCATTTGTCAGGGGGATTAAAGACAATGCGAGCATAGTATACGACTCAGCAGCACCTAGCAACAAGAAAAAATTAGATAAAATACAACCCCAGGCCCTATGCACAATTGCAGGAACAATAAAATCAACATCCTCTGAAGCACTAGAGGTAGCACTAGGCATAATGTCACTAAACTTGAGAAGAAAAGAACAAAGATTAAATTATATGGCCAAGGTACTAACAGACAAAAATCACCCGACCAGATCTGTATTTGTGAAGAATCACTCAACGGTATGGGACACTCCACTAGACCCAACCAGATACTCAATAAGGTGGAAGTGCCTTGAAGAAGTAAAACAGCAACAAACTATAATTAATGCAAAAACTGTAGTAGCAAATATACCTCAGTGCTACGGTAGCGTGATGTAAACACAATGCCCTGTTATGATAGAATGAAAGGAAATATTGGAAGGAAGTCAATCAAAAGTCGCGAATCTCGCATGTAGACGAACGGGTTTTACAATGGCGCTCTGCAAGAGGAAAGGACAGTGTGTTTGAATAAAATGGATTCGTGTGTCGTACAAGGAAATGGAGATAAATAAATTAATGACAGTGATTTCGTTTTTTTTTAGGGATAAGACCAGCTATATTCGTTCCAAAGGAATAGTTGCTGTGTGTAGTACTTTTGGAGACAATTGAAGATAAAGACGACAGGACGATAAAAGCTACTGTGTCAACTGTCTTAAAAAATGTAGTAAAAATCGAAGTCGAATTATGGAAGACTTTATATAAAAGGAAAGCAGACGTTATGGAAAGTGAAAGGAGATATAGATAAAAGTCATGGATAACAGGGTTGACACGCATGAAGAAGATGTCTGGACCCAGCTAACACAAACTCGCTCGAGTCTGCACAAAATACACAGTCTGCAAACTGTGACACCACATTGCTCTCTGGTACACCCGCCCACCCCCTATAAAAGGGCAAGCAGCAGAATTTTCAAACTACACACACAGCAGAAGTCAGATAGACTGAAGGAAAGAGACGCTCGCCAAGGCTATAATTTTACCATATGTTGCCATGCAGCTCTTCCATCACCAAATCGAGTCTGTTCTGTACTTTGCATCTATTCTAAGAGGGTGCGTAAATTTATGAATAAATATTTTGTTTTATTGCAGATTATTGTGTTAGAATATGTATCAGGATTAGACCAGAGGACTGAACTGAAATTAAGTTGTGCATGTCTAAAGGAATTTGATGCAAACCAACATTTATCATGGAATGTCAGTAGGAGTGATCAATTAAAAGTTATTATATTGGAAAAATGGACTTGGCACTCTAGAATGTGAAAGGCGAAGGTAGTATCATGATCATGTACAAAAGTGCATTATTTTTATTCATGTATTATTTTAGAAATGTTAAACAGATAGACACCTGTCTTGTCTCGTTGTGGAGACACCTGTCTTGTCTCGCTGTCCTAATCAGAACTGATTCATATATCATTCATATCAAACATCTGAACACTCTCATTCATGGACACATAGGCTTGTGGAGTCTATGACCAAAAGCTAGCCACTTATCAGCTATTGTCTCCAGGTTCATTCGTGTCATTCTACACCAGAGGTCTAGAATCCTAGGTCTATATTGCATTCCTGAACCAACACAGGAGCATCAGAGATTGCTATCTAGATTCAAGTCCCAGGCCCCATCAGTGCTTGGTGGTCTAGTACAAGACCTGCAACTGACACAGCTGTGTATATTCAGAGAGGACAGTTACAGAGCTTTAATGTTAAGTAGTCTATGTAACCGCATTCTATCAACCATTGTGAGTGGTCAAAGCAAAGTGACTTGTGTGTAGTGAACCGTTGCCTCAATTGGCTGTGTGTGGTGTACCCGGAAACGGGGCCTCCCAGTACTGAGGCAAAGTTAAGTCCCCGATGTCACTTATCGGTGCAGAATTGAGAGAGATGGCTGAGCATCACAATCCCTCCTGTGTTGCAGCATGATGAGAACCCAGCATTGCACACTGAGCTTGGGGGGATCACTTGGGCACCAGACTTAATACTGGCTCTTGACTGGATGGCCGCATGCAGGAGATTTCTACAATGGAGGGTTGGCAGGTGGTGGGTATCGGGAAGTGGCTCTGTGCAGGACGTGAGGATTCCTTGGGAGAGCCCCGAACCAGAGCACAGCATTGTGCAAGCTCTGCATAGTTGGAGAGCCCCCTGGATGACGGGGAATGCACAGTGTGCTACCCCACCTATCCCCAACTGCTAACTTAGAACCAGAAGTGGGGTCCTCTGTATGCGTGCCAGGCCAGGATAAAATGCCTGGGAAAGAGACTGGAGCTCAGAACTCCCTAACTCAAAGTTGCAGGATGGCAGAAAAGCCACGGGAAAGACAGGGCTATTTTGAAGATAACGCAACCATATTTTCACCATACGAGCTCGGACGCCGCCTCGGTAAACAAGGTCCGCGCAGAGCAGTGACACCCCCAGGCTGCTTGCGAATAGTCTACTACTGGGAACATAAACAGATTAGGGATGAGCCCACTCTCCCGTTGCACAGGTGCTAAAGTCGTAGATACTGGGCCAGAAGGCGCACCGGAAACCACAGTAGTATCTGTGGAGCTCCACCAGGCAGGTGCAGTGCCGGGCTCTGAGCCTCGACAGAGCCCACCCTCAGCTACTGGAGGACCCTCTAGACCGTCTTGTGGAGTCAACAGACGGCGGAGGAGAACTACTGACCAAAACAAAACAGAAAAAGAGAAACCCAGAGTGCCACTTGTCATGATGCACTGGAATGCAGAGGGAGTGAACAGCAAGCAGGCTGGATACAGCAAAAAGACAGAGCTGGAAAACATCTTGTATGAGAAGCAAGTCAGTGTTTGCTGTATCCAAGAGACTCACTTGAAAGCAGATCAAACCTTTAAAATAAGGGGATATCAATGCTTCAGATCCGACAGACAAGATAGACGAAAAGGAGGAGTACTTACTCTTGTAAGGAATAACATTCCTGCACACGAAAGGAAAACCTTCATGGATGGAGCAGAATATCAGCTGCTGCAGATAAAGGTAGACAAGATGGAAATAGAACTCCTGAACTATTACTGTCCGAACAACAAACCCCTGAGTCTCAGCTCTATACAGGTACCAGCCACCAACTTTATAGCAGTTGGAGACTTTAATAGCCACCCCCAGAGCTGGGGCTATAACCATCTGGATCACAGAGGTGAAGAGGTTGAAACTTGGCAAGATGATCACTCCCTAATCCTAGTCAATAATGCCACAGATACTCCTACCTTCTACTCCAGAGGATGGCACACAACCTCAACACCAGATCTTGCCTTCTCCACACCAGATATAGCTGGATCTATTAGTAGAGAAGTAGGAGACCAACTAGGGGGAAGCGACCATCGCCCAATCTTTCTTACTGTCCAGAGTGCAACTCTCAGTACAGGCCCAGACATTACAAGATGGAACTACAAAAAAGCCAACTGGGGTTTATTCAGGCATCAGGTGAACACGCTGCTGTCTACCCTCAAGGTACAGAACAGAGACATTAATGAAGTGGTAAAAGACTTCAACAGATGCATACTACAAGCTGCAAAAGAAACCATTCCCAAAGGATGCCGGCGTAACTACATACCATACTGGTCCAGCACACTCCAAGAACGTCAGGAAGCTATGGACAAGGCTAGAAAGGACGCAGAGTCTCAGCCTTCACTTGAAACTCACAACAAATGGAAAAAGGCTGTAGCAGAGTTTCAGAGAACAAAGCTAGAAGAAAAGCGGAAAAGCTGGAGAACTAAAACGGCATCGCTGAACCTTGAGAAAGACGGCAGGAAACTTTGGAGATTAGTCAAGTCTCTAAATGAAGAGCATTCCTCACCAAGGCAGACTATCACATTGGATGAAGGTGGCAAACTTTTCAGAGGAAAACAAGCTGCAGACTTGTTTGCTAGAAGATACAGTTCAGAAAGCAACTTACCCATTAACATAGATCATCAGAGAGAGATAAGAAAAGAAATACTGGCAACCATGGGACAGACAGATACTCCTGCCCCAATGAGGGAACCCATCACACTAGGAGACAGAAGGCTATTTCCAAGCTTAAGTTTCAAAAGTCACCCGGCCCAGACAAAATCAGCAACGAAATGCTAGTAAATCTGAGCTCAGCAGCAAAGACAAAACTGCTTGAGATATTCAACCACAGCTGGTTGAAAGGAACGGTACCCCAAGTATGGAGAGAAGCCATCACAATACCCATACTAAAGAAAGGGAAATGTAAGACCGAGGCTGCAAGTTACCGGCCAATCAGTCTCACAAGCTGTGTTGGGAAGACTATGGAGCGAATAGTCAACCACAGATTGAAATGGTATTTAGAGTCTGAGCAGATCCTGGTGCCGGAACAAGCTGGATTTAGAGAATGCTACAGTATAGAAGACCAAGTTACTTACTTGTCTCAAGCAATAGAAGATGCCTTCCAGGAGAAGAAAAAGGTCCTAACGATCTGGGTCGACTTCAAGCAGGCCTTTGACAAGGTGTGGAAAGATGGCCTCATTGCAAAACTTAGGAGAAGTGGAATCCAAGGCAACATGATGAATGGATCCAGTCATACTTGCATAACAGGAGAACTAGAGTCACTCTTGACGGTCTGCAGAGCAGAAAAGTGTTGCTCCATCAGGGGGTACCTCAAGGAGGAGTAATTTCCCCAACACTCTTCCTTGTTTACATCAATGACCTGGTGAAAGATCTCCCTGCAGGAGTTAAAGCTGCCTTATATGCAGATGACCTAGTACTCTGGTGCGCTGATGAAAATGTCACCACAGCAAATTATAGAATGCAGCGGGCAGCAGACATGCTAGTGTCATGGGCAGAGAAATGGCTTATCACAATAAACACAGACAAAACCTCCACAACACTGTTCTCCCTCGCCCCCAAGGACAAATCAGCTAACATACACCTAGGGACAACCGTGATCAAGGAAGAAAGCTACCCCACCTATCTTGGGTGACATTTGACCAAAGGCTTACATGGAATAAGCATATTGAAAATGCAGAAGGAAAGGCCCGAAGACGACTAGGCATACTCAGAAAATTAGCAGGTACCAACTGGGGGCAAATGAACGAAATCTAAAGAAGATTTATAATGGAGTAATAAGACCACACTTAGAGTTTAGCTCAGCAGCATGGTCATCAGCTGCTAACTCACATCTGCAGTCTTTGGACAAGGTGCAAAATCAAGCTCTCAGGCTCATTACAGGAGCCATGAAAACTACACCAATAACAGAGATGCAGAAGGTTGCTGGATTACAGACATTGTCCCATAGAAGAGACACAAAAACCATGATCCAGATGGAAAAGTACAACAGTATGCCAATGCACCCAATGAAGGCAAGACTAGATGATCTGGCATTGGGACGTCTAAAGCGTAGCAGCTTTGTGCATCGGGGGAAAAGACTTATAAGACAGCATCAAGAAGACCTATCCATGAAGACAACACCACTGAAGCCCACCCTATACCCTGTACCATGGGAGCAGGCCAGCAGTGCCCTCCAAATTAATACAACAGTCAGTGGTCTCACAAGTGGATGTGAGTATAATGATCTGCAAAAACGAACTGCTACATTGAGTATGATCCAAGAAAGCTATCCCGATCAATCATGGATACATGCCTATACAGATGGATCAGCAACTAATGCTGTTAGGAATGGAGGTGCCGGTATCTTTATCTCATATCCTGACAACCACTATGAGACTAGGCACATTCCCACTGGTAAATTCTGTTCCAACTATACAGCTGAGGTTCAAGCTCTAGAGCAAGCTGCAAATATGAGTTATAACACCAACTCTGACTGCCACCAGGTAGTCATCCTCACAGATGCACTGTCTGTCCTGCAAGCTCTCAAGGGTGGTAAACTCCCGCATCTGAGAAATGAACTAAACAAGGTAGCTGCCAAAATGAGAACCATACTTCAGTGGGTACCATCTCATTGTGGTGTACCCGGAAATGAAAAGGCAGATAAACTTGCAAAAAAGGGAGGAGAATGTGAACAAGAAGATAATGAAGTCACATACTTTGAGAAAAAGAGAGCTATCCAGACTATCAGAAGAGAACAGAACCAACCCAAAGACGACTATCACACTCTCGACCGGCAGGGACAGACAACTATTTTTCGACTCAGGACAGGGCATAACAAACTGAATAAACACATGCACAAGCTACGATTGTCTGCTTCACCACTGTGCACATGTGGATTAAACGAACAAACTGCTGAGCATGTTCTACAGGACTGTCCTCTGTATGACCAGTTAAGAAAGATATACTGGCCCAATGACTCAACACTAAACTCAAAGCTATATGGAGAGTTAAAGAGGAACTTCAAACGTAGCCAAAACTCAAGAGTATCTAAATGGGTCGTCAAAGGTGTCTACCTTCGCACAAGATTACTCTTGGCAGAGATGTAGATACAAGGGTAATGACGCTTCTACCTTACGGGCGCTTCACAAAATATTTTCAAAAGTCAAGCACAATGTTGCATTGGCTGAACAACTGTTAACTTATATCTGATCCGTCGCCTTTTCTGAAGGATTTAAGCAATGATTTTTAGCCCGTTCAAGCCCCCAGCTGAGTTAACTCAGCGAATTTCCTCTTATAAACTGGGAAAATATGCCTGGACAGCACGAATAATGATTTGGGCCTGAACTAGCATTAACAAGTTACATATCTCACAAAATGATATGATACACTTCGGTAACCTGTGATTTAATCATCACTCATCACTGCTCCAGTCGGAGTCTGGGGTCACCTCTGCTGTCGGGTTTCCACATGATTAGCCAGAAAAAAATCACCAGCGCTTGCTGCTTTGGTTCATGAATAAGGTATTTTCATATGTTGTGGTTGTCAGCCTCATTATTAACCACCTAGGAAGAAAAACATGTCAAATTCACATTTGTAAAACAGATGTTACACTTACCTGTTGCGTTCGTTTGTTGAGTGAATATAAATTTCTTGCAACTTGAAGAACTAATATTAAGAAGTTCATATGAGCAAATCGTTCTGTATCAAACGAGTGGTATGAGTAATTTCAAACATGATGAATATTCAGTAGATTCAAACTCCTGGGTTTTTTGGGTCCAACAATTACAAGACATATTTATTCTTCAGACAATTCCTCATTTCAAGTTTTATGGCATCTTATAAAATCCATGCATAATATTCGTCTCCTACTGTCCTTTTCATATCATCTCAAACTCTGGCCTATGTACTGAAGGTGACGGCATTCGTAACACCCAAGTAGCGATAACCAAAGTACATAGATTACAATTATATTTCGATAGCTCCTATAACCAAGGACTCCTCTTATAAAATTACACTTGAACCAGCATACTTGCGTTTAACATCAACGAAACACTTGTGTCGACCTTTACACAACTAAGCCACATAGGAGGACTATCATAAACTACAATTCGCATAGCAGCAAAGTAGATCACGTCTTTGCTCGACGGATACAAAATACAAAAGGCCAAGATCAACCGTTTTACTCAATTAGCGCGGCACCTCACTACGTCATATTCCTTAGAGACTCAATCAACTATCGCGTTCATTAACAATGATGCACAACATATCATGTTGACTGCAGATAGAAATGTTACCGCATATATTAACTGCTAACAAATCTAAGTGATGCCAACATGTAAAAATACAAAATGAATCTTTCTTAACATTACCCCAAAAATTTTAGGAATCTACAATCTCCTCGCACAGGTTAGAATGGACAGGATTAATTTAGGTTATATGCTCTCGAACCCCTTGGCATGAGAAATTCCTGTTATGACGGGTGTTCTGTAAATCACTTGGTCTGGAAATATTATGATTCCTCTTATGACGGGTGTTCTGCGAATCACTTGATCTGGAAATATTTTGATTCCTCTGATGACGGGTGTTCTGCTAATCACTTGGTCTGGAAATATTCTCTTATGACGGGTGATCCAATTCCTTAGGACTCCAGTCTTGTATTTATAAATGTGAGCTTACTTTTGTTAAGTTTTAAAGTTTCTCAAATACTTCGAGCTGTCCTGGTCCTTTTAAGTTTCCAGTCTTTGTATTTATATATGCGAGTTTACTTGTAAATTCCAAAGTTGCCCAAATACTCAATCGGTCACTTATAATTATAGAATTCTAGGTACGATCTTTCTCTTTCTGGCTTTTTGGAGTTGCAAGCTTGAAGTTGCGAAGCTGTCTGTGATCTGTGACTCCGCTTTCGCTAAATTATATCTCTCATTCTCAGTTCAAATCCCAGATTGTACTTCCCGGCAAACTTGCCAATGAGAACCAAAGCATACTCCGGCTCTCAAATCAAACCAATAGTGAGCTCTTTATCACTATATGGGTTGGTGTGTTTCAATTCAAAATATCCACACGTGTTTAAAATGTTACATTTAATATTCCAACGCGTGACCTCTTTCAAATAGTGCGGTAATATTTTCGCCAACTCACAAACAAATCTGGGAACGTATTTGATGTCCAGATGCGACCTTCAAATATTGTCTTCCCCAGGCATGTTATTGGTAATAATCTTACACCGTGATGGCTTCTGTGAAACGATTATCTCATTAACGCCTGTGTTTCCGCACACCTCAGACAGCTCTCTCAGACAGACAATATTGGCTTCCTATTCACCTTTGTACGAGACCACATTGTGTAAAACGAGGATCGTCTCCTATCAAAGGTGGCCGGCAACTCAAAGAGATAAAAGTATTACCACTGACCGATGATAATGATTGGGTATTGTTATGATAATACCACAGTAGTGGTCACAGTACAAGAATGTAAGGGAAATAAATATGCCAAATAGTAGGATGATGAGAGAGATAAATGAAGAAAAGAAGAGATACTGCCGGAGATCTTAGGCTCTAACTTTTATCTGATTGTTACGTCCTTTTTGGTGGGACTTAACAGTACTGAAGTAGACACGGGTCTAACTTCTGTTAAGAGGGTACGCATCAGCGTAAGTAATAAGAATGTATTTATAATTAATAATGTTTTAATTCGTTGCGCACGAAAGAGCACATATTTGGTGCGTATTGAGTTGTTGCTAAACACTGCATGACGCAGTGGCAACAGAGACAAGATGCCGGAGATTACAGTCAGACATTGTTCTGGTTTCGGGAGTCCCCTATAATGGGTAAACGACTATAATTGTTTTATACTGCCTTCCATGTGGAAGTTCTGACAGTGAGGATTTTTTGAAAGTAGGACTCTCTTAAATAATATGTATGTTTCGCCATTTCCATCTAGCCAGGGCTTCGGCGTGGATTGTTAACCCGTCGCTAGTAAGAGCTAGACTGGCTCTAGACTGAATTGAAGTTAATTCTATAATATATGATCCGGCAGTCTTTTTTGGATTACATTTGAGTAAAGGAGACGAATAATAAATATAAGGGAATATAAAGAATCTACTCGCCGTCCAACGGACTACGGCAAGTCTTAGAGGTCAGTCAAATCTCCTAAGGATTCCAATGATGTGTTTTCAATAATGTACTTTGATTTTTCCATGCCTTCATCAGAATAATCGTTGAATAGATATGTACCTTTGATGAGGCTATTCAAGTTGGACATTAATAGTTAACTTGACATGCCACCTGCTTCATTCTATATATGCAACTGCCAATGTCAGAGTGTATTTGCTCTGTCGTCTTGTGATGTACGTCCACGTTATGGTGAAACAAACCATTGATATAACTTGCAATCAAACCAAAGGGTTTCCAGTGTCCGTTGCCTTATCACCATTCAATCAACAAACATTCGCGTTATCAGCACCAGTAGTCAGCATGAATAACACGATTACAACAGCTACGACTACAACACTGATACTATCTTAAGTAGAGACCTTGACAGCCGTGACTAACCTGTGATACCAGTGCTCTTCTCTGACACTGGAACTACATTATTGTCATACGGAATTCTTCTTCTGTTTTTTCAGTACTACTGCTGACAATTTTACTCATAAAAACCTTTCGCTACAGATACCACGATGGGAGCTCACGAAACCAGATATCGACCCGCATCTCGCAAAAATAATCAATAAAAAAAAGGTAGAAATATGCTGTATCAACAACATAGCCAAGGAATATATCATTGAAATAATTAAGGGTAGCTTAAATTAAAAGCATACACTGACGGATCTGAAGTAGAAAATGAAGAAGTAGGTATAAGTATACATATCCCAGAATGGAGGCTAAAGAAAAATTATAGTTTAACTGAAAATACATCTATCTTTATAGCTGTCGTGGAATATTCTAATCCACATATATAAATTATCAAGTAAATATAAAGCCTAATAAATACATATAATAAAGAAAGGAAGAAGAATGGTAAAGAACAGTGCTGTCACAATGACAGTACTCGAAATCCCCTTTGTTTTATGTTTCGTCTGCAAATTGTAACGCTTTCACGTTGATAGTAAAAGCCTACTGTATTATTTACCTGCTTTCTTCAATGAAACGTGTGCTGTATTCTTGGAAAAAACAGTGAGATACGCAAGCTGAACAATGACCTAATTTTAATATTTCATTCATTCCATTTTATACACGGCGTAACTAAAGACAGATGGACTAAAGGATAGAGAGAAGGGAGAGGCATAAAGCCGAACACGTGCAACACAAAACACGCGTCGCGCGATACACAATTACTACTATCACGCGTGTAAGGCCACATGCACTAACTTTATTTCAAATCGACAGTGATAAAATTCACTACCCTTCCCAGAGTTAGGTTTTTAAATCCTGAAAAACTCTTATTAGAAAAGATAACATTAGATGGGGTTACGTTTGAAAACATTACAGTACCCAGACAGCACATCTTCGAAACAGGAGGTAGAAGGAATTGCATATTTTGAACGCAGCATATTAGTTCTATTAAATATATATATTTGGGTTCCTTAGGGTTTGCTGACAAAGAATATGTACAACGTTAGGCAAATAGTCTAGGAATTAACAAGTTATAGCCAAAATAAAATGATGGTGCTGTCAGACAACACCCAAAATCAGAATCGCTCAGTGGTAGATTTTTTTTTAAATCCACCATTGTACGGGAAATGGGCCACAAGTTACATTTGAACTGATTGGCTGGAATGATATGTAAGGCTACACACGATTAGTCGGACGTTCGAGACCACTAGTGCAAATAAGCTTGATAAAGCAACAGTGCGTTGAAGCCAGCTCATATTTTTGCTAAATAAAAGCCTGGAACATAAGCAGATGGGAATTTGTGCCAGTATTTGTGCCAGAATTCATTGCTAATCAACGTATCTGTGTGTATTCTATGAATTGTGGTAAGCTTGAAACATTCAGTATCTTTTAATGAAAATTGAATGTGAATTGTTAATTTATGCCTGTATATATGTGTAGTTCAGTAGCAAACATGATGTAAAGCCTATAATGCTCCAGCCTGAACAGAAGGTGTCGGAGGAAAGTAAAACTGCATGGAATGGCCAAACAGTACACTGACACCTAGATTATTGATTAGACAGAAATAATGCTGGAATTGCAGAGGCGTAGTAACCATTAAGGAGGTTAATACTGGTATAAAGTATTTCAGATGAAGCTGACAGTTGGCCTAACGCTCTGAACTCAATGTTTGTGATGTATTGTGCTCAGTGTAGAACTAGAATATCAATTAGTTATGAAGTAGAAGGTACATCCTTCTTGTTTTCAGGGACCGGGGTCTTGATGGTATTGAGCAGCACCTGGTCAGAGCTTTGCTGAATCCAGAGTCGGACAGCATACTCCTTGGTCCATTTAGCTATCAGTGAGGTGTCTCCAGAGCCCAGGGGAGAAATCGAGCAGAGGAGTCTTTTCCTGCCGCCATCACGCAAGATAAGCTGATGTGGCCAGCTGAGCTCAAAATTATGTACCCCATCTTAAAATGACCTTGTAAAAATAACATTAAGAGGGGAATTAAATTGTTTTAATATCAGGAACTGAGAACATCTCCAATACTGGGTCCAATAAAGACAAACTATTGAAGTCATGATGACAAATACCAACAGAGCTTGAACAAAACAAAACCAGTATTACCTCATATTACTACTACACAACTGACACACATAGGATACTTTTAATAATATATGTCATTACAATATTCATATTGATAAATTCTGTACATATAACTTGTAAGTAAAATTGATTGTGATTCCTGGTTCCCTTTGTATTTGAATCAGGACACATATTCATTCATAACAGCAATGAATACATATTGTTATTTGAAAAGTTATCAGTGACTCCTTTAAGATATCCTTTAGAGTGTTATATGTATGTGAGTGTCACAGTGTTGTCAAGTGTGGTGGAATAAATTAAATTGTTTATCTGTCTGTTGTTGTTATGACTTACACTTCATCATACACATACCCTAGACATACAACGTAGTCATCACACTATTCCAGAATAATTCTGACTGAGGTATACATATGTGGCAGCAAGCAAGGTTATATATAATACACTACTCTTATTAGATATATATACCTTCACAGCTGATCTCAGTCAGTACACTAAGTCCCCTATAAATATTTATAACATCTCACTTCACCACAATAGCAGAAATGGTTGCAACAGCAAAAGCGCTGGAAATAACTAATGACACCCCCACCAATAAGTTGACGATCTGAACTGACTCACTATCAGCAATACAAGCACTGAGTAATGCACATGAATTTAGCCGACCAAACATAGCGGAAAAAATATTTCAACTTAGCACACACCTAAACATCAGAGGCTGCACAGTATTATTTGCATGGATACCGTCACACGTACGAATAGAAGAAACTGAGGTAGCGGACAAGGAAGCAAAAACAGGAAGAAGCAGCCTTAATCACATATACACAAGTTTGGGCTCAACAGAGATCAAAAGCAAAATAACAAGTCTAATAGCAACGGAATGGACATAAGATTGGAAACAAAGCCAGATAGCTTGACATGCTTATAAGCTGCTGAAAGATTTAACACGAAAATGTCAGATGAATAGAGAGCCAAAAATTACATACAATAAAAAAAACGTATTAGACTACAACTAGGAATAGGACACTTTATGATAGAGGAACGCCACTGTGAAGCACGTCTTGAAAAAAAAAAATGCCATAGTCCATTATGTGCTAACATGCAAGAAATATGAACAGCAAAAAAAAAATTACTTAAAGGATATTTGAAAGCACAACACTCACCGTCACTAGAAACTGTACTAAAAGTTGACCTACCCAGGGAACTACACAACATAATATAGTTTTATATTACCAAAACAAAAATAAAAATTCATATGTAAGTGCCAGAGCCAAGGAGAATGATAAATGAAAAACAAAAGAAACAAAATATTTACAACAAATGTTCAGTAAGATGAATTTCAAAACATTGCAAAGCAGTGCATTCCAAATACAAATACATGAGTTAATATCAAATGCAATAAATAAGAAGGTAGCATACAATTATTCAGATTACAAAGATATACTCAAAAACAGGGAAGAGATACATAAACAGATCTTTAAAAAATGCCACACCAAACAATGTGCAGTCTGGAAAAACAACAAATGTAAGGTACTATATAGAAAAAGGAACACTATATACTCACATTATACCTTGTATAATGACGCTTGTATCACACAAGCCTTTATACACTAGCTAAGGTGGAGGGAGGAATAAGGTACTAGCTACCTTCCCCTTCACCACTAAGGCTATACCACTGGTGTCCTAAATAACTTATATAAAAAACTACACATGAGCTCGTATTGCCAGAGGCATGACACGACAACAGTGGGTGACATGACTAACGCTTATGAACATCTTATATCCCGTTTATTCAATTAAACACATGGTCACACATGGCCTGATGAAAATACATCATTACGACTACATACGTGCCACAACAGTGAATGCATGTACTAATATCAGTCTACAGAACAGGTAATCTGGCTACCACAATCCTAAAATGAACATCGCACCATCACGCGGGGAAAACCTACATAGTAACACTGACTATGAAAATGCACGACAGTAACTTAGCATGTACCAAACTCAACGCTAAGTAAATAACCACTTCCCTGGAATCCTTAATAGCAGAAATAGCTAACGTTAGGAATAAGGCTCAAATGGCGGGCACCGCCTCACTCTTCTAGATATTAGACAGGTTTGGACCGTCTAACAATCTAGACATACGGCCTAGAAATAGGCCGTGACAATAATCCATGTGGGGTTGAACCGGGTATCTCATGTACAAAACAAAACTCAATAATTTGTGCAAGGTCCTACAGTCAACAACAACAACAATGAGAACTAAAAAAAATATGTAATGATTGGTGAAGGTATGGTAGAAAAGTGAAGGTCTAGTGAAGGTCTAGTGAAGGTCTAGTGAAGGTCTCGTAACATAAACTGATAATGACGAATAAATACTGACTTAGGTGTTGTCCAAAATGCCTCCGGCTTTAGATTCCCCCCCCCCCCCCCCCCGACCCCTACTTTTATTAACACCATGACAGATATGAGCGAGCTATAATTTTATGACAACGGAAACAACAAACACTGATATCCACACAATTAGACACTTTTTTAAATTTTTTTATTTATTTTGTTGTTTTTTTTTTAAGAAAAACATCCTGTTCAACTTCTCGTAGGTTATAATTAGAATATATAGTATAATTTACTTATTTTACAGTAAATTACTCAGTTTACAGTAATTTAGTCAGTTTATAGTAAATTACTAATTTTACAGTAAATTACTTAGATTAGACGGCGCTGACTACGCTTGCTTGATGTAGCAAAGTTAGATTTTGCTGGGGAGGTTATGATGGTATCCTAACAAAGAATGAAATCGGTGTCTGCATAAACCGTGTGAGGTCAAGCACATGTAGGCCCCTGACTCAAAAAGATGATGATGATGAATTATGTGCAGGGAACCTAACGCTACCTCCCTAGATCTCACACGGTCACTCTTGTGGCTCTAGTGTATGGTGTATGATGTACCTAGTGTCTAGGGGAGAAATGAAATGATGGTACACAACACAAAAACACTTTAAGTTACTATGAGGAAGTGAATAAAACTTGTGGTTAAGTTTTTCTTTAAATTAATTTTTTTGTACAATTTATTTTGCCTGTCCAGTCAAATCGTTTGGACAGGTCTTTGAAAATGAGGACAAGATAGTTAACATAAAAAATTAACTAAAATTGTGTGGACAATCTGCCCAAATACTACAATGTTATTATATGTATTTCCTATTTGAATGTTCACAGCTTAAATTTATTCTTCTAAGAGAGAGAGTCACTGTGTATGAGGGGCTGTAATGTCATCATACCCCACAAAAGTTCTGAGTATGACTTGAATTACCAAGGTTTATTTAAACCGAAACTGTCAGATGTACCCAGGTCCTTAACATATCACCTGGGGTTTCTTGTTGAAAGATAAGATCTTGTGTAGTTGCAGAAATATCGATATCACGTCACACACCCAAGCTCCTGCTGTTATCTCTTGACAGCATATGTAAAGTGTAGGAGACTTCTTGGCGTAATCGTCACTCCTCAGGTTTCCTGTTGTGGTAAAGTGGGATGTTATAAATATTTATAGGGGACTTAGTATACTGACTGAGATCAGCTGTGAAGGTATCTGTACCTAATAGGTGTAGTGTATTACAGGTGACCTTACTTGCTACCACATATTTATACCTCAGTCAGAATTAGTCTGGAATATTGTGATGACTACGTTAAATGTCTAGGGTATGTATATGATGAAGTGTAAGTCACAACAACAACAGACAGATAAACAATTTAATTTATTCCACCACACTTGACAACACTGTGACACTCACACACATATAACATTCTATAAGAATATCTTAAATGAGTCACTAGTAAATTTTCAAATATCAATATGTATTAAGTACTTTCATTAATATTTGTGTCCTGATTCAAATACAAAGTGAACCAGGAATCACAATCAATTGTAATTACAATTTATATGTACAGAATTTATCAATATGAACCTTGTAGTGACATATTTTATTAATATTATCCTATGTGTGTCAGTTGTGTAGTAGTAATATGAGATAATACTGGTTTTGTTTTTTCAAGCTCTGTTGGTATTTGTCATCATGACTTCAAGTGTTTGTTTCTGTTGGAACTAGTATTGGAGATGTTCTCAGTTCCTGGCATTAAAACAATTAATTTCCCCTCTTATTTTATTATAAAGTCACTTTTAGAGGGGGGCATAATGTTGAGCTCCGCTGGCCACAGACTCTTATCTTTCGTGATGGCGGCAGGAAAGGACTCCTCTGCTCGATAGCCTCCCTGTGTTCTGGAGACACCTCAATGTTTGCTATATGGACCAAGGAGTATGCTGTCCGCCTCTGGATTCAGCAAAGCTCTGACCAGGTGCTGCTCAATAACTTTAGGACCACGGTCCATGAAACAAGAAGGTTGTACCTCCTACTTCAGAACTAATTTATAATAACCTTCCAGACTGACCACAATACATAACAAACACTGAGTTCAGAGTGGTAGGCCAACTGTCAGCTTCATCTGAAATAATTTACACCAGTATATTCCTCCCTAATGGTTACTACGCCTCTGCAATTCCAGCATTATTTCTTTCTAGTCAATAAGATAGGTGTCAGTGTACTGTTTGGCAATTCCATGTAGTTTTACTTTCCTCCGACACCTTCTGTTCAGGTTGGAGCACTATATAGGCTTTACCTCATGTTCGCTCCTGAACCACACATATATACAGACATAAATTATCAATTTATATTCAATTTTCATTAAAAAGATATCAAATATTTCAAGCTTACCACAATTCATGGAAATAATACACAGTTACGTTGACTGGCAATGAATATAGCACAATTTCGATCTGCCGATGTCCCAGGCTTTTATTTAGAAAAATATGCACTGGTGCTCAACGCACTGGTTCTTTAGTAAGTATTTTTGAAAATGTGGTGTTGAACTGACGCGTCTAAGTGACTATATCGACGAGTCTAACCAATCGAGCCATGTTTACACAGCTTTTCAAAAAAGTACTCCTACTCACGTTTCCCCTAACAACAAAGAAGTAGTATTTATAGTCCGACTAATCGTGTTTAGCCTTACATTTACTTTCCGCCAATCAAATAGGAGGTAACATGTCAGCCTATTTCCTGTACAATGGTGGTTTAAAAATCTTCCACTGAGCGATTCTGATTTTGGTGTTGTCTGACAGCACCCCCATTTTATTTTGGCTATAACTTGTTAATTCCTAGACTATTTGCGTAACGTTTAACATATTCTTTGTCAGCACGTCCTAAGGAACCCAAATATATAAGTTTTAAGGGAGCTAAGTGGCGGCGTTCAAAATATGTATTTTCTTCTAGGATAGTTGTGCTGTTACCACCTCCTCACTTCCAAACTTTTAGGGTGTCTGCTGTACTGTCATACTAATGTCAGGAGTTCGGACATAAAACAGTAGAATTTCATGTTTCCTAATAAGCGTTTATCAGGTTTTTAAACGTCACTCTCGTAGTTGTAGTGTTTTTATCACTGTCGATTTGAAAAAAAGCTAGTGCTTGTGGCCTTACACGCGTGATGGTAGTAATTGTGTATTGTGAGACTGTGGTAGTATTGCCTGCGTTCCGGCTTTCAGCCCCTCCCTTTCTTTCTATCCTTAGTCCATCTGTCTGTTCGTTTTTGGTAACATAGTGTATAAAATGACATGAAACACGTTTCATTGAAGAAAGCGTGTAGTGATGCAGTAGGCTTTTACTATCAACGTGAAACGTTACAATTCGCAGACGAAGTAGAAAACAAGGGGGAATTCGAGTACAGTCATTGTGACAGCACTGTTCTTTACCATTCTTCTTTCCTTTTATTAAATTTATTTGTTAGGCTTTACATTTACGTTTTAATTTATATATGTGGATTAGAATTTCTCACGACACCTGTCACCAGCTGGCAACAGGAAACGAAACCTCTGCAACAAAAGGACACCCTGGCCTTTTACATCTGATCACTTATTCTTTTATTTAATTTCATACGTGTTTATGTGGTCAGTCTCGCGTGCATTTCAGGTGCACATTTCCCCTAATTTTCATGACTCTCACCTTGCTGTGACCACCCCTCAGGTCCCTATGGCAGATACGCCACTGTACGTTTACATAGTTTTTCTCAATAATATAATGTGGGGTAACCACATTTCCTTTTATATATTTTTCTCATCTTTTCTTTTTAAATATAAATGCTTCAGGCATGTTGAACAGTGTTCATTGAACACAGAGGCTTACTAATATGCTCTAATACAATAATATTCAAACATAATCATGACAACATACAGTAGTTAGATACATTTCAACGTGAGGACTCAACAATGTCTGCTCCCGGCACGTCCTTCACTTTTTCCCCAATAGCAGTATCTAACTTTGGTAATGGGATTAAACATATTAAATTCATAAAGCCTCCTTACCACAAATCAAGAAATATAAACAAATGACGCTGACTTTGCAAAGAAATGGCCTCAGTTTCCTCTGCTCCGTCCAGACTGTGAAATAATCATATAGTTATTTACTTTACTTTTAAATTTAACACAGCTGTTCTCAGCGTATCTGAATCAAAAATACAGTTCAACTGGCAATGAATAGTGAAAGCTTTTTGATAATATTTAGTAGCACTGGCCAATCGAAAGCTTGCGACTACCAGAATTCAAATGCAGTTTTTGAAAAACCAAAAATAATTCCAAACATACTCTGCGTCTGGTAGTCGATTGGCCAGTCCGCTTTAGTTATGCCAATGCAAAACGATGTTAGTTTTTGGTAACAATTTTCCGACCGCTCCCCTCTCCTCCTATACTCTTGTTTCCCAAGCTAATTTGAATTTCCTCAATGCCTCTCTTCTAAGACGGTGTCCCCACTAACGTTAAGAAAAACAAAGCAGGAACAACAGTCTGTCTGGTCGTGCGTCCGTAGACATTTAGTATTTTCTCAACAATTTGGGTAATACTGGGACTATCATATTATTTAAAACACATTCTTGCTCAGTGAATTCTAAGCTATACTACCATATATTTTATATGTTCAGTTTCATTATGGTTTTAGATTTTCAATTTTGTCACCGGTCATCGTCAAATAAATATTTTACACAAGACGGCCATCTTCCCCTCTCGCTAGCATGTATTTTTCAAATAACTAACTTGTTTTTGTGACGTCAGAAACATTACCGCGAGGAGGCAATAAAATTGTCTGCGTGTTTTGCTTCTCTTGGCTTTGTCGCCACGTGTATATATGCATGGCAGAATGTGTTAGGCTAAGCGGGGTTGTGCATTGCGGGTTAAGAATTGGCGTTAATAATTTGTATAGTATCGTGTAACACTACCAAAAAATGTAAGGATTACTACTAAATTTGCGTTAAAGTTGACAGAATACGTTAATTCAGATAGTTATTTTGCGGCACACTTCCTCCAAATCGTTAATTATAAGTCTTGGCTGCAAAGTGTATGCAGCAGATCTGGTAAAATGTTGGTAGTACGTTTTCGAAACCGAAACTAAAACGCGTGTTAGATTTTTACCGTGGAATCGTTCTATAGGCTTTAGCACTGCACAAAAGGCAGCGTTGCTGGCGTGTGAGAGCATCACCGTCAGACACAATAGGGCTGTTTTATTTATTATCATTTTATGACTAAAATCTTACGGAAATGAGCGATTATTCTCGCAGATTTTACTACACTTGATCATCGTTGCCACATGAAGATGGTCGTATTCCCACAGATATTTTCTTCCGACAACTGGCAGATGGCAAAAGGACAATCAGGTGACAGCAGCTAAGATTCAAAGATGCGTGTAAGAAAGACATGAAGCCATTGGACATAAATCTAGCCAACCTAGGAGGATGAAACTGCCGATCGTAAGAAAGACATGAAGCCATTGGACATAAATCTAGCCAACCTAGGAGGATGAAACTGCCGATCGTAAGAAAGACATGAAGCCATTGGACATAAATCTAGCCAACCTAGGAGGATGAAACTGCCGATCACACCTAGTGGCGAAGCTCCCTACGGCGTCACTTCATATTGGGCGAAAAGCTCTCACAACGAGCAGAAAATAAAAAACACTGAAAGGAACTAGAGGCCAAAAAAATAAAAGCTCGGTGCTATGACGTCCGTGGCACTTTCCTATAGTCAGTTATGACTGAAGGGCTCCTACTATTACTACAACTACTACCACCACCACTACTACTACTACTACTACTACTACTACTACTACTACTACTACTACTACTACTACTACTACTACTACAGTAAAAGGAAAAGATTAGTTATCGTCAAGTGAAAATATTACGATGCCACGTTCGCATATAGGCAATTGAACATATTATTCGAAAACAGAGACACTATATAATCTTAATTATAACTCATTAGAGGTTCAACGGGATATTTTTCTTCATCGAAAAAACTGTGATGATAGGAAACTTTATGCAGAGTGATACAACAGGAGAAAATCTGATCATCAGAAGTATTCCCCCCCGTCGAGCAAATGTTTCGGCCCCTTAATCTCCTTTACACTCTAAAGGGGCGGGTCCACTTGGGTCATGACTAGCAAGTGTCAGCCTCCTGTTGTCTTGTGCAGAGAATTGAACCCACCCCAGTTTGGTTGCAGCTTTCAACTTCACTCACGTTTTTCTACCAGCTGGAGGCAATTGTGATGGTAACCCGTATGTTAAAAATAAATTACTGACCTGAATTCTATAGTCCGTTCCTGTTGTTCCACAGCCAGCACGATGCCCTTTTCGCAGTTTCACGGAGTCTCTTTTGAGACCGTAACGGACACAATACCTACACTGTATAATAAGGGAACAACAGAAGTTTTTTTTTTTTTTTTTCGTACGCCCGCTAATACTCGAGACGAAATCTCAGGTTATTATTAATGTTTTAAACTGACATTGATTTTACGTGAGTATCCTTTGTTTCTTGTACAGAGACAGGTGTCCCTCGCCATTCAGGCAAATACTCTCCGATTTCGGAGGTACCCATTAGAGCTGGGTCGGCTCAGGAGCCGCCAATCCCTGGTCAACGACACTCCTTCAAATGTCCTCGCCAGGGCTCGAGTCAATCCAGTCCAAATCCCGGTCAACGAAAAATCCTCAAATGCCGTCGCCCGGGTTTGATCCTGTATCACCCGGTCGCCAGAGCGGTGTTTTAACCACTACGCTAGCGCGGCCCCCAGAAGTGATTGCGTCATTAATAGGCTGGACTGCCCATGGTAAATTTACGGTGTTATGTCTTGCGATTCGCACTAGTGACCCGTCATCGAAGCATAATTTTTTGGTGATGCCTAGATGGCAGGGAGGATAGTGTGATTCGCTTGCATAGCTAGGCGGTGTTATAGCACGGAAGGTCCTGGGTTCGAGTCCTGGGTAAGCCACTCACGTCTGTTCTTTTTCTGTTATCTAGTGTTCTATTTCTTACGAGTGCCTGAAAACATACCTTTATGTTTGTCTAATATTTATTTACTGCTTACAGGCCTCGGGTTTCCCTTCCTTATGTGGTATAAATGTTTATACAATAGTCCTAGTACCCGAAGAGACCAATGTGTGTCGTTGCGGCATAAAAATAAATCTACCAAAATGTGATTGCTAGACAAACACAAATAGACCAAAATGTAACCGTTACATGAAAACAAGAGGTATCTAAAAGTTCATGTTCTTCTCCTGACTATTAGTCCCGGGAGCACAACCAACGATAATCACGTGGCTAGAAACCGCCACACTTGTCTATCAATTGTTTCACTCTGTGACGGGTGAATGTGTCCATTCTTTTGTCTTGTCAACGTATCTTTTTTCTACCATGTAGGGCATACGATCTTGATGTGTTGCAATAACACGTCAGATATAATCTCTTTATTGTTGTGAGAAAATCCTAATATATTCCTATAACATCGCTAACTGCATCTTCTAAACGGGTGATCAGCCCGTTGGTTGTATCATGACCACACATAGACTATTACCAGTTATTTTTCGGTAATATGTTTCTCTGTGGTAAATCATGTTTACGGGTTTAAAGCCTGAAAACATACCTTTATGTTTGTCTAATATTAGTTTTAACTTATATTGAACGCTGCATATTTAATACGTCACCAGTTGTTAATGACGTAACGCGTTCTACACTAATTTATGCTAACGGCAAATATTCTTGGCCTTTCGTTATCTGTGTTCTTCTTGGTAAGACGTATTTTATTCAAGCTCCTAGTATTGCGGAGGAAGAGCTACAAGTGGCATATTATATTCTTCGAAGGCCGCCACTATATTAACTAAGATGATTCAGAATTTAGCGAGAAGTTCATGATATTTCTGAAGAAGTATTCCAGTATATTTTTACATCCACGTTGTCTGACCCACATTACTTGGGTGGATTTCACCTCTAGTACAACGGCCAGAAATGTACGGTTGAGACGAGACTGTTGAAGGATTCGACGATAATACATGTACAATATGCCATGCCATTTCTATGAAGTTGTTATCTCTGATGTACATTAAACGTAAGGATATTATGTGGACCCTCCACCTGACGACTTGAGTTCTTCAACCACTGATGTCATTGTCACGTAGGTCGTTTTGATCATTAAATTACCTAGATCTTCTTCCTATTCTCTCACACGCATCCTTTTATTTTATTATCTTTCCGTACTTGTTTTTCCTGTATTTTTCGCATCACTCGTTGCGAAAAATATATTTCTTTCCCATCATCGTTTTTCTTTCTCATACTGACTAGTAATTTTATTACATAGATGTCAGTCAGACGTAAAGTGCGATTTAGTTGCAGTCCATCTCAGACATCGAGCCGTTTTGGGTCTGCACCTTCAGATGACACGACACTCCTGAGTTAGATTCTCGACGTAAACGCGTGAGAATGCTAGGAGAGAGCCGACATCCGTCTGCATTTTCAACGGTCAACAAGTAGTTGTACCGGCCGAACGCTTAAGCAGGAGCGAATATTTACACCTTATAGTCGCAGTTTCAGACATCTGGCGTCTGGAAATCCCAGCTGACACGGCTCACTGTTGGCCGGGTCAGCGCGAGGTGCGGAAATGCAGAAGTGTCAGTTATGTAAGACGTCTAGTAATGGTAATGTTAAACGTAAGGTGTTTTACACGGGAAAGGGGAGATAATTTGGGAGTTTGAGAAAATGTGGGATTGTTTGCCCCTGTTTTCAAATATCCACCCAGGAGCTGAAATCGGATTTCATTGTCAGTGTCCAACATCTCCAGTAGACGGAACACACGTGCTTAGCGAATGAAGCTTGTATAGAAAATTTCATAGTTCTCGTCAGATTTGTGACGAGCTTCTAAATACCTATCTAGTGAATTATCCTAGTCGTGGCGTTACCGTAGTGCTGTGGTGAGATTAATAAAATAGATATCTAGTATTTTGGAAAGTGATTTAGTGTTAAAATCGCCTATTTCATTCTAAACTAGTCCTGTGTCCAGAGTGCTTAATTTATAGTTGTATTATTTTCTAGTGACGCATACAGTGGAAATACATAATAAATTATATCTTTAGCTTACTAAAACTAGTAGCTATAAGGAATTTAATTTAACGGCTAATACTCAGTCGAGAATATTTTAAAATTAAACTTATAACGCTAGATACATCATTGAGTGTTGACGAAATGCGTATGTATTTTCTAATTCAGGATGTTTGATTTATTTAATATAACTTATTTTACGGGAAGTTTTAAAGATAAGTCAAGCTGTAGGCTTGCTATTTAAAATGTAAGTTATATTGAGTACATATATGTAAATTATTTGATATGTGCTTTTCTTTTATACAGTGAAATACTGGGGGTGACCCGAACTTTACCAGCATTTAATAAGAGTTCTTAATTGTGAAGAAATAGACAGTCCTTATTTTGAACCACGTGGGTTTCTCAAGTAACACTGATCTGACGGTGCAAGTTAGACAGAAATACTATATCCCACAAACGGGTTTTTTTTTTTCAAAGACTGTAATGATCAATACTGGGCCTGTGAACCAGATCTTAATTTCTTCCATAAACTCTACGTAAAGTTTCTGCCTGGCGGCGAGAATAATTACAATCTATGACATAAACTTTCCGACATTGTTGACAAGTGAGTGGGGAACCAAGATTTTCTGTTTTTTGAGAGAGGTTGTCCACCGGTCATCTTCCTAATTTAGGGAAACTTCGTGTTCTGACATTTTGTGCTCGTTCAAGCCTAATTCTTACCTCGGGAATCAAGTGACATTAACTGTAGTCTGAAATAACTATCGCCTGAAGCAGACGCTCCCCAGATCCATTTTAATGAAACCAACAAACAAATCTGCAGAGCTGGGATCTGTTTCAGTAAACGACAGTAACAGATAAAAAGTGTGAGTGTCCAACATTTGCGCCAGCCGGCGAAACCACAACCCGATTGTAAGTATATCAGGGCCCTGATGAAAGAATCGAGTGAAAGTGACGGAAGGAGGTTCGTTGTATAATACCCTCATTTGTTATATGTGTTTTTTTTCTTAGGCGAGATTTGCTGCTTAAGTAACGTGTTACGTTAGAATAGATACTGCTGTCAAAGTCAGTCTATACCTTCAAAGCGGGACAATATTAGACCCTAACCACATGCATCTATAACTCTTTGGGTCATCATCTGTCATCCTAACGGGGCTGTGGGCTAAACCTAGAGTTAAGATCATAGCGGGGCTATCACCCTTGTAGCATTTTCTTGATATTTGTATGACTATGTGCATATGTTTTCCTTGATGTATTTTTTTGTTTTGGTGTTGTGAGAAGATTTTATAGATGATAAATAAAATCTCTCTGGAACTAATCAGCGTGTTGGTCAGCTCGTTCTAGAATATTTACATAAGTATTGTTATAGTTTTCCCACGTCTGTGTGTCTAACTGTTGTCACTTGAAGGGGTATGCACGAGAGTGGTATGTTCATACATAGTAACATATGTTGTCAATAGTCTGTCTGACTCGTATATATCCGTCGTAGAAGATAGGCCTGAGATAGAGAGAAGATTCTTGTTTTCAGGGGACAGCTCGATTTGATTCGCTACCACTGCACTCTTGGGAAAATCTATTTCTTTTTTACTACTCTCACTGTGTATATCACATATTCTAATCTATTCAGAAGGGACCTAACCCAAGTCTTAATACTCCTATCGAAAAATCTACGACAAATGGGCGCTCGTCTATCGGGATTTTTGAACTTAGAATAGGAAGACGAGTACGACAAATGTGGACTCGTCTATCTGGATTTTGAACTTAAGATTCTTTATTCTGAAATAGAGTAAGGGTGTGATGTTTTGTGAGTTGTTATATATTTAAATAATTTACCCCCTAGACTAACGATCTGTTTACGGGCGTGCTGACCACACAAACTGATAAGTTTTTTCCACAGCATTAGGAAGCATTATACATTTGGTTTACAGGTTGATTTTGTCGGAATACATGTTAATTAATGATCTTGTAATACTAAACGCTGGTAAAGTTTTGTGAGTGTATAACATTCACAAGGGTTCTGAAGCAGGAAGGTGTTTGAACTAAAGTTAAGAAGTGCGTTTCGGACTATTTGTCCAGATTAATTGCCTCCTTCACCCTAACTGTCTTCAGGGGAAAACTTGATAGTGGATTTTAAAATTAAGGGATTATTTTTCTCTGTAATTTTTGCAATAATTAATTTTGTTTCCACTGTAGAAACTTAAATTTTTTCAGGGAGTAATCTTAACTACCATTTAATTGGCGTAGTCGTGTTTTGCATTAGGTGCCTTATTGCCGATAATAGCAGCGATAGTTAGATTTTTATTTTTGGAGGAGGTATCCCAGGGTTAAGTATATCATCTTTTGATTTTTTGGAAAAAAATTTTCTCGTAAGTGGTAGGAACTAGCGTATCCTTTTTCCTATTTTCGTTCTCCACTAGTCTCAGTCACTGACATAATATGGCCGAGAGGGCAAAGCTTAGACAACTCCTCAGGGAAGAAGCGAGAGAGGAGGGACTGGAAGGAGAGAAAGCGAAAGCTTTTGTCAGGGACGAACTTGAGAGATATGATGCGGAGAGGAAAGCAGCTGAAGCTAAAGAGGAAAAAGAAGAAGCTAGGAGGAAAGAAGAAGCAGACCGTCTATTACAGCAGAAGAAGATGGACGAGGAAATGGAAATCCGCAGGGAGAGAGAAAAAGAGAAGGAGAGACAGCATGAGAGGGAGAGGGAGGAGAGACAGCATGAGACGGAAAGGGAGGAGAGACAGCATGAGAAGGAAAGTGAGGAGAGACAGCATGAGAAGGAGAGGGAACAGAGACAGCACGAGTTGGCGCTTAAAACTCTAGAGTTCCAAAGTCGTGGCGCTGCCTCTACCTCCAGCAGTGGAGAGTCTTCTCCTCATTCTTCCTTAACTGATCCTTCTAACACTCAATCTCTTCATCTCAACGCTATGTCTTTCACTCTTGAGTCTTTCCCTTGTCCAAATGAGAAGATTGACACTTGGCTAGAAAAATTTGAGAAAATTGCAACTCTGTACGGTTTAGAGCGGTCGCGTTGGAACATGAAGCTTTCTCAGGCGCTGAAAATCAGTGCATATGATGTTTACGCCAAACTGGAAAGCAGCCAACAAGACAACTATGATCTGTTGAAGAAAGCGTTACTGGAGCGCTTCGAAATGAATGCGCGAAAGTTTTTGCAACTGTTTCGCAATAGCAGAAAAGAGAATTCTGAAACTTTTCAGCAGTTCTCGTCTCGGTTGAAGGGATATCTGACAAAGTGCCTAGAGCTCTCGCAGCTCCCCTCTACCTATGAAGGTCTTGAGGAATTTGTTTTAACAGAACAAATAAAGAACACATTGTCTGCTGATACCCGGAGATTTCTAGCTGAGCAGGGTGCAGAAAAGCTCGAAGACATCTTAGAGAAGTCTGAGCGTTACCATAACGCGCTGGCTGAACTACCGGCCGCAAAGCGGAAACCGACAGAGGAGCATTTTCGAAAAAATAATCTAGATCAACCTTCTCATGCTTCGAATCAGTTTAACCACAGAGAAACTGGACCTCAAAACCCCCCTCCTGAAAAATCCAAGTTCTACAAGAACAAGTACCCCAACCACCCCAAACAGTCTGATCAACCCGACCGCCCTACATGGCAGCGTAGCCAGAAAGGTCAAGGTGGCAAAGGGAGAAACCCTGAGCACGGGACATATGATCAGACTGAGCATACCGAGCCTAAACGCATCGGATGCTTATTAACAGTCTCGCAAGGCGGAATTATTGACAGTGATTCCCAACCTGTTGGGGATAGACCCTCAACGCGAGGTATTGTTACATTGAACGGTTCTCAAACTTCTTGCTTATTTGACACGGGGCTTTCTTATGATTGCATTGTTGCCAGAAACCTGGTCAAACCCGGTCAAGAGACAGCAGAGACCGTCCAATTTTGTGGAGTTCGTAAGAGTGATGCACCTACAGCGCTTCCCATCGCATTGGTGGAGATCCACTCTGATTTTGTCAGAGGCGTGATCAAAGCGGCTGTTATGGATGATCCCATCTACCCAGTCATACTTGGCGGGAGATACGTGTGTATTGGGAAACCGGAAGAGCCGATTGTGGCAGCAGTAACTACAAGAGGGCAAACCAAAAAGGAACGGGAGCCTGCGCCGAATTTGTTACCCATGGAACTTAAAGAAGCGCAATACAAGGACCCTACTTTGGCACCCTGCTTTAGGAATCTGCCCATGGCTAAGGAACCCAAACAGCACGGGGACATTTTTTCTAAGGATGGCGTACTTTATCGGAGAACGGGCAAGCCTGACCAAGGTTACAACCAGCTCCTAGTACCGAAACAGTACAGAAGCCAAATCCTAGAAATGGGGCACTCTCTTCCCTTTAGCGGACATATGGGACAGAACGCCACAAACTAACGTATAACCACTCATTATTGGTGGCCAGGAGTAAATACTGATATTATCAGATATGTCAAATCCTGTGCCTAGTGCCAACGGGTGCCACCCAAGCAACGGACACCCCCAGTCCACATGGGTGAAATGCCAATAATGGGAACACCATTCGAACGGGTTGTGATCGACATTTTAGGGCCTTTCGAAAGGACTAAAAGAAGGAACAGGTTTATCCTGACCCTAGTCGATACATGCACTTTATGGGCAGAAGCTATACCGCTAACATGCGCAGATGCCAAGCATGTCGCAGAAGCCCTCGTGCAGATTTTCACTCGGTTGGGATTCCCTCAGCAAGTGTTGACGGATAACGGATCTCCATACCGAAACCTGTTGATGGATGAGATCGTTAAGATCTTTAGGACCCAGCACATCCACACTAAGCCATATACTCCGGCCGGAAATGGGCTCGTGGAGCGTGCAAATGGAAACCTCACCATGATGCTAAGTAAGCTGGCACAAGTGAAACCTGAAGATTGGGATCTCTGTATTCCTGCAGCATTATTTGGCTACAGAGAATCTCCTCATACTTCCACAGGATTTCCGCCAGCTACACTCTTATTCGGCAGACCCATTAAGGGCCCGCTTGAAGCCTTACTTCAGTCTCTGACAGACGAGAAGGCGGATGAGACAGTTGTCTCAGCCAATAAATATGTGTCGGTTTTAAAGGAAAGGTTGAAACTAGGGTGGGACCTAGCAACGACTAACTTTAAGCGAGCACGCACAAAGCACGCTAACCGATACAGGAAAGTCGCGAAAGAAAGAGAACTGGAAGCAGGAGAGAAAGTTTTGGTGTTACTCCCTACCGAGAACAACCAACTGAAGATCGGATGGCAAGGGCCGTTTACCGACCTGAAAAAGATTTCTAAGGCTAACTACCAGATATCTATTCAAGGAAAGGAGAAGGTTTTCCATTTAAATCTCTTAAAGAGATACTTGGAAAGACCAGTGCCAACCTCCGACCATCTCCTGACGATCGCCAAAGCTGACGAAGATGATGATAGTGGCAGGGATAATCCACCACAATCACACGAAATCTTTCAAAAATGTCAGAAGCGGCGACGCTCTTTCAAGCGCGCATGGGAGACATTCCAGAGGAAGGAAACTTGAGTAGGAATTGGAGAGAAATGGAGGGGGAAGACGAGAGGGAAGAAGACAGACACCCCGAAGCTACGGTTATAGGAAATTTAATTCCATAAAGGGGCGACGTCCTGTCACGTAGGTCGTTTTGATCATTAAATTACCTAGATCTTCTTCCTATTCTCTCACACGCATCCTTTTATTTTATTATCTTTCCGTACTTGTTTTTCCTGTATTTTTCGCATCACTCGTTGCGAAAAATATATTTCTTTCCCATCATCGTTTTTCTTTCTCATACTGACTAGTAATTTTATTACATAGATGTCAGTCAGACGTAAAGTGCGATTTAGTTGCAGTCCATCTCAGACATCGAGCCGTTTTGGGTCTGCACCTTCAGATGACACGACACTCCTGAGTTAGATTCTCGACGTAAACGCGTGAGAATGCTAGGAGAGAGCCGACATCCGTCTGCATTTTCAACGGTCAACAAGTAGTTGTACCGGCCGAACGCTTAAGCAGGAGCGAATATTTACACCTTATAGTCGCAGTTTCAGACATCTGGCGTCTGGAAATCCCAGCTGACACGGCTCACTGTTGGCCGGGTCAGCGCGAGGTGCGGAAATGCAGAAGTGTCAGTTATGTAAGACGTCTAGTAATGGTAATGTTAAACGTAAGGTGTTTTACACGGGAAAGGGGAGATGATTTGGGAGTTTGAGAAAATGTGGGATTGTTTGCCCCTGTTTTCAAATATCCACCCAGGAGCTGAAATCGGATTTCATTGTCAGTGTCCAACATCTCCAGTAGACGGAACACACGTGCTTAGCGAATGAAGCTTGTATAGAAAATTTCATAGTTCTCGTCAGATTTGTGACGAGCTTCTAAATACCTATCTAGTGAATTATCCTAGTCGTGGCGTTACCGTAGTGCTGTGGTGAGATTAATAAAATAGATATCTAGTATTTTGGAAAGTGATTTAGTGTTAAAATCGCCTATTTCATTCTAAACTAGTCCTGTGTCCAGAGTGCTTAATTTATAGTTGTATTATTTTCTAGTGACGCATACAGTGGAAATACATAATAAATTATATCTTTAGCTTACTAAAACTAGTAGCTATAAGGAATTTAATTTAACGGCTAATACTCAGTCGAGAATATTTTAAAATTAAACTTATAACGCTAGATACATCATTGAGTGTTGACGAAATGCGTATGTATTTTCTAATTCAGGATGTTTGATTTATTTAATATAACTTATTTTACGGGAAGTTTTAAAGATAAGTCAAGCTGTAGGCTTGCTATTTAAAATGTAAGTTATATTGAGTACATATATGTAAATTATTTGATATGTGCTTTTCTTTTATACAGTGAAATACTGGGGGTGACCCGAACTTTACCAGCATTTAATAAGAGTTCTTAATTGTGAAGAAATAGACAGTCCTTATTTTGAACCACGTGGGTTTCTCAAGTAACACTGATCTGACGGTGCAAGTTAGACAGAAATACTATATCCCACAAACGGGTTTTTTTTTCAAAGACTGTAATGATCAATACTGGGCCTGTGTACCAGTTCTTAATTTCTTCCATATATTCTAAGTTAATTTTCTGCCTGGCGGCGTGAATAATTACAATCTATGACATAAACTTTCCGACATTGTTGACAAGTGAGTGGGGAACCAAGGTTTTCTGTTTTTTTGAGAGAGGTTGTCCACCGGTCATCTTCCTAATTAAGGGAAACTTCGTGTTCTGACATTTTGTGCTCGTTCAAGCCTAATTCTTACCTCGGGAATCAAGTGACATTAACTGTAGTCTGAAATAACTATCGCCTGAAGCAGACGCTCCCCAGATCCATTTTAATGAAACCAACAAACAAATCTGCAGAGCTGGGATCTGTTTCAGTAAACGACAGTAACAGATAAAAAGTGTGAGTGTCCAACATTTGCGCCAGCCGGCGAAACCACAACCCGATTGTAAGTATATCAGGGCCCTGATGAAAGAATCGAGTGAATGTGACGGAAGGAGGTTCGTTGTATAATACCCTCATTTGTTATATGTGTTTTTTTTTTCTTAGGCGAGATTTGCTGCTTAAGTAACGTGTTACGTTAGAATAGATACTGCTGTCAAAGTCAGTCTATACCTTCAAAGCGGGACAATATTAGACCCTAACCACATGCATCTATAACTCTTTGGGCCATCATCTGTCATCCTAACGGGGCTGTGGGCTAAACCTAGAGTTAAGATCATAGCGGGGCTATCACCCTTGTAGCATTTTCTTGATATTTGTATGACTATGTGCATATGTTTTCCTTGATGTATTTTTTTGTTTTGGTGTTGTGAGAAGATTTTATAGATGATAAATAAAATCTCTCTGGAACTAATCAGCGTGTTGGTCAGCTCGTTCTAGAATATTTACATAAGTATTGTTATAGTTTTCCCACGTCTGTGTGTCTAACTGTTGTCACTTGAAGGGGTGTGCACGAGAGTGGTATGTTCATACATAGTAACATATGTTGTCAATAGTCTGTCTGACTCGTATATATCCGTCGTAGAAGATAGGCCTGAGATAGAGAGAAGATTCTTGTTTTCAGGGGACAGCTCGATTTGATTCGCTACCACTGCACTCTTGGGAAAATCTATTTCTTTTTTACTACTCTCACTGTGTATATCACATATTCTAATCTATTCAGAAGGGACCTAACCCAAGTCTTAATACTCCTATCGAAAAATCTACGACAGTCATGTATAACCTCACCCGTCTCTATTCGTGTTATTAGTACGATGCATGTACCTTAGATGATCTTCGTTCTATGTTCAACTAATTACTGCAAGAAGATAACCCCACCTGTAACATTTATTTGACATAATTTTTCTTGAATTAACTACTTTATACTCATGGAAAAAAGTAAGTGTGCAGCACTCAACAGGGCACTGTGCGTGTGTTCTTGGGTGAACTCAAATGCAAGTTGGCACACATTTCTGTGTGAGTGTTGTTCACTTACACGTGTAATTACAATTGGATCGCACTATTCATGGGGAGATAATCATGGTGCAAGATAAATCACGTGAAAAGTGCCGTAGGGGAGAATTTATCACAGATAAAAGGAAGGTAAGTGTGTAGCTCTAATCACAAGCATGTGAAAACGTAATCGTTGAAATAGAGAGTACCAAGAGTCCAACAGAAACATCTTTTTTGACAATGCCAAGATTGAACCAACAACAGCGAGCAATAGCTATAGGGATGTTAGCTGCTGGAGCGACTATATTAGCTGTATCACAACATTTCAATGTTCACATGAACACTATATCACGCATTCAAGCTCGTTTCCACCAAACTGGATCCACTGCTGATCGCCATAGAAGTGGCCGACCACGAGTTACCACCCCGGCACAAGACCGTTACATACGCCTTATGCACTTGCGTAACAGGTTTATTCAGGCAACATGGACTGCCAGATACATTCCAGGTTTAAGACCTGTTTCCCCGGACCTTTCTCCCATCGAGCACCTGTGGGACGAACTGGAGCGTAGGCTGCGAAGAAGATAAAATCCTCCTGAAAACCACCACCAGTTAGCACAAGCGTTGCAAGAAGAATGGAATAACATCCCCCAACAACAGATCCAACGTGTCATTGGCTCGATGAGAAGGCGCTGTCAAGCAGTGATAACAGCTCAAGGTGGACATACACGGTACTGAAATCAAGATTTCATTTTTTCGTGGGGATGCCACACTGACTTTAGTTTTTATCTTTCTTTCATGACACATTCACTAAAATCAAAGTGATCACTTGGTCTTTTATTCAATATTCAACCACATTGTGTGCCAACTTTTATTTCATTTCGTCCATGAAATCACGCACAGTGCCCTATAAAGTGTTGCACACTTACTTTGTTCCATGAGTATATATCATAATTATAACCCATCAAGGGTTGAACGTGACTTTATTTTCTTGTTTAAAAAAAAAGCCTTATCTGTTCACATTTGATACGATCCACGTCGATATTCCGATGATCTGTCTGTAACATCTCATTTATAATTCCCTGTAATCTTCTTTCTAAATACGCTGTCAGAAGTATGGGTTTCACATCTGTGGGTGAATGTAGATATTACAAGGCAGAGCAGGAGTCTATGTTTAATTTGAAGACACCTTTTTTTTTAAAAATGTCAAAATTGACTTAAGTTTTGCTAGGGCGGCCTTGTGTGTGTGTATGTGTGTGTGTGTGTGCGTGCGTGCGTGCGTGCGTGTGTGTGTGTGTGTGTGTGTGTGTGTGTGTGTGCTTGCTATTTTTCGACCTACTTTAAAACATACTTAAACATAGTATGAGATTTCATTACAAATAGACTAAAACCTGGCTATATTTAGATTACAAATTGCAACGAGAATAGTCAATCCAAGCACAATAGGTGCTAGCAATTGTTACGGCATTTTACCCCCTTGCTCCAACTGTGTTCAAACTTCAGAGTATCTACTGAGGGTCTTCATATGTATCTACGTGTACCTCACGATTACTCTTGGCAGACGAGATTTGAATTAAAGAATGGTGCTTCAGTTCTAGGGAGCCTCACATGAATTTAAGAAATCAAGTACTACGGCTGATAGGATCCAGGCCATGTAAACTATCTATCTTCCCTGATCATCTATGAGGAGTAAGAATTTTGCACGCTTTGATGAGCCCCCAACTGATTTAATTCAGTAAAATATTACTTCAATAGATCTGTTATATATATTTAACATGATCGTGACATATGGGTGCAGTTCACTAAAAAATTATTAAATCAACTATAAATTTGTATATTTACAGATAACAAATTTAGTAATCAATTATAGTTAGCAATGTAAAATAAATGGGAGGGGAGGGGGGGGGAGTTATATTAAAGATTTCTTTACAGATTCATCACGGGTGATGGTTTGAAACGTTTAGGGAATTTCGGTATTAGAGTTCACTTCGCAGCTTTAGTGGTGTGACAGTATAATCTTGAACGTCACATTTACATGTGTCATCCTATAGTTCATTCTGTGCTCTTCACTTTAGTTTTACCCACCTCTGACAGTATTTGGTATATTCGATTCATTGTTTGCACACCATTTCCTCAATTCTTGTTATGTCAAGACTTAAGCGACCATCTTTTGCTGATTAAGGTAATCAATCCCATTCGTTTGAACCCATATTGACAACTAGGATCTGTAGAGAGAAGTGTGGTTTACTTATGTGTAACACATGTTCCTGCCAGACCAGACAAGTGCAGATGAGCGATCGGATTAGTGAATAAACAACCTTGGGATGACCAGTCGATTATCTTATCGCTGGAAATGTCTCTGTCGGACCAAGCTGTTGTCAATGTTTGTTTGGCCAGATGAATGATGTAATCGTTTCCGGACAAGACATTGGCGGAAGAATAATTATCCATCGTGAAAGAGATTACCTGTGATAAATTTTGAAGTCGTGAGTGTAAACATGATCGATAATAGACGGAAGCTGGCATATCATATATGGTGATTGTAAACAACACATTTATTTGTGCATTTGTTACGCAGGAGTGTTTTTCTTGAGAGAAAGGGAAATATATAAACCAACCGACATCTTACTAGCAGCGAAGTACCCAATTCTCACTGGATTTACTCCCCTTGCTCTGCAGTAATGGTTCAACAGTGGCCAAAATTCAGAGTATCTACTGAGGGTATTCAAAGGTGTCTACCTTTTGCTCAAGACTACTTTTGGCAGAGATGTGAACTGAAGAATGGTGCTTCAGTTCTAGGGAGCCTCATAGGAATTTAAAGAAATCACGAACTACGGCAGATAGGATCCAGGCCGTATAAACTTTTTATCTTTCCTGACCTTCTATGAGTTAGGATTTCGCTCGTTCTGATAAGCCCCCAACTGATTTAACTCAGTAAAATATTACTTAAATAGCTCTGTTATAAGTATTTAAAATGACTGAGACATACGAATTCAGTTCACTCAAAATGACTAAATCAACTATAAATTTGTGTATTTACAGATAACAATTTAATAGTCAATTATCGTTAACAATTTTAAAATAAATACGGATGAGGTGAATTTAGAAAGAGTCTTTACAATTTCGTCAGATGTGATAGTCTGATTTGAAAATTCTTTATAATTTGAAAATAGAGCGTTCACTTAGCAGCTTTGAATGGGTACTTAGTATCCAGTAAAACGCCGATTGGTTTCTGCTCCAGCCGATGCTTGTTCTTTGCAGGTTTTGGACTTGTTAACTCTCATCACTAGTCAAGTCTAGTGACCGCGATTTTCCTCGTAGTATCGTGGAGTAATTGTGAACATGGTCCAGCGTCTGTTAAGACCCGTCTGCTGTAGGTGTCTGGCTTTGACTGCAGGCCACTTATACCACTCACTTGTTCCACAGATAGCACCACCAATTGGTACCACCGACTGTATCACGAAATAAGAGAGAAACAAATATCCTGAGTATTGGGTGTCCTGACACAAAATCAGGTGTGTGTCCCCCCTCCCTTCCATTCTTGTCACCATCCCATCCGGCTCAGAACTTGCATCTTGCATGCTTTCGACTTGGCATCTGAAATGTAAAAATTTAACATTTCCTATTAGGAGTCTTATCATATAGAAGCGATCTGGATGTGGGCCGAATGTTGCCTTATAATTTAGCGCCTTGTGAGTTTACCACACTGGGAAATTCAACTTGTCAAGAAGACAGCCAGAAAAGGACCAATGTTCCACTTTAAAGGACTGAAAAAGTGTTTGAGCATCTTATGGACTTATATGCCAGAAAAACTCTACTTTCATTAATACGGAAAAGCCCGGAATCCTAGGAACCTAAACACTGGGTCATAGTGGGATTCTATTTGCAAAGTAATACCCCAGACCACGTGTAAGATGCAATCACTCTTAACTATTTCTCCAAACCAGAAGTCAGTCTGTATTTCCAATGAAATTTGGGGTAAGTTGTACATTTTATCATTCTACATTTTGCATTTATTAACATGTGAAAATTGCTAGTGGATGTCCAAGTCATACGAGGTTGGCAACCTCAGCATATAGAATGATGATTTCATGAACCACCACTGCATGAGCTGGAGACTACTTTATGCAGGTTTCTCATAGATAACCAAAAGCAGAGGTAGTCCCAAGTTCCAGATGGAGCAGGGAGTGGATGGTGATACTCGTAGAACTGATGTACATACTAATTATATTAACCTATTCAACCAGTGCAAATGTAAATGTAAACATGTTCTATATAAATGTAATGAATGTTTTCTGCTCACTGAGATTAATATTAATGCTCAGAAAGGGTCAAGATTTGAGCCGGATGGGATTGCGACAAGAATGGGGGGGGGGGGGGGGGGGGAAGACAACTGATTTTGTGTCAGGACACCCAATACTCAGGATATTTGTTTCTCTCTTATTTCGTGATACAGTCGGTGGTATCAATTGGTGGTGCTATCTGTGGAACAAGTGAGTGGTATAAGTGGCATGCAGTCAAAGCCAGACACCTACAGCTGACGGGTCTTAACAGACGCTGGACCATCTTCGCAATTACTCCACGATACTACGAGGAAAATCGCGGTCACTAGACTTGACTAGGGATGAGAGTTAACAAGTCCAAAACCTGCAAAGAACAAGCATCGGCTGGAGCAGAAACCAACCGGCGTTTTACTGGATACTAAGTACCCATTCAAAGCTGCTAAGTGAACGCTCTATTTTCAAATTATAAAGAATTTTCAAATCAGACTATCACATCTGACGAAATTGTAAAGACTCTTTCTAAATTCACCTCATCCGTATTTATTTTAAAATTGTTAACGATAATTGACTATTAAATTTTGTTATCTGTAAATATACAAATTTATAGTTGATTTAGTCATTCTGAGTGAACTGAATTCGTATGTCTCAGTCATTTTAAATACTTATAACAGAGCTATTTAAGTAATAGTTTACTGAGTTAAATCAGTTGGGGGCTCATCAGAACGAGCAAACTTCTTACTCATAGAAGGTCAGGAAAGATAAAAAGTTGACACGGCCTTGACCCTATCTGCCGTAGTACTTGATTTCTTTAAATTCCTATGAGGCTCCCTAGAACTGAAGAAAGGTGCGTGAGGTCGGATTCACAACCCGTCATTCTTTATCCACACGAAACGCCATACGTTAGAAATAGAAGAATGCAGAGAGAACCAATGAAAACGAACCTTTATCCAATGTTTACAAATAACGTACTAGCCTAACAATGGCGATCTTAAATGTGTGTAACATGGTTTCAGTGGGAGATAAAATACAGCAATATGAGCGAAGTACAGCATGGCAGAGGTCAAGAATCCACAACTAGGAATGTTTAATTATAAGTGTGTGCAAAGACCTCCACGGAAAGTATATTATTACGGGTGGATCGTGACATCGGGCAAGTCAAAAATTTTGCTGTTTGGGCTACGCATACAATAAAACTAGAGCATGTAATATAAAGTAAACTAGTTGGATGGATGAGGATTAATTCAGGGCAGATTTTAAGCCTTGGTTGAGGAAAATCGCTCCAGAAATAAAGAAGATACTTGAAATCTTAGTCTTCAATATTTGTACATCAGGACAAATTGGGCCTACATTTTGAGATACGCAAACACCCCTTTAGCCTCTGCTCTCCCGGTCGCCGGATGTGACGTATAAATAGACCTTGCCCTCTGCTAATCGAGGCCAGTCATATTTGAAAATCACAGCGAGCGGAAAAAGAATAAAAGTGTTAATGAAGAGTGCCTTTGCCTTTTGTACCTGAGAGCAGATCATTCTAACCATTAACAGCTCAACTGTATGTGCCTGAGGGTAAGAAAGAATATATATATATATATATATATATATATATATATATATATATATATATATATATATATATATAATATATATATAATATATATATATATAATATATATATATATATATAATATATATATATATATATATATATACTGAAGCACATTAAAAACGCACCACCTGTATAATCCAGGAACAGAGTGTGAAATGTAAATATAAGTGTTTACAAGTTTACATATTTGGAATCTTTGTTCATTTTCCTATGAATTCATGCTGGTCATTAATTTGTACATTTGATTGTTATGAAATTCATTGCATTCTGTGCAGGCAAGGGAGAAAACCAAAAATGCAACCAGTAAAAAAATGCATTCACACTATCCTCAGTATCTGGTATGTCCACCGTGTGCTTGCAAACAAGCTTGGCAGCGGCTCCGCATGGAACGCACAGGTCTCTGAAGGAAATTCCGGGGAATCAAGTCCCATTCACGTGTAAGAGCAGCTTCGAGCTGTTGCAGATTAGCTGGAGAACCTTGCCTGTAGACTCTGCGTCCAAGCTCGCCCCACAGATGTTCTATAGGGGACATGTCTGGTGATAGGGCAGGCCAATCAATCGTCACAATGTTTTGCTGCTGTAGATATTGCTGCGTAATGCATGTGGTGTGCGCACGTGCGTTATCCTGCTGGAGAAGCTGCAAGTCTGGATAATTTGTGAACGCAGGAGCAACCAATGCATCCAGAACCTCATCTCGATATGTCACAGCATTAACATTTCCACGGAAGACGTGAAGAGGCAAGCGATGGTGAAAACTGAATCCTCTCCAAATGTGAATACTGCCACCTCCAAATTTGTTGTGCTGACGAACACAGCAATCTGCAAAGCGCTCTCCCCACCGTCGCCAAATCCGCATACGTCCATCAGCAAAGGATATGTTGAATCTGCTCTCGTCTGTGAATAGGACAGCATTCCGCTGCAGTCTAGTCCATCTGACATGTTGCTCTGTCCATTGCAGGCGCTGCTGACGATGTCTGTGAGTCAAGTTTGGCCCAACATAAGGTCGTCCTGCAGTAAGGCCTGTATCTCTGAGTCGTCGTATGACTGTCATTCGACAGACTTTCCCACGTCTACCCACTATTGCTCTTGCTGTTTGACTTGCCGGGAGAGAACGATTCCTTAGGTGACACAGCACAATATGACGATCTTGCGCAGGGGTAGTAACTCGTGGTTGGCCACTCCGAAGTCTATTCCCGGCACTGCCAGTGCTTCCGTAACGTTCATTGAGACGAACAATAGTGCTGTGGTGGCAATTCATCCTTCTGGCAATGGCCCGCGAGCTCATTCCGGTCTCCAACATAGCAATGGCTCGTTGGCGGTCGTTTTCAGATAGTCGTGGCATTTCAAGCACATGTACTGGGTGTTTTGTCTCAACGGCCTTTTTATACCGAGTATACTGCCACAACGCGTACACATTTTCAGGGTCATAGCTGTTGGGAATCGTGTTGCACGTGTAACTTTCATTGTTTTCATGTAATCTGTACACAAGCCCGTGGGTTGAATCATGCACTTTCCATTCCACAAGCCATTCGCTCTCTACCTCATGACAAACACGGGGAAAATCCATTCCCCCACTTTTTTTTCCCAGCTTCTCGGCTTCAGTATATATAATAGTGGTGCGTTTTTAATGTGCTTCAGTATATATATATATATATATATATATATATATATATATATATATATATATATGTATATTCTGTTTAAATAATTGATCAAATTGTGCGTTAGGAAGTGTGTAAAATGTGTTAGAAAACTACGGTGTGTTTCTGGTGGACTTACAAGCCTGTGTATATTTAAATAAATGGCGAATGGAAGCCAGAGTGAGTTCATAGTTTTAGAAAAGCTTTTAAAGAATTATTTCTTGATGGAATGGACCACACACCAGGAACATAAGGAAGGATGAAAGGAATTGTTTTACTGTGATGATTAAGATATTACTTAGTATTTTCTACAAGACCTAATAAATGTATGGAGGCGAATCATGGACAGTTAGCTATATCCAAGAAATTGGAGAAAGATATGTTCACAGTGAACTGAGGTGTGTTAATGCTTTCTTGATATGACCTGTGCGTCTACCTGCACTCTGTCGTCTGAAACTATCTCTTACCTCCTACTTCTGTAGAAAGGGGACAGAGAGAGACAATATAGTGGTGAAATTGAATATATTTCAGGTTGTATTCTGTAACTGAAGTTCACCTGAAGGAGCTTGACTCCAATATAGGAGCTAGTGGTGCGAGTGCCCTTGATACTATAGGGCCGGTCACCCATTCCTAGGCCTGGCGGAGACACAAATTCCGGTACTTGTGCGTTAATTCACCGGGAAATTATAATTTTACAAATTTATTACCAAAACCGAGCACCGTACTCTTTCTTGACTGAAAAAGTGTCATTTCACATTGTCCTCTCCCCCCTCCCCCGTTGCTTAGAATTTTTTTTTAAACACGCCTGCCGTTCGTAAGGTTGTAGTCACGTAGCACATTCTGCCGTAGGGGAGTGAAGTGTTATAGACTTCGATGTACTGGGTCCCAGCTTTATGAGGTGGGGTGGCCTGTTCCCTTCCTCGCTGCCGTTGCCTTCTCTAACTCAAGATCAGAGTGAGGTACCCATTTACAGCCGGTTTGACTGATGCGTGACACCTGTTCCCTTCCTCGCTGCCGTTGCCTTCTCTAACTCAGGATCAGAGTCAGGTACCCATTTACAGCTGGTTATGGAGTGTTAGAGACTTCACCATACTAGGTCCAGCATCGAGAGGTGGGGAGACCAGTTTCCTTCCTTGCTGTCTTTTCCTTCCCTAACTCAAAGTTAAGTACCCATTTATAGCTAGGTAGGCCCCATCTCTCGATGCTGGACCTAGTATGGTGAAGTCTCTAACACTCCATAACCAGCTGTAAATGGGTACCTGACTCTGATCCTGAGTTAGAGAAGGCAACGGCAGCGAGGAAGGAACCAGGTGTCACGCATCAGTCAAACCAGCTGTAAATGGGTACCTCACTCTGATCTTGAGTTAGAGAAGGCAACGGCAGCGAGGAAGGGAACAGGTGTCACGCATCAGTCTAACCAGCTGTAAATGGGTACCTCACTCTGATCTTGAGTTAGAGAAGGCAACGGCAGCGAGGAAGGGAACAGGTGTCACGCATCAGTCTAACCAGCTGTAAATGGGTACCGTTAACTTGTAGAACTGATTCAATTCCGTTCTATTGGTTTATAAACTTTAAAAAAATACGGGGGGGGGGGGATGTTGATGGCGGGTCTGTCGTAAGCGAGAAACGCTTTTTTTTTTTTTAACTTGCCTCCTTTTTTTTTTTTAAACCAGCGGCACTCCCAAATCACAATGTGAAATCAACCTTTTTCAGTCAAGAAAAAGGACGGTTCTCAGTTTGGGTAATAAATTTGTAAAATTATAATTTCCCGGTGAATTAACGCACAAGAACCCAAATTCCTGCCAGAACAGAGGTGGAACCGAATCAACGCCTATATATATAAACAGATGAGTAGCCACACAAGGCTGCTGCTCAGTTCTTCCAGCATCACCACAAAATAAGTTAATGATGAACAAACAGTGCAATTTTATCTAAGCGACCGTCCTAGTCCAAATTAGACACACTTAAGAAACTGTGAAAAAGTTTGTAGAAATAGTAAATACAAACTGTCTTCAACAAAGTGATTTCAAGAGAAAGAAGACAACAGTTATATAGTTCAAAAAGACTATTAATAACTAAGAACATTTGTTTTCAATTGTGTTATTTGTTTGCTTATGTAATTGAATTTTGAATTTTCATGACATAATTTCAAGTAAAAAATAATATTTGTAAAAAAAAATTGTAAATATTTACCAGCAGACTTACTTAAATTATTTAATTTAACTTACAGTTCTTGTTGGTAGATAGTTAGTTAATACCCCTAGCAGAGCTACTAATAATCATAATAATAATAATATTAACAGAAGAGTATCTGGAGAGGGAGCAAGTAGGAACTTAGAGTAATATATTACCATCTTCTCTAGAAACATATACAGCTTGATCCTACCTTTGATGTCTATACACCCTTACTATTTTCAGAGAAGGGGTATTACTTATAAGACCAGACTCTTATCTGGCCCTATCCTGGTATCACCTGATACAACTTTGTGTCCAGGATATCTTATAATTTCAATAATAATCAACCCTCTCATGACACTCTGTTATTTGTTATTTATGAGAAACCCGCATGAAGTTTGGTTAAGATGCCTCATACACGTGGTGGGATAATACTTTACAATAAAATTCCACTATGACTTAAAGTTCCTGTTCCTATGATTCTGGTATTTCCGTATTAGTAAAGGTGGAGTTTTCTTGTGGTGTAAGTCCACAAGATGCTCAAACACGCTGTCCGGTCCTTTAAAGTAGAATCCTGATTTTATTCCTTATTCTGGCTTGTCTGATTGTCTCATTGACGAGTTGAATTATCAGTGACTATGACTCCGAAGGTGCTAGATTATAAGCGGCATTCGGCCCACGCATCCACATTGCTACTATATGACAAGGCTCCAATAAGAAATGTTGTATTTTAACATCTCAAATGCCAAACCAAAAGCATGCAACTTTCGTATATTGGTAGGGGTATATCCCCACTACCCTGTCATGGAAAATTCCTGCGTGACACATGTGACGGTATTGCCTCCCTGCTTTGCAGTAGTTTTCCAACAGTGGCCACAACTCAAGAGTATCTATTATAGGCTTCATTGGAGTCTATCTTTACACAAGATTACTCTTGGCAGAAATGTATATAGAAGAGTAGTAAAGCTTTTATCACAAGGGAGTCTTCACAAGATATTCAGATAAGCGAAAACAATGCTGGCTGTTGCTGAGCACGTTGATTCTGTAATCTGCGGACACCTTTTATGAAGAATTTAGCAATAGTTTATTCTAGCTTGTTAAGCCCCCACCGCTGAGTTAATCAGTGGAATTATTATTATAATATAGCTCTGTTTAGAGTGTGTGTAGTAATTTTGACTGAGACAAACAGGTAGTACATTTAAAAGGATTGAATCGAAGTTAAATTTGTAACTTTACAAATAACAAAATTTAATAATCACTTTCAGTTTTAACAGTTGGAAAATAATTTGAATATTTATGAAAAGGATTTCACAACTAATAAAGGAGGTCACTTTTGGCAGCGGATATTTTCACTTAGCTGTGAATGGTAGTTTCTTGTCCCGCTGGGTTAGTTCCTTTCACTCTGCTCGCGCTCTTCTCTGGTCAAAGTTCAGGCGCCGCACGTTCCCAGAACGTCAAGGAGTAACGGCCAAGTTGGTTCTGCGTCTGTCTATAAGACCCTCTTATGATGGCGTCTCGCACAACGTCAGTCCACTTCTACCTTCACTTTGTTCCAGAGATAGTACTTTCTGCTGGTACCACCAATAACTGGTAATAGAAATAGAAACGAAACGCTCTTCTGAGTATGGCGTTTTCTGACACAGTTGTGAGCCCCCCTCTTCTATTCTACCATCCCATGTCAGAATTTACCCTCGATGAGAATTAAATTTAATCCCTCGAGATAAAACTTCCTTTACATTTAAACTGAATAGCTTTAGCTTTACATTACATTTAAATGAAAAGGTTAAACGTACAGATATAATTTGTTTTACATTTACATCTCCACTGTTTGAAAAGTGTTCACAATATAAATTCATTTATGTTTCATTGGTATTTACACTTATGGAAAAGTTTGAAACTTCTATTAATTAGAATGAATACTTTCACATAGACATTTACACTGGTTTAAAGCTTGAAAACTTACATTAATTTTAAAGTGAATGTGTTTATAGGGACATTTACACTGCTTTGAAAGTGTAAGTATTATTCTTAGAATGTACATCATTTCTTTTCATCTTTGCATCCCTGCTCCATAGGGAACCTGGAACTACTTTATGTTTTTAGTTCTCTTTACAAAACTAGCAATAAAGCAATCACCAGCCCGTGCAGTGGTGGTTCATGAATCATCATCCTATACACTGAGGTTGCCAGCCTCAAATGACTTTGACATCCAATAGCGAGTTTCACATATTAAACTTCACATGGTAATATTGTTGAGGCTACTTCATGGTGTGATTTTTATCGCGGCAAATTATTATTAACACCGAGTTTTTGTCACACCAAGTTGTACTTCAGCTGAATACAAGAGAGACAAGAAAGCAATTACTATGAGATGAGTAGCTAGGCAATAACGTAAAACAGTGAGTTGTATGTGTGACGCCATAGTGTCTAGATGTATTTCTCTATATGGGTTGTATGTCTGCCGATGAATTAATTATTCAGTGGATATGCAAGAGATTGTGGTAAGCAAATATGCTTTAAACTATTGGCAGAATACGTTGCCAAGATTCAAAATGAATATATAATGTAGGATGAGAAGTTGAATAGTGTAAATTTGGAACAGTTGAATATGATATAATTTAAGAAAGTCGAACTTAGAGAAAGCAAGACTGTAGAATTGATGTGAAGCATACATGCCATTAGTGTAATTGTGACGTTGAGAATATGTACCTAGTGTTTATTAAAATTTTGCAAAATCGTGTAAGCCAAGATGTTTCTCCAGTTAATACCAGTTCGTTCCAGCATTTGTCAACGTTATTCAATATTTGAATATTTTGAAAGGAGAAATGTTCAGACACGAAGAGTGATTACCATAATACCAGACATTGTAAACTAAATAAAAAAGTAAGGAGAACCAAGTCAAAATACATGAATTCTCACATCTTTATTAACAACAGTGAACCCTAGACGAACTAGAATTCGGGACAATTATATATATATATATATATATATATATATATATATATATATATATATATATATATATATATTATATATATATATATATATTATATATATATTATATATATATATATGACAGTATATGGCAGGTATATATTTATAGTATATATATATAGGAAGTTTGGTATATATTAACAGTGGTATATATAATATATAGCCTTTATATTATGTCCGCAATTTATGATGTCCATGACTGTCCCGGTATTTTTCATATATTGTTATATATTTATTATATATATTGTGTTTATATATATTTTTCTCTTATATATATATATGCTATTGGTATGTTTGTTCACATGTTACATGGTAATAAAACAGAATGTGGAAAAAACATGGCACTCTTGCCACCCCCTCCCTAAAGAATGGATTTTATGGGGTATGTTTCGCCTAGGTACCAAGGGCGTTTACAGAGTCTTTCATGGTTACATTTGTTCCCGACTTGGTTTTGTTCAGATGAGTCTTCTGTTAAATGGTGACGAAATCGTTCTCTTAGCTCCGGTTTGACGCGTCTGGGATGTCTTTAACTCTTTTGACCATAGATTCTTTGTGTCCTCTGACCCCCCACTACCTTCTTTTCTGTTTCTTCAGTTTCTAGAAAATGTTGGAAAACTTGTTTTGTCCCGGGGTTCTTATTAAAAGTTGAAAGAGATTTCCTTAAGTGTGTAAATTTGGCATATTTAAGTCTTATCTAATTCTCCAATAAAAGGTCCGGTTAACAAAAAGGAATTATGAATCTAGACTTCGCTCTGGCGAGGTCTGATGTTGTCTTGCTTCTTGGCTTCTTAAAATTTTGGAAAGAGAGCGTGAAATTCTCACAAGTGAAAAAAAATTTGAAAAGGTCAGATAAATTCACAGTGAAATTAATGTAATGGTCCTATCCCTTCCCAAGCGTTATTTGTTATGAATCTAATCAGAAAAATCCAATCATTTCAAATCATGTAGATAGGGTATGATATTTCAAAATAGTCCCACGGGAAATATGGTGTGTGCCTGCAAAGGTCACGTATTACCATATATGGACATCTGATGCCTTGCATACACTCTCACAAACACATTTGTAGACTCATATTGTCTAAAATGTAATAAATCCATGATTGCTTTTAACCAAGTGACCGGAAGCGATTATATCACACTTGTCTGCCCACAGGTGTCACACAGACAGTAATCTCGTTTCTGTCGTTTGAGTACGCAAAACTCCGTGTCTTATCGGTGATTAAGCAGATAGCGCTGGCCGATGTACGTGTTAATCTGCCGCGCCTATAACCAACAAATTTGGGTAGCGCCCAGCAAATGTGATATGTATCACCTACAGGGTGATTTGCTAAAATCAAATATCTGCTACTTAGCAGAAAAATAACGAGGAAAGAAAGAAAGAGAGAAAGAAAAGTGCGATAATTGACAGCACATAATAAAAATCAGTACCACAAATGTACCGATACTGCCGGAGAGAACCAAAGATCGCTAAGAGGTCGTCCATTTCGTCACTACACATAAGATGCGATTTTTACAAGTCACTTCCCAAATAATGTATTTCGTCTTCCATTGACGTTAATCAAATTTACAACGCACGACTTCATAGAACTATCACGGACAATATTTTCCCATGCCCACATGGACAAATTTGTAATTATTGCCTACCACCAGTCTTATCCCGAAATGATGACATCATTTGCCTGCTACAAGTCCAATGAGTTATCTTCAGTGCGTGTTTATAATCTATCACCAGACTGATATTTCTTGTGCAAGCAAACAACCCCCGGCCAGACAGAAAATATTATCAGTGATAAGACAACGGACGGTGGCCATTTCAAGGTTTGTTTACGCACTATTCGGGCGCTCTCGCTCACTGTCATCATCTTGATATAAAGGCCTGTGTATGATCTCCCAAGGGATGGCCAATTAAACCCAGACAAGGCATGAATTACAGGAAGAAAGCATCACGAACTCTATACACAAAATAAGACGTAGATCAATAATGATGGAGAGAAACATCAGCGCGAGGAAAAGAGAACGGAAAATTCTGTCACGGCAATGAATGTACAAATCAGCTCACTCCTAATACATTTGAATATTTATGGAACAAAGCTTTGTCAGTGGAAGTGAAACCGTGTATTCTTCAATGGTATATGGCGCCAATCTTGATGCACAAAAGTGGACCATAGATAGCTAATGGATAAGCAGGAAAATCTCTGGACGCCACAGAGATGTGGTGAAGGGTGTTGCGAATACAATTGACAGCTAAAACGAGAGAAATTAGGACATAGTGAAAGAATTCAGTTCGCAAAAGAAGTTTATTATTCATGTTAGAAGGGGGAATCCAGTTTCCTTGGGCTTGTTACGAGAAGAGGAAAGTTGAGATATATTGGAACAACAGGAAGAATTGAAGAGAAAACGATAGAGGACAACAAAAAGAACTGATATTGGACAGTTTGATATCGTGGCATGGACAGAAGTAGAAATTGATAAACAGCAGTTGGGAAACAGGATGTTGTGGATAGTCATGATCATCCGCGCCAGGTGGGTTTGTACTTGAAGAAGTAAGAATAGTGAATTCTACAGTGAATTATGTCATAAAAATATCATAGAAAGAAAAAGTTCATTGAAAGTTCTTAGAAAAATAAAATAATAAATCAAACCATGAGATAAAGTATTAGCCAAAGAGAAAGAAACATTTAAAACGATCAAATCAGGATAGAATGAGAACAGAAAATATAAATATTCATTGCTGTGAAACATTCCCTAATGATGGGATACTAAAAAATGGATGCCTTTTAAACCGATCTACGATCTCGTAATTGTTGTAAAATTGTACTCGCAAAAATCGTTCGTGCAAATTATGCAAGATGCACATCTTGAAATGTAGCGACTAAGCCGCTAAGTAATTACTGCCGCAACAAAAATATCTTCTGGTGCTCTAGTTTTTTATCAGCTCTTAGGCAGAACTCGTTACTTTAAGATTAAAATTAACCCCTTCCGATTCTTTTCTGTCTGCTTTTTGCGTCTGGATTCCAGAGTTACAAAAGTAATGTTAAGCGCCGGATAATGAGTGTCTGATAGCAAGACATACGAGACAAGACAGGGCAAGAGACACAAAGAAGTGCGAGAAATGACGGATAAATTACCATAAAAACGCCTGGTCAAAGGACGCAGACACAACGGACTGATCACCCGTTTGCCAGTCACTTCGATTACGGAAACAACAGCAAATGGGCTGATTTGCCGTTGCCCTAAAGACGCCACTAGGCGTGATGGGAAACAATGGCAAAGAAAACCTATCTGCTGTTGCCCTAAGACGCCACTAGGCGTAATGGCCACTGACTGCTTTGACGGTTGGTGGCTAAGGACGGAAGAAGAAGAAGAAGAAAGGACGCAGAAGGCTGTAAATAACAGTACCTTCCGGATGTGCTCCCGCAGATTCTTTACAAGGTCACTGAGAAATCTGGAATGCCATGTCGTAACTTTAAAGTGTGTGATATCGCCATCATTATCTTTTGTGCTTCTTACGTAACATCGTGCCTCCACTGTAACAGTAGTCCTGCATCAAGTATTTATTTGCTCCTATAGAGGGGGGGAAGGGGTTTCTGTAACATCGTGCCTACACTGTAACAGTAGTCCTGCGTCAAGTATTTATATGTTCCTACAGGGGTGGTTTCTGTAACATCGTGCCTCCACTGTAACAGTAGTCCTGCATCAAGTATTTATATGTTCCTACAGGGGTGGTTTCTGTAACATCGTGCCTCCACTGTAACAGTAGTCCTGCATCAAGTATTTATATGCTCCTACGGGGGTGGTTTCTGTAACATCGTGCCTCCACTATAACAGTAGTCGTGCATCAAGTATTTATATGTTCCTACAGGGGTGGTTTCTGTACCATCGTGCCTCCACTGTAACAGTAGTCGTGCATCAAGTATTTATATGTTCCTACAGGGGTGGTTTCTGTAACATCGTGCCTCCACTGTAACAGTAGTCCTGCATCAAGTATTTATATGTTCCTACAGGGGTGGTTTCTGTAACATCGTGCCTCCACTGTAACAGTAGTCGTGCATCAAGTATTTATATGTTCCTACAGGGGTGGTTTCTGTAACATCGTGCCTCCACTGTAACAGTAGTCCTGCATCAAGTATTTATATGTTCCTACAGGGGTGGTTTCTGTAACATCGTGCCTCCACTGTAACAGTAGTCCTGCATCAAGTATTTATATGTTCCTACTGTGACGGGTAGGGTGTATGTGGGTGAATGTAGGAAGGTTAAACAGACAACACTGATACACCGCTCGTATAGCTCATTGTCCAAGAAATAACTCCAACAGCCTGTATCGATCTCCACTAATGTATTATATGAACAACAAATCACAATGGACGCAGGGCCATTACAAATACTGTAGACATCATCAATTCCGAGTATTCTATAAGCACTCTGCTTCCCGGAATTTCTACACACAGCAACTAGGATTCTTCATAAACAACTACTGCAACATCCACCTTTCTCTGCTCTACACTCTATGCTGTCTCCTGTCTACTGTCTGCTCTCTCTCTCTCTACTGACTCAACTCCCTACTACTCAACACACGTCTCCAACCAACACACTCCTCCCGCTGACTGCCCCTTTCATGCGTATTCCCTAAAACCCGTGAAATCCTTTCACGCTCCACTGATCTTCATTCACGCATAACAAAAGCTAACAGCTTGTCTCACGCAACGCTCACAACCCTGTAGCTAAATTGTTACCATGCACGCATTCCCAGCTCACAACAACTCACATAACTAATAAACTCCCGCTGGAGCATGGGAACATTCACACATACAAAATAGCCTCAAAACACTCCGTGACATCTACAGGGGTGGTTTCTGTAACATCGTGCCTCCACTGTAACAGTAGTCCTGCATCAAGTATTTATATGTTCCTACAGGGGTGGTTTCTGTAACATCGTGCCTCCACTGTAACAGTAGTCCTGCATCAAGTATTTATATGTTCCTACAGGGGGGAGGGGTTTCTGTAACATCGTGCCTCCACTGTAACAGTAGTCGTGCATCAAGTATTTATATGTTCCTACAGGAGTGGTTTCTGTAACATCGTGCCTCCACTATAATAGTAGTCCTGCATCAAGTATTTATATGTTCCTACAGGGGTGGTTTATGTAACATCGTGTCTCCACTATAACAGTACTCGTGCATCAAGTATTTATTTGCTCCTACAGAGGGGGGGGGGGGGAGAATGGGTTTCTGTAGCATCGTGCCTACACTGTAACGGTAGTCCTGCATCAAGTATTTATATGCTACTACAGGGGGGGGGGGGGGCGTGGTGGTTCTGTAACAACATGTTTGACAAAATGAGTTTGATATCCCCATGCACCAGCCGAGCATTAGTCACGATGGCTTGTACGACATGCCTGAGGGTGTAGTAGGCTTATTCTTTCTTTGTCTCTCCAGAGAGTCGTGGGGAGCTACATGTGCCAAATGTTTAATAACGTGTTTCTGACTGTAGAGAGGTTTCTATAGATGTAGTGATAGTAGTAGTTGTTGTGGTAGTAGTATTGGTGGTGATAGTTGTAGCGAGAGGTTTATATAGATGTAGTGGTAGTAGTAGTAGTTGTGGTAGTAGTATTGGTGGTGATAGTTGTAGCGAGAGGTTTATATAGATGTCATGGTAGTAGTAGTTGTTGTGGTAGTAGTATTGGTGGTGATAGTTGTAGCGAGAGGTTTATATAGATGTAGGGGTAGTAGTAGTTGTTGTGGTAGTAGTATTGGTGGTGATAGTTGTAGCGAGAGGTTTATATAGATGTAGTGATAGTAGTAGTTGTTGTGGTAGTAGTATTGGTGGTGATAGTTGTAGCGAGAGGTTTATATAGATGTAGTGATAGTAGTAGTTGTTGTGGTAGTAGTATTGGTGGTGATAGTTGTAGCGAGAGGTTTATATAGATATAGTGGTAGTAGTAGTTGTTGTGGTAGTAGTATTGGTGGTGATAGTTGTAGCGAGAGGTTTATATTGATGTAGTGGTAGTAGTAGTTGTTGTGGTAGTAGTATTGGTGGTGATAGTTGTAGCGAGAGGTTTATATAGATGTAGTGATAGTAGTAGTGGTTGTGGTAGTAGTATTGGTGATGATAGTTGTAGCGAGAGGTTTATATAGATGTAGTGATAGTAGTAGTTATTGTGGTAGTAGTATTGGTAGTGACAGTTGTAGCGAGAGGTTTATATAGATGTAGTGATAGTAGTAGTTGTTGTGGTAGTAGTATTGGTGGTGATAGTTGTAGCGAGAGGTTTATATAGATGTAGTGATAGTAGTAGTTGTTGTGGTAGTAGTATTGGTGGTGATAGTTGTAGCCAGAGGTTTATATAGATGTAGTGATAGTAGTAGTTGTTGTGTGTCGTAGATTTTAGATAGGAGAATTAAGACTTGGGTTGGTCCCTTCTGAATAGGTTGGAATGAGTGAGAGTCCCAGTGTGAGGTAGTAAAATGAAATAGACTTCCACGAGTGAGATGATAGAATCGTGATAGAGGCTGTCTTTGAGATGTGAGAAAATCTTCTCTATCTCTCTCACCTATCTTCTACGACAGTTTTAAAGTAGTCAGACAGTCTAAACACAGATATATATATTACATATATTTCTATCTAATCACGGGCACGCACATGCACGTGACGACAGTTAAACACACAGACGTGGGAAATCTATAACAATGGATATATATATATATATTTAGAACGAGCTGACCAACGCACTGATTAGTTCAAGAGAGATTTTTATTATTATCCTCAAAAAAAAAATCTTCTCACAACACCAAAGAAATACATCAAGGGGAAACATATACAAATAGTAGTATAAAATTCAAAGAAAATGCTACAAGGATGATACCCGTTAGAATCTTACTCTAGGTTTAGCCCACAGCCCCGTTAAGAGAACAGATGATGGCCCCCCAAAGAGTTTATAGATTACCATAGAGGTTGAGGGTCTAATAGGTTTCTTTCTTTCTAGAAGGTAAATGTTATGAACAGAGTTGGATAATTCTGATTTAGTTTTTAAGAAAAAAGAAACTCTAGCATTTGTAACAAATTTCACGATTAGGACCGCAAATGGAAAAAAACAAGACAGGAATAAGATGATAAAAAAAAATAAGAGGCAAATGGGTGACAATAATACACCTGTAAAATAACACTCTGACCTGTCTACTATCATTCATTCAGCCATGGCCTTGCTCACAATTACATACTCCCAACTTAGCTCGCTGCCTCTGGGAACATAATAATTATAGGACCTTCGCACAGACCCGAAAAATTGCAGTCATCGACCAAGAAATCCCCTGTTCCAAAAGACGTACTGAACTTTCTGTCTCCGGGAACGATTCCTTGGGTGTTCTATTTTTTTATTTTCCGAATGTCTGATTAAGTCACATAAAATTCGTCCAGGCACGAAAGTTAGCAGAGCACAATGCCATTAGCTTTGGATTCTAGGATTTAAGAATGTCAGATCGGTGTCTTCTTTCAGGAAGGTACTATATTTGGTCACCACAATACTAGTCACAATCTCTGTCGGAATGTTAATGTTATTCTTGTAATATTCTCGCCGCCAGGCAGCATGTACATTTAAATTTGTGGAGCAATATGAACTGGCTCAAAAGCCCAATATATACTGAAGCACATTAAAAACGCACCACTATTATATATACTGATGCCGAGAAGCTGGCAAAAAAAAGTGTGGGAATGGATTTTCCCTGTGTTTGCCATGAGGTAGAGAGCGAATGGCTGCTGGAATGGAAAGTGCAAGATTCAACCAATGGGTGTGTGTACAGACTACATGAAAACGATGAAAGTTACACGTGCAACACGATTCTCAACAGCTATGACCCTGAAAATGTGTACGCGTTGTGGCAGTATACTCGGTATAAAAAGGCCGTTGAGACAAAACACCCAGTACATGTGCTTGAAATGCCACGACTATCTGAAAACGACCGCCAACGAGCCATTCGTATGTTGGAGACCGGAATGAGCTCGCGGGCCATTGCCAGAAGGATGAATTGCTACCACAGCACTATTGTACGTCTCAATGAACGTTACGGAACCACTGGCAGTGCCCGGGATAGACTTCGGAGTGGCCAACCACGAGTTACTACCCCTGCGCAAGATCGTCATATTGTGCTGAGTCACCTAAGGAATTGACTCTCCCGGTAAGTCAAACAGCAAGAGCAATAGTGGGTAGACATGGGCAAGTCTCTCGAATGACAGTCATACGACGACTCAGAGATACAGGCCTTACTGCAAGACGACCTTATGTTGGGCCAAAATTGACTCACAGACATCGTTAGCAGCGCCTGCAATGGGCAGAGCAACATATCAGATGGACTAGACTGCAGTGGAATGCTGTCCTATTCACAGACGAGAACAGATTCAACATATCCTTTGCAGATGGACGTATGCGGATTTAGCGACGGCGTGAAGAGCGCTTTGCAGATTGCTGTGTCAACCGATTTCGAGGTGGCAGTATTCACATTTGGGGAGGATTCAGTTTTCACCATCGCTTGCCTCTTCACGTCTTCCGTGGAAATGTTAATGCTGTGACATATCGAGATGAGGTTCTGGATGCACTGGTTGCTCCTGCGTTCACAATTTATCCAGACTTGCAGCTTCTCCAGCAGGATAACGCACGTGCATTTTTTTGTATTTTTGGTTTTCTCCCTTGCCTGCACAGAATGCAATTAATTTCATAACAATCAAATGTACAAATTAATAACCAGCATGGATTCATAGGAAAATGAATAAAGATTCCAAATATGTAAACTTGTACACACTTATATTTACATTTCACACTCTGTTCCTGGATTATACAGGTGGTGCGTTTTTAATGTGCTTCAGTATATATTTCTAGTCTTTAGAAACCGTTAGTGGGATTGCTATTACTGTCTCTCTCTGATGGCATATGCACTATCAGACCCGTGTTACTTGAAACAAAACAAAAACCCACGTGGTTAAAGATAGGAACTGTCTATGCTTCACACAAAAATGTCTCTTTACTAAATGCCGGTAAAGTTCGGGTCACCCCAGAAATTCACTGTATAAAAGGAAAAGCACATATAAATCATTTACATATTATGTACTCAATATAACTTACATTTTAAATAGCAAGCCGACCGCTTGACTTATAATTTTAAAACTTCCCGAAAAATAAGTTATATAAAATTTCGATCATCATGAATTAGGAATATCATGCGTATTCCGTCACTATTCACTGATGTCGCATCTAGCATTTATGAGTTAGTTTAGACAAATATGATCTCGTCTGATTACTTAGCAGTAAAATTAACTTCATTATAGCTACATTATTGTTTAATGCTAGAAATTATCATTTTTTTTCTGCCTTCCACTGAAACACGTCACTAGAAAATAATACTGACTAAATAAATTAAGCGCTCTGTTCAAAAGAAACTAGTTAGAATGAAATGAGCGATTTAACGCTTTAAACACTTTCCAAAATACTAGATATCTGTTTTATAAATCTCACCACAGCACTACGGTAACACAACGACTAGGATAATTCACTAGATAGGTAGTTAGAAGCTCGTCACAAATCTGACGAGAACTATGAAATTCGCTATAAAGCTTCATTCACTAGCACGTGTGTTCCGTCTACTGAAAAATGTTGAAGACTGAAATGAAATCAGATTTCAGCTCCTGGGTGGATAATTTGAAAACAGGGGCAAACAATCCCCCATTTTCTCAAACTCCGAAATCATTTCCCCTTTCTCATTAACCTTCGTTTAACTTAGCCTCCCTCATGTCGTAACAGTCATCAGTGACCGAGAAAATGCGCGTGACAGTTGCAAATCTCAGACAACCGTCTACAAGGCATGGGCAATTTTCACGCTTTGCCGGAGCTATTTGACGAAACGCTCGCGGTTACTGAAAAATGCAGACACTCAGACTACTTGCCATTTCCCGCGGAGTGAATTTTCACACTTCAGGCCCAGAAACTAGTCGAAGAAAACACTGTCCCAGGGGAAACTGTAGACAGCTGTCTCGTTCCTGCCCGCGTCAGGTGAAAATGGTAGACCAAAAGTCTGCTCTTTAGTCTGGGTATGAAACATAATCACACCTTTCGTCTACTGACATCTATGTAATAGAATGCTAGTGCGATTTCCAGTTTTGAGAAAAGAAACAGGTAAAGTTTGAGAATACTGAAGAAAATATTTTTCGCAAACAAGTGATGCGAAAAATACAGGAAAAACCAAGTAAGGAAAGATAATAAAATAAAAGGATGCGCGTGAGAGAATACGAAGAAGATCTAGGCAATTTAATGACCATAACCTACGTGACAGAACGTCCCCCCTTTAAGATATGGAAGCACTCCATGTCTACGTTATGGAATTAAATTTCCTATAACCGTAGCTTCGGGGTGTCTGTCTTCTTCCCTCTCATCTTCCCCCTCCATCTTTCCAATTCCTACTCAAGTTTCCTTCCTCTGGAATGTCTCCCATGTGCGCTTGAAAGAGCGTCGCCGCTTCTGACATTTTTGAAAGATTTCGTGTGATTGTGGTGGAATATCCCTGCCACTATCATCATCTTCGTCAGCTTTGGCGATCGTCAGGAGATGGTCGGAGGTTGGCACTGGTCTTTCCAACTATCTCTTTAACAGATTTAAATGGAAAACCTTCTCCTTTCCTTGAATAGAGATCTGGTAGTTAGCCTTAGAAATCTTTTTCAGGACGGTAAACGGCCCTTGCCATCCGATCTTCAGTTGGTTGTTTCCGGTAGGGAGTAACACCAAAACTTTCTCTCCTGCTTCCAGTTCTCTCTCTTTCGCGACTTTCCTGTATCGGTTAGCGTGCTTTGTGCGTGCTCGCTTACAGTTAGTCGTTGCTAGGTCCCACCCTAGTTTCAACCTTTCCTTTAAAACCGACACATATTTACTTGCTGAGACAACTGTCTCATCCGCCTTCTCGTCTGTCAGAGACTGAAGTAAGGCTTCAAGCGGGCCCTTAATGGGTCTGCCGAATAAAAGCGTAGCTGGCGGAAATCCTGTGGAAGTATGAGGAGATTCCCTATAGCCAAATGAAGCTGCCGGAATGCAACAATCCCAATCTTCAGGTTTCACTTGTGCCAGTCTACCTAACATCATGTTGAGGTTTCCGTTAACACGTTCCACGAGCCAATTTCCGGCCGGAGCATAAGGCTTCGTGTAGATGTGTTTGGTCCTCAAGATCTTCACGATCTCATCCATCAACATGTTTCGGTATGGGGATCCGTTATCCGTCAGCACTTGCTGAGGGAATCCCAACCGAGTGAAAATCTGCACGAGGGCTTCTGCGACATGCTTGGCATCTGCGCATGTTAGCGGTATAGCTTCTGCCCACATAGTGCATGTATCGACTAAGGTCAGAATAAACCTGTTCCTTCTTTTAGTCCTTTCGAAAAGCCCTAAAATGTCGATCACAACCCGTTCGAATGGTGTTCCCACTATTGGCATTTCACCCAACGAGACTGGGGGTGCCCGTTGCTTGGGTGGCACACGTTGGCACTGGGCACAGGATTTGACATATCTGATAATATCAGTATTTACTCCTGGCCACCAATAATGAGTGGTTATCCTTTGGTTTGTGGCGTTCTGTCCCATATGTCCGCTGAAGGGAAGAGAGTGCCCCATTTCTAGGATTTGGCTTCTGTACTGTTTCGGTACTAGGAGCTGGTTGTAACCTTGGTCAGGCTTGCCCGTTCTGCGATAAAGTACGCCATCCTTAGAAAAAAATGTCCCCGTGCTGTCTGGGTTCCTTAGCCATGGGCAGTTTCCTAAAGCAGGGTGCCAAAGTAGGGTCCTTGTATTGCGCTTCTTTAAGTTCCATGGGTAACAAATTAGGCGCATACTCCCGTTCCTTCATGGTTTGCCCTCTTGTAGTTACTGCTGCCACAATCGGCTCTTCCGGTTTCCCAATACACACGTATCTCCCGCCAAGTATGACTGGGTAGATGGGATCATCCATAACAGCCGCTTTGATCACGCCTCTGACAAAATCAGAGTGGATCTCCACCAATGCGATGGGAAGCGCTGTAGGTGCATCACTCTTACGAACTCCACAAAGTTGGACGGTCTCTGCTGTCTCTTGACCGGGTTTGACCAGGTTTCTCGCAACAATGCAATCGTAAGAAAGCCCCGTGTCAAATAAGCAAGAAGTTTGAGAACCGTTCAAAATAACAGTACCTCGCGTTGAGGGTCTATCCCCAACAGGTTGGGAATCACTGTCAATAATTCCACCTTGCGAGACTGTTAATAAGCATCCGATGCGTTTCGGCTCGGTGTGCTCGGTCTGATCATATGTCCCGTGCTCAGGGGTTCTCCCTTTGCCACCTTGTCCTTTCTGGCTGCGCTGCCATGCAGGGCGGTCGGGTTGATCAGACTGTTTGGGGTGGTTGGGGTACTTGTTCTTGTAGAACTTGGATTTTTCAGGAGGGGGGTTTTGAGGTCCAGTTTCTCTGTGGTTATTCTGATTAAAAGCCTGAGAAGATTGCTCTAGATTATTTTTTCGAAAATGCTCATCTGTCGGTTTCCGTTTTGTGGCCGGTAGTTCAGCCAGCGCATTTTGATAACGCTCAGACTTCTCTAAGATGTCTTCAAGTTTTTCTGCCCCCTGCTCAGCTAGAAATCTCCGGGTATCTGCAGACAATGTGTTCTTTATTTGTTCTGTTAGAACAAATTCCTCCAGACCTTCGTAGGTAGAAGGGAGCTGCGAGAGCTCTAGGCACTTTGTCAGATAACCCTTCAAACGAGACGAGAACTGCTGAAAGGTTTCAGAATTCTCTTTCCGGCTGTTGCGAAACAAAAATTTCCGAGCGTTCATTTCAAAGCGCTCCAGTAACGCTTTCTTCAACAGATCATAGTTGTCTTGTTGGCTACTTTCCAGTTTGGCGTAAACATCGTACGCCGAACTTTTCAAAGCCTGGGAAAGCTTCATTTTCCAACGCGACCTCTCTAAACCGTACAGAGTTGCAATTTTCTCAAATATTTCTAACCATGTGTCAATCTTCTCATTAGGACAAGGGAAAGACTCTAGCGGAAAAGACATAGCAGTGAGATGAGTAGATTGAGTGCTAGAAGGATCAGTTAAGGAAGAATGAGGAGAAGACTCTCCATTGCTGGAGGTAGAGGCAGCACCACGACTTTGGAATTCTAGAGTTTTAAGAGCCAGCTCATGCTGTCTCTCCTTATCCTCCTTCTCATGCTGTCTCTCCTCTTTCTCCTTCTCATGCTGTCTCTCCTTCTCTCTTTCCTCTCTGTCCTCCCTCTCCTTCTCATGCTGTCTCTCCTTCTCTCTTTCTCTCTCCCTGCGGATTTCCATTTCCTCGTCCATCTTCTTCTGCTCTTTAGCTTCAGTTGCTTTCCTCTCCGCATCATATCTCTCAAGTTCGTCTCTGACAAATGCTTTCGCTTCCTCTCCTTCCAGTCCCTCCTCTCTCGCTTCGTCCCTGAGGAGTTGTCTAAGCTTTGCCCTCTCGGCCATATTATGTCAGTTACTGAGACTAGTGGAGAAAGAAAATAGGAAAAAGGATACACTGGTTCGTACCACTTACGAGAAATTACCAAATAAAAGATGATATGCTTAACCCTGGGATACCTCCTCCAAAATACAATTTAACTATCGCTGCTATTATCGGCAAAAAGTACCAAAAGCAAACACGACTACGCCAACTAAATGGTAGTTAAGATTAATCCCTGAAAAATAAGTAGCTACAGTGGAAAAACAAAATAATTATTGCAAAAATTACAGAGAAAAATAATCCCTTAATTTTTATCCACTATCAAGTTTACCCCTGAAGACAGTTAGGGTGAGGGAGGCAATTAATCTGGACCAATAGTCCGAAACGCACTCCTTAACTTTAGTTCAAACACCTTTCTGCTTCAAAACCCTTGTGAATGTTATACACTCACAAAACTTTACCAGCGTTTAGTATTACAAAATCATTAATTAACATGTATTCCGACACAATCAACCTGTAAACCAAATGTATAATGCTTCCTAATGCTGTGGAAAAAAACTTATCAGTTTGTGTGGTCAGCACGCCCGTAAACAGATCGTTAGTCTAGGGGATAAATTATTTTTAAAAATATAACAACTCACAAGACATCACACTCTTACTCTATTTCAGAATAAAGAATCTTAAGTTCAAAGTCAAGATAGACGAGTCCACATTTGTCCTACTCGTCTTCCTATTTAAAGTTCAAAAATCCCGATAGACGAGCGCCCATTTGTCGTAAATTTTAGATAGGAGAATTAAGACTTGGGTTGGTCCCTTCTGAATAGGTTGGAATGAGTGAGAGTCCCAGTGTGAGGTAGTAAAATGAAATAGACTTCCACGAGTGAGATGATAGAATCGTGATAGAGGCTGTCTTTGAGATGTGAGAAAATCTTCTCTCTCTCTCTCACCTATCTTCTACGACAGTTTTAAAGTAGTCAGACAGTCTAAACACAGATATATATATTACATATATTTCTATCTAATCACGGGCACGCACATGCACGTGACGACAGTTAAACACACACAGACAATGGATATATATATATATATATATATATATATATATATATATATATATATATATTTAGAACGAGCTGACCAACGCACTGATTAGTTCAAGAGAGATTTTTATTATTATCCTCAAAAAAAAAATCTTCTCACAACACCAAAGAAATACATCAAGGAGAAACATATACAAATAGTTATAAAATTCAAGAAAATGCTACAAGGATGATAACCCGTTAGAATCTTACTCTAGGTTTAGCCCACAGCCCCGTTAAGAGAACAGATGATGGCCCAAAGAGTTATAGATACATAGGGTTGAGTCTAAGAGGTTTCTTTCTTTCTCGTAAATGTATGAACAGAGTTGGATAATCTGATTTAGCCTAAGAAAAAGAAACTCTAGCATTTGTAACAAATTCTGCAGATTAAAAAAAAAATAAGACCGCAAATGGGTGACAATAATACACCTGTAAAATAACACTCTGACCTGTGTACTCTCATTCATTCAGTCATGGCCTTGCTCACACATATATACTCACAACTTTGCTCGCTGCCTCTGGGAACATAATAATTCTAGGACCTTCGCACAGACCCGAAAAATTGCAGTCATCGACCAAGAAATCCCCAGTTCCAAAAGACGTACTGAACTTTCTGTCTCCGGGAACGATTCCTTGGGTGTTCTAATTTTTTTTTCTCCGAATGTCTGATTAAGTCACATAAAATTCGTCCAGGCACGAAAGTTAGCAGAGCACAATGTCATTAGCTTTGGATTCTAGGATTTAAGAATGTCAGATCGGTGTCTTCTTTCAGGAAGGTACTATATTTGGTCACCACAATACTAGTCACAATCTCTGTCGGAATGTTAATGTTATTCTTGTAATATTCTCGCCGCCAGGCAGCATGTACATTTAAATTTGTGGAGCAATATGAACTGGCTCAAAAGCCCAATATATATTTCTAGTCTTTAGAAACCGTTAGTGGGATTGCTATTACTGTCTCTCTCTGATGGCATATGCACTGTCAGACCCGTGTTACTTGAAACAAAAAAAAACCCACGTGGTTAAAGATAGGAACTGTATATGCTTCACACAAATATGTCTCTTTACTAAACGCCGGTAAAGTTCGGGTCACCCCAGAAATTCACTGTATAAAAGGAAAAGCACATATAAATCATTTACATATTATGTACTCAATATAACTTACATTTTAAATAGCAAGCCGACCGCTTGACTTATAATTTTAAAACTTCCCGAAAAATAAGTTATATAAAATTTCGATCATCATGAATTAGGAATATCATGCGTATTCCGTCACTATTCACTGATGTCGCATCTAGCATTTATGAGTTAGTTTAGACAAATATGATCTCGTCTGATTACTTAGCAGTAAAATTAACTTCATTATAGCTACATTATTGTTTAATGCTAGAAATTATCTTTTTTTTTCTGCCTTCCACTGAAACACGTCACTAGAAAATAATACAGACTAAATAAATTAAGCGCTCTGTTCAAAAGAAACTAGTTAGAATGAAATGAGCGATTTAACGCTTTAAACACTTTCCAAAATACTAGATATCTATTTTATAAATCTCACCACAGCACTACGGTAACACAACGACTAGGATAATTCACTAGATAGGTAGTTAGAAGCTCGTCACAAATCTGACGAGAACTATGAAATTCGCTATAAAGCTTCATTCACTAGCACGTGTGTTCCGTCTACTGAAAAATGTTGAAGACTGAAATGAAATCAGATTTCAGCTCCTGGGTGGATAATTTGAAAACAGGGGCAAACAATCTCCCATTTTCTCAAACTCCGAAATCATCTCCCCTTTCTCATTAACCTTCGTTTAACTTAGCCTCCCTCATGTCGTAACAGCCATCAGTGACCGAGAAAATGCGCGTGACAGTTGCAAATCTCAGACAACCGTCTACAAGGCATGGGCGATTTTCACGCTTTGCCGGAGCTATTTGACGAAACGCTCGTGGTTACTGAAAAATGCAGACACTCAGACTACTTGCCATGTCCCGCGGAGTGAATTTTCACACTTCAGGCCCAGAAACTAGTCGAAGAAAACACTGTCCCAGGGGAAACTGTAGACAGCTGTCTCGTTTCTGCCCGCGTCAGGTGAAAATGGTAGACCAAAAGTCTGCTCTTTAGTCTGGGTATGAAACATAATCACACCTTTCGTCTACTGACATCTATGTAATAGAATGCTAGTGCGATTTCCAGTTTTGAGAAAAGAAACAGGTAAAGTTTGAGAATACTGAAGAAAATATTTTTCGCAAACGAGTGATGCGAAAAATACAGGAAAAACCAAGTAAGGAAAGATAATAAAATAAAAGGATGCGCGTGAGAGAATAGGAAGAAGTTCTAGGCAATTTAATGACCATAACCTACGTGACATTGTGGTAGTAGTATTGGTGGTGATAGTTGTAGCGAGAGGTTTATATAGATGTAGTGGTAGTAGTAGTAGTTGTGGTAGTAGTATTGGTGGTGATAGTTGTAGCGAGAGGTTTATATAGATGTAATGGTAGTAGTAGTTGTTGTGGTAGTAGTATTGGTGGTGATAGTTGTAGCGAGAGGTTTATATAGATGTAGGGGTAGTAGTAGTTGTTGTGGTAGTAGTATTGGTGGTGATAGTTGTAGCGAGAGGTTTATATAGATGTAGTGATAGTAGTAGTTGTTGTGGTAGTAGTATTGGTGGTGATAGTTGTAGCCAGAGGTTTATATAGATGTAGTGATAGTAGTAGTTGTTGTGGTAGTAGTATTGGTGGTGGTGTTGTAGCGAGAGGTTTATATAGATGTAGTGATAGTAGTAGTTTTTGTGGTAGTAGTATTGGTGGTGATAGTTGTAGCCAGAGGTTTATATAGATGTAGAAATAGTAGTAGTAGTTGTGGTAGTAGTATTGGTGGTGATGTTGTAGCGAGAGGTTTATATAGAAGTAGTGATAGTAGTAGTGGTTGTGGTAGTAGTATTGGTGGTGATAGTTGTAGCCAGAGGTTTATATAGATGTAGAAATAGTAGTAGTAGTTGTGGTAGTAGTATTGGTGGTGATGTTGTAGCGAGAGGTTTATATAGAAGTAGTGATAGTAGTAGTTGTTGTGGTAGTAGTATTGGTGGTGATAGTTGTAGCCAGAGGTTTATATAGATGTAGTGATAGTAGTAGTTGTTGTGGTAGTAGTATTGGTGATGATGTTGTAGCGAGAGGTTTATATAGATGTAGTGATAGTAGTAGTTGTTGTGGTTGTAGTATTGGTGGTGATGTTGTAGCGAGAGGTTTATATAGATGTAGTGATAGTAGTAGTTGTTGTGGTAGTAGTATTGGTGGTGATGTTATAGCGAGAGGTTTATATAGATGTAGTGATATTAGTAGTTGTTGTGGTAGTAGTATTGGTGGTGATAGTTGTAGCGATAGGCTAGATGTAGTGATAGTAGTAGTTGTTGTGGTAGTAGTATTGGTGGTGATAGTTGTAGCGAGAGGTTTATATAGATGTAGTGATAGTAGTAGTTGTTGTGGTAGTAGTATTGGTGGTGATAGTTGTAGCGATAGGCTAGATGTAGTGATAGTAGTAGTTGTTGTGGTAGTAGTATTGGTGGTGATAGTTGTAGCGAGAGGTTTATATAGATGTAGTGATAGTAGTAGTTGTTGTGGTAGTAGTATTGGTGGTGATGTTGTAACGAGAGGTTTATATAGATGTAGTGATAGTAGTTGTTGTTGTGGTAGTAGTATTGGTGGTGATAGTTGTAGCGAGAGGTTTATATAGATGTAGTGATAGTAGTAGTTGTTGTGGTAGTAGTATTGGTGATTATACTGGTGCCCTCTCACCTTTTGATCTCCCTATGATGTACTTATTTAACTTTGAAAATAGAACTGTAACTCAACTTTGAATAAAAGTAATTAATAACTCAAGTGGCTTGCAATTCAATTAATTTATTATCTACACTATGTACTATTGTGGTGATGGGTGAATGTTGAGGCAATGGTGATTATGGTAGAGTATGTACATTCCAATCTATTTAAAAGTAAATACTAAAAAAAGGATCCACTTTGGATCTTATTAAATAACAAGCTCCTTTACACTCTATCTTGTCCACCAGGAATGTTCACCGTCCTTCTGTATTTATTTTAATAGGGAATAATTAAAGTTTATCTGTCTCTCCTATCTTTACAGCTCAAATTCATCATTTAAAACATTCTGTTGACAGTAGTAGCTTGCCTCACACTGGTTACTAGATTTCATGAAACTTAACTCAGGTCCAAGTCAGTTGCACTTTACTAACACACTGATAGTCTGTTCTGCAAACTCCCAAACAGTAAGGGGAATGACAGTAATAGGCTCCTTCTATCTCTAGGCTTCACATACAGCAGGATGTAGGACCTCAGACCTCATAAATATGATCACACTTGTGGTATGTGCACTAGGATCCTAAAACAATGAATATGATGTGTCCAGTGGTTGCTAGGATGCTTGTTATCTCTACGGTGTGCTGAGAAGAGAATGTTTTTTTTTCAGATGCTGTGTGTATAACGGATGATAAATGGCTCTGTATGATACAGAGTAGGGAGACAGATTGGTGTCTACTGCAAAACATTTTCAATCAAATAATAAACAATCAATATGAAAATATGACCCATGATGCCGCCTTTGCCTTCCACACTCTTATGCCAAGTCACTGCTGGTCCTTTAATGGTAGTTAGTAAAATGGTACTAGTAGACCATACTGGATATGCTTATTGTTAGCAATGGCTGCTGTGGGTAGTTTTAAAGGCTTGACAATCTTTAGCCATCCTATTCACACAATCAATATGTTTGGTATATTCACAAGCCTATTAATTCCTGAAATAAAATTTACTTTATTGACATGAATACTTATGGTAGTCCTACATACCCTCTAAGAATCTTTCTCCAACACAGAATTACACTTTTAGTGAAGACTACCTTACTTACTTAGTCGTTCCCCTTCTACCGTGAAGTGTAGAGGTGTGAAAACTACCTTACTTACTTAGTCGTTCCCCTTCTACCGTGAGGTGTAGAGGTGTGAAGACTACCTTACTTACTTAGTCGTTCCCCTTCTACCGTGAGGTGTAGAGGTGTGAAGACTACCTTACTTACTTAGTCGTTCCCCTTCTACCGTGAGGTGTAGAGGTGTGAAGACTACCTTACTTACTTAGTCGTTCCCCTTCTACCGTGAGGTGTAGAGGTGTGAAGACTACCTTACTTACTTAGTCGTTCCGCTTCTACCGTGAGGTGTAGAGGTGTGAAGACTACCTTACTTACTTAGTCGTTCCCCTTCTACCGTGAGGTGTAGAGGTGTGAAGACTACCTAACTTACTTAGTCGTTCCCCTTCTACCGTGAGGTGTAGAGGTGTGAAGACTACCACCTACAGAAATACGTAAGAAAGCAAATGGGGCTCAAGTACAGCCACAAGCAACCGAAAAACCAAGACTGGCCAGGCCCTCCTACACTCGAGCAAGACCACAGTCTACCCTAGCAAGTCAAGGTGCTGAAGACGAGGCAACCAGCCAAGAGGCGCACCACAGCAATCAGGATGCCACGCACACACGCAATGAAAATATGCCTATATCTACAAAACGTTATGGCACACGCCCTGTGACGGACACCGAGGCAGGTGCAGTGCCGGGCCCTCTGCCTCAAAAGGGCCCAACCTTTACTACTGGAGGTACTTCTCGGTTGCCCCGTGGAGCCAGGAAGCATGAGAATAGAGCAACTGGCCAAGCAAAGCAAAGACCATTTAAAATAATGCACTGGAATGCTGAAGGCGTCAACAGTAAAAAAGACGGTTACAGCGAAAAATTAGAGCTCGAAAATATCTTGAATGAGTGGCCGTTGGGCTTCACGGCATCACTTAGGATTATGTAGCCGTTGACTCACAGTGTCACTCAGGAGTCTTAGTAGTTATTAATTTGGTGATAGTCTACTAGGTAGCTGATGGCTAACCCAGTAGTATTTTCCAACACTGTGTCTATCGTCCAAGTTAAAAGATACTGGACAATCCCTCCAGAGATGTTTATTCTTGGTCGAAGGTTTTATTCCAGGTTCGTTCAGTTCCTTCTCAAATGTTAGGTTAGTGTAAGTTGTAGTGGTAAATTAATAGCCAACAAATATTTCTGTAACTGTAGTAATCAAGTCAACTGCATGGGGTTCCATTTAACAAACATTTATTGACAAAATAGAACATCCAAGATCAACGTCAGTACAATAACTGTGGTTAGACTTCTTCCAAAAATGTGGTCCGCGTGTATTTTCAGTCTTCCTTCTCTTATCTCAAGAGAATGTGGTACATAAATTTATTGACAAGTTTCTGACTTCTCTTTATTATTTCTTTCTTTCTTGGGCGCAATGGAGAGAGAGGCTTCTACCTTCTTTTCTATCTCTAGGATCTGTCGTTCAAAGTTAGTCGCTTCTAGTGACATTTAGCTTTGCGATACACGAGATTGATATTTCTGAAAATTAATACGAGATGTACTTACGAGGTATCAATATATTAGAGAATGCACAACTGAAAATGCAGTAAAGAATGGAGAAGCAGGAGTGTACATAGAATATCCAAACAACACTAGGTCTACGGTCAGAGTACCAACGGGGAAATTCTGTAACAACTATGATGCAGAAATCCAGGCAATCAAGGTGGCAACCGAGAAATTGTTGAACACCAATCTCGGTCCACATCCTGTGGTATTCCTGACAGATGCAAGATCAGCACTCCAAGCACTTCAGTCCAGAAAACTACCAGGTATACAAGCCATGCTGTCTGAACTGTGCAACCAGCGCAAGGTCGCCATGCAGTGGATACCGTCTCACTGTGAAATACCAGGAAACGAGAGGGCAGACCGACTTGCTAAAGAAGGTGCTGTAGGCGAGCAACCAGATGTGTAAGTTACGTACCATCAGAAGAAAAAGATGATCAAATCAATCAGAAAGCCACCAACACAAACACAGAACGATTACCAAGCTATGAACAGATCAGAACAAATTGTCATTCTGCGCCTCAGAACAGGACACAACCGACTCCGCAGCCACATGTATACAAAATTTAAGATTGGCAATTTAGCCATGTGTACATGTGGACAGGCACCCCAGACTGCGGAGCATGTACTTCAAGATTGCCTTGAATATGATATATTGAGGCAAACCCACTGGCCCAGAGAAACAACACTGGAAGCAAAACTATACGGACCTCTGTATGAACTACAAAAGACAGTGAAGTTTATACAAGAAACAACATTGCAGATATAGACAATATATTTCAAGCCAACGAAAGAAGAAGAAGAAGAAGAAATGAACTTGCGTTCTTCAATTCAAATCTCTGCCAAGAGTAATCTTGAGCTAAAGGTAGATACCTTTGAAGACCTTCAGTAGATACTCTGAAGTTTGGCCACTTTTGGACCATCACTGAATAGCAAGGGTAGAAATCCCGCGACACATCCGCCCATCTCTGCTAGTCTTGTGTTTGATGCCAAATTCCAACAGTCTTAACCTTGATGATTCATCCAGTGCAGCAGTGTCATTCTCTAACAGGTGATCATTAATTGTTCTCATTATATAAAAAAGATAGTAGATGAAAGAAAGTGAGAATAAATCTACGTGCACAAAAAATAAAACTGTCAGGATGTGTAAAGTTAAATCTCTTTTGTCATTCTGGTAAACACCAGTGAGAAATTCCGCATTGACACGACTGACGAGGTACTGTGTTAAAGTGTAGGAGCTTTTAGTGGGAGCAGAAGGTGGAGACGAAAAGCAAAATGCGTATATGTAACAGCGAACTAGCAAATAATGAATAAATATGTACAGGGGGAGATAAGTTTTTTTTCTTCAGATAGTATAGGTACTTCGACAGCAGCTAATGCAGTAGCAGAGTGAACTGAAATAGGTGACTACATGTGCAGGGGTCATCCGAGAGATGCCGTAAAGATACTGTCAAAAAAGTCGTTTATCAGTTTTGCCAATGTAAATTTTGCTGCAACGTTAGCATATTGTATTGTGTATGACGTTGCGTTACTGGCGTTTATAGCCACTCCTGGTGGCAATTGTGGCTTTAAGAAACGGTAACTTGCGTGTTTGAATAAATAATGTAGTGACATGTTTTACACCGTACTCTGTTGCATGGTTTGGTGTCAAGTGACTACTGTTGTCGATGTCAGTCGAGAGTTTTCTCTAAATACAATCTGGTGTTCATTTGCTGTATTGTTTATCATTATCTTTATCTTGTCTCTATACAGTTTCACGCCCTATTTCTGTGACGTTACATTAAGTATCCTCATTTTGTTTTGTATTTGGTTACGGTTATGAGAGAAATATGCCAGGCTAGTGGAAGATCTGGATTGTCATTTTTTTCTTCAAAAATGACGTGTTGGTATCATAAAGATTTCTAACGTATAAAAAGATTTACAGAGCCCTGTAGACGAGCAAAAACGATCTGGTTCATCCAGTTTTGAAAGTACTTACGGGAGTTTACTTCGGATGTGTAATGATCTTAACTCAACAACATACGTAATTCTCCTTCTCGTTCCTTACGGAGCAGGGCGTCACAATTACAGCTGGTCGTCATCTTGCAGGAAGCCTACATCAAGCCTGCATCAAGCCTACATCATGCTTACATCAAGCCTACATCAAGCATTCACATGCTCTTAAATGTATGCAATACGGATTTAACATTTGGCGAAGGAAACTACAGAATATATGTCGCATGTTACGCATTGCCTAGTTAAATGTTTGAAGACCGAAAAGTGGGACACCAGTGTGCTGACCTGAACAAAGGAATGCAGGGGTATTTTCCTGTGTGTATCTAGGGCAGCCAATCAGAGAAGGGGTTTCCCACGGTCAGATAGAATGACTTCGGCGAGTGTATAAGGAAGAATAAATCGTCCGAAATCATGGTTAGAATTAGACATCGGGAAGGAGAACGGAATGACAGACAAGGATGAGAATGGTCTCCTTTTGACGGGAATATCTTCATTTATGTATAGGTACAAGGAAATCAGAAGGGAGTAAGTAGTTGTGAAGAATTTCGCAAGAATAGTGTCCGTGCATTGAGAAATCCTGTGTTTTTCCTATTTATAATTCAATATAAAATCGTTAACACGACAGATATAGGAAAACAACATATGGATATAAAGGTCAACTCATGGAGAACGGAACTATATAACTCCAAAGGCTTGAACTGGGAAAGGTGAAATGCACGAGACCAAGGTTTGAAACACCTCTAGCACAAACCCCCCGAAGTTACAACTTTTTTGGGAAGTTTGCTGGAGTTGCGAGCCTTGTTTCCTGTACGTCCGGTAGCTGCATATATAAGGGCGGACGTAAATGATTTCAAATTCACTTGTACAGCGAGGCAAGACAGAAGGACAACGGCTGGAGAGAGAGAAACGTGTCACGGCCAATATCTTGTTATTTGCAGCCAGGCAGTTCTGTTACTCCACTAAAGCCAGTCTTTACTGATCTTAATTAGATCCTGCGAGGGTTCATACTTGTCAACCAAAAGTCAGAGGTCAATGATCAAGAATTGCTCGATGATCAATGCGAATCGCCCCGGCAGTGTCTGGATTGGTAGAAGCAAGACCTACTGAAGCTGTACATCTCATATGAACACTGATTAACCTAACAGATGAGTGATATTTGTGACAATCGTGCACCCAAGAAGTGATAATTGTCAAGCAGAGTTTTGTGATGACAATTTGCGTGATAAACTAGTGAAAGTTATAAAGTGAATAAGACAGTGAAGAAGTCTATTACCCAACTAATTGGAAGAGTCTAAAGAAATGACATTTTAGTTTAACTTGCAAAAACTGTAATTGAATTCGCCAATTTGGTTTTGTATAAATATAACTTTTGTATCACCAGTCACACACAATCACCACAATTAGATAGATGTAAATAAAGAGGATATAAATTGTATTCACCAGCTTTATTCATTCAATATAGTTGATACTGAGTTTGGTTGAATTTTTATTATATCACAGGTGGTCACATAGCGGAGGTGGCGCAGTAAGGTCTGACTGTTCTCTGAATATTTTCAGTCCAGATACTTTCACAGCCGTGACTATCGAGTGATACCAGTGTACTTCTCTGTCACTGGGACCTCACACATTCTGGAGAGAATACTATTTCTACTCTAGCACTATCATCTCACACATATAAAACCTTCCGCTACAGTGGGGGCTCGTCCGCGGGATATTCTCGTATATCCTGAGCCATCCTCTATCTAATACATCTATCTTTAGTCTATCTTGGGCCACCAATAGAAAAAAAAAAAAAAAAAAAAAAAAATTTTTTTTTGGAAATTCTAGAACAAGATTTTTTTCTCAGTAACAGTACCTTAGAGTACTTAGTAAATATTGACTATCACAAGGTTGCACGATTAATTGTGTTGTCCATTTGATAATTATTTTAAGTAAGTTTAGGTAAGTTTTCATACCCTACTTAACTTAATATAATGGCTGACTTAGTGAAGTTCAGAACTGCGATCATGCAAATGGGAAAAGAGCTGGACTTGACAGGTGATGCTCTCGTCCAGTATGTCACAACTGAAGTGGACAAACATATGGATAGAGAGGAAAGGAAGCTGCAAGCAGAAGCTGAGAGAGAAGCCAAAAGACTAGAAGCTGAGAGAGAAGCCAAAAGAATGGAAGCTGAAGAAAAGAGGCTGCTGTTGGAAGTTGAGGCTCAAGCCAAGAAATTGGAGGCTGAAGAAAGAAGATTAACAGCTGAGGAAAGGAAGCTACAAGCTGATAGAGACCATGAACTGAGATTAAAAGAGCTTGAAATACAGGCAGTGGCTACTACTAATGGTAGTAGGTCATCTCATTCGGATACCAGCGCCAGCCAAAGCACCTCCATTGGAGCTATGAACTTCCACTTGGACCCATTTGTGGAGAAAGAAGAGGGAATAGAGGATTACCTTGACAGATATGAACGATTGGCCACTACTTATGGCCTAGAAAAAGAAAAGTGGAATTTGAAGTTGTCACAGGGATTGAGAGGAGTATCTTATAATGTCTACTTGAAGATGCAAAAAGAAGATCAGGAAAACTATGAAGCCTTGAAACAAGCATTGTTGTTGCGTTACGAACAAAACGCAGAAGCTTATAGAAGGCGATTTAGAACTGCTATGCTCCAGACAGGAGAAACATATCAGCAGTTCTCAGCAAGGTTGGAAAGTTACTTGCTGAGGTGGTGTCAGTTAGGAAACTTCAATCAGGATTTTGAAGGGATCAAGGAGATGATGTTGATAGAACAACTCCTGGAGTCCATGTCTCCTGAGACGAAGACATTCCTGGTAGAACATAAAAGAGAGAGATTAGATGAAATAATCATCTATGCAGAAAGTCACAAACTGGCTCACCCCCTGACTCAAGGAAATAAGAGGAAGCAGGGAGATAGTTTCAAGTCACCACAAAACCAAAACGAGTTTGAACAAAAGGACAATACAACCAAGAACAACCAAAGATATAACTACAAAGACAAGAACCCTCCAGGATATAACAATAAACCCTCACGAAGGGAAGAAAAATGGTGTAAGTTCTGCAAAATGAACAACCATAACACTGATAATTGTGGAAGGAAAAAACCTCTTCATCATTCTGCATGTCTACAGGTGAGGACTTCGGATAGGAAGGAACTGACAGTGAGTCAGAATAGCCTCCATCACCCACCTACACAGGAGATAGTGACTGTGAATGGCAAACAAGTCACAGGAATGTATGACACAGGTTTGTCCTATGACGCAGTCGTGTGTGCATCTCTGGTGCGCCCTGAACAAATCACCACAGAAACAGTAGATATTCAAGGGCCACTAAAAGGAGCATTACCCCTCACTTTACCCATAGCAAAGATTCATGTCAGTTGTCGCTATGTGGAAGGGGAGATAAATGCAGCAGTGTTAGATGATCCCTTTTACCCCCTGATTGTTGGGGGGCGTAGATATGTTTTCTTGGGAAACCCGGTGAAACCTATGGTTATGGCAGAAATCCAGACCAGGTCTGACTCCAGGAACATAAAGAGGGACACCAAATTAAAATTTCATTCTACTGAAAATGAAACGGGCTCAAGTAGCTGACAGCACATTGAAGCCTTGTTTTGGCAAACTGTCAAAACCACATAACACTCCAAGGAAAGGAAATTTCTATATGGAACATGGACTCTTGCACAGGAAAGCTGGCAGAGGGACGAAAAGTCATGGTCAAATTGTTGTACCATCCACCTATAGAAATAAGGTTATAGGCTGGGGGCACATAACTTTGAGTGAACACCTGGGTAATGGTGCCACAAAACAAAGAATAGCCACCCAGTACTACTGGCCAGGTATTACGGAAGACATCAATTGGTATGTAAATTCCTGTCCAGAGTGCACTCATGTAGATTCAGAAAGTCGGCGGAAGAGTCTTCAAAAGTCTACAAGCAAACCAGCCATCATGGGTACTCCCGAGATTTGCACTGGAGGGGAAAAGAAACATCCCACACAGGTTGAATTGCAGTCTGAAACCCATGCACTGGAAGAAAAGAACAAATCACGTAGCCAAAATCAAACACCTACGAATTTGCGAGGGAAAACCGCAACCAACTATCAACGAAAAGAGGGCGGTAAACTTCAAGGGAAACCTACCGACCCCATTTCACCAGCGGTAAGGGCCTGGATGAAAAGCCGAACTGGGAAAAGAGAGATAGCGAAGGATAAATCTATATCCATGAAAACAAAATGTAGGAGCAGATTTTCTTACTCGACACCCAACTGAGATAGAACGAGAGTAAGAAGAACATTAACTACGGCAAAGCTTACAGTTGTTAGCTGTAGAAATCTACAGCTTAAAAGAGAGGGAGGCTCTGTCGCATGTTACGCATTGCCTAGTTAAATGTTTGAAGACCGAAAAGTGGGACACCAGTGTGCTGACCTGAACAAAGGAATGCAGGGGTATTTTCCTGTGTGTATCTAGGGCAGCCAATCAGAGGAGGGTTTTCCCACGGTCAGATAGAATGACTTCGGCGAGTGTATAAGGAAGAATAAATCGTCCGAAATCATGGTTAGAATTAGACATCGGGAAGGAGAACGGAATGACAGACAAGGATGAGAATGGTCTCCTTTTGACGGGAATATCTTCATTTATGTATAGGTACAAGGAAATCAGAAGGGAGTAAGTAGTGGTGAAGAATTTCGCAAGAATAGTGTCCGTGCATTGAGAAATCCTGTGTTTTTCCTATTTATAATTCAATATAAAATCGTTAACACGACAGATATAGGAAAACAACATATGGATATAAAGGTCAACTCATGGAGAACGGAAATATATAACTCCAAAGGCTTGAACTGGGAAAGGTGAAATGCACGAGACCAAGGTTTGAAACACCTCTAGCACAAACCCCCCGAAGTTACAACTTTTTTGGGAAGTTTGCTGGAGTTGCGAGCCTTGTTTCCTGTATGTCCGGTAGCTGCATATATAAGGGCGGACGTAAATGATTTCAAATTCACTTGTACAGCGAGGCAAGACAGAAGGACAACGGCTGGAGAGAGAGAAACGTGTCACGGCCAATATCTTGTTATTTGCAGCCAGGCAGTTCTGTTACTCCACTAAAGCCAGTCTTTACTGATCTTAATTAGATCCTGCGAGGGTTCATACTTGTCAACCAAAAGTCAGAGGTCAATGATCAAGAATTGCTCGATGATCAATGCGAATCGCCCCGGCAGTGTCTGGATTGGTAGAAGCAAGACCTACTGAAGCTGTACATCTCATATGAACACTGATTAACCTAACAGATGAGTGATATTTGTGACAATCGTGCACCCAAGAAGTGATAATTGTCAAGCAGAGTTTTGTGATGACAATTTGCGTGATAAACTAGTGAAAGTTATAAAGTGAATAAGACAGTGAAGAAGTCTATTACCCAACTAATTGGAAGAGTCTAAAGAAAATGTCATTTTAGTTTAACTTGCAAAAACTGTAATTGAATTCGCCAAATTTGGTTTTGTATAAATATAACTTTTGTATCACCAGTCACACACAATCACCACAATTAGATAGATGTAAATAAAGAGGATATAAATTGTATTCACCAGCTTTATTCATTCAATATAGTTGATACTGAGTTTGGTTGAATTTTTATTATATCACAGGTGGTCACATAGCGGAGGTGGCGCAGTAAGGTCTGACTGTTCTCTGAATATTTTCAGTCCAGATACTTTCACAGCCGTGACTATCGAGTGATACCAGTGTACTTCTCTGTCACTGGGACCTCACACATTCTGGAGAGAATACTATTTCTACTCTAGCACTATCATCTCACACATATAAAACCTTCCGCTACAATATAAACACATACAGTCACTAGAGTTTCTAAGTATTAACAGTAGTACATATGTGTGTTAGAATGTTTGTAACTAATATCGATCTGGGCAAGACATTGGATATTTTAAACATTAAATAAGCCGCCATGACTTCTTCAAGTGCCTTGCCACCTGGCGCAGGTGATCATGTTTCTCCACATGACACTTGTTTGTTTGTTTGCGTAAAACATTCAATAACATAATTCCCGCCGTAAGTACTTCGGTCGGTCGGTCAGTCAAATTTTGCACACCGTCATTTGCGCACTTTTTCTATTTTTGAGGGAGTGCAACTTAGGGGGTGCAACTGTGGTTGAAAGTTAGACAATAATTGTATTGTTTCCCCTTATATGTACTCTCGCCTGCGTGCCCAATTCTAAACCATTTGAAGATAAAGTTCGTACGTTCGTTTTTTCTATCTGAATCTGCTCTTGAGTTAGGGAGAGCAAAGAAAAACACGGAGTTCCTACTCACTCAATAGCAGACTGTTCAAATATTTCAGAAGTTCCGATTCTATACTACCCAAATGTGATCATACTCGAATTATTGTCTGATTTACTGTATAGATGTTTTGAATTTTTTGTTTGTTTTTGTTTTTCTTTTTATTTTTTGAATTGTTTCCATTACGTTCTTGTTTTGCTTAAAAAAATACTTTACTTTGATTATGATTGGGTAATGTCATTTTATGCTGTTACGTTACCTGTATAACGTTGTATGCCTTTAATTTAATGCTTAAAGTAATATGTGGGAATGAAATGATATAGTATGCCAGATAAGTGAGAATGGAGGGGCAGAATGTTAGACGGGCCTGCGCGCCGAATTCTTAACCCTTTGAAAATAAAGTTCGTTCGTTCGTGTGACGGTGTGCATTAAATCAACAGACAATCAAGATACTCTTCTGTCCAGTTTCATTCGGGAAACGGATTTAACTCATCATTTTTCTTAAAAATAACCTTAAAATGTAAGTTTTTGGATTATTTCTTCAAGACAACATTTTAATTTAAAGTATTGCAGACTTATTATTATGGATCAAAGTGATGATGGCTAAAAGGAAGAGACGATCGCATCATTCACAAGCGAGAACGCGAGACTATAGAAGAAGCAGCAATGTAATGCGTGTAACAGAAACAACACACTATAATTAAAAACCTGCCAATTTTGGCGGGTTGTTGCTAGTTTATTATTAAATGACACATTGAGGGAAGTGGTTATTTATTTTAAAATGTTTGTGTGTGTGTGGGGGGAGGTGTTCGTTTTTTGGTTTAGTTTTTAATGACCAACTTCACTGCACACGGACAACTCCATCAGTACTCCGATCTCCTCTCTCCGATCACACAAGGAGGATCTCCGCACAGTGCACGAACTCCGCGGATGATTCCAATGTGCGTAAACAGGAATCACACATTCTATAAATATTTTTATGGTGGGTTGTGTGACGGTGCGAAGACGATGTGTGAAGAAGAATAAGAATTTGTGTGTAATGTTGTCGTCACTCTCTCTGGCCTACTTTCACACACGTTCCGCAGTCACAGAAAAACTCTCTTGATGACAGGGGTCCCACTTTTATTAATGAAACCCAATCAGGTAGCATATGAATCATACAGAAAACAATGTTGTCCACAAGTTTACTTTGTAGGTAATTCCTATACAACACCATATAACCAAGCTATTTAGATATTTACTACGTAACACCATATAACCCAGCACAGACAGCTGGACTCTGAAATAAAATGAAACAAAATAAACTAGCATCGGACTAAATGGACAAACATCATCTTCGTAATAATACATACATATGTGTGAAAATATGCAAGAACATGCACTTATATGTCCATGTGTGTGTGTGTGTGTATGTTGTGTGTGTTCATGCAGGTCTGTGTATATGTGTAATCATACAATAAACATATTTCAGTCAACAATAATGCCTTCATATTCCTACTAAATACTAACTACATCATCACGCGAGAGAAAACTTAAATGAAACACTTCTATCTATGATGAAATATTCCACTGGTCTAAATGACATCAATTTATCAGTACCTTAGAGGCCTAGCTGCTCTAAAGAACAAGCAGGTATATACTCTATTCTTACAGCTCTATACTAAATGTAATAGGCCTAGGCTACTCACGGAGCTAGAGGGTACCGACTTAGTTTAGTTGTTGTTTAGGGCTGCTGAGCTTCTCGCTATTTAGCAGCCAATACCAAGTTGAAGACTCCTTGTTATTATCTACACTGTAGGTCTAGGCTTTTCTTGTGGCTTTTCTGCCATTCTGAAACGTGCTGAGTTGAAGTCATTAGCTCCTAGCTGGAGACCAGATGTGATGATCCTTTAAATGTAAGCCAAGCTGGAAAAACTGGAGCACCCCTATGTTTCGCGTGAACTCATGATGTCAGTAGGGGATTCGAATTTTTCTCACAACACGACAACAAAAATGGACTGCTTTCTTCAGATCTGTCTAACCTTTGCTCTGTGTATCGTCCACGCAAATTTAAATTCTTCTTTCTTCTGTTATCGATGTTACGGGGCGTCGAATTATTGGTTTATCGTGCAATAGTATCTACTTATCTTGTGTGCTGTCTTCTTGTTGTTTTTGTTAGATATATGCCATCCAGTGGCGTATTTAGATGGGTAGGGCTTTCAGACCAGTCCCTGCCTCCACCCCTCGTTTAGACAAGTGCCAGTGGATCAAGATTTGAGAAAAAGGCACTAGCTGTCACTAGCTGTCGGTAGAATACACATAGAGAAAGGCAGCTGTTATTCTGAAATCCCTGCAGCAAGAGAAGTTGATGGAGATTGAAAAACACATTGATACAGTCATGAAAGTTAAGTTGATGGAGATTGAAAAACACATTGATACAGTCATGAAAGTTAAGTTGATGGAGATTGAAAAACACATTGATACAGTCATGAAAGTTATAAGGAAGACAAAAAAAAACACATTGATACAGTCATGAAAGTTAAGTTGATGGAGATTGAAAAACACATTGATACAGTCATGAAAGTTAAGTTGATGGAGATTGAAAAACACATTGATACAGTCATGAAAGTTAAGTTGATGGAGATTGAAAAACACATTGATACAGTCATGAAAGTTATAAGGAAGACAAAAAAAACACATTGATACAGTCATGAAAGTTAAGTTGATGGAGATTGAAAAACACATTGATACAGTCATGAAAGTTAAGTTGATGGAGATTGAAAAACACATTGATACAGTCATGAAAGTTAAGTTGATGGAGATTGAAAAACACATTGATACAGTCATGAAAGTTAAGTTGATGGAGATTGAAAAACACATTGATACAGTCATGAAAGTTAAGTTGATGGAGATTGAAAAACACATTGATACAGTCATGAAAGTTAAGTTGATGGAGATTGAAAAACACATTGATACAGTCAAGAAAGTTAAGTTGATGGAGATTGAAAAACACTTTGATACAGTCATGAAAGTTAAGTTGATGGAGATTGAAAAACACATTGATACAGTCATGAAAGTTAAGTTGATGGAGATTGAAAAACACATTGATACAGTCATGAAAGTTAAGTTGATGGAGATTGAAAAACACATTGATACAGTCATGAAAGTTATAAGGGAGACACAGAAAAACACATTGATACAGTCATGAAAGTTATAAGGGAGACACAGAAAAACCTAGAACGAATGGCACAGAGCAGAAACCTTTGGCATGGATTTGTTGCAGGCGTATGCTCCCCAGAAAGCCAATGAGCAATGATGTAATGATGGAATGATGTAATGATGTCATGATGTAATGATGTAATGATGATTTTTGTTCTCTCTGATCCCACGTCATGCGCTGACAGCTCGTGCCCAGAAGATGATACGTTTCTGTAGTTGTTTGTAGTGTCTAACTTACACCTGTTAACAGATACGAGTAACTCAATCAGAACAGATTACATAATTCATTCAGATCAGAAGATTAATTCCAATCACAAGATTTATTTTAAGATTGCATGATTCATTCAGATCGCTTGAGTCATTCAGGTCATATGGTTCATTCAGGCTACGTGGTTCATTCTGATAACTCGGGTCGTTTTAATGTATTACCCAATTTAACTAGCGCGGGGGATTTAACTCCGCCTATAAAATATAGCGTACCGCAGGAAATCGATGTCTGGTGGATTGGACTACTCTATGTCATAGTTATATCCGACCACTCTCTTGTACAGTACGCGGAAATCAGATACAGTAAATAGTTTTTTTTTTTTTTTTGTTGTTGCTTTTTATTTGTTTTACTTGCCACAATGTTTGGCAGCACATATCATATACGTGTGGCTGTTAGGTATTTTTGTCTACTCACAAGATACAACTGTATGCCTTGTCTTCCACGGTAATGACATCATATATCTATATATTAAATATTGTCATGTATATTTTCACCAAGACGCCATGCAGTGTATTTAACATATATAAGTATATAAACCAATAAAACGGTATTGAATCAGTTGTACAAATTAACGGTTCACATGAAACAAGGGACGTTTCGGGTTTTACCCTTCGTCAGCCACAGTTACAAACAGGTGACAAGGACAAGAATTACATATAGGTAGGCCTACTACAAAAACATACGATGATGAGAAACATACACCAAATGAGCGATACAAGCAGATGGAAAAAGATGCCATCAGGTCTATATGCTTTTCAATCTCGTGCATTCTAGATAAAGTGATATTGTACAGACCAAACTCTGTCTTTAAATGCCATTGCCTTCTGGTAATTCCCATTATCTGTTTCTCTTTACTCTGTCAAAATCTTTCTATTGGTCTACAATGACCGCAAATACTATACAGTATTTGTACACCCTCTCTCTGTTCTGATTGTAAACTGTGCTTCGCTGAGAGTTGGTATTATGTCCCAGGTTTTATTTGTTATTTTAAGAGCTTCGCAAACATTTTTCTACATGACCGCCAAAAGAATGGCATTATAAGCGTGATGTGTTTGTTATAAATAAAGCGACGTGTTGCACGGTTGAGCAATAACCTTTTATTAGCGTAGGGAACAATATCACTCTGTCTCTCCTCTCTCTCTCTCTGTCTGTCTGTCTGTCTCTCTCTTTCACACAATTAGTTGCCAGTTCTCCATTTTTCTTTTCCCCCCCTGTTTTTTTTTAATTTTTTAATTTCGTTTCCACTTTTCCAGTGCATACGCACGCGCCAACGATCAAACGCGGATCTTTCGAGTGTCCATTATATTACGTGGAGTAGCGACATGAGTTACCTCCTTGTACGGGTTGTATGCTGTTCACATTTTAACGTAGTTCTCGATTTCTTTCTTTTGTGCTGTCGTTCGTTGCCGCTGACGAAGGCCTTGTGGCCGTAACGTAAGCAGTTTTTTTTTTTTTTTTTTTTTTTGGTCCTAGTAAGACGCATTATCTTTTTTCATTTATATCATTGAACATTTTTTCCTTGAGGGGTTTGCATTCTCGTGGCGAGGCACGCTCAGAGCGCAATTAGCCATTCAAAAAAATTGGTGAACTCCGTTAACTAAAGCCTAGTGTTGATTTACAAAAACTAAGCCCTGAAAAGGTTAGGCCTACCAGCATCTATCAACTAGCATGAAGTAACACTAACAAGGCTTAGTACTAACAAGGACTGCTAGCCCGACCTGCGTTGACAGATACTATCTGTCTGCTAGCATGATGAAGCCCTGAATACGATTGGCCCTGAAAAAGACTGTAGGCTACGCTGCCCGTACATCGTCAACGTTTAGCGAACACCGGCTAAGTATTCACCGAACAACATTACTGATGGGCTACACTTTAAAGACGTTGCAATGCTTGGTTCAATGGACATGTATTAACACGGCACTGGTAGTACTGTACCACATTGTCGTTGGCTGTGATGTTATAGAATAACGTTGTTGATGGTAAAGGTTTCGCAATAACATAAATGTTTGAAATTTCATACAATGATTTGATTAACAGTACATCGTGAATGGACGCTGAGCTAATTTTTTCCTTATCAGCATCAAAGGCAAAGCGTGAGTCCCGTTGACATTAGATGAAACCATAGCTGTAACTGGGTCTTTGTTCATTTTAACCAGGAAGCAGCTCTCGGGGGGCGAGATGCAAGAGTTTTTCAAGGCGATGGCTCAGTTAATTCCAGTCTCAATAGCTTTCTCTGCGCCACCTTGGGAATATACTTCACTTTCTATAACGTCGATAATCTATTTTATTTAAAATAAATGATTCCGCTGCAGCAAAATCACCCCATAAAAATTCATCATTAATGCGACACCGCCTTTTGCCGTGTCCAGATTTAAAGATATTTTTAAAGCTAGCCAGAACCGGCTTTAGAATCTAAAGACCTGCCTAATTACTTTCGTTTCTTAAATGTTAAAATTCAGCAACTTTTCACAGCACGAAGGCCCAGATTCTCCTAAATTTCATCTCTGTGCCAGCCACAGATAACCTTGGCGGGATGAGTCATTAGCTGTTCTCCATCATCATTAGAGTCGAATTTCGATGCGAACTTTTAACAGTCTATATATATATATTTTTTTTTTTTTTTTTTTTTCTTATCCAGCGGCACTTGGGCTTTCAGCCCTTCGGCCCAATGACATGTCATTGCGAGGCTGGGGAACCTGAGGACTTTCCTTCCAACCCGGTCAGGAGCTTCGCTCCTTCCCATCCACAGAGGGTTTATCACAGGAGCCGTTCAAGCTATTCAGTCAAATTTCCGGCCGTAAACATTTCTTCAAACGCCGACGCCCGGGTTTGAACCATGAACACCTGGTCGCCAGTACAACGCCGAAGCCATTACACCAGCGCGGCTCCCTCTATATATATATACAGTACTTTGCAAAAAAAATGGCAGTCATATTGCTCAGCTAAATATGCTGAAATCTAATTAAAATATGTTCTGCTGAGCAAACAACCAAAAGTTTGCGTAGAGTACTCCACTTATATATACAAAATTAACTTTAGGAAATCAAACTGTCTACCAGAGTTGTGAGTAAATTAAATTAAAAGCAGGTAATGGAATCGAGCGAAAAGAAGGTAGTGGGAGGCCAAGAATTTTGGACACAAAGGACCATCGGCGTCTCGCCCAAATCGTTCGGGCTGGGCCAATGAAGAGTGTGTAGAAAACATACGGCAGCGCATGATCGAGTTGGGAAGCCCAGAGATATCTAATGCTACTGTCAACCGGGAGCTACACAGGATGAATTACACAAAAAAGCGGGTAATTTCGTCACCATTGCTCACAGAGACTCACAAACAGATGCGCTTGAACTGGTGCCACGAAAACAAAAATTTGTCATGGGACAATGTGATTTTTTAAGATGAATGTTCTGTTTGGTCTTATCCTGCTCAAATAAATATTTGGACGAAAGACTCTGTAACGCCTGTGTACCAGCGACCGAAACATACCCAGAAATTCCATCTTTGGGGAGGGGTGTCAGCAAGAGGTGCCACCCCACTGTGTGTTTTCACAGGAATTCTCACGAAAGAAAGGTACATCGACATACTAGAGGGACACCTTCTGCAATTTATCAGGTCATATATCCCGATGGGTGCACATTTCAACATGACAATGACTCAAAGCATACAGCTCATACCACCAAAGCATGGCTGCAAGAGAAGAATGTGATAGTGCTGAAGTGGCCCAGCAACAGTCCCGACCTAAACCCAATTGAAAACGTTTGGGCACTACTCAAGAATCATTTAAAAAAGAGTGGACTCAGAGACGTTGAACAATTGAAGAAGGTAGCTGAAAAATACTGGGACAGTCTGACTCACAATTACCTACAAACATTTGTGGGAAGTATGCCTCGCCGCATCCAGGCTTGCCTTGCTGGAGAAGGCAACATTATATTGTACTGAAACCACTGTTAATAGATAGGGGAGATATCAATCTTCCTCTGGACATACAGTTTTTATTATTATTTGCTTCTATGAGTGTGCTGCGTTGCGAAAATATGACTGCCATTTTTTTGCAAAGTACTGTATATATATATATATATATATATATATATATATATATATATATATATATATATATATATATATATATATATACACATACATATATATATATATATATATATATATATATATATATATATATATATATATATATATATATATATATATATATATATATATATATATATATATAAAGCAAATAATGTTTGTTTGTCCTTTATACAAATCTTAATGCCTTGAAATGTCTTCATGGAATTTGTCAGAGTTAATCTTAATGGTCGTCTCGGGAGCGTCATGAGGTTATTTCTTAGCAGGTCATTCTGTTTTTGACAAAAATTTTGTTTCCGTTTAAATTCATATAACACAGTGGCCGAAATCGAGGCAAATATTATAACGCAAGAAATCAAAGAATAATAATCCAAACGATAAAAACATTCATTAAATTTTGCAATTTACAATGCCAATATTTATTATTTTTATGCGCAATTTACAATTGTTAATTATACACTTGGTTCCAACAGTTGTTATAGCCGGGAGTTGTAGTGAGGATAAGCTCTCAAAGCAGATAAATGCTTCTATGGCACGCGCCTAAAATAGCCTCTGACACCCAAGCCCAGCTCCCGGCCTTCATGTGTGGCTCAATGTGAGCCCGGTGGAATTGTTTCACTGGCGGGAGAAGGGGCGAAAGCGAGTCATTGGCGCCTTAAAACCAGTAGCTTCGGGCAGATAGGGCTCGTGATCCTTGGTTGGTAGCCTATCTAAGAGAAGGTAAAACTCCGAATTCAAACCATTGTGGCTTAGCGGGAATTTCCATTTATGGGAAAGGCGTCGGGAGTAAACCCTAAGGAAAAATTCGGAGTCGGAGATGAGGTCCAGTGCGGATTTTTCTTTTATTAACTCATTAATTTAATTATTTAGTAATTATTCATAATTAAGTTTAAACACACATAACTAAATTAATTTATACTTTATCTTTTTCTTTACTTTACTTGTCCTTACTTCTCATACCTTTTGTTATGACAATATCTCTCAGTTTCTTTAATAAGATGTTAATTAATTAATACCCAACATACTTATTATGATTAATTAGTTTAATTTTAATTAGTTAGAATAATTTTCTTTACATAACACCTCATTATTCACTCACAACAGTCTTTAAGTTCAGTAGCTAATTATTTAGCGACAGTTGACACCCCTTTGTTTAATAATGTTATATGACTGATATATTAGCGACATGACCACGACACTGTTCTAGACAGAACATCGTAGGCCATATGTCGGGTTTTTGTTAAATTTTTCATATGTTTGAGTAAGATAGTTCAAAAAATCTATCTAATAGATTTTTTTTTCCCCGGCGGGCAGGGAATTGTTACGGTAGTTTTATTGATATCGTCTACTAGAATTGGCAGTGCGCATTTTTGGGGTCAAATTGATTTTTATACTTCACGGATTAGTGAACGCAAAATACACGGTCAAATTATGACGTGTTAGCGTCGATAAGGTCACGCTTCGTGACTTAGTTACTGGACCCTTGTTACGTTGTCCGTCAAGCCGTGAAGTCGTGTTTTTACCTCCTTCCACAGTTGATAGGCTTTGCTAATAGCCATATTTATGTAAAGTGATACCAGGACTCAGGGTCAGTCCAGATAATAGTATATACAAGTGAATTCATAAGGTTAGTGATTAACCTGCGTTACGGAAGGATATTTAATAAGTAATTTGATTATTTTCGTCAAGACTCATGCGCTCATTTCTGGCTGTCTGAATCCCAGAAGCACATGTATATAGCCATGATGTTCTGCTGACATGAATTCAATATGACACGGACGGATAAGAATATATATGCAAGTAAATTCTAATGAACTGTATGTGAATGTATACCTCCGTGAAATGTCTTCGTGTGTGAACTGTTAATAAATCATGGACTCCAATTTGAAGACTTATCCACATCGATACGTTACGGCTGTTTGTTTGCATTGACATGTTTGATTATTATTGTAGTGAAGAACTCTTCCGATAAGAAGATATATAATTAATAATGAGCTCCGAAAGGAACCAATGTCTTCTTGGACATTCAACACATAATGAGTCCATATAACGTTTGACCCTCATTTGAAGATTATAAACGAACGAAGCACGCATTCGCGATTCAACAAAATACAGAACCAGCTCTGAACCAGCCTATCCTTATCAGCTCAGAACGTATCTTTATCAATGGTAATATGTGATCTATGCAGGCACGCACCTTATTTCACGTGGGACTATTTTGAAATATCACACCCTATCTGCATGATTTGAAATGATTAGATCTTTCTGATTAGATTCATAACAACAATGCTTTGGAAAATAGGAATATAGCCTGACCATTTCGCAGTTTAATCTCACTGTGAAGTGCTCGCTCGCCAAGACAACACCATACCTCGCCAGAGTGAAGAATAGATTCATAATTCCTTTTTGTTAACCGGACCTTTATTTGGAGAACCAAATAAGACTTATAAAGCATAGGAACTCTTTAAATTTTAATAAGGAACACCGGGACTAGGAAACTGAAGAAACACGGAGTCAGAGGGGGGATTTATGGTCAAAATTAAAGACATCCCAGACGCGTGTAAGAGAACGATTCGTCTCTTTTATTCCTGAGCAAATACGTCTGTAGCCAGGATTGGCGTAAGTTGGATTTACATTTCATGTTTTATAACTAACATGTGAACTAACATACATATGTATATATTACCATGTGAAGTTAAATATGTGAAACTCGTTATTGGATGTCAAAGTCATTTGAGGCTGGCAACCTCAATATCTAGAATGATGATTCATGAACCACCACAGCACCAACTGGTGATTGCTTTATTGATAGTTTCGTAAAGAGAACTAAAAGCATAAAGTAGTTCCAGGTTCCATATGGAGAAGGGAGGGAATGATGAAAAGAAATGATGTACATTCTAAGTATAATACTTACATTTTCAAAGCAGTGTAAATGTCCCTATAAACATATTCACTTTAAAATTAATGTACGTTTTCAAACTTTAAACCAGTGTAAATGTCTATGTGAAAATATTCATTTTAAATTAATCGAAGTTTCAAACTTTTCAACAAGTGTAAGTATAAAGGAAACATAAATGAATTTATATTGTGAACACTTTTCAAACAGTGGAGATGTAAATGTAAAACATATTATATATGTACATTTATCCTTTTCATTTAAATCTAATGTAAAGCTAAAGCTATTCAGTTTAAATGTAAAGGAAGTTTTATCCCGAGGGATTAAATTTAATTCTCATCGAGGGTAAATTCTGACATGGGATGGTAGAAAAGAAGAGGGGGCATATAACTGTGCCGGAAAACGCCATACTCAGAAGAGCATTTCGTTTCTATTTCTATTACCAGTTATTGGTGGTACCAGCAGAAAGTACTGTCTCTGGAACCAAGTGAAGGTAGAAGTGGACTGACGTTTTTCAAGACGCCATCATAAGAGGGTCTTATAGACAGCCGCAGAACCAACTTGGCCATTACTCCTTGACGTTCTGGGAACGTGCGGCGCCTGAACTTTGACCAAAGACAAGCGAGAGTAGAGTGAAAGGAACTGACCCAGCAGGAGAAGAAACTACCATTGGCAGCTAAGTGAAAATATCCGCTGCCAAAAGTGACCTCCTTTATTCAGTTAAATCCCATCCACGTGATGAAATACTTTTCATAACTATTCAAATTATTTCTTGTAAACTGTTAAACTTAAAGTGATTATTACATTTTGTTATTTGTAATGTTAAAAATTTAACTTCGATTTAATCCTTTTAAATTTAATACATGTTTGTCTCAGTCAAAGTTACTAAACACACACTCTAAACAGAGCCTAATAAAAATAGACTCCAAAGCCTATCAATCGAGAGTTATTACCGAGTGACAAGCCCAAAGTGATTTTGGGTTGCTTCGGTGGTGACAGAAAGGTTTATAACTATTATTCAGACGCTCGATCGTCTATATGTCACAATTGACAGTTTTCGTGAGCTATTCTGAGGACATGAAGACTGTGTTGCCATTTCAGGACATGTGTGGGTTTTCAAAATGAACCAGGTACGTTGAATTTAAGAGTCTATTTCTGGTAGGCAGTATAGTAGACCAGTTGATAGTCTAACGAGTAGTATATATGCTTGGGAAAATGTCAACCCAGGCGGTAGGCCAGTATTCTCACAAATACACCAAGTAAAGAACACAGAAAGTAAGATGAAACAGAAGAAAAATTCCAGAATATTTTGTAAGGACAATGTTTCCATATGAAGATTTTAGAGGACGACAAAAATAACGACAGTAGTAGTTTTCAAGTCGTGGCCACCATAACAAATAGAGACAGCTAGAAATACTGAACCAGCAAGAGGGATTGAGAGAGCAAGACATTGTAATAATAATTGAATTGAAACTGTTGCTGTACAAATCTGCCAACCATAGGTGAAGGTTGGGCATATCACTTTTATCCAACTGTGCTAATATTCGTGTAAAGAAATTGCTGTCAGTGTGAAGTATTTTCATCAAATTGTTGAATCGTCAGTCAACTGTCAGTTATGCACTGTTGTAATCGTCTGTGAGAAAGAAGTTAACTAACATCATCAAACAAAGGCTGCCTACTGTTTATGGTAGTGATACGAATCCACTATACAATCATCATCATCGTCAGATTATATGCCAACGGCCACAATTGTCATTTTTTAGAGTCATTGGTTGCACTTCTTCTCCGTAATAATTCGCCTTGTCTGTTTACCTGACCATGCCGGCTGCGAGAGTAGACAGTTGATGCAATATTGACCCACAGTCATGTTGGTAACATTCTCGTGTACCAAACCTTGGCGCGCTGGATTAGCACGACGTACGCCCAGCAGGTTTATTTAGCGCTGATATGGCGATTGGGATTCCCTAATTACGGTCGTGAAGAGTCACAGCCCAGATTGTTACACGAGGGTCGGTGTTTGCACAAGGAGGGGGAGATAAATTACCCGTCTGCTGACATATTACAACCGTGCACCTGAAAGAAGGAATGTTGTAATAACTTCCAGACAGAAGTGTTATAAGGATAATATTTGTGATAATGTAGGAAGTTGTAGTGCAATCATTACCGTGAATCGACGGATATAACAACTCCTTATAAGGAAAATGACCTTTTAAATAACATGCAGAATTGTCCTCTGATGAAATTTTTTGAATAGACGCCATCAAACCACGTGTGATTGTAACTATTGGCCGGCATTCGAGATGTAAATATAACAACATTTCTTATTGGAGCCTGGTCTAAGAGTAAACAACAACGTGCGTGGGACGAAAGTTGTAATATAACCTAACACTTTCGCTGGGGTAAAGAACTATGAAAATTCGCCTCGTCATGAAAACAACAAGATCTGCCAGAATTAAGAATAGAATCAGAATTCATTAATGGGACCAGACTTGTTTGTGCCTCTTGAGGACTTAAAAGCCCAGGAAATCTCTACCATTATTAGCAAGGAAAACCGGAATCTGAAACACGGAGTCAAAGTGGGAGCTTATTATAAAGTAACAACCCCAGAACACGTGTAAGAGGCATCTTCAACAAGTTGTCTTAACTATTTATCTGAGTCAGAAGTCGGTCAGTGATTCCAAATACATTTTGGGGTAAGTTGTACAGTTATAATTCTATATTTTGCATTATTAACACGTGACATTTTATATATATATATATATATATATATATATATATATATATATTATATATATATATATATATATATATATATATATATATATATATATATATATATATATATATATATATATATATATATATATGTCGTAGATTTCCGATAGGAGAATTAAGACTAGGTTTGGTCCCTTCTGAATAGGTTTGAATAGGTGATAGACTCAATGAGAGTTAGTGAAAGGTAATAGAATTTCCACACACGTGAGATGATAGATTTTGATATAGTGGCTGTCTCTGAAAGCGAAAAGAATTCTTCTCTCTCTCACCTATCTTCTACAACAGTTGTTACAACGTCAGACAGACTACACCAATATACATATTACGTATATTTCTATCACTCACAGGCACGCACATACACGTGACGACAGGTAAACACACCGACGTGGGAAAACTATAACAATGATATATATATTATCTAGAACGAGCTGACCAAACACGATTATTAAGTTCAAGAGCGATTTTATTATCAGGAAAAATCGGCTCACAACATCAAAGAAAGTACATCAAGGAAAATACATATACACATAGTCATAAAAAAATCAAGGAAATGTTGCAAGGATGATAGCCCCGTTATAGTGTTAACTCTAGGTTTAGCCCGGCCCCGTTAAGAGAACAGATGATGGCGCCCGAGTCACAGATACATAGGGTTTGAGTCTAAGAGTTTTCTTTGTTTTATCTCGTAATTATATGCACAGAGTTTGAAAAAACTCTGATTTAACCTAAGACAAAAACACCAGAACTCTAGCCTTAGCAACAAATTATGCAGATTGGAAAAAAAAAATTAGGACAGCGACAGGGTGTCAAAGATATAATAGTGAAAATATCACTCAGACCAGTGTACACTCATTCATTCCGCCATGGCTTCTCAAACTTGTACTCACGACTTTGCTTGCTGCCTCTTGGAACACATTGATTTTAGATTTTCACACAGACTCAAAAAATGCAGTCTTCTGCCAAGAAGTCCCCAGTTCCAAAATACGTATTAAACTTGGAGTCTCCGGGAACGACTACTTGGGTATGCAAATTTGTTCAAATGTCTGATTACGTCACCTAACAATTATTCCAGGCGCGGGAGTTAGCAGAGCACAGGGTCAATAGCGTAGGTTTCAAAAAAAATGATGAATGTCAGGTCGGTGCCTTCCCTCAGTATAGGATTCACTTTAGTCACACCACAGATTTGTCCACAAGATATAATCTAGTCGGGAAATGATTGTTAATATTCACGCCACCAGGCAGCAAATTATATAGAGTTTCTAGAAGAAATTAAGTGCTGGCTCCAAGGTCCAGTATTTATCATTACAGTCTTTGAAAACCCGTTATAGGGATATTAGTATTTCTGTCTAACTTGCACCGTCAGATCAGTGTTACTTGAGTAAACCCACGTGGTTCAAAATAAGGACTGTCTATTTCTTCACAAGTATGGAAACTACTACTAGGTGCTGGTAAAGTTAGGGTCACCCCAAAACTTTCACTGTGTGGAGGAAAAATAACACATATAATATAATAAACAGAATCTGTACTGGTTAAAACTTACATTTAAACTTGCAAGCAGAGAGCTTTGCTTATCATTTAAACTTCCCGTGACGTAAGTTATATTTAAAAATCAGCATTCCTCATAAATTAGGAACACGTGCGTATCCCGTCATCATTCCTGAGGCTGGATTCTAGAGTTTATACGTTAGTTTAGAAAAATACACTCGACTGAGTATTAGCAGTTAAATTAAATTCATAAATAGCTACAATTGCCGTTATAAGCTAGAAATTAAATTTTTAGTCTGCTTTCCACTGAATGCTTCCCTAGAAAATATAATAGCCTACCACTTTATTTCTCTTCTGCGCTAAAGAACTAGATTAAAATGAATTAAGCGATTTAACACTTTAACACTCACAAAATCTATATATCTATCATATTAATTACCTCGACCACAGAATTACAGGTAGTCGCACAACTTAAGAATAAAAATGCTGAAAATATTTCTGGAAGTCTAGAAGTTCGACAAATTGCCGAAACAAACTGAGATCTTCGCTAACAGCTATTCTTTTTTTCGAGCGACCTATCTACTGTGGAGTCTATGAGCGAGAATGAAATTAAAGTTTCAAACTTGGCCAATATCTTAAAATCAGACAAAGGGCCCAAACTTACTTCGCCAAGCGAAATTATCTCCCCTACTCCCAACATTTACGTCCGCTTAACGCGTGTCGTAACTGTCACCTACTGACCACGATGTACGCGTGTCAGTTTCAAATCCCAGACAGCCTGACTCCATTTCAGGGCAGTTTTCACACTACAGCTGACCATGGCCCAAGTGGGCGCCGTGTCAGTTTGGGATTTTCGAGACAAATGTCTGGATACTGACCGGTGCAGATGTAAAGTATCACACCTCACCGGGACTATGCCGAGAAGAAGCTCGCGCGCTCGTTGAGAATGTAGACGATTTGCTACGTCCTGTGTTCAGCGAACCGACTTATCACGCCTTCTGACGCCCTGCAGCCCTGACATCTACGTAATATCGTCCTAGCGCGATTCTCAGTTTAAGAGAAAGGAAAACAGGTAAAGTTTGCGAATATATGAAAATAATATTCGCAAAACGAATGGATGAAAAAAATACAGTAAAAAATGAAATACAGAGATAATAAAAGAGAGAATTTATGTGAAAGAATAGGAAGAAGATGTAGGAAATTAAATGACTATAAACCCTACGTGACAGAGCCTCCCCCCTTTAAGATATGGAAGCACTCCATGTCTACGTTATGGAGTTTAATTTCCTATAACCGTAGCTTCGGGGTGTCTGTCTTCTTCCCTCTCCTCTTCCCCCTCCATCTCTGTCCAATTCCTACTCAAGTCCACTCCTCAAAGTTTCCTTCCCCTGGAATGTCTCATATGCGCGCTTGAAAGAGCGTCGCCGCTTCTGACATTTTTGAAAGATTTCCTGTGATAGCGGTGGAATATCCCTGCCACTATCGTCATCTTCGTCAGTTTTGGCGATCGTCAGGAGATGGTCGGAGGTTGGCACTGGTTTTTCCAAGTATCTCTTTAAGAGATTTAAATGGAAAACCTTCTCCTTTCCTTCAATAGAGATCTGGTAGTTAGCCTTAGAAATCTTTTTCAGGACGGTAAACGGCCCTTGCCATCCGATCTTCAGTTGGTTGTTCTCGGTAGGGAGCAACACCAAAACTTTCTCTCCTGCTTCCAGTTCTCTCTCTTCCGCGACTTTCCTGTATCGGTTAGCGTGCTTTGTGCGAGCTCGCTTAAAGTTAGTCGTTGCTAGGTCCCACCCTAGTTTCAACCGTTCCTTTAAAACCGACACATATTTACTGGCTGAGACAACTGTCTCATCAGCCTTCTCGTCTGTCAGAGACTGAAGTAAGGCTTCAAGCGGGCCCTTAATGGGTCTGCCGAATAAGAGTGTAGCTGGCGGAAATCCTGTGGAAGTATGAGGAGATTCTCTGTAGCCAAATAATGCTGCAGGAATACAGAGATCCCAATCTTCAGGTTTCACTTGTGCCAGCTTACTTAACATCATGGTGAGGTTTCCATTAGCACGTTCCACGAGCCCATTTCCGGCCGGAGTATATGGCTTAATGTGGATGTGCTGGGTCCTCAAGATCTTAACGATCTCATCCATCAACAGGTTTCGGTATGGAGATCCATTATCCGTCAACACTTGCTGCGGGAATCCCAACCGAGTGAAAATCTGCACGAGGGCTTCTGCGACATGCTTGGCATCTGCGCATGTTAGCGGGATAGCTTCTGCCCATAAAGTGCATGTATCGACTAAGGTCAGGATAAACCTGTTCCTTCTTTTAGTCCTTTCGAAAGGCCCTAAAATGTCGATCACAACCCGTTCGAATGGTGTTCCCATTATTGGCATTTCACCCATGTGGACTGGGGGGGTCCGTTGCTTGGGTGGTACACGTTGGCACTGGGCACAGGATTTGACATATCTGATGATATCAGTATTCACTCCTGGCCACCAATAATGAGTGGTTATACGTTGGTTTGTGGCGTTCTGTCCCATATGTCCGCTAAAGGGAAGAGAGTGCCCCATTTCTAGGATTTGGCTTCTGTACTGTTTCGGTACTAGGAGCTGGTTGTAACCTTGGTCAGGCTTGCCCGTTCTCCGATAAAGTACGCCATCCTCAGAAAAAATGTCCCCGTGCTGTTTGGGTTCCTTAGCCATGGGCAGTTTCCTAAAGCAGGGTGCCAAAGTAGGGTCCTTGTATTGCGCTTCTTTAAGTTCCATAGGTAACAAATTTGGCGCAGGCTCCCGTTCCTTCTTGGTTTGCCCTCCTGTAGTTACTGCTGCCACAACCGGCTCTTCCGGTTTCCCAATACACACGTATCTCCCGCCAAGTATGACTGGGTAGATGGGATCATCCATAACAGCCGCTTTGATCACACCTCTGACAAAGTCAGAGTGTATCTCCACCAATGCGATGGGAAGCGCTGTAGGTGCCTCACTCTTACGAACTCCACAAAGTTTGACGGTCTCTCCTGTCTCTTGACCGGGTTTAACCAGGTTTCTGGCAACAATGCAATCGTAAGAAAGCCCCGTGTCAAATAAGCAAGAAGTTTGAGAACCGTTCAAAGTAACAGTACCTCGCGTTGAGGGTCTATCCCCAAGAGGTTGGGAATCACTGTCAATAATTCCGCCTTGCGAGACTGTTAATAAGCATCCGATGCGTTTAGGCTCGGTGTGCTCGGTCTGATCATATGTCCCGTGCTCAGGGGTTCTCCCTTTGCCACCTTGTCCTTTCTGGCTACGCTGCCATGTAGGGCGGTCGGGTTGATCAGACTGTTTGGGGTGGTTGGGGTACTTGTTCTTGTAGAACTTGGATTTTTCAGGAGGGGGGTTTTGAGGTCCAGTTTCTCTGTGGTTATTTAGGTTAGAAGCCTGAGAAGATTGCTCTAGGTTATGTTTTCGAAAATGCTCCTCTGTCGGTTTCCGCTTTGTGGCCGGTAGTTCAGCCAGCGCATTGTGATAACGCTCAGACTTTTCCAAAATGTCTTCAAGTTTTTCTGCCCCCTGCTCAGCGAGAAATCTCCGGGTATCAGCAGACAAAGTGTTCTTTATTTGTTCAGTTAGAACAAGTTCCTCAAGACCTTCATAGGTAGAGGGGAGCTGCGAAAGCTCAAGGCACTTTGTTAGATATCCCTTAAGACGAGATGAGAACTGGTGAAAAGTTTCAGAATTCTCTTTCCGGCTGTTGCGAAACAGTTGCAAAAACTTGCGAGCGTTCATTTCAAAGCGCTCCAGTAACGCTTTCTTCAACACATCGTAGTCGTCTTGTTGGCTACTTTCCAGCTTAGAATAAACATCATAAGCAGAGCCTTTTAGGGCCTGGGAAAGTTTCATATTCCAACGCGACCTCTCTAACCCGTACAGAGTTGCAATTTTCTCAAATTTTTCTAACCATGTGTCAATCTTCTCATTTGGACAAGGAAAAGATTCAAGAGTGAAAGACATAGCATTTAGTTGAAAAGATTGAGTGTTAGCAGGGTCAGTTAAGGAAGAATGAGGAGAAGACTCTCCATTGCTGGAGGTAGAGGCAGCCCCACGACTTTGGAACTCTAGAGTTTTAAGCGCCAACTCGTGCTGTCTCTGTTCCCTCTCCTTCTCATGCTGTCTCTCCTTCTCTTTTTCCTCATGCTGCATCCTGCGAATTTCCATTTCCTCATCCATCTTCTTCTGCTGTAAATCTGCGGCTGCTTTTTCCTTAGCTTCCGCTGCTTTCCTCTCCGCATCATATCTCTCGAGTTCGTCTCTGACAAATGCTTTCGCTTCTTCTCCTTCCAGTCCCTCTTCCATTGCTTCCTGTCTTAACATCTGCCTCAGTTTCGCCCTCTCGGCCATATTAAATCAGTGACTAAGACACGTGGAGATAGAAAATAGGAAAAAGAATAACCTGGTTCCTACCACTTACGAGAAAAAAAATTCCAAAAATCAAAAGATGATATCCTTAACCCTGGGATACCTCCTCCAAAATAAAATCTAACTATCGCTGCTATTATCGGCAATAAAGCGCTCAATGCAAAACACGACTACGCCAAATAAATGGTAGTTAAGATTACAACTGAAAAATAAGTTGCTACAGTGGAAAAGCAAAAGAATATTGCAAAAATTAAAGAGAAAAATAATCCCTTAATTATTAAAAATCCACTATAAGTTCGCCCCTGAAGTCAGATCGGGTAAGGGAGGGAATTAATCTGGACAAAAAAGTCCGAAACACACTCCTTAACTTAGTTCAAACGCCGTTCTGCCTCAGTACCCAGTGAATGTTATACACTCACCACTTTACCAGCATTTAGTATTACAATCAGCAGTTAACATATATCCCGACAAAATCAACCTGTAACCAAAATGTATATTATTCAAAGATGCTGTGGAAAAAAAAAAACTTATTAGTTTGTGTGGTCAGCACGCCCGTAAACAGATCGCTAGTCTAGGGGGTAATTTTTTTTTAGATATAACAACTCACAAGACATCACACTCTTACTCTATATCAGAATACAGAATCTAAAGTTCAAAATCCAGATAGACGAGTCCACGTTTGTCGTACTCGTCTTCCTATTCTAAGTTCAAAGACCGGAAACGAGCCCTCATTTGTCGTAGATTTCCGATAGGAGAATTAAGACTAGGTTTGGTCCCTTCTGAATAGGTTTGAATAGGTGATAGACTCAGTGAGAGTTAGTGAAAGGTAATAGAATTTCCACACACGTGAGATGATAGATTTTGATATAGTGGCTGTCTCTGAAAGCGAAAAGAATTCTTCTCTCTCTCACCTATCTTCTACAACAGTTGTTACAACGGCAGACAGACTACACCAATATACATATTACGTATATTTCTATCACTCACAGGCACGCACATACACGTGACGACAGGTAAACACACCGACGTGGGAAAACTATAACAATGATATATATATTATCTAGAACGAGCTGACCAAACACGATTATTAAGTTCAAGAGCGATTTTATTATCAGGAAAAATCGGCTCACAACATCAAAGAAAGTACATCAAGGAAAATACATATACACATAGTCATAAAAAAATCAAGGAAATGTTGCAAGGATGATAGCCCCGTTATAGTGTTAACTCTAGGTTTAGCCCGGCCCCGTTAAGAGAACAGATGATGGCGCCCGAGTCACAGATACATAGGGTTTGAGTCTAAGAGTTTTCTTTGTTTTATCTCGTAATTATATGCACAGAGTTTGAAAAAACTCTGATTTAACCTAAGACAAAAACACCAGAACTCTAGCCTTAGCAACAAATTATGCAGATTGGAAAAAAAAAATTAGGACAGCGACAGGGTGTCAAAGATATAATAGTGAAAATATCACTCAGACCAGTGTACACTCATTCATTCCGCCATGGCTTCTCAAACTTGTACTCACGACTTTGCTTGCTGCCTCTTGGAACACATTGATTTTAGATTTTCACACAGACTCAAAAAATGCAGTCTTCTGCCAAGAAGTCCCCAGTTCCAAAATACGTATTAAACTTGGAGTCTCCGGGAACGACTACTTGGGTATGCAAATTTGTTCAAATGTCTGATTACGTCACCTAACAATTATTCCAGGCGCGGGAGTTAGCAGAGCACAGGGTCAATAGCGTAGGTTTCAAAAAAATGATGAATGTCAGGTCGGTGCCTTCCCTCCGTATAGGATTCACTTTAGTCACACCACAGATTTGTCCACAAGATATAATCTAGTCGGGAAATGATTGTTAATATTCACGCCACCAGGCAGCAAATTATATAGAGTTTCTAGAAGAAATTAAGTGCTGGCTCCAAGGTCCAGTATTTATCATTACAGTCTTTGAAAACCCGTTATAGGGATATTAGTATTTCTGTCTAACTTGCACCGTCAGATCAGTGTTACTTGAGTAAACCCACGTGGTTCAAAATAAGGACTGTCTATTTCTTCACAAGTATGGAAACTACTACTAGGTGCTGGTAAAGTTAGGGTCACCCCAAAACTTTCACTGTGTGGAGGAAAAATAACACATATAATATAATAAACAGAATCTGTACTGGTTAAAACTTACATTTAAACTTGCAAGCAGAGAGCTTTGCTTATCATTTAAACTTCCCGTGACGTAAGTTATATTTAAAAATCAGCATTCCTCATAAATTAGGAACACGTGCGTATCCCGTCATCATTCCTGAGGCTGGATTCTAGAGTTTATACGTTAGTTTAGAAAAATACACTCGACTGAGTATTAGCAGTTAAATTAAATTCATAAATAGCTACAATTGCCGTTATAAGCTAGAAATTAAATTTTTAGTCTGCTTTCCACTGAATGCTTCCCTAGAAAATATAATAGCCTACCACTTTATTTCTCTTCTGCGCTAAAGAACTAGATTAAAATGAATTAAGCGATTTAACACTTTAACACTCACAAAATCTATATATCTATCATATTAATTACCTCGACCACAGAATTACAGGTAGTCGCACAACTTAAGAATAAAAATGCTGAAAATATTTCTGGAAGTCTAGAAGTTCGACAAATTGCCGAAACAAACTGAGATCTTCGCTAACAGCTATTCTGTTTTTTTCGAGCGACCTATCTACTGTGGAGTCTATGAGCGAGAATGAAATTAAAGTTTCAAACTTGGCCAATATCTTAAAATCAGACAAAGGGCCCAAACTTACTTCGCCAAGCGAAATTATCTCCCCTACTCCCAACATTTACGTCCGCTTAACGCGTGTCGTAACTGTCACCTACTGACCACGATGTACGCGTGTCAGTTTCAAATCCCAGACAGCCTGACTCCATTTCAGGGCAGTTTTCACACTACAGCTGACCATGGCCCAAGTGGGCGCCGTGTCAGTTTGGGATTTTCGAGACAAATGTCTGGATACTGACCGGTGCAGATGTAAAGTATCACACCTCACCGGGACTATGCCGAGAAGAAGCTCGCGCGCTCGTTGAGAATGTAGACGATTTGCTACGTCCTGTGTTCAGCGAACCGACTTATCACGCCTTCTGACGCCCTGCAGCCCTGACATCTACGTAATATCGTCCTAGCGCGATTCTCAGTTTAAGAGAAAGGAAAACAGGTAAAGTTTGCGAATATATGAAAATAATATTCGCAAAACGAATGGATGAAAAAAATACAGTAAAAAATGAAATACAGAGATAATAAAAGAGAGAATTTATGTGAAAGAATAGGAAGAAGATGTAGGAAATTAAATGACTATAAACCCTACGTGACAATATATATATATATATATATATATATATATATATATATATATATATATATATATATATATATATATATATATATATATATATATATATATATATATATATATATATATATATATATATATATATATATATATATATATATATATATATATATATATATATATATATATTGACATGATAATATTAATATGTGAAAATGGCTACGTGGATGTCCAAGTCATTTGAGGCTGGCAACCTCAGCAAATAGAATGATGATTTCATGAACCACCGCTGCAAGAACTGGTGAGTGCTTTATGCGAGTTTCTTATACAGAACTAAAAGCAGAGGTAGTCCTATGTTCCATATGGAGCAGGAAGTGAAAGATGAAAGAAATGATGTACATACTTATTATATTATTAACATTTTCAACCAGTGTAGATGTTGAGAGCACATCATGGGGCGAAGCAATCTTGATGAAAGTATATTTAGATGGCTTGCTTCGCACCATGTTGAGCCTCACCAAAACGCTGAAACTAAAGACGTTAGATGTGGCTAGAACACCGTATCTAAGCATGACGAAGAAGTCCGTGGCTATGCTTTGGAGCATTGGGAATTGTGGGCTTGTGTGGCTTGGTCCACCCACGATGTGTAGAAAAATATACGTAAATAGAAGTGTTCATGAGTCTAGATTTGGACTCAAAATCATGTGAAATTATTACTTAATATTGGAGAAACCCATTTCTTCGGGATATGTGGAATCCGCGGTATGGAATAGGCAAGATGGCCAGAATTATGTATTGAGAGACATTTCAAGGTTAGTATAACCTACGCGTATAGCTATAAACATTTTGTGAAAAATTACGATATGTCCGGAAGGATTTTAAGAATATGTATATTAGCCGACAAAGAAAGAAACGTGCACGAAAGCACCAAACCATAATGTTATGGACACTGATGGAAACAAAATACTATGTGTCAAGAATGACTAGGAAAGAATAAAGAAAAGGACAAAGAAATAAATGTGCAAGAAAAGCACAGGAATATTATTATAAGTATAAGAAAGAAAATTATAGAAGCATGGAACAGTGCATATAGAATATATTGAAGGAATCAATGTGCACCAATGACAAACTGTTTAATTTATGTTGGAGCAATGTGTGGCTCATGGAAGTCTTGTGTGAAAATAAAAATGAAAGTCGTTCAAACAGAGGTCTTCAGAGAATTCGTAATTCATTCAGTTCATACAGTTGAGATTTTTCCAGTTGATGTACTCGATTGTATATCTAATCAAATTTGAACAATTATACCGAAGTGGCTGAGCCAGTTTTTTTAAACAAGTTAAAGAAAATTAATGTACCACGAAAAGAATGAAAAGGAGACATTTTATTCATCAAGAAAAGTAGAATTAAAGACAACCCTGGTGTTGCTGTCATTTTCGACGGAGTCATATGTCAAGTTATTTGCTTATGTTTTTTCATAAGAATAATTGTGTCTTTACCTTGCGATGTCAGGTTGATTAGGGGTTGTCTTCCCTGTTCGTTCATTCTTTGGGGTTTGACCTGTATGAAGATAGGGTCAAAGGTAAACAGTTCGGGCTTGTGCCCATGCGCAGGTTTTAAGCGGGAGGTGAGAGTTACTTCCGTCAGGCCGGGATGTAAGCTGGCTTCTGAGGGACATGAGGTCCATTGTGTTTTTTCGGGGAAAATCTTCGAAGTGACTGCGTTGGCAGGTCTCCCCATACTAGCCACCAGAAATGTAACTATCTTTTTCTCTGGTTGAGGTGATCACTGACCCAAGACAGTATACATGTTGTTAGGTGTGTAGTGCTGGCGTATGATGAACTGAGTGTGTGTGCGAATGAAGGCGCGAATGTGTTTAGGCTCGTATCTGTGGTGTAATGCAACCCATACACTCACATGCAGTAGTCAAGGATGCTTGAACACTGCTGGCACGTTTCAAAACATTTATTGACGATAACACACATAGCATCAACAGGAACAGTCAGTGTAAACAAGGTCATGCTGACCGGAAATCGTTAGGTATACATCAGGCATTCAAAAGGCTGGTAAACATTTGAATATTCATGCATGGTCAATAGCAATGTTCTTCAATAATGACAGTTCGTAGCGACGCCCTGGTATCTCTGACTAAACGCGTCAGATACCTTAATCACTTTGACATATAGGTACAACTTGGCTTCCCCGTCAGTTTTTCTTGGAAACAACAAGAGAAAGTTACATTTCTGGTGGCCAGTGTATATAAATCATTCTACACAGCACTCCAGCCTTAAACAGACACCCCACCAGGCTACTTACATTTCTGTAGGCCAGCTGATGGGGCTATTTTCATGAGAAGGACAAGTGCACATTACATTTCTGGTGGACCAGTTCCGTGGGCTCTTATGCTACATTTATGATGTCTCCAGTGTGGTCCAGAAATTTACATTTCTGGTGAACAGCTGTAACACACATACTCGACATTTCCAAGTTTTTGGCTACACAGGACAGAATAGACAGTGTTAGCATTTATGTTATAATGCTACATAAAATACAACAGGACAAGTACTGAAGTTAGCATCTAGGCATTTGCTACGTGGACCACAGTTGCATACGAGTCGAGTCCCTTTTTGTGAACGGTACCGCTGGTCGTTCACACGTCTCGGTCAACAACAGACTTTTCTACGTCCGAGCATTCAAGTTACATGTTTTGAGGTCAAGTTCCTGTTTGTAAACAGTACGTGAAATTGTAAACATTCGATGTGCAAGACTCAAGATACGAGAAGGTCATAGTAACTTTATGTTCGTGAAGACCACTTCATGCTACAGTGGATCTGACATTCAGTGCGCGCTTGACATTTTGTTTCTGTGTTCGCAAGGAGCAAGAAATTTACTTTAGTTTCAGCTGTGACTGAACTTGTTCTGCAACACATTGAATTGATTGCTATATATATTTATGTTACTTCTACTGTTGTTGTGTATTTTTCTTGTGTTCTTTTGCGGGTTTAAGGTTGGACGGTGACTATTATAAGATATACCACGTGATAGAGGTCTTATAATAGCGTTCTGTAGGAGCAATTTTCTTAATTGAAAATTTGCTAGCGACAATTTGTGGCTATTTGTGTTAGCTGTGCCGAAACTGTACTTATCGTTGTTTTTGTAATATTTTTTCTGTTTTTCAGTTTTGATTTCATTTGTTTGTATCTGTAGGTCTCCTTTCTTTTGTTTATTTCTTTACACCTTTTTGTTTATAACAGTGTTGCCATTTGTCTTATTTACTTTTCGCGGTCATCAGTACACATTTTTGTAACATTTTCTTTACTTTTTGCTGTATTGTTTATTTGACTTCCGCGAACGTTTTCGGTCGTTGTTCTGTATCTTTGTCTTTGTATTTATGATTGTACTACATTATTGTCATACACAGTCTACATACATATACTTGGTCATGTATTATTATTATTATTGATAAGGTACACTCTTCATATAGAGATTGTTAATAAAATATTATTATATAAGATATTTATACAAGTTCTTTGTTAAAAGACTTGTTGTCCAAAGATTGAGACAAGGTGGAATACATATGAAAGTTCTTTATAAAAAAGACTTGTGCCCACCGTGAGTGGGATATAAAGGTATTATTTTCCACAGGTACTTAAGTGATTATTTGTTATATTATAAACAAGATAACCATACAAGGTCTTTGACTAAGACTAAGAGAGTGAAACAAAGTGAAGTAAGTATACAAGTCTATGGTACAGACTTGCCTCCCATTGAAGTGGGATAAGGTAATTTGTTTAATTTTTTCAGGTTACTGATCTCACATTATCAGACATAATGTCAAAAATGATGGATGGGGTACATTATTTTCTTCAGGAAGGAAGAAAAAAATTACATTTATTTGGTGAAGACTGTGAGGATTATGCCACAGAGCATTTCCTACTTCAGGCGAGTGATGGTCTTCAAGAATATGCTAGGTGTTATTATAAAAACGGCTATTCAACAGAGAAAGCAGTGAGACTTTCTAAGTTTATATCTACTGTTTTTTATAAAGAAGCTGAACTTACGACTCAAGGCAGTAATATTGTTACTTTGAAAAAAACGATAAATGATCTTCAGGGTAAATAAAGCTCTTACTGATGAGCTACAGCAGTTAAAAATGCAGAATGAGAAGAAGTTCTCAGAAATGAATTGTGAAAATGCTACACTAAAGAGAGAACTGGAGTTTCGTATAGAAGCTAATAATAGACATGTTAGAGATTGGGCTAGTCAGAATAGAGATTGGGCTAGTCAGAAAATAGGGTTTGAGAATGAAGTTACCTCATTAAAACAGATGATGGATAATCAGGTAGATAAGGTGAACTCTTCCACGCTTGATTTAAAACTACTGTGGAAGATTATAGAAACATTAGCTCTTCCTAGTGAGAATAAATTGAGACAATCTCAACTGGAAAAGGAGAAAAAAGAGTTAGAAGTTGAAGTGAGCTTAATGAAGAACAATCATCTTGGTAAAGAACAGTCTCTTAATAGTGAGCTAAAGCAAGTCACAATGGACTGTGAGATGTTAAAAGTTCAGGCTCAGGAACGGGAAAAGTCCTATAATAAAACACTTCTTCGTCTCTTGCATGATAATAGTAATCTCGAGAGCCAACTTAAAGAAAAGAATGCAATATTCCCTGAGAAGGATATGGTTGTTCCTGAAAGGATTGAAGCTAAGAGACATGAAGATGACTTACATAAAGCAAACTTAGAACTTGCTAATGCGCAAGAAATGTGTCGCAAAGTACAACTTCAGGCCGGACAAGACAAGAAGTCTTATGAGGAAACAATTCTGGAGTTAAGAAGTGAGGTGAATCTTCTGGGAAGTACTGCTATAAAGAAGAGTATGGAATCTCTGGAGGAGATGAAGATGTTTAAGAATAAGAAGGATATTGAGATTCAGTCACTACAACTGGAGTTGACACAGTTGAGAGCGAATAAAGAAAAAGATGAGAAAGTTGATGAACTTAGGACTACTCATCATAGTGATATGGAAGCACTCAGACTTGAACTTGTTCAAGAGAAAGCTAAGGTTTTAGAAACTACATCTGAAAAGGAAAAGTTGAGTAACGATCTTAGAGAAAGAATTGTTAAAGAGAAGACTAACTTCACAGTTAGATGACTTAAGGTTAGATTGCAACAGACTTCATGTTAAGGTCAACGAGAGAGTTCATAAAGCTGTTTCTAGAGAGAAAGCTGTTGCAGAAGTGGAAATTGCAAAACTTCGCAACAGAATTGATGGTTTATTAGATATCGTTTTGGAGAACAGAATGTTGTCTACTAATAAGGTGAATAGATTTGAACACAAACCTGATGGTCAATATGTTAATGCAAAGAGTCAACGACATGCTAGTAGTAACATGAAACAATATGTCAACAAATCTTTTCGTGGCAAATATACTTTCCCACGAAATAACGATACTGCCTCTAATGGGAGTTGGCGTGAGGCCAACAAAGGTAAATCAACTTTGGATCACGGTGAGGACTTTGATAAGTGTCATGATAAGATTCCTCAGGGAAACCGTGCATCGAATTCCCAGATTCCTGATAAGTGGGTAAAAGAAAACAAAACTGTTAGTACCCATCGTACTCAGCTCAGTCTGTACGATGTACCAGTTAAGCATATTGCTACAGGGAAAAATAAAAACAACTTTGCTAGAAGAAATAACCGTGATTGTGGACAGTACCAAACGCGTCCATCACGTAATGGTTCTTCTTTAAAGAATTGGAGGGGATTTAATAGTCCTCAACATTTTGGTCCCAGTGACTATAAGAACTTTGATAGAGGTTACCAATCTCATAATAATTATGGTTGTGGACAACAAAATCCTACTAATAGGAATTTTGATCATAAGGGTAATAACACAACTTTTCATAACTATGGTAAATGGAGTTCAAATAAGAGCAATGGTCTCAACAGAGATGATAATTTTGATAGATCTCGTTGTGGTGGTAGATCTCAACATGAATCTACTTAGCTCTGGTGTCCTAGTATTCCTGATACACTTCCAGACTTATGTCTGTTCTTAATATTAAAATATATATTAACACAATTGTGTCACTATTTGGATGATGTATAAAGAATTTAACAAATTTGATTTTGTCCATCCATCAGTGATATGTTGCTAATATAGCATTGTAATTCATGATATTTGTATATTGCTATAATTATAGTATTTAATAATGTTTGATATATGATTGGTATTGCCAGCAACTTAGGGTTCTTTAATGATACCTCCTGAATTTGTTTTGCTTTGAGAAATATTTTCTCTTATGTTGGGAGATGATTTGTATCCTCTTCAGACGCTTTATTTATGCGTCTATTGTACCTGATATTAGGTTCATTCTTTCATGGGCGCATAATTGATGCTTGTGCTGTCTTGCTCATAGATATATTTAATTTTTTTTTAATGTATCATTTTTTAACGGGGGGGGGGGGGTAGTAATATGTTGCTGTCATTTTCGACGGAGTCATATGTCAAGTTATTTGCTTATGTTTTTTCATAAGAATAATTGTGTCTTTACCTTGCGATGTCAGGTTGATTAGGGGTTGTCTTCCCTGTTCGTTCATCCTTTGGGGTTTGACCTGTATGAAGATAGGGTCAAAGGTAAACAGTTAGGGCTTGTGCCCATGCGCAGGTTTTAAGCGGGAGGTGAGAGTTACTTCCGTCAGGCCGGGATGTAAGCTGGCTTCTGAGGGACATGAGGTCCATTGTGTTTTTTCGGGGAAAATCTTCGAAGTGACTGCGTTGGCAGGTCTCCCAAGTGTTTCTCTGTGCGTCGGAATGACGACAGAGTTCCTTATTATGTTCTGAGGATTCGGTTCCAGGTAATACCGACTTTTTCCATTATTACGCTTTCGGTGGCAGAACATGTTAGAAGATTACCTAGTCTGTGAACTACAGCTCACCGGTCCTACATTTCAGAACTTATATTTTGTGCTCAAGGTAGCCATCCAAGACTTTTAGTCTTTATATTATCCAGAAGTCCAGTGACGAAGATATATTGTAGGAACCGCAGATTGGCGGTATTTATGTCTACATAAGCATTACTGCAGGGTTGATGTTAACCTTCTCAGAAGAAGTACACAGAAGAAGTACACAGATGACGTCATAACGCGGCCTGTGTTAAGGCTAATATATTACAGCCTGATAATGTACAATTGGCGGGGAAGCCAAGTTGTACCTGTATGTCAAAGTGATTAAGGTATCTGACGCGTTTAGTCAGAGATACCAGGGCGGCGCTACGAACTGTCATTATTGAAGAACATTGCTATTGACCATGCATGAATATTCAAATGTTTACCAGCCTTTTGAATGCCTGATGTATACCTAACGATTTCCGGTCAGCATGACCTTGTTTACACTGACTGTTCCTGTTGATGCTATGTGTTATCGTCAATAAATGTTTTGAAACGTGCCAGCAGTGTTCAAGCATCCTTGACTACTGCATGTGAGTGCATTACACCACAGATACGAGCCTAAACACATTCGCGCCTTCATTCGCACCCACACTCAGTTCATCATACGCCAGCACTACACACCTAACAACATGTATACTGTCTTGGGCCAGTGATCACCTCAACCAGAGAAAAAGATAGTTACACCTAGACCTAAAAATGATGCTGGCTGGAGATTATCGATTTTATTCTTAACAGTGGATGTAAATGAAAACAGATTCAATCTACATTATTTACATTTTCAACCAGTGTAGATGTAAATGAAAACATATTCAATCTATATTATTAACCTTTTCAACCAATGTAAAGTTAAACATAAATCTATTCAATTTAAATGTAAAGAAAGTTTTCGCTCAATGGGATTAAGATTAATTCTCATCGAGGGTAAAGTTCTGAGATAGATGGGATGGTGGTATAGAAAGAGGGGAACACATAAGTATATGTCGGGAGACTCAATACTCAGAGGGTATTTGTTGCTCTTCTTTTGTGACACAGGTCGGTGGTACCAACTGAGGGTATTATCTCTGGAACAAGTGAGGGTATAGGTGGCCTGAAATCAGCACTAGACACCATCATCAGACGGGTCTTAGAGACGCGGGACCAGCTTGGTAGTTACTCCCTGACACTTCTTGGAACGTGCTACAACTTTCAAACTTGACCAGTGACGAGTGTGATCCAGTCATCTATCTGCAAAGACCCAAACATCAGCTGGAGCAGAACCTCATTGGCAGCTAAGTAGAAACATAAAAGCTGCCAAGTGAACTCTTACCCAATACTCCATAACATCACTTGATGATGATTATTGTTTGGTAAAGAATTATTCATTTTTTAAACTGTTAACTACAATTCATTATTAAATTTGTTACTTGTATAAAGAAAAATCTAAAGTTGACTTAATCATTTTGAATGTACTAAATCCGTATGTCTCAGACAATTTCTTAAATACACTTAAACAGAGCTATATAATAATAAGAGGAATTTCGCTGACATAACTCAGCTGGGAGCTTGAACGAGCTAACGAATCATAAGAAAACCTTATCTTTCACAAAAGTTGACGGCAGATACTAGAGTTAACATTTGCTCAGCCTCATGCAGCATTGCTCTCTCTCTTTTATTAATATTTTATGAAGACTACCTTGAGGTAGAAGCATTATTATCCTTCTACCTACAACTCTGCCAAGAGTAATCTTGTGCGAAGGTAGACACCTTTAAAGACCCACATTAGTTACTCTTGAGTTTTGGCCATTGTTGGACCACTACTGCAGAGCTAAGGGGAAGCAACCCGTGACATTCCCATCACCCTTGTCAGTGTGTATGCTCCTACTCTGTACTCTGCCTCAGAAGCTAAAGACGAGTTCTACGAGAATCTAGCAGCAGTCATCAAAAGCACACCTGGGCAAGAACACTAGAGTGGGTGCCGATGTTTCATAGCCTTCATGTCTGGGCAGGTTTGGTATTGGCAAGATGAATGAAAATGGACAACGGCTCTTGGAGTTGTGTGTCCATCATGACCTCTGCGTGACCAACACTTACTTTCAGACAAAACCCCAACATAAGGTGTCATGGAGACACCCACTATCCAAGCACTAGAACCAACTGGATCTGATTCTCTTCAGAAGGCCACTTCTTAGGTCTGTGCTCTCCACTCGCTCGTACCATAGTGCAGACTGTGATACAGATCACTCCTTGGTTTGCTGCAAAATCAGAGCACAACCAAGAAAACTCCACCGTGTCAGACATGAAAGGAAACCACGCATCGACATCATCAACATGTCAGACCCTGTCATTATCGCTCAATTTACCGTGACCTTCAAGAAAGTGCTCAGTAACCCACAGCATGGTGATACTATTACAGAGAACTGGGAGCATCTACGGAACACCATTCAAAGTACTGCACTTGCCACCTTTGGTAAGAAAAAAGCGAAGTCAAATGACTGGTTCGATGCATCATCAGATGTGGTGACACCTGTCATTGAAGTTAAGCGCAGTGCTGCGAATGAAGACAAACGTTCACTGAGTGCTAGAACCCTACAGATCCTGAAGGCTACGAGAAGCAAAGTTCAACAAACTGCTCGACGCTGTGCAAATGACTTTTGGCTCCAGCTCAGTGAGAGAATCGAGATCGCAGCGCAAACAGGCAACATTAAACAAATGTATGACGGTATAAAGAAAGCACTTGGTCTCCAAAAAAGTAAGACGGCACCGCTAAAAACCATCAGTGGAGAGAAGCTAACCGATAAGGGTAAGCAGAAGGATAGGTGGGTCGAGCACTACTTTGAGCTTTACGCTAGAGAAAATACCGTTACACCTGCAGCCCTTAATGCTGTCAAATGTCTGCCAACTATGGAGGAGCTGGATGCTGAACCAATATTAGAAGAACTCAGCAAGGTCATTGATAGCTTGGCCTCTGGCAAAGCACCAGGTAGTGATGACATTCCTCCTGATTTAATCAAATGCTGTAAGAGCACACTATTACATCCCCTGCATAGGGTGCTGTGCCAGTGCTGGGAAGAGACAACTATTACTCAAGACATGCGAGACACCAAGACTGTAGCACTGTATAAAAAGAAAGGAGACAGAATTGATTGCAATAACTACAAAGGCATATCTTTCTAAGTACTGGTAAGGTTTTTGCCAGAGTCATCTTAATGCTACTACATATGATAGCTGAGCGCATAGATCCAGAGTCACAGTGTTTATTCGAGCTGGGAGATCAACAACAGACATGTTCTTTTCTCTCCACCAGCTTCAGGAAAAATCAAGAGAGCAGAAAAGACCTTTATGTATCGTCTTTATAGACCTCACAAAGGCATTTGACCTGGTTAGTAGGGATGGACTCTTCAATATCCTACTGAAAATAGGCTGCCCTTCTAAAATGCTGGAAACGATAAAGTCATCCCATGAGGACACGAAGGGAACAGTCCAGGATGCTGGAAGAACAACGGAGCTCTTTGACATGCGTAGTGGCGTTAAACAAGGCTGCGTTCTGGCTCCAGCCGTCTTCGGGATCTTCTTTGCCTTACTCTTGAAGCATGCATTCAGAGATGCAACTGAAGGAATATGCCTTCACACTAGGTCAGATGGACGTCTGTTTAATCTCGCAAGGCTGAAGGCAAAAACTAAAAATCAGAAGGGTCACTATAAGAGACTTGTTACTTGCTGATGACGCTGGAGTCGTCACTCAAAGCCAACAGGAGCTTCAGAGTTTGATGAATCGCTTCACCCAAGCATGCAAAGACTTTGGCCTCACAATAAGTCTTAAGAAAAAAATGTGCTGAGTCATAATGTGGGTGCTGCACCAGTTATCACTAGCGATAACTATGAAGTGGCAGTGGTGCACCACTTCACATACCTGGGGTCTACCATCAATGACAAACTCTCACTGGATACAGAAATCGACAGCCGCGTTGGCAAAGCTGCAGCTACCTTTGCCCGCCTCACATCGCGTGTTTGGGGAAACTCTAAACTCACAATGAAGACCAAAGCTGCGGTATAAAATGCCTGCGTCACCAGCACACTTCTATATGGTAGCGAGACATGGACAACCTACGCTAAGCAAGAAAGAAGGCTCAGTACCTTCCATCTACGGTTTCTACGCCACATCCTCGGCATTTCGTGGTAAGATAAAGTTGTCATGGGATTTGGCTCCTCTTTGCTCTGCAGTAGTGGTCCACCCGTGGCCAAAACTCAAGAGTATCTAAAACTAAGATTACTCTCGGCAGAGTTGTAGAAAGAAGAATAATGATGCTTCTATCGCAAGTGAATGTTCACAAGGTCATTCAGAAGTCAAGAACAATGCTGCATAGGGCAGAGCACTATTAACTTATATCTGATCCTGCACCTTATATGCAGTTTTAAGCAATGGTATGGCTTGTTCGAGCCCCTAGCTGGTTTAATCCAGCGAAATTCCTGTTAAAAGTATTTGTGGCTCTATGGCTGTAACTATATGTAAATGTATAGTACAGATTTTAGATCATATATGCGCTCTCTTATCTATAAGAACTGAATCAACTACGAATTTGTAAAATAACATATTACAAATTTAATAATCAATTAGTCTTTAACAAATTTAAATAAATATGGATGAACGTGACTTTAGGGGTTATTTAAAATGTCTTCACTGAGACTTCATTGGGGACTGATGGTTATTGTCCGTTGCTTGCGCCTATTACAAAAATACATAACTGGCTGAGTACTGCAATGGGTCATTGTCAGGTCTTTTGTGATGAGGACTCTTCTCTAGAGGCGTCTAGATGAACTTCACTCCTAATGTCATTGTGGGTGTCTTCACAACGTGTCCACTGTAGGCTATTGAATCACAAGATTGTGGCGAAGAATCTTACTTCAGACTGGTCTCTTGTAAATGTAGTCTCGTACCACGAAATTTAAGAAAAGAAAAGAACAAATGCCTCTGCTAAATACATTTGTGGGCTGAAGATTAACAGGCACTTTGTCTCGCTGGCCACCCACCAGTGTTAGCCTCTCTGAATAATTATTCTCCCTGAGTATACATAGAATAACTAAGGGAATACGATTAGAAATCACCGTTATTCTTCTGGTTACTTAAACGTGGAAAATGTGTCTGGTCAGCGCGAGTGCAATGATTTGCTTGAACTGACATTATAAAAGTACACATATCTCACAAAATGATACTATACACCCTAGGCACATGTGAGGTAATCATCTCACTGCTCCGTTCGGAATCTGGGTATAGTCCGTTCGGAAATTCGTGCCCACAGAAAGTGTCAATTTTCTGCAAAACTGTTTGTTGTATGGACATAAAGCATACACCAGTGCTTGCTGTAGTGGTTTATGAACATACTATTTTCATATGTTGAGGTTGCCAGCCTCGTATGACTTGTATAACCACTTAGCAAGTAACATGTCACAAATTACTTTGTAAAATATACGTTCACAACTTACCCCAAATGAGATATACAATCTCCTGGCACAGTAGAATGGACACAGCAACTTTGATTTGATGCTTCGAACAGTCGGTCTGGGGTAGTGTCAGAATCCCTCTTATGACTTGTGTCTTCTGATTCCTTAAGTTTCCAGTCTTTGTATTTAAAATCGCGGGTTCTTTTTTAAGTTATAAAGACTCCCAGATACTTCGATCTGTCACTTTTAATTTTGGAATTCTTTGTCCGATCCTTATCTCTGGCTACTGGGAGTTGTTACTTGACGTTATTGAAAATGCAGTCTGATTTGTGTCTCCGACTTCGCTAGATTATATTTCCATTTCTCAGTCCAAGTCCCTGACTGGTATTTCCGGCCAGCTTTCCAATGAGCGCTAAAATTTATTTCAGGCTCTCGATTTAGACCAATCCTGACTCTTTAGAACCATGAGAGTCGGGGTGTTAAATCATTACTATCCCCCGTGCATTTTGAAATATCAATTTTAACATTGAAACTCGTGACCTCTTTCAATTATGGCAGTAATACTTCCGATGCATTTGTGCAAACTCACAGACACATCGGTGAACTTATTTCCTGGCTAATACCTTTCCAAACATAATCTCCCCAGACGGGTTATCTGTATTATTAATATAGAGATGGACTATCGGAAGCGATTACATATTATCACCTGTGTTTACGTACATCTCCCAGAAGGATTTCCCAGACTGACCATCTGGCTTTCTTTCCGTCGATCGTACGATACACGTACGTCAACAATGATCGTCTCTATCAAAGGTGGCTAGACGACTTAAGTGATAGAAGTATTAACCGCTGACCTGTCTAATTAGCCTTGTAATGCTACGATTCACATGCGAAACGTAAATAAGTCTGGGAGTGACTAGGCAAGAATGTAGGTGCATAAAATATGTCAAATACGTAATTGGACGATGAGTGTGACAAATGAAGAAATACATCGGTAATGCAGGAGAGAACGAAGAATGTAGAAGGACGTACACAATACTGTCACAAAAGTGACAAATATCGAGGTGTTGTCACGTGCTGGCCTTCAAAGCATGTATATAAGGTTTAGACAGCGCATGCTACGCTGGCTTGGCCATGTCCGCATTGAAGATGGTCACATCCCGAAAGATGTCCTCTACGGACAACTGGCAGATGGCAAAAGAACAGTTGGGCGACCACAGCTGACATTCAAAGATGTCTGCAAGATAGACATGAGAGCACTGGATATAAATCCAGCAACCTGGGAGGATGAAGCTGCCGATCACGCCAAGTGGCGATGCTATCTGCGGCGCTACCTTAGTTTGGGCGAAAAGAAGCTCACACAACAAGCAGAAAAAGGAGAAAACATGGAAAGTAACACCAGGAAAATAAGCAGCTGAGGTTTGTAACCTCAGGGGCGCATTACCACATTCAATTATTACTGAAGGGGCTATTATTATTATTAATTATGCTCTTATATTTTAAGTGAAAATTTAAAACAAAAAATAGTTTTATGTAGCATTTCTGTTTATTTGACAATGTAAATTTTAGAGGATTCGTTTTGAAAAGCGAATTTTAATTGCAGACTCAGTTTATCAAAGTGGATTCTAACAATTTTTAGGTATTGTACACTGAAACAGCAAGGTCTTTTCTATTAGGACATGCGCCCCAAAATAACGTACGGACCCTGTGTCTAGGTTCAACGTGCGCGCCTCGCCAAAACACGGCAAAGTTTTATTATTTAAAAAATCTTATTGAGGCCATATTAAATAAGACCACATGGTCGTTTATATTTGGACATCCGCCGTAATACAATCGACGGACTGTGTACCTTGGTTGAACGGACAGAGGCCTCACCAAAGAGGCAAAATTAAAACAGACAAACAATTCTGAAAAATAGAAACGTTCTCAGTCGGTAAGGTCTTTAACATTTGGACATGATTCTTTAAATGACCAACGGACCCTAACTCTAGGTTGTGCATCGATAAAACGAAGCGAAATTTTATTTAAAAACATTCTGAAACATAATTTACTGAAACATAACGCAATATAACAGATGGACCCTGTGCCTAGGATGAACGGCGCGTGCCTCACCAAAAAGAGTCAAAATTTTATTTAAAAGAAATGAAACTGAAATAGTCAGTAATCAAATTTTCCAGACGGCAGGCTCTTTCATTTTGGACACGCGCCTTAATAAAACTGACGGACAGGGTGATTAAGCGTGCCTCGCCACAACGAGGTAAAGTTTTATTTAAAAACAAGCGCTAAATAAGATACAAAATAAGCCATATCAAATTGTTTTTTTTTTATTTGATGTGCGCCCACATACAACCGACGGTATCCTGCGTCTCGGTTGAACAGTACACGTATCGCCAAAACGAGAATAAATTTTATTTTTTTAAATACAACTCAAAGCTCAACAATACACCAGACCGACAGATCTATTTTATTTAGGCATGTTTAATAATATAACCGACATTACCGTGTTTCTAGATTTAATGGGTCGCAGAAATGAGACAAACTTTTGTTTACAAAATACAGTTCAACATAATGACTAGCAATTTTATATTATAAGTATTTTATACACATGCCCTAACATAACTTACCGACATTGTGTCTGGGATGAACAAAACATTTCAAAATAACTATGCTCATAACTTGCTTGCTTTTCCAGTAGTTATACTGTAGCAAACTCCCCCAGAAAGACATAGATTCTCATAAATAAACCTCCAACCATTACTGAATGCATGCCAGTAAAGACGCAGCCGAGCTTCTGGACAACACACAAATCTGAATAATAACTAAAATGTAAAAACACCTTCCAGAAGAATAATACAGTACATCACACGGAACATACACAATAAGAAAAATATCAAAGACATAAGCGCCCTTTTACAAACAACATTGTAAATGTTTGAAAAGAACATACTACAAAAACACAGTAGTAAACACGATTAAAAAGGCAAGTGGTGGTCTAATTTTTATTTGGTGCGCCAGGTCGAAAAATATGTCTTTTTAAATTTGTTTCTTGCTAAAACTCGTGTGCCCGCGTCAGTTACTTGTGCGCAGGTGGTTATATTTACGAGAGCTAATCCTTTATACGTTTCTGTTCAAGTGGTTACAGGCCTTCCACCTGAGATGGAAATTCTTGACTGAGGTTTTTTTTTCTTCCCAAGTTCGTTCTTACCCTTTTAGGTTTAGTGATAAGCAATATCGTATAATGGTTTTCAAATGTTCCAACTGTACGTTCCAAATAAAACACAGCAATGTAGAAAATTCAATCAGAGTTTATTTGACGTCATTAGACAAGTACTGCACATTTCACAATGGTTTGTTCGTTTACCACGCTCAACAAAATAGTGAGTATATCCACAAGAAAAAATATATATCCACAACGAAAAATATATATCCAACAGAATAATATAAAAACTTGTCAACTTAAAAAAAAACTTGTTTTGATAATCTCAAAGACGAAGTTCACCTAAACACTATAAAACTGCCTAACAAAAAAATCTTCTATCTATCTAATCTGGTCTATCTGTAAAATCCTTCTTCTAAATCTAAAAACTATAAACTATCAACTACCGCTCATATCTCTCCTTTTATATGCAGCTCCTTCCTTTTCCCGCCATTTTTCACACGACTCCATTTTTTTTTCCACACGTTACAATTTTCTACGCACGTCTCTCTGTTTTCGACATATTTGCACACGTCTTTCTGTTTTTCGACTTTTGTGACATCTCTCTTTTCCATCAACAATGGGAAAAAACAAAACAGCAACTCTCACTTCACAAAATTTTCCACTCAAAACACGCATTCAATATTATTTTCTGGGACTGCACTATCTTTGCCTCTCTTCGTCGTGACAACTATCTGAACCTAAAATTTATTCTGCGTTTTGTGCAAAAACGCCTTATCTGCTTAACGGCTGTTATTCCTATTCTACGTAGCATTATAACACGTATAAATGGTAATGTATGCCAAGCGGTCACACAAGTCCCGGGGCCACAAAAATGTATCCCCTGTGGAGACATTTTCGTCCTATCAACTAAAAAATATCAAGTCCCTAACATACGTACTGGAGCAAAATATGAAATGGGGGCATATACACATGAGCCTATTGGCAATGGACAATGGTTGAGAAAAATAATTGACAATGGTTTGAGAAAAAATACGCATGTGAGCCAAATGAAAAAAAAATTACAAGGTCTCAGTATACCTGTGAGCAACAACAAAAAATTGTGTGTTCGTAAAACGAGGGATGCCAGTATATTTATAATGCGTAAGACGGGGGACGCCTACAAGTTGTTTATACACTATGTCATTAAACAGTATGGGATATGGATAGCAATGTGCAATACGCAATGTAAATGATATACATGTATTAATACAATACTTATGTAATCTTTACTTAAACACTAGTAGTAATACATAAAAAAAACATCGAGTTGCGGCGTGGCAGAAAAGGAAAAACAAGAAGAAGAAAAACTCGCATGGGGAAATTCACAGTTAGTGTGTTGGGGGGAGTAGAGAAAGTAGTTCCGGTTTGGATGGATGAATTGAGAGGTTGCCATACCACGAAAGTAGAGGAGTGAAATTGAATAGAAAATAATCTCAGTGGTAAATACATCTTTAGAACGGAAGATGTATGGAACGGGTCATCAGTCTAAAAATAGTTATGGGAAATCGAGCAAGTCGGGGGAAGATGAAGGTCGTGAAAACGGAGGTTGGACTGACATAGCAAAATACACAGAGGTGTTGTTGAGTTCACAACGTCTGGACAGGGTGTGCGTAGGGAAGGGGGTGAAGGACCAGAGGTGTGGGTTAACATTATAAATACGCATTAGAGCATAAATAGATTTCACTGTACGAGTACAACATCTGTGTGTCTCGACCGCAGTACTTTGGTAAATAGACATGATACATAATACATAGTTAATTATGCGATATTAATGAAATTCAACAATGTATAATAAGTAATGATCCATAGCACATGTCTGGTTCAGCAACTTCTGAACAGACAAGTAGAAAAATTAATTAATTGAGGGAAAAAATGCTCTGTGTATTGTTCACCATTTGTGATGCTCTGGCTAACCACATGTGTAATAATGTTTTGGTTTTCCGCCAAGGTCTTAATATTATGACATAAGCTGTCAAAGTTGTGGTCGGGTGCAGTGCCAACAAAAAACTGTAGCGCATTGCCTACAAAAGGCAAAATAGCCCGTTTTGGTTGATGTGCTTGTCTTAAGATCAAGCAATGTCTTCTTAAGCTTTGAGATTCTGCCTTAGTGGCTAATAGCACATCAATGTGACCCATGTGTTTGGTTATCTTATAATGTACAACAATGTTTGATACATATTTTTCTAAGTCCAAAAAAAATGTTATTTAAATCTTCTAATTCTGAATATAATGGTTTGAACGCTGTAACTAGAGTAACTGTGCATGTTGAATAGAGTTGCGCCTCTCCAGATTAGTTTCTCTTCACGGGCGATTATGACTGCCACTGACAGCATCAGCAGGACGACATAGAAGGTGGCTGGCAGCATCTGAAAAAACTTTTTAGAGCAGCCTAGCGAGAGCAACCTGGCCGACTCTAAAATAGCAGTGCCTCTCCTGGGCAATCTGTTATCGCACTCGGACAAAAAAATAAAACCATTTAGAGTAGCCTAGCTAGAGCAACCTGGCCATCTCTAATGTAGCAATGTCTCTCCTGGAAGTCTGCTATCGCACTTGGACAAAAAATAAAACCATTTCGAGTAGCATAGCTAGAGCAACCTGGCCATATCTAATATAGCAATGTCTCTCCTGGACAGTCTGCTATGGTACTTTTTCTCAGTGTCTACAGCAGTGACGGTTGATGTAGTGTTACAGGTAGGGTGTTGCGAAGTTGATGCACTGTGCTGTGCGATGTTCTGTCGCTTAGTTGAACGTTTCCTGTACAGCTGTGTACGAACATGCTCCTGTGGAAGGCGTATAAACTTTGTCAGTGGTACCGAGTTGTCTGATGAAGATCAGTAAGGTCGTTTCGAGGCGAACCGAATGGATGTATCCATATTATCTTCGATGTGCTCGTTATCATCCTCATTATCATCTTGTTGTTCTTCAGTTTCCATGTCTGATTCATCTCGTTGTGTGGAAGTGGGAACGCAAGCATTTCTTTCAGTTAATGAGGCAGGTGATAACTCTGTATCAGAAGATAGTGGTGTAGCTAGATGGGTGTTTGTATCTGTCACAGTCTGGTGTTGTTGGGCTAGTCGTTCCTGTAGTATGTTAAGAGGAATGTTGTCTTCGCTACTTGTAGGCGAATTAGTACCGGGGTTCGGTTGATTTGAAGTATAGTACTTCTGTGCTTGTTCTGCATGCAAAGATGTGTAGCTATCACTGACTATTCTACTTGCCTCAGTTTGCGTGGCAACACTACATATTTTTGTACGACTTGTTTCTATTTCCTCTGTCATGTTAGATTGAATGTTGTATCCATGACTGTTCCATGGATTTTGCCTATTACTTCCTTCCTTTGTTATGACATTTTGCTGGCAAGATCTTTCTATCTTCCTCCACCCTCCTACCGGTTCTACATTTATTTTCCAACCAATCTCGGTTGTTAACTGACACTTCTGTTGCTTCCTTATGGTGATGTTATTTATTTGCAGTGTCATTCCTTTCCTGATTTGACCAACAAAATTCCTTGCTGTTATTCGATGGTGTCTTCTATTTAGACTGCTTCAATCTGCTCCTGTTGTGACGGTGTCTCTTTTCCATTTAGGTTTGTATGGTTGAAAATCGTTTTGCTGTTGCTGGATATTAATCAAATGTTGTTGTTGTTGCTGTGGTAGTAGTAATTTTTGCTGATCAAGCTGCTGTTGCAACGATTGTGGATCCATGATAGTGATTGATTAGTGATTAGGCCTGTCTGCTATCACTAAAGGAAAAAAAGGCAGTTCGCGCGCCAAAATGAGTATGCTTTCACTAAAGAAAAGGGCTGGTCACGACGTCAATGAGTGTGCTTTCACTAAAGAAAAGGGCTGGTCACGGCGCCAATGTTAATGTATGTGCCCGCGTCAGTTACTTGTGCGCAGGTGGTTATATTTACGAGAGCTAATCCTTTATACGTTTCTGTTCAAGTGGTTACAGGCCTTCCGCCTGAGATGGAGATTCTTGACTGAAGTTTATTTTTCTTCCCAAGTTCGTTTTTACCCTTTTAGGTTTAGTGATAAGCAATATCGTATAATGGTTTTCAAATGTTCCAACTGTACGTTCCAAATAAAACACAGCAATGTAGAACATTCAATCAGAGTTTATTAGACGTCATTAGACAAGCACTGCAAATTTCACAATGATTTGTTCGTTTACCACGCTCAACAAAATAGTGAGTATATCCAAAGGAAATTATATATCCACAAGGAAAAATATATATCCAACAGAATAATATAAAAACTTGTCAACTTAAAAAAAAAACTTGTCTTGATAATCTCAAAGACGAAGTTCACCTAAACACTATTAAACTGCCTAACAAAAAAAATCTTCTATCTATCTAATCTGGTCTATCTGTAAAATCCTTCTTCTAAATCTAAAAACTATCAACTATCAACTATCGCCCACATCTCTCCTTTTATATGCAGCTCCTTCCTTTTCCCGCCATTTTTCACACGACTCCGTCTTTTTTCCACACGTTACAATTTTCTACACACGTCTCTCTGTTTTCGACATTTTTGCACACGTCTTTCTGTTTTTTGACTTTTGTGACATCTCTCTTTTCCATCAACAATGGAAAAAACCAAAATAGCAACTCTCACTTCACAAAATTTTCCACTCAAAACACGCATTCAATATTATTTTCTGGGACTGCACTATCTTTGCCTCTCTTCGTCATGACAGCTATCTGAACCTAAAATTTATACTGCGTTTTGTGCAAAAACGCCTTATCTGCTTAACGTCTGTTATTCCTATTCTATGTAGCATTATAACACGTATAAATGGTAGTGTATGCCAAGCGGTCACACTCGGAAGCAGAATAAAATTGCTTTTGCAGTTACATCATTAAAAAAAGAATATTTTATGTAGAATGCAGCTCAACACATGCACGCAATCTTTTATATTAGGAGTATTTTAATTTTATACGAACGCGTTAATATATAACTGACGAAAATTGTGTTTTAGATGAACAAAGCGTGCCAAGACAAAATGACACAAACATTTAAAAATAATGATACTCATCAAACTTGACAGACCAACTAGCTTGCCTTTCAAATAGTTCTACTGTAGCAGACTCCACCCAGAAAGGTGCAGATTGACACAATAAACCTCCAATCAACATTAACGTATTCAAGTATAGACACATCAAAACTTCTCAACAACAAAACAATCTGAATAGTCTCTAAAACATAAGTACATCATCGTGAGGAATATTACAGTGCAGCACATAGAATATACACAATGACAAAAATATCACATAAGATAATTAGCATCTATCTAGATTCAAGCAACAATGTACATATTCGAAGTGGGCGTGCTACTAAGAAAACTAGTCAAATGTTAAAAAAGGAAATACTGTATTCTTTCTTGATGCGCCAGGTCAAAGGAGAAAATATGTCTTATTAATTTGCTTCTTGCAAAAACTCGGAGGCAGAATGAAATCGCTCTTCTGGTTGATCCATCACGCATAACAAAATTTTGTGCGGCATGCATTTGCAATTACTGTAAACAAGGTCCAATGATAGTCACTTGATTAAAGCAGCAGTCATTAACTTACAAGAAAATCCATTTTCACACGAATATCAAAATATCATAATTTGATTTTTACATTTTTCTAAGTTTCCTAAACCGTTAGTAGGAAATCAGGGCAACGACGGGTACTTACAGGGAGGCGTTTATAATATCTGTTATTGGTGGTCTGGACTTTGATCCACTGTTCGTGAGCGTCAGCTCTTGGTGATATGGTTAATCCTCCAACGCCGTAAAATTTGGCTAACAAAGACCATCTTTCTCCCCTTGGAAGTCAGTTTAAAATCACAATCATTGTTATAAATGTCTGCTTCCATTGCCAAGACAATGAAAATGCCATAGCTACAATTAAAAATCAAGGCATTCCTATCGAAGGAATAGCCGTAGGAAAGTGAAGTGTTAGAGACTTCTCTTCTAGAATCCTCAGCCCCTGACTGACATAGCAGTCAGTGGCCAACACGCCTAGTGGCGTCTTGTAGGGCAGCAACAAACAATCCCCATTTTGCTTGGTCTGTGGCCGTCCTTCGTGCCGTGCCCTAACTCTGGTTCATGCTTTGCATCTCAGCCTTCACTGTTCTCCGCCAGGCTGTCTTTGGTCTGCCTCTCTTTCGCCATCCTTCTGGGGTCCATAGCATAGCAGTTCTAGTGATGGTGTCAGGGTCCCTTCTGAGGACATGACTAACCCAGTTCCAGCATCTGCCTACAATGATGGTGTGCCTGCTCTTTGACTGCACTGTGTAGTTAGACACTTCCCTTCACAATAAGGTCCAGGTTTATACGAGAGAGTGACCAGTTCATTTCCTCGCTGTCTTTGTCTTCCCTAACTCAAGAGCAGAGTCTGGTACTAATTTTTACAGTTTGGTAGACTGCAGGGTGACACAACTGTTAAGGAATAAAGTTAATATGTCATAGTATATTGCCACACGTAGGCATATAGCCACTGTTATTTGAGGAGATATGTCTATTTGTGGTAATGCATGTTTTGCACGATGTTTAACTTGTATTGAATGCCGTATACTTTGATACGTCACCGGTTGTCAATGACGTAACGTGGTTGCGCTAATTTATTCTAACGGCTAATATTCTAGGCCTTTCGTATGTTTCATTCGTCCAAGCAAGACGTATTTTTCGAGCTCCCGGAGTTGTGGAGAAATTACGTAATTTTTATGTTGCATTATTATTTTCTCGAAGGTCGCCACTTGTTTTCAACGATCGTTAAGATGGTCCCGAACTTACAAAGAAGTTCCACACCTTACTGAGAAGTGTTTTTATTCAAGAAATATAATTCACGTTTGTGTGTGGTCGCATTACTTGGGTGTCCGTGATTGGTACGTACCTCTTAGTCAGAACGGCCAGAACTGAATAGAGAAGACGAAGATATATATGATGTCAACATGCATGCTTACTGACTTATGGACTGACCACATTTATTGAGGAGACAGATGTTGAAGATTCTCCATTGCTTGTATTGTGAAGGAATTTAATAAATATGTACTACATATATATTGTGGACCTGCTAACCGTCGACTTGAGTTGTTCTGCCAGTTTCATGTCCTGTATGACCAAACCCTAATGCATTCGACAACATAGCACGATTAACGCTTTAAGGTAAACATCTTCATACATTCTAAAAGAAACAACAGTCGTGACAACAACCTAGTTTCGAGCCCGGACCCTTCACCTCGAGACGTAAGAGCTCTAGCTACTCTACCACTTGGCCGCTATAATTACAGTACAATAAAACACAACATTAGACTGTTACAATTTAAAAAAACTGACGAACAGACTGGATGTGTGTGAGAGTTAAAAACACACTGCCTAGTGCCGGCATTTTTTTTTTAAATTGCTGACTCCTTCGGAGTATTATCGCTTCAGATTATTGTCGATCGGATTATCGACGCTCGGCAGTATACATATGTGTGTATGCGCGCGCGCGAGCACTTGTGTGTGTAAGCGTGCGTGTGTGATTATGTATCACTGTGTTGATGTATCGCTCATAGATTACCGGAAAGTTTTTGACAGAGAACTCGGTGAATATAAAATGTAATGTCTTGTAAAGATATGCCTTAGATGAGAAAGATTTTAATTTAATAAGCAGTCTAGAAACCCTTGTCGGGAACAAACAACAAACATAAACTATGAATGATAAGAACCGCTGACCAAATATTGGTTCAAACACAAAAGTGGGTCTATAATGTCGATGACCCGTCAGCATTATAACATCATAGACAGAACATTATCACAAATACGGAAGCTGACACAGCCATTGGAGGAAAGAGCGATGTAGACATTAGGATATGGAGAAGAAAAATGGGTCGCATTTCTTGCAAAAAGAAATAAGACACAAATTCCGTAAAAACATTGGAGCAATAGAGAAATAATGACGGAGATAAAATCAGACAACTAGAGTAATTTCTATTCTGTCAGTTTTCAAACAGACATATTACAGTTGTCTGGCGTCTTGTATTGTATGACATTTTCTCTATTTAAGGGGTAGGAACAAAGTTGTTTATTTAAACATTCTTTCCCATTTTCCTGTCAACTTGTGGGAGATGTTGTCTTTGTTCTGTATGAAGTTGTGTTGCTTTTGTCAGCGTCTTATTTGTTCCTTCAGGTAATCATTAACAATGTCTATCCACCATCGTCTCAGGCTTCCCCTTGCCTTGTAGCCAGATCTTCTGCTGTTGAAGGCATTTATGATAGCTAATTTGTCCGCCTTGACGAAGCCCCCAGTACCATTTTGTTTTAGGTCGGTGTAGTTGATGCGGGGTGTTGTTCTCACCCAACTTCCTAATCTCTTCGTTTCTCATTCTGTCTTATATCGCGACCTTTGCGGCTTTTCTTCGATGCCTCACCTCGCTTGTTGTGATCTACCTTTCGTGTGTTTTAGATATTGATCATGTTTGTCAGTGGAAGCAAATACTTAATTAAAACATATTCTCCTTATCATCTATTGCTTTGTCCCCCTCAAGATGCATGGGTGCCTGAGCAGTGGAGTCAGTTTGTAAACCGCCGCCTTCCTTGAACTCTCTGACCCATTTAATAACAACATTTTTGTCCTGGCTGTTGAGCAAACCTGAATGTTGCTGATTTAGCCCAAAGTCTGTGTGGCGATGTGGTGTAATAGATAACAGACATAGAGACTGGATATCCTAGAGAAGTACATTTCTCAGAGGCGAACAAAAGAATAAAAGAGAGTTCTGTAAACTTATTCAGAATTCTCCCACACACACAATATATGACAAATTAGATGTAAGAGGATCTATAATGGATACGGCCTACTGAGGTTTAATTAAGGGAAACCAACTTCTGTTAGTGTAGATAACATAAGAAATAATTGACTTCTGTTAGTGTAGATGACATAAGAAATAATTGACTTCTGTTAGTGTAGATGACATAAGAAATAATTCATTACCTGCCACCAACCCCCGGGAACTTTAGACAATATATATATATAGCCTCCAGACAGATGCTGTTAACCACACACACACTTTAATACAAGACAGGACTGGAATAACACTGTGATAGGAAACTCTTTACAGAGCGATACATCAGGAGGCAATCTGATCATCAGAAGAAGTCCCCCCATCCGACAAGTGTTTCGGCCCAGTATACTCCTTTACACTCTAAGGGGGGCGGGCCCACTTGGGTCATGACTCCCAAGTGTCTCAGCTTCCTGTTGTCTTGTATCGAAAATGAGCCCATTTCACTTTGGAAGCAACTTTAAAATCCACAACTCCGCCAGCCGTGGAGGCAATTGTGAAAGTAACAAAGAGAAGACAAATTACTCTGTTCGTTCCCTCGCACACAACTAGGGACAGACACGGACACACCTGCGCGAAGCCGATGAGGCCAGCCACTGCGCGCTAGCAACTGAAATTATGTGCCTAACACCTCTTATAATATACACTGCCTGTTGCTCGTCAGTCACAACTCTTTCATCAGTACACTGAAAAACTCAACGTACTGTGGACAGAAAAATTCCCGGTGTTTTCAGTACCGCAGAGCTTACTGTCACGGTTTCCATAGCCCATTGCGGTTGTTCCACAGCCAGCCTGATGCCTTTTCGGCAGTTTCACTAAGCCTCTTCAGTTTCCTTGTTCTCGACTGTCCCCTCAACCCCCAACAGTTTCAATAAATCATACACTGATGCAGCCACGAGCCCTCTTGCGCCCACCTCAACAGCCATGACCCTTGCAGTGAACCCATCGTGTCTCAGATCCGCGGCCAGATCATTATACTTGGCCGCTTTGAACGAATGTTGCTCGTCCAATCTGGATTCAAATGGCACGGTCAGTTCAATCAGTATAACCTGAAGCGATGCTGAAGAATGAAGCCCTATATCCGGCCATCTCCGCGATTTTCTTATACTCTCTGGATATGCCCCTCGTCCAGGTAGGTCTACCGCCATCTCCCAGTCGTTTGCACAGTCAAGAAGAGATGGTAAACTGCTACTTGGTTTACTCGGTTTGGGGTGTGCTGACTTTCCTGCCCTCAGAAAGTATGTATGTGGTGCTCAGCCTGGCTTTGCTATTCGCCTTCATCCTTGCCAGGTCTATTGTCGCAACAAGCTCATTTAGCACTTTGTTGTGGCGCCAAGTGTATCGCCCTGCCCTAATGACACCTTACACGCTGAGAGTTCGTGTTCAAGTGTCTGCCTCCCCTGGCACAAGGGGCACTGCTCATCATCCGACTTTCCCCATCTCACAAGGTTTGTGGCCGACGGCAGCAGGTCATACATTGATCTAACAACGAAGCTGAGCCTAAGAGGTGCCATATGCTATATACGGTATCATTCCATGTCAAGGACCTCTGCAGGGCTCCTTCCCATGTAGTCCATTGGCCTTGTTGGGCCTGCTGCACTGCTTTTTGCAACCTCTTATCATTCTCAGCTCCTCGTATCTCCTGAACTACCATGTCTCTGCGCTCCCTGCTTGATGCCTTGGACCACCAGCGGATGTCTCCATGACCAAATCCCCGTCTATTCGTTTGTGTGTATCCGATTACCTCCCTCAGTTTGAGCGACTCTTGGGCAGCATCAACAGCTTCTTCCACTCTCCACTTCCTTCCCGTTTTCAGTGTGGGCTGAATGGACTTAACCACGTCATCTGCTGACTCGCGTAGCATCATTGCAAGCCTTGCCTTTCCAACTTTGTACTCTTCAACAACTGACTTGAAGGGAAGCAGAAGTTTTGACTTTTTGCAGTACAATGCTACATCTGACAGACCTGGTGGTACCCCTAGCCATTTCCTCATGAACTTGTTGACCTTCTGCTCTATAGCTTCCACTGTACTTGTGCTTATTTCATATATAAGCAGTGGCCACAGCAACTTACATATCAACATGAACTGGAGGCACCACAGTTTGAATTTTCCCAGGAGTCTACTTTGGTCTATGATCTGTAGCCCTCTGCCTGCCATTTCTATCGTCTGTTGCACTGCCTTCGAGTCTTTTAATGAGGCATCGTACACCCTGCCAAGACTTTTAACAGGTTCTTCAATGACAGTAGGGATTCTTTGGTTGGAAACCATGAAGATGACCTCTGCTATCTTCCCTTTTCTGACTGATAGGCTTCTCGACTTCTTGGGTTTGAAGCTCATTCTGCACCAGCTGACTATTTCATCAAGGCGTGCTAACATCCTCCGGACCTTATGTTCGTCTGATGTCAGAATTGTTGTGTCATCCACGAATGCTTTGAGTGGTGGCATGTGACACATTCTACCGAGCTTTGGACCTATAGCCATTCGTTCAGCCGCATTGAGGATTACCTGCATGGCCATCACGAAAAGTATCGGAGAGATGGTACATCCCATCGCAATTCCAACTTCAAGGCCAGTCCACTTCGTTGTGTACTCTCTGGTTGAAAATCTGACAGAAAACCCTGCGAAATACAGCTTCAACATTGCTGCAATCTCTTGTGAAACATGATACATTTCTAGGGCCTACCACAACATCTGGTGTGGAACGGATCCATAAGCGTTTGCTAGATCAAACCAGATTACATGGAGGTTTGTTCTGTCAGACTTTGCCTTTTGGATTGCCTCCCAGAGATCATTGTGGCATGCTCTAGACATCCTGGTGTACCTGGGATACCTCCTTTCTGAATGGTAGTGTCAATGTACCCATTTGCCAGGAGGTATGTAATGAGCCTTTTCGCCATCACTGAGAAGAATATCTTCCCTTCCACATTAAGTAATGAGATTGGCCTAAACTGACTGATGTCTGTGGAATTTTGTTCCTTCGGGATGTAGACTCCGTTCGCCTTCTCCATTCCTTGCTTACAAGCTGGGTTTTCCACGCATTCTTCAGTAAACGCAGCAGTCGTTTGAGCACCTCAGGGCATCTCTTATACACAACATATGGAACACCATTAGGACCTGGAGCTGACTTGCACCGAGCTTTCTGGACAATGCTTTCTACCTCTTGCACCGTTGGGAGCTTGGTGTTAAATTCAGCTCCTGGCTTACTCGGCCATTTAAGGCCTGCCATGCTGCTGAGCGGCTCATTTTTGCGACCATCTGAATATGTCATTCTAAGGTGTTCTTCCAGGTCTTCTTTCCAGATGTTTAGCGTACCCGATCGTGGCTGCTCAAACAGTTCTTTGGCAAACTTGAAGGGCACCCTGAAGAATCTTTCCCTATCCCTTCGAGTCTTCCTTCTCTTCTTGCACAACCTTTCTGCTCTACAAAGGGCATTATGTTGGCCTTTCAGGTGCTCCCAAACCTGTCGTAACCCTTCCTTCTCTGTGGCAACTGCATTCTTGAACAGTTTTCGGGCATGCTTCTTCTGTTTCCTGATTTCTTCTATTTTAATTTGTCTTCTAATTTTTCGCGGTGGGTTATTTTCCCTTGCCTCCCTCACTCCGAACACTTTGCGACAGTGCAGATATATTATGTCGCCGAAGATTTCCAGCTTCTTCTCCAAAGTTATCTGCTTCAGGTTGTTATCCAACTCTTTTGCCAAGGCTTCGTCCAGCTGTTCCCAAAGCCCTTTTGCACTGACAGGTGGAAACTTGATTGCATCTCTCTTGCCATCCAAGAAGTGTGTGAGATCATCATCAGGCAGATCAACTTGAATGTACTCAGCACTGAGGATTGACTCCTGGCTGCGTTCTTCTAACGTCTTACCCGTCGAGACGGAGCGCTGTTGATTTCCCCCTGATGAACTCCCCCACCCCTTTTTCGTTCTGTGGATTTTCATTCCTCTCTGACTAGAGAATTTCCTCCCACAGGCACATGGAAATTCCAGCCGTTGTTCAAGTCTCGAAGTACGTGTAACGGGAATGCTGATCCTGTTATATGGAAGCGAATCATGTTCAATCAATAAGCGACAAGAAAAATCACTGGAGACCACAGAAGTGACGTTGTACAGAAGAATAATGGATGGGTGTGAAAAAAAAAATCGAAAAAGGTGATTCGTCTTACGGGGACAAAAGACAAAGAAAATAGCCAACGTTACGGCCACAAGGCCTTCGTCCGGGAAAGGAAAGAAAGTGAAGGCTAGTGTGACATATTATGAAAATAGCTTTCATCTATCTATTTCTCTATCTACACTTTTCTTTACCTAGTTTTCACCTACGCCTGTTCGTTAACATAAAACCATTCTAACACTCAGAGATCTGACCCTTTTTCTAATTTAACGCGCATTTTAATGCTGTTGGCTATTTTCTTTGATGTATGTTCTCGAGCGTGTAGATTCCTTTTGATAATAGAATTTGAGCAGAGATTTCTCCATAGGTGTTAAATCTGGCAGAGAGTCTGGTTTTCGCTGAATAGTGGCCATTCCATTTGATTTCAGATATATATATATATATATATACTCCAGCATTCTAACTGAATGTATCCAGTACCGCCAGAATTTCAGAGAACATCTAGCTTCGATTCTAAGATCTCTTATAATAGTAGAATTACTTAGTTTTTCGATTTGGAGATCGTTCATTTTCTGTGCTTGTGGTAAATACTATACTAGTAGTTTGAGTGATTTGCTAGTTTAGTCCAGATTATATTTCTCTAGGTTTTTCTGTGTTACATTGGCTAGCAGAAAATAATAATTTCTAGCTAAACTATTCCAGCTATAAAGCAAATTTAATCAATAGCTAGTAACCAGTCAGAGAATATTTTAACCAACTAGTAATGCACTGTTCATCATGAGTATTGACGAAATATGTATTTATTTCTAATTCATGATGATTGATTTTTTAAAATGACTAGAATTTATTTCACGAGAGATTTTAAACGATGAGGCAAGCTCTAAGCTTGTAGTTTCAATTTAAGTTAAATAACCGAAGTGGATAGATGTATTCTATTTTACGCGGGGTAATGATAGGATTGTGAATACTATATTATGGTTAAGTATTTGTATATTTTTCTCCTTTACACAGTATTGGGTCAAACCCTAAACCTTACCAGCGGCTTGTAACAAGTTGATCCTTTGAAAGGGCAGTAATTCGGAATATGTTTTTGGGCAAAGTAGATTATGAGTTACAATACTTGTATACCTGATTAAGCTGAGGTTTGTTTAACGTTATAATAGAAACATATCCTTTTTATTTTGAGTGACAGAGTACAGGAAAGCGTGCGAACGCTTTTATCTCAAATGCTGAGATGTATTTATTCTGTACTGTTTTTGAGCTGTGTTCAAAAACAGCGGAGTCTCGTTTTGGGTTTTTTGGCGGGACTAGAGTGTGTGATCCCGGAGAGGAGAAGAGGGATTCGGAGCGTTGGACCGGGAGTGGTCAACGCTGTCTGTGTGTGTTTTTCGAGGATGTATGCCTACGTAGTGCTTTGAATAATGTCGACTTAATGTTTTTGCTGTGTGGATAGGCCATATTATGTATTTGTGAAGCTTTGAGGAAGCTATTATGAGTCCAGGATTGGGACAGGCCATATTAAGTATTTGTGAAGCTTTGAGGAAGCTATTATGAGTCGTGAGGACTTTAGGCCATAATTTATGTGAACTGCTGGGTGCAGTATTATAAGTCTAGCGCAGAGATGAGTCGTGAGGACTTTAGGCCATTATTTATGTGTACTGCTGGGTGCAGTATTATAAGTGAGTCATGAGGACTTTAGGCCATAATTTATGTGAACTGCTGGGTGCAGTATTATAGGGCAGTATTATAAGTCTAGCGCAGAGATGAGTCGTGAGGACTTTAGGCCATTATTTATGTGAACTGCTGGGTGCAGTATTATAAGTGAGTCGTGAGGACTTTAGGCCATTATTTATGTGAACTGCTGGGTGCAGTATTATAAGTGAGTCATGAGGACTTTAGGCCATAATTTATGTGAACTGCTGGGTGCAGTATTATAGTGCAGTATTATAAGTCTAGCGCAGAGATGAGTCGTGAGGACTTTAGGCCATTATTTATGTGAACTGCTGGGTGCAGTATTATAAGTGAGTCGTGAGGACTTTAGGCCATTATTTATGTGAACTGCTGGGTGCAGCATTATAAGTGAGTCATGAGGACTTTAGGCCATAATTTATGTGAACTGCTGGGTGCAGTATTATAGTGCAGTATTATAAGTCTAGCGCAGAGATGAGTCGTGAGGACTTTAGGCCATTATTTATGTGAACTGCTGGGTGCAGTATTATAAGTGAGTCATGAGGACTTTAGGCCATAATTTATGTGAACTGCTGGGTGCAGTATTATAAGTGAGTCATGAGGACTTTAGGCCATAATTTATGTGAACTGCTGGGTGCAGTATTATAAGTGAGTCATGAGGACTTTAGGCCATAATTTATGTGAACTGCTGGGTGCAGTATTATAGGGCAGTATTATAAGTCTAGCGCAGAGATGAGTCGTGAGGACTTTAGGCCATTATTTATGTGATGTGCTGGGTGCAGTATTATAAGTGAGTCGTGAGGACTTTAGGCCATTATTTATGTGAACTGCTGGGTGCAGTATTATAAGTGAGTCATGAGGACTTTAGGCCATAATTTATGTGAACTGCTGGGTGCAGTATTATAGTGCAGTATTATAAGTCTAGCGCAGAGATGAGTCGTGAGGACTTTAGGCCATTATTTATGTGAACTGCTGGGTGCAGTATTATAAGTGAGTCGTGAGGACTTTAGGCCATTATTTATGTGAACTGCTGGGTGCAGCATTATAAGTGAGTCATGAGGACTTTAGGCCATAATTTATGTGAACTGCTGGGTGCAGTATTATAGTGCAGTATTATAAGTCTAGCGCAGAGATGAGTCGTGAGGACTTTAGGCCATTATTTATGTGAACTGCTGGGTGCAGTATTATAAGTGAGTCATGAGGACTTTAGGCCATAATTTATGTGAACTGCTGGGTGCAGTATTATAGCGCAGTGTTATAGCGCAGAGATGAGTCGTGAGGACTTTAGGCCTTGATATAGATCTGCTGATGAATGTTGAAGAGTATTGTATTGCAATGACTTGTAATGTGACTGTGTGTATATCAATGTAAACGTGATCGTGCCGTGACTTAATAAATCGACATTTAAATGTCACCAGGCGTTTACCACAGTCCATGATTCTTATGTACGTGCCTTGTGGTGTGAGTGCCTACCCAGTGACAATGATAACTCATATTTAATAATCTAGCTCTGTGTGGGCGGGACTTATTCTATTATACATAGCTCGGAACAACAACAGTTGGACAATACCACTATTACGAAATCACCAGTATAAACATGAACATAACTTTAACAGTGGTGGACCAGTTCAAATTGGAACGAATGGATATGACATTCGCGAATCAAGAGTTTCTCTAACTTGAGAGAGTATTTAACAGACGGAAGGATAAAATCGTTATCGATACAGTCCACATATCTGTATCATTTGATAGATTTGTTTTCGGGTTCTGACACCCGCAACAGTCGTTTTGAGAGAACTTCATGCGTGACCTGAATCTCATGTGCTTCAACCGTGACCTGGTTTGTATGCCACATGTGTATCGCATTTGGGAAACGCCTTATTCGTGGTAACAATCAGCTTTATAGCACTGTCGGTGACGTCCTGTGTCGTGCCTGTGGAAAACAACAACGTCTGTAGTCTACATTTGCTATCAGATGTGCAGCGAAATTATCCAGCAGCGAGCCAGCAGTTTATGAGGTGATACAACGTCTGAAGGATAGCGTGTACAAGTCGAGTGTATGTGCAGTTGTACCAGTCATTTTGCAAGTATAGCTCGAGTCAAGAGCGGGTTTGCTGTGTTCCTGTTACGATCATCATGTGCTCCTATGCAGTATTCGAGCACATACCTTACTAAAGCGAGGACCTGAAGGGAAGAGAATCTAGATCCAATACCTTTCGGCGATAGACTGTTTTAGCGTCAGAATTATGTGATATTTAAAGTCTTGGCGGAGGGGGAATGGAAAATTGACAGATAAGTGATTTTTGTTTGTTCTGTAAAGTGTGTCATGTCACTCATGTCCTCAGGCCTTCTGAATTCTATGCATTTCTTTTTAATTCTGTTGTTGATGTTGTTTATGTCTATAGTGACATATGAGTAGAATTTAATGCATAAGTAGTTTATGGCTATTAACATGTGGTATTGACTACCATGATATGGATATGACCATATAAAGGTTCTTTGAACAGAAATTGATCTGACTAATTAGGAAAGGTTGCAATTTGTTGTATGGTTATTTAGCTGTCAGAAGTAAAAGGTTCATTGATACATATATAGTGATCTCAATAAATAAGTCACTATGGATGATGACGAAATGGATCCTGATAATATGTGGCCTTTATTGGAATATTTATTTCAAGAGGGTAAAAATTTTCATAGATTAAAAGGACCAGAACTGGAAGCACACGTGATGGACGGATTGTTGGTCAGTGCGTCGAGAGCACTAAGAGATTTTGCTGAGAATAGATTTCAGTCCATCCCTCATTTAAGAATGGCTAGGAATTTAGCAAAGTTGCTGCTGCTCGACCTTCGTGTATTTGTGTATAATAATATTCATGTTGAACACGACAATATATTGAAGGGTATACACAATATAATTGCTGACAATCAGGAAAAGAAGCTAGAAGATGAGGAAGTAAGAGTCAACAGACAGGAAGGAAAAAATTGCTTAAAGGGTAAAGCTGAAGAGAATGAACTTAAGGAAAAATTAGCTAAACTTACAAGTGATTTAAATAGATCAAACCTGGAACTTGCTAGAGTACAAGCAAGTTTGGATTCTTCACTATTGAAGGTTAAAGAATTGGAGGTCCAGATAAAAGTTAAGCATGTTGAGGTGGAAAACCTTACACAAGAGATCCAACTAAGAAATGACATGTATGAAAAATTAAAAGCGGAAACCAATGAGCGAGAAGGATTATACAATGTAATGATACATGATGTATGTTTTGATAAACTTGAAGAGAAGAATACTGTATTTCCAGGGGAAGTCGATGAGTTAGTGAATAATAATAATGGTGAGAATGAAACACAGTCAATAAAGGTAAATAAAGAGCAGGATGGAAAAGAGACATTGGTAGAGTTGACGGCTGAGAAAGAGAAGGTTGCTAAGATTGAGAAATTGCTAGCAGAAGAAGGTTGCAGAGTTTTGGCTCTTAATGATTTAAATAAGAAACTTAGTCAAGAGATTGCGCATAGAGATATTGAAATTGCAGAGGCCAGAAAACGGGTAAATGGCCTGCTTGACATCGTCTTGGATAAAAAAAATGTGGTCTTCTGTCTATGTTGACAGTGATAGACAGAAAGTTGCGAAAAGTCAGCCCCATACACTTTTTGCTCATAGAGAGGCCATACATGGTAAACATAGAACTTTTCGTGGGAGATACAACTAAATTTCCCTAGTGCTAGTGGTACTAGTGACTCTATTGATAATTCTTGGCGTCAGGCTAATAAAGATTTGTGTTTCAGCCAGTTCTATTGATTACGAAAAGAAATGTGAGAAATTGAAAGTTAAGGCTCCTAAAATCAATCACGTGTTTACTGTTGCAGATTCTGATAAACTTGTAACAGGGAATAAACATAGTACTATATTTTCCAGGAATGAAACCCACTATGGGCAGGAAAATAAACATTCTAAGGGTTCAGTTACTTGTCAAACTCAGCACAGCCAGTTTGACGGGATTGGTAAACATATTCCCATAGGTGAAAAGAAGAACATTGATAGTAAGAGATATAATCACAAGATTAGACAGTACCAAGGGAGTTTATCAAGTGGTAATTTTGATTCTCCAAGGAATTGTAAACAATTTAGCGGATTTCAACATTTTGATCCGAAGAATTCTGTAAGTTATAGTAGAAATAACTGTAAGAAAAACTATTAATCTGGTAATGATTTTGCTACTAGAAAGCAAGTCTTGTCTAGTGGACATTTTTGTCAAAGAAGATATGTTAACAACAACAATGCTAACTTGGGTTATAGACATAACATTTGTTATAATAGAGGAATTGACAAGAATATAAAGAGAGATAATAGCTCTTCACATGTTTCTCTACATAACTTGACTCAGCAAAAGTCTAGAGTCATTGTTTGTAAACAAAGCAACTGTAGTAATAAATATTTTCATCATGTAACAAATAATAAGCGCAAGTATGCTAACTTTGCTCAACATGAGCCCAGAATCAGTTGTAATAGAGATAAACAAGGTAACAATAACACTGGTGTTTTAAATACTATGTCTGATAATGTTGTTCAGCACGAGAAAGTGTCTCGGTGTTGTGAATGTAACATTTTGTTTCAGCCTACGGCAGTAATGTCTTCTGTGATGTCTAGAGATTGTAAAAGAAGAGCTGAGGGCATTTTGAAAGGACCATTACTTTACAAGGACCAAAATAATGGGTAATTGTAATTTGACTTCTACGTTTTTTCTCCTTAGATTGTACCATTCATTAAAATGGAAATTTTCATTCATATATTTTGACAGAAGCGACTTTACGATAACAGTCAAGGCTCCTGTGTCATATTAGTAGTGAGAAAAGTGAGTCAACTCAGCATCCGTGTGTGCGTTCAAGCGTAACTTTTTCTGCGTCCCACTAAACATCTGATGTTTTGCTTGCTCAGGGTCAGGACATATTGACAGGAAAGCGAGAGATTTCCATCTGATTTTTTTTTACTTATGTAAACAGTAAATATTTTCTTTTGTATTTGTTAGTATAATAAATGATATGTTCCTGATTTGCAATAACATGTAATTTCGTTTGAAATATTTAATGCATCATTTGATTGCCATGATTTTTTGTTTTTATTGTTAGCTATATTCCATTGTTGAACTTGCAGTGGTTTGTTTTGGTTTGTTGTTTTTGTAGCAGTTTTGTTAGGATAACTTTTTGTACATGTTGAGTTTGCAAGCCCTATGCACAAAACTCATTAGTTGTAATGGTGCAATAATTACTTCTAGATAATTCATGAGCACTTGAATTTTTTCTCATATGTTTTATGTGATGTATATTTTTTGAAGAGAAAAAAAAAAAACTTACATTTGTTAATGTGTGTCTGTTTAGAGATAGATTGTTCATACGTCCTTCATTTTCTTGAAGTCGATTTCTTTGTTAGTTTATTCATTATAGCTTTGAATTGGTTGTAAATGTAATACTATTTTTATGCAACTTAGTGATACGAAACTTTTTTGTATTTTTTTTTTGAAAATGTATTTTTTCGAACGTTGTAATATTTTTTCTGTGCCAATGTTAATCTGTATATTATGGTTAGTAATGTGTAGTGTCATTAGTTCCTTGAAATTGTTTTTTAAATGTTTGATGTATTTTCTGTATTTAGCGCGTGACTTTGAGTCAGTGCAAATCTTTTTGATAGCGTCTTATTTTTTGTTTGTGCGATATCTTGTATAATTTATTATTAGTTATGCATAAGTTTTATAATTTGGTTAAATTACTTACTATTCTTTTTGTCATAAGTTTTTTTTCACTTGTGTTGTTAGTATAGATATACTTTGTCATTTTGTGTTATAATTTTTTATCGTAATTGTATTAATTTATACTATATGATGTGTGATTTAAATAGTTATTGTAAGGTATTGTTACAACTTTTTCTACATGTGCATCTTTACTTTTCATCTGTCTTTGTTGACTATTCGTCATCTCTTTACATTTTTTTCTGTTGTCTTTTCAGCATAATCTGATATGTTGTTTATACTTCCGTGTTTCATCTTTGTCTCACTTTATGCTTCGTGTATACTTTTTTCTGTTACGCTACTTAGACTTTCATTCTTTGTATTGTTCATGTAATGAGGTAACTTTAGATCAGGGATAGTTATATTTGTTTCACATAGTTTGACATTGTGATATTATTTGTTGTTTTTCATATGATGATTTCATATTTTACTTCTTTACGAATTATACTTCGTTAGTTTGATATTGTCATTTCTAGTACGATTGTTTGTTGCTTGTTTGAGTATTATTGTATATGCTTAACTTAGTTCTGTAATAGATTAATTTTGAGATACTTAGCTTGGTTTTCTAATAGATTAATTTTGATAATCATACGTTGGATGATCGTTATTTACTTTACATTTACTGCTAATATTTTGTAGATATACTATTTCTGACTTATCATAAGATGAATTTTGTAAAACATATGTTAGAACTCCATTATCTTTTAATTTTTTTCGTTTTGGGAGTTAATTTTCAAAAAAAATGATAGAATCATTTTTTTTTCTCCTGGGTGTGTGGGAAACTGTAACAAGTTGATCCTTTGAAAGGGCAGTAATTCGGAATATGTTTTTGGGCAAAGTAGATTATGAGTTACAATACTTGTATACCTGATTAAGCTGAGGTTTGTTTAACGTTATAATAGAAACATATCCTTTTTATTTTGAGTGACAGAGTACAGGAAAGCGTGCGAACGCTTTTATCTCAATGCTGAGATGTATTTATTCTGTACTGTTTTTGAGCTGTGTTCAAAAACAGCGGAGTCTCGTTTTGGGTTTTTTGGCGGGACTAGAGTGTGTGATCCCGGAGAGGAGAAGAGGGATTCGGAGCGTTGGACCGGGAGTGGTCAACGCTGTCTGTGTGTGTTTTTCGAGGATGTATGCCTACGTAGTGCTTTGAATAATGTCGACTTAATGTTTTTGCTGTGTGGATAGGCCATATTATGTATTTGTGAAGCTTTGAGGAAGCTATTATGAGTCCAGGATTGGGACAGGCCATATTAAGTATTTGTGAAGCTTTGAGGAAGCTATTATGAGTCGTGAGGACTTTAGGCCATAATTTATGTGAACTGCTGGGTGCAGTATTATAAGTCTAGCGCAGAGATGAGTCGTGAGGACTTTAGGCCATTATTTATGTGAACTGCTGGGTGCAGTATTATAAGTGAGTCATGAGGACTTTAGGCCATAATTTATGTGAACTGCTGGGTGCAGTATTATAAGTGAGTCATGAGGACTTTAGGCCATAATTTATGTGAACTGCTGGGTGCAGTATTATAAGTGAGTCATGAGGACTTTAGGCCATAATTTATGTGAACTGCTGGGTGCAGTATTATAGGGCAGTATTATAAGTCTAGCGCAGAGATGAGTCGTGAGGACTTTAGGCCATTATTTATGTGAACTGCTGGGTGCAGTATTATAAGTGAGTCGTGAGGACTTTAGGCCATTATTTATGTAAACTGCTGGGTGCAGTATTATAAGTGAGTCATGAGGACTTTAGGCCATAATTTATGTGAACTGCTGGGTGCAGTATTATAGTGCAGTATTATAAGTCTAGCGCAGAGATGAGTCGTGAGGACTTTAGGCCATTATTTATGTGAACTGCTGGGTGCAGTATTATAAGTGAGTCGTGAGGACTTTAGGCCATTATTTATGTGAACTGCTGGGTGCAGCATTATAAGTGAGTCATGAGGACTTTAGGCCATAATTTATGTGAACTGCTGGGTGCAGTATTATAGTGCAGTATTATAAGTCTAGCGCAGAGATGAGTCGTGAGGACTTTAGGCCATTATTTATGTGAACTGCTGGGTGCAGTATTATAAGTGAGTCATGAGGACTTTAGGCCATAATTTATGTGAACTGCTGGGTGCAGTATTATAGCGCAGTGTTATAGCGCAGAGATGAGTCGTGAGGACTTTAGGCCTTGATATAGATCTGCTGATGAATGTTGAAGAGTATTGTATTGCAATGACTTGTAATGTGACTGTGTGTATATCAATGTAAACGTGATCGTGCTGTGACTTAATAAATCGACATTTAAATTACACCAGATGTTTACGGCCATCCATGACTATTATTTACGTACCTGTGTTGTGAGTGACTGTTCTACCACACACTCACTAATACATACCTAACACAGATACGACGGCACACCTACGCCACCCATACACCGTTAATATTAATATTCATCATCGGTAACACGGCTTCCATATAAATCTGAGAGTAACCATACAAAAGAACACTTTAATTAGTATCTGGGTCTTTTCAAAGTAAAACTGTCTGAGGTTGTGTTTACACCCAGAAAGAGAGAGAATACAAAACCCAAAGAACATTAAGAGTGACTTTGTAACTGGGCATATAGATCCAGATTTCTTTTCCAATTTCATTTACAGTCAGCCCGTTGCGGTGACTTAACAACCATTACCATTTCCCGACATTTGACCATTTGTGGTGTGACAAGGAATTTTATACTGAGAGAAGTTACCAACCGGTCATCTCTATGTACTGGAAATCTCAAGCTATTGACACTGTGAGCGCTGTTAAATTTCTTACCTGGACAAATTAAATGTGACATAAACAGTAATCCTAAATAATAATACCAAAGGGAACGCTCCCCGGAGAAGTTGACTTAAATCTGTCTTTTGAGGAGCTGGGGTTCCCTTTGCCAAAAATAACACTGGATTTGCTGTGTGTGTGTGTCCTAAAGATTGTTCCAGAAGATACAACCCAAGTATTTAGGTATAAAAGAATGCGCGTGGCCACGGTTGTCTGAGAAGAGAGAAATGATGAATGAATAATTCTCATATATATCTTGTAGAATCCATGTACTCACTTTGTGTATTTTTTATGCAAGTTTTGCTAATGCTGTCCCTTTTCAGAAGAGATTAACGTATAACTCTGTTCTTTACTGTAGAGGGAAATACTAGACCATAGTGTATAAATCTTTGACTCTTTGGGGTTAATAACTTTCGTCTAACGGGATCTTGTCTCAACAGAGGGAGGGAGGATTACACCTATGAGTCTAATTCTTTAATAAATTCATTAACTTATATTTATTTGTATTTGATTTGATATTCAAAATATTGCTGTTGTGAAGTTTCTTTATGAAAAATAAAATTTACATAAACTTTATTTACGTGTGTTGGTCAGCTCGTCCCAAAAGATCCATATTCCAAAGATATAGTTTTCACGTCTGTGCGTCTAATTGTCGTCACGTATCTGTGTGTGTGTGTGTGTGTAGATGTGAGTGGTTGAATATATATTAATGTATATTTTGGTAGACTGTCTGACTAACAAAGTTCTGTTGTAGAGATAGGCTAAATGAGAGAAGCTTCTCGAGTTCAGGGACAGACTCTACTTATTTTCCACCCTCTCACACGTGAAAATCTATTTCTTTACCTTATCTCTCACTGAGTCACCACATGTTCTAGTCTATTCAGAACGGACCAATCTATGTCTTAATTCCCCTATCAAAAAATCTACGACAGCTAGATAGGACACATAAGAACCTAAATAAATATAAAAATTAAAACTAGGTACTTCCATGAAGGCGTCGAAGTCCTAACGCTTTTGCTGCCCGCGAACGGACGCGCGTGCCCGGAAAAGGAAATGACTGCAACCACCGGATGTACACAATACATACTAAGAAACTAAAAAACGAAACTGAACAATAAACTACCCAAACGTAATATTAGTGGGGACTGGAAATAGAAGAGGACAGAATGAGTTGGAGATAAATAAATAAAAAATCTAGACATATTAAAAACAGTGTATTATATATTCATACATATTATTAGAGGGCGGCAGAAAAATAGAAAAATAGGATAAGAGTGGAAAGAGTCAAAATAGAACAGGAGAGGAAAGGGTGACCTCAGACAAAGATGTGTAGAGTGTTAAGACCAGCTGGTTTTAGACACCCCATGCGGTGGATAAGACGGTTCTCAAGCTGTTCTCGGCTAGCAGTGTCAGAGGCGCAGGATCTGATCGCCGGGACCTGGATGTCGATGGGACAATGGTGGTCAGGACCATTAAAGTGTATAGCAACTGGTGTGGATTTTTGCTGAGAGATGTCATTCAAGTGCTGGCTGAATCTGTCCCCAAGTCGTTTGCCTGTTTGGCCAATATAGGTTTTGCAGCAACGTTTACATATGATCGTATAAATGACATTGCGCGACTCACACGTGAAGCTACTGGTTTATCTGTTGTCCGAATCGTGTATAGCTTGAGATTATTGTCAGTCCATCACGGGTTGGATCTTCTCCTTCATTCAGAACAAAGTCTAATTTAACAAAAACTAACTTGACCTCTCACTTATACAGCGTTCATTTATTACCCTGCAACATTTGTCAACGGTAGTTAACAGTGTTGTAACTTTGACTATGTTTACAATATTGTGTTTACATCATTGAGCCTGCAACATTTGTCAACGGTAGTAAACAGTGTTGTAACTTTGACTATGTTTACAATATTGTGTTTACATCATTGAGCCTGCAACATTTGTCAACGGTAGTAAACAGTGTTGTAACTTTGACTATGTTTACAATATTGTGTTTACATCATTGAGTCTGCAAAATTTGTCAATGGTAGTAAACAGTGTTGTAACTTTGACTATGTTTACAATATTGTGTTTACATCATTGAGGTTGTAACTTTGACTATGTTTACAATATTGTGTTTACATCATTGAGGTTGTAACTTTGACTATGTTTACAATATTGTGTTTACATCATTGAGGTTGTAACTTTGACTATGTTTACAATATTGTGTTTACATCACTGAGGTTGTAACTTTGACTATGTTTACAATATTGTGTTTACATCATTGAGGTTGTAACTTTGACTATGTTTACAATATTGTGTTTACATCACTGAGGTTGTAACTTTGACTATGTTTACAATATTGTGTTTACATCATTGACACTGTCCCGTCCAGTTCTCCGGGGTGTCTAAGACAACAAAAGAATGTGACTACCGTTCCCCCTGGCATGTCGTACAAGGCTACTAATTTGAGGTTGTGCATAGGGCTGGCTACCGCATATAAAATGAGTTGCTATGGAAACAACCATAGCACGTGCATGTGAATACTCTTTGTGGCCTTCCTGCAAGGAAACCCACCCACCACAAAAATATTTATAGATTCCTGTATACGCACAATGGGATCCTCGCTGGTGCTACGGAGTTTGTGCACTGTGCTGATATCCTCATTGTGTGATCTAAGAGAGGAGATGGGAGCACCTATGTAGTAGCCTGCGTGCAATGAAGATGGATCTTAACACCAAACCACAGCAATCCTACAGGTAGGGCGCCAGCTACAGTGGTGCCTCCACACGGAGCAAGAAGGAAGGTGATGGTGATGATGATGATGATGGTGATGATGATGGTGATGATGATGATGATGATGGTGATGATGATGGTAATAATGATGATGGTGATGATGATGGTGAAGATGATGGTGATAATGATGATGATGATGGTAATAATTTTCATTGCTTTCATATTTTATTTGTCCTCTCTTGAATGTTTACGTTTGTTTCTGTGAAATAGGCAACACTGTTTCTTGTGCGACGGCGTCGCGTGTGCCTTGTCCATTTCAACATATTACAAATGCTCAACTTTAGACAAACATATTTCTGTAGAAATCAGCCTGAATTCTCACAATGGTCTTTCCCCGTCTCATAAATTTCGTACGGCTAGTTGATAAAATTGTCGACAAATTGAAAGAAAGTCGATAGTTTGCCGAAATGATCACAGTTTTCAGTAGAACGTCCTTGGGAAGAAGCGGATGTTACAAATATCTAGAGCGAAATAAATTCAGCAAATTGGTCGGTGATGTCTGAGTTAACATCAGATCCATTGTTTCTTTTCACGTCTGCGTGTTAAAAGTTCAGTGCAAGCAAACCGTTAGATTATTAAGTTGTCGGTTTGGAATTTTTTTTCCCCCGCCAAGTCTCCTAGCTAGAAGCCTTTCGTGCAGACAGAAGTCATACACGTAGGATGTGTTTGTAAATGTGGGTGGATTTTCTCAAAAAGTCGTTGTTTTGTATCGGCGCAACAGAGTCCGCTCAGTTCTGTCTGTCATCAAACGCGGGCTTTTAATTAATTCTTTTACGTTATAACATCAAGTTCGTGCGATTTGAAGACACACAACAAAAATTCAAATATCGAGAAGGTAAGATGTTATGGCATATCATTGCCACGTGTTTCCCTTTAAATAATACAACTAAACAATATTCTTGTAATATATTATTTATGTACAGTACAGTAAAGTTTGTCTTCACTGCTGTGAATTCTGACCTGCCAATTATAAATGTGAAGATTTTGTAAGAAGTAGTGTGCGAAATGTCATATTATGTTAACGTCTCAAAATGCATACCTTTACACCATCATGTAGGGAATCCTAATAGTTTTTGTTTTTATCAAACCATATTTGACCAAACTTTCCCGATTTTGCAGTACAAGGTTTAGCATTGTTTTTACATTGTTTCGTAAAAGGAGAACTTAATAACATTGAATTAAGCAAAGAAACAAAGTTACAACTGATCAGAGCATTATATTCCCAGTAGCAGCATACGGCTGTGAGACTTGGACACTCAATAAAACAGTTGCAAAAAAGGTTACATCATTCGAAATGAAATGCTACAGAAGGATGTTGAGAATACTGTCACGAAATGGCTTAATTAAGAGTCTGTTTGAGGAAAGAGACAAGACACCAGTTTTGAGGAAAGTCTGAGAAGATAGATTAAGATGAGAGTTAAAGTAACTGTGGAGAATGAGACTTATAGCTTCAAGGTTGAGAACCTAGATTGACTCTCCCTCGCCACTTGTGACTTGTTTTATTACCTACTGTCTCACCACCTCTCGCTCAGCTTGAGATAAGGTATGCACTAATTACTAGCCACAGACATAACTGTACAGTTAAAGAATACAAGTACAGTATAGTGAAAGACAAACTGATCCAGAGAACATTTTATAGTTTATTGAACAAAAAATATCTTTACCACAGAGAAAAACAACAACAACAACCTGGAAAAAAAAGACCAAATCAATAAATGACACCATCATCAAAAATTACCACGCACTCTTACACGACTACACGAAAACAACTAAGGTTAAAGAAATATACCTGGCGGGGGTCTCTAAGTAAGAGCCACCACCACTTGAACACTACTATTACTAACTAACTACACTGTGGAGTCCCACACACCACGAGAATACTCTCCACTAGTTTTCACTCTGTTCCTTTTAACCAGTCAGAGGAAGACTTACTAACTAATCTGACTAACATGTCTCAAAGGCGCTCCTACACAACTAACTTATACACCACCAAATCCTACTCCACTGAATTTTGCAGAACTAACTCAGAGGCTCTCCTCTAAGTATTATCTATCTAACTTTACTCTCTCCCCTCTACTTCAGTTCAGTGCCTTCCTGGCGCTATCGTCTTCGTCTGAGGTTCAGCTGCGTTACCCTTCGTCAGGTACCTCCTCCCGTTAGCATTTAGAAAAGTATGATTTCCCTCTCTCCTCTCCAGAATAACTTGGTGAATAAATATTTTTGCTTCTGGCTGTAGATCTAGCAATAATGATGGCAACTCAATTCTTCACACACAAACGACGATTTAAACCCCTTCGGGTTATGGCCTACTGCTTTATTGTGGCAGTATGTAAACAATACCAGGCAACGTCGCCTATTCTGTATTGGGCCGTAAGAGCTAAGAGCTCCAATTTCTAGGCAATTCCACGCTGAGGTATATGTTTCCTCACGTCAGGAGAATTCCAAATGCTTCTACATCTTGCAGACGTAACTAGGGGCGCCCGTTACTTTGCTCGTACCCAGTTTTGTTTTCAATTACATCGATGCCCCTTGCCTCCCTCTCCGAGAAGGCAAAGTTCGTTGCAGGCTTAGGGACCTACAACGCCGTGAATCGATGTAAAACAAAAATAACTTATGTACATCAATCCACAAAATACATAATTCAAACACATTAATAACCAAAGATTTACATACAATTTCCCATACCATAATAAAACTGCACTCAATACAAGCCCTCAAGCTCTACCCTATTTCTGCCCTCGGGTCAGACTTAACAGCTCACCCCTTCCCCTCTCTTTTTCACTGACAACAGGTTGTCTATTACGCTTAACACAGACGCGGGCTGACCTGATTGCTTCTGAAGCCAGCTCGTGACCGAGACAGCTACCCGTCACAACACCGCTTCGCTGTATCCCGATAAAATAACTTCTACTTAAATAATTTCCCAGCACTATTCTTATATTAAAAGGCAGCTCATTGAAGGTTATCAAAATAGCACAAATATCTACACACAACTGCATACGACATATCATAATAATAAACTGCCTTCACCGCTCTTTTTTCACCGACAACAAACTTAAATACCCGTGCCACTTTAGTTAAACCAAACTACCGAGTTCATATACTATTATCTTCAAAGTTATCATAACATAGTCTGGTACTTAATTTATTACACCTTACTACACCAGCTGTAGGTCCTAAATTCATATAGAGATATATTAATTAATAATACCACCAAACTTTTTACACATAACTACACTGACTATACTTCGTATGATTAACACTGAAACTTACAATACACTTGCAGAAGTCAGGTAATTGATGGCAAACTACCGACTAAAAATTAAATTAAATCCCAGCAGAAAGCTTACTCTGACTTGTTAAAATCGTTTAGCTAAAATTTCTACACCACTAATTTATTAAGACTTCGTACATACCCAGACTTTATCAGAATATCCACTAACCAGGCAGACAGAATTTATGTCTGGCACTATTCGCGGCAATAATAATCCAGGACTTGTGAGCCCCAACGAATAATTTGGCTCTGTATATACAGTGCCAATATTCTGATGCAAGACAGACGCGGTGAGTCATAGCTTCTAGAATTATCTCTTAAAAACCGCTTCTACCCCACTTTGACGTAATCTAATGACTGCTACATAAATTAAAAATCGAAATCAATCGCCAGAGCTCCCCGTTAAGCATCATAACATTTTCTTAACATCTGACTAATCGTTAACCCAGCCACGAATAGTTATCCCCCTTGGTGGAACGGGGGGGGGGGTGATCAAAGAACGTAAATTCCCCACGAAGCCTGCTGCCTGGCTGAAAAATGTACTTAGTGTGACGTAAACTTATCTGACCGTCTATCAACAAGAATGACTCACTAGCCCACGCTCTCACTCAAGTAGAGGTTTACACCTACCCCCGAAAAGAGACGGCTTGGTTGGGTTGATCCTACAATTATCAGAACCATGACAAGAAATGAAAACATTAACAAATCCGAAAACCTAATAAAAATTAAAGAGAAAAGAAGCAACCTTAATAATAAAACAAGAACGGGCGGGTTGAAAATAAAAATTAACAGTCATTTTGCCACAAATACCCTGGACAGAAAAAAAGACCAACAGAGAAGTACTGCACTCACTAAACGTAGGGGAAAATTGGCTCCTAAGTACCATCGCAATAAGGAAGCTGAAATTTTTCGTTCACATAAAAAGACATAATAGTCTGGAAAAAATAGTGATGGAAGGCATGGTCCCTGGAAAAAGGGGAAGGGGTCGACCTTGACGACGGTGGACCCAGGACATCACAGAGAGTCTGAACTTGTCTTTGGCTGATGCAGGTTGACTTGCCCAGAATCGTGATGCGTTCAGATCAGCTGTAATGGAGACAACGTTCTGGAAAGAATACGTCACATGATGATGAATAACATTGAAATTGTGCAGCGCACCTATTGGCTCCTGGCAACATTTGAAGCTAGTTACCAGTGTCTATAGAATCCTTCTCTTGGCTCAAGCAGTTGTCTTATTATTTTCACACGTAATTTCTGTGGACGGCTGCTTCTGGCAGCTCATTTGTAAGCTGGTACTTTTGAATTTATACAAGGGCACATTTAGCAACAGACAGTTCAAAGAGAACCAGACCGACTGTAGTTTCAGGACAATCACTTTTCTCCCTTCCTTTCTTAGTTCGGTAAAGTATGTGGTTGATGAGGAATTAATTTCTGTTGAAGTCTATATGTATCTTTACAACCATGTTTTTGTTCTGGTGTCTGTATTTATGTTTACAACCATTTACTTGCTCCGGTGTCTGAATTTTTGCTAAGGTGTTTCATGTTCATGCCCGGACAGTGTCAGCCGACAGTTTTTTTTTCTTGTGGCTCTGCATTATGTAGCGGGCGCGCGATCCTTTCACCTAAGGAAAAAACGGTTATATCTGAACGCGGTTGCTAGTTACAAAACAAACAAAAACAAAAGTAGTCTTGAAATCCTACCTTTCTTAGGTCCTGGCTTGTCTGAAGGTGTCGTCTTGACTCAATGGAATATAGTGCTTGAGTCTGCAAATGTGCTACATTATATGGGACCTTTCGCCCACGCTCTACCGGCTTTCTATGCGGTGAAAGCTGTCAATCAAACGTAGTCTAGTTTAATATATTTTGGCTAGACAAAGCAGATTTAATTGTTTGACTTTAGTATATATCTTATCTCCCCCTTTTTCCTTCTCATGACAACCAGCAATTTCAAACTTCTACCATTTGCTTGCAACTTATGATATAACCTCAGTTTAAATGGTTATCATAAATGTTGACAAACACGAATGTATATCCCTGGTAGGTGTCGTAATTTTATAGATAGGCCTAAGATATTTATGGTCCCGTCCGAGCAGAGGTGATATAGTGAGAGCTGTGTGAGAGGAAGGTGTGAGAAATAGTCCTGTTTACGAGGAAAACTGGTGTAAGAGATAATACGGTCTTGGATTGAGTAATTGCTCTAAATCCAGTCTATCTAGTACGACACACTTTAATGGAGACGCACTTTCTCACTTGATACTGATTCAAATTACACTACCCTCACGTACGCACACACAAACAATTTTGTGACATAAATACGTGCATACGTAGAAAACAGATAAACTATGGGTCACATATAAATGGCAGGGAGGTTTTGACCAACACCAATAGCTTAAGGTTTATTTAATGTATTATATCGTTAGAAAATAGATCACAACATCAATACATAGTTATCATTACATCAGTGAATTATAGTTACATAAGAGAAAGAAAATATACTCTCATAAACCCTCCCTCTGATACATGGAAAAATTAGGGAAGATCCCAACAGAGGTAATTTACCCAAAAGATCAGAACGATGAATGCTAATGGGAGTGGGGAGTAGCCAGGACGGATAAAGAATATGTCCTTAATTTAAACTATCCCGTGGGCCTTCAGACTTAGTGAGAGATAGATAAAAGAGAAGATGTTATATTAGTAGTAACTTAAGAAATAAATTCTTTCGTTCCGTTTCACTCTCTACATACGTACAGTGAGCTCACTACAATTATGCTTACCCCTCTACCGACGCTGCATACATTCCATGGAATTAATCAAACACAATGAATTTAAGACTATTATATGTCCTGTTGTTTGTCCAGTTCAGCCCCAGAAAACTCCGTCTAGGCAACTGCTATTTTTCTCGGAGATTCGCTGAATTGGTGTGTTGATTATATTTTTTCCTGGGGGATATTTCTCTTCGTACTGCAGGTATTGGGTTTGAGATAAGTTTTTTCTAGGTGGTTTCACTGTCCTGGAAATTTATAAGTTAATGTATGTTTTCCCCCGGAGTGGTCTAGCCTACAGTGGCTATGACGCTCTCTGTCGTAGTGAATGTGAAAAAATACAGCGGAATGTTACTCCCAGGCTGTTCTCGGAAGGAAATAGCCGAGTATGATCCGTGAATGCTCTCTGTAGAATTTGGTGGTAGGAAAAACTTTACTGTCATATGGGTTTGTTTTAAAAAATTAGTGCTGTAAGTTCTGCCTCATCGGGCCAGGAAAATTTACATGTATAAGATGAAAAAATATTCTGGCATTGTCCCGTTCCAGTTTAACATTTAACACAAATTTTACGTAGCGAAGGGTCTTCAACATCAGATTTTTTGCCGACAATGTGTGTATGTTAGGAACATATAATTGGGATGCCGTAAGACATCTGACCATGCATCTCTCTAAGAACCGCTGGATCGCAAAGGTATGATCACCTATATAAAAGAGAATATAGGTAACAGGTAATCCTACTATAATTATATTCTAACACCCGCGTTTTAGGTAAGACCTGTAAAATCACTCCGGTATTTAATTATTTATATTAAAAAGAACTTCACGAGTGTCTAGCTAATATATCGCTTTTAACACTAGCTATGAACAGTTAATTACTTAAGATTTACACAAGATGAAATAGAAATAAATTGTTATTAAACAATTTCGATCGCCTAGCGTCTTATAATTATTTTACGCGTCTATTACTCGGAAAATAACGGGTAGTTACATTTTTCGATTTACATCTGGAGAACTTTGCTATAGGTTTATTTAATAGGTTTAAATTAACACAAAAATCCAGTGAAGTATAATGAACTTAACACGTTAAAACTCGTGAATGCTAACAATATTTTACCGCAAATCAAGAAACTAAGAATATTTCTCCACGTTATTTGTATAGGGAATCCAATAAAATAAGACGCCAAATGCGCGCTAGACTATTCCAGAACTCTTGATAGCAACTGACAACTAGAATTTTAGGATGTTTCATTATATATTAAATTTGTGGAAATCGTTAGCTCCATGTCAGATTTCTCGTCTCTCCTGATTCTCGGGAACTTTTAGCGTTCGGGCCGCGAATCAAAGCTCTTTTTCTCAACTTTTTACCGCCAGACTCCTCCGTTCCTCTTCGTCCTGCAGAGATTTCTAACCCGCGTAGACTGTTCGCGTTCGCGTGTTAACCAGAGGTGTTAAAAACTCTGTTAACTCTTAGTGACTACAAAAGACGTTGATAACTGACCGCCTGCCGCCTCTGGCACGCCTCCTTGAAGGGATGACAGTAAGAGATCCAAAGATAGCTTTATTTTAATAGCTCGAGAGAGAAGACAGTAGGCGTGGCTAAACTAAAATATTACAAAGGGCGAATGTCGTGGCTGCTAGCATGATAACTTATTGCATACTAATTAGCACGCGTGGGAATTCCACGTGGGACCCACGTTGGCGATTTGATTTCAACAAAATTTAGGGCCCCGGTGAGATTCAAGGGTAGCTTCTATTTTCATCTGTCACAGTAGGTTATGTAATATTTCTGCCACGCTTTACGGTGATTTTGCAGTTTATCTCCGGATTGTCAACACGAGAAGTACGGGCGCCAAGCTTGGTATGATCAAGATACACCAGTGTTTGTTTAAATATAGGTAAGGCAGATTTACCTGTCTGCTCACAGCTGGGTTTGTTAACGTTATCTCTATCCATAGTAGGTCAGGCGAAATAACAACATGAAACCTGAGTCATGCGTTCAAATATGAGAGAAAATAAAAGGAAGGTGGAGATAAAGAAAAGGTACAATATGGAGAAAAAGACAGGTATAACACGATAGAATGAGTAGCACGGTCATTCCGTGATAGATAGGTATTAACAAGAGCATTGATGCTTGGTTGCATAGTCGTAAGTCACGGCGCTCTTCTAGAATCAATCTGTTCCTTTGTTTTGATAAAACTGCACTTGCGTGGCAAAAACCAGCTTCAGCCATGTACGAACTTGGAAATTTAAGTACAGACGCTTCAACTGCTGCACAAAGCTTACGATATTGTGTAGCAGTATATCCAGATGGAAAATTGAGTCACAGCCAGCATTTATATTTCTTTTATGATTGTCAGTTTCCGACCCCAAAAGTTTATTTACCCCTGGTCGACCCCCAGGCGTTTATAGACCTCGTAGATGTCGACATCGACCGTTTTGGGGATCCCTGCCATACATGTCTCTTGGTAGCAATTTGGGCAAAATTAGAGGAACAGGATGTGTTATCAAAATCACAATACAAACAGCAAGCTGAGCTTCCACTGCTTTGGAAAATGTGGAAACCAAAAGAAAAATTCAGCAACAACAACAACAATAAAAGGAAGAACCTTCAGCTGAGATGATAAGGCAGTCATATTGTACAACAATAGAACACTGACAACAACAAATACAATAACCAAGGAGTTACAGATTTTCATAAATTTGTGCTTGCGTAGAATATAGGGACTGAAAAAGTATGTCTAGATCACCAATATGGAACTGATGACAAGAACCAGACAAGTGTCTGTAGAACAAGAGGTGTCAAGAAGACTCTGGTGTTGAACAGGAAACGTGTTAAGGAAACCTGCTGATAGCATTACAAGGTAGTAACTATCTTGGAATCACCATGGTAACAGAGGTAGAGGGATCCCGAGAAACACACGGAGAAGGTAACTGGGGACAAACACATAAATAAAACATGGAAACACCTTGAAGGGATGGCACAGGAAAGACAAGTTTAGCGTGAACTTATTGACGGCCCGTGCTTCTTGTGGATCAATTATGAATGATTCCCCCCCCCCTCCCCCCCCCCCAAATCTGTTTGTATTTTCTTTCAACAACCGTTGTGTACTTAGGTCAGATATCAGGCAGACGGTGTTACTATAATTACTGATGACGTCAACATTTACACTATAACGTGCAGGTCAGAGCCTAGCCACTTTAGTGTAAGAGTATTACTTATTTTTTTCTCAAATTACCGGACCACTTTCTGTGTTTTATTTGTCATCTTTAAACAAATATTAATGAAATAATGTCAGAATAATAAACCAGGAAAGACAAGAAACTACACCAGTTTTGAAATAAATAAGGAAGTAATGAATGGTAGATTTGTTTTCTTAAACAACAATCAAGTTTCATGGACTAAAAATTACTACAGTTAACGATTTTTATTTTATATTTCACTACAGGTGATGTCGTGCACTTAAATGGCAACAGACCTTCTTCAAAACATACTTGTCACAACTATAAGATGTTTGTGTTCCTAAAGCTGTGAATTATGCCTGAAACTGTGTTCGCAGTGTTAGAATGAGGAAAACATCATCACAGTAATCGGTATGTTGTGCCAGATTCGCAACGACTCTGTTCTCAAGTAAAAGTCGCCATATTGAGACACGCTAAAGAAAATAATCATTGCCACCATGGAACACTTACACGACGACGATCAGACTACACAGCTGACCACAGTTTCTACTGACGCGGGCTGGGCCATGTTGAGCACGAATGGACTGCGTATTTTTCAGATTGTGAATTGTGTCTTTCTGTCTTCTGCTATTGGCCTCTTTGGGATAGTCGCAAACGTGATCAATGTCGTGATATTTTATAAACGTGGCCTCGACAATACAGTCAACATTAGCCTGTTTGGTATCGCTGTCTCGGACTTAGGTAGCCTCATCACCATGCAGTGGCTGAACATTTGTCTTAATCCAGTTTTTGAGAACTCCGACGTTCCCATGGTTACGTCAGAAATCCAGTATTTGACCGCTGGATGGCCGCACGTCTGTTTCGCCCGTATCACGTGCTGCATCACAGTGTATGTAACAGCGGAAAGGTGCACATGCATCAGCATTCCCTTCAAAGTCAAACGTATCTTCACGCCAATGAGAACTAAAATAGCCATTTGCTCCATCTATATCCTCATGTTTCTTTCTCTAGTGCCAGAGTACGCCACTGCATACATAGGCTGGAAGTTCTACTCGCCTAGAAATAAAACTCTGCTGCGCCTTGTCTTCACCGGCAGTCGAGAGCGCGTGCAGGGTCTGGTGTTTGTTCTCAACGCCACACTAGGTCTGCTGTCTTTCGCAGCTGTCACATTGTGCACAGCTATTCTGGTATGGAAGCTCAAGGTCACGGCTAAATGGCGCCAGAGCTCCACGTTTGATGTAGAACAGTTCCATAACTTATCCGTTCGTGACAAGAAGACTGTCAACATGATCGTACTGATAGCCATTATTCTCATTATCTGTTACACGCCAGGAACCGGTCTGCTCATGGTAACGTTCTTCAAACCAGAATTTAGTGTCGTCGGAAAATACGCCAACATATTTTTAGCTGCGTGGACCTTCGGTTTGTTGCTGGAGGCAGTTAGCTCCAGCGTGAACATCTTTCTGTACTACAAAATGAGCACGCGATATCGACAAACTTTCAAGCATCTCTTCTCAAAGTGCAGAAAACGGTGGTCGCTGTCGACCCCTGACCCGGAAAGTGGCAGGTCGTATATGAGTATAGCTCAGACCGCTTACGTGGAGAGATCCGACTCTGATGTCATGTACGAGGTTTCCACTGAGTTCTATGACCTGGACCTATCTCGCGCTAGCAATTCCCAGGAGGTGTCCGCCAACGGTTGACATTTAACTTTGGTAGAAGATTTTAAAATATCTGATGACATCAGGCACTGAATTTAACGTGTTGACATTCCAGGACTTTCTCATTTGACATTTGCGGGCTTCAGAACACGTGACATGGTGAGTGGGCCCCAGCTTTCTCTGTTAGGACAAGAAAGAATTGGCCCACTGTTCCCACCAGACATGTCGTAAATGGTTACAAAGGTCAGGTTGTGTCCTATATAGTTTCCGGGAGTCTATGAAGAGGCAAAGATAGAATAGACTACTAGACCTTCAGCTGTGTCGTACAACGGGTGCAAATATGAGTTTGTTTATGGGGCTGTCCACCTCATCAGGTCAAAAGAAAATTGCCACAGAAAACGCCGCTACATGAGAATGTGATTGTTAGGCGCAGGTTTCCTGTGGTGGACCAGCTGTCATCGTGGCTCCGTGCTCCACAAGGAGCGCAAAGAAAAAGGATGATAATAAAGGGAAGGTTGTAAATAGACCTAGCAAACCCAGTATGTAACACAAATTGCTATAGAAAACACTATTGTATGCGCACATCCACGTTTTAGTGCAAACTTACTGCATGTGACTTGCTGCAATCATGGGCCCAATACTCAATCTTACTTACTTACTTACTTAGTCGTACCCCTTCTACCGTGAGGTGTAAAAGTTTGGAAGAGAGAACGCCAGACTATACTATCGGCTGTCTTCCTCCTGGCCTGGTTCCATTCTAGTCCTCGGTCCTTCAAATATTGTCTAATTGTCACGAGTTGGATTTAAGTTTAGAGTTATGCCTGAGTGTAAGACAAGACCCTAGTAAAAGAAAAGACTGAGATGGTAGATTTTGATGAGAAATGATAGTGAATGTGGACAGATGGGCCTATTGGCTCGAGGGATGAGAACCGAGATTGACTCTCCCTCGCCACTCGTGACCTCTAGAATGGCTACCTTTAGCAAACTAAAAGAGATAAGGTTAAACTAATGACCACAGACACCACTATACAGACAACAGTTAAGTACGGTATAGTAAAGAAGCTGATTTAGTGAACATTTAAAAGTTTATTATACAAATCAACATAAGTTCATAACAAAAATTATATCGTGCAAGGTTCCACAGACCTGGAAGCAAAAGAATCAATTTAAATTTGTAAACACAACAAAAAAAGAACCCAACCGCTTTCCCTCCTTCAAAGGGACCCTGCTGGGGACAAAAATCAGAATGATTAAATGGGTTTAACTACTGTCTAATTGGTGGGGCATCAACTGTAGCCACCACTCTCTATTGCACTACTATTTCTACTGTCACTGTTCTGCTGACACTGAATAAAGACTATCTGCACAGCTGCTAACTCTGTCAGCGATATACGCCACTAAGTCACACTCTGAACTTCTACCTAGTAGAATTTTATAAATCTAAGGCTCAGAGGCTACCCTCTAAGAATAATATGAGACTCTACAGGTCTCCGATATATTTTCACTGTCTCTCTCTCCACTTCTCCTGCCTTGTTTCTCTCGTTTCATTTGAGAAACCGGGAATGATATCACTTTCTCCTGGTTCTGACTCCTACACTAATGACTTCTGAAAATATTGACTAGGTACTAGATTTCAACTGTAGAGGCTTCACTGTTGGCGAAAACTGACTTTCACCTGCCCGGTTATCCTTCATTGGGCTTAGGGCCGTCGGTATTATTATGACCGAACTTTTGTTAAAAACGAGAACCCCAGGCCCACGTGCCTTTGGTTCGGTGTGTGTATATGAGCTTAGAGCTCAGGATTTTAAGGAAATCCGTTCGCTGAAGACTGCGTCACTGCCAGCGACCTGCTCTTTCTCACTCCTCTCTCTCTCTCTCTCTCTCTCTCTCTCTCTCTCTTGGCCAATGTACTCACTGCGGTACAGTGCTCTTACGCCTCTGGCGTTTCCTCTACTTTTTCCTCCTGAGAAGACTGACTACCTTTGCCAGCTGTCAGGAACAAAATTTATGGCACCCCGAGCTACGGGCCGTGACCAAATGCTGTTGACAAAAAAGAAATGCCACTATGTACAACAACTTCAAATACTCTCATATCTAGCGCAAACATGTAACCCCCCCCCCCCCCCCCCCCCCCCCCCCCCCCCCAAAAAAACAAAGACTGCTCCATTCTAACTTCTACTCCTGTGCCCAACGATACATAAGTATTTACTAACCCCGGGTCAACTACCCACGACTTAACACTGTCTGTCTAGTAAAAATCCAGACGCGCTGACCTAATTCTGGTTATGCACAGCTTTCCCCAGGCATCAAAACATTTCAACCTTTAGGGAAACCTCCCGTACTAGGCCTACCTTAACTCTGTAAGCGGTCCGACGACCGTTCCATCGATTACCCAATTTCAATAAAATGCACAACAATTTAATGCACACCCGTGATGTAAAATTTCACCAATATACTTATATATTACATCTCCATGTACATATATATATATATATATATATATATATATATATATATATATATATATATATATATATATATATATATATATATATATATATATATATATATATATAGAGAGAGAGAGAGAGAGAGAGAGAGAGAGAGAGAGAGACTATAACCTCTAGGACTAATTAAATCCCTTTTTCGGAAATATTAAATACTACTCTCCATAATATTTAATTACACAACCAATTTGAAGCACAATAAAATACCTTACGTACTACCAAGCGTATTTACACTGCAATTATTTTAGATCAACAGATAAGGAAATATTTAATTACCTCCTCTCTCCATCCAACTACGATCCCGAATTGTTACTCAATTAAATCCCGGTAACCACGTGATTAAACTACCAAAAAATCCGTTCCCGTATATATTCTGTAATTTATCATAAATCAAAGATGCGTGTTATTCTACAGACCTTCTCTTAAATCTTACAGAGCACACACACTTAATACCTCAACTTTTTAAATCACTCATAGATACTGCTATCATAATAGAAATAATTCCATGCGCCTCTAACATTAAATACTTCCTCGAAGATCGTAATTGATGGCACTACAAGTTACATTAGTTTTAAATAAATTCCCCAAAAGGAACCTATACTAGAACAGGCTAGGACTCTATTAGATAATCTTAGCTTTAAGTACCACGCTACTTTAAAATATAGACATATCAATTACTGCGTTTCTTCTGCTAGAAGCAGACAATAATGCTTGGATGCACGGCCGGACCTTTCTGCAGACAAAGAGGCCAATACTTGATAAGCGCCAGTATATATATCTTAAAAATCCCCGCACTGACCCAAGCCGTATGTCCTACTTGGCGTCTCACTTATAACCAATAGAAATAGTGCAAAATCTATAATTATCCCGTGCTCATATTCTATATTTAGAACATATGAGTAACCCGCTACGTTTCTGAACGCGCGCGTCTTTTACCACGTCATATTACCTAACATTGCCCGTTGGCGTGAGTAGAATCCCTTGTGATTCGCTCTAACGTAAGTTCGACGTTACCTGGGTAGTGGTTCATCACCCCTTCCCCTGATTTACTGGGTAGGGGTTAATTCAATAACACTCAAGCTTACAACAAAAAAATGACCGCGATAAATTTAAACAAAGCAAAATGGGATCACGAGATCGCGATAAATCTAGGGAAAGGAAGACTGGTGCCATTCAGTACTAACCTACAGTAATCCCTATAGAAAAAAACCCGCAATTACTTTACCTACAGAACAAGACTAAACTCGATATATTTCCAAGGAGAAGAAATATAGCAAACACATATAGTTACAAAGGGAAGAAGACTGGTGCAAACTCAAATAGAAGAACGGAATCGGGCCTGTAGAAAAATAAAACCACAGTACTGCATCACATTACTCCTACCTTTCCTAGGTCGGTCTACCGATCTAATTACTGTGCTTTTCTGTTGCACACTGGCCCTTATTCCTGTCGACAGAGCTGTCTGTGAGCACTACCTCCTCTTTCGTTTCATCTTCTTCTTCTTCTTTGTACAAACTCCCATGCTCCGGTGGAAGAGTTTATCTCTTTTCAGACCTGTGTTGTCTAATGGCGGGTCTGAAACTTCCCTGGCTATGTCCGCCAAAAGGCTGTCTTGGTCAGCTGACATGACCGACTGGCTCTGTGGCGACCTGGCGATGGCGACTACCTTGCTGCGCGTCAGCGGGTTTGTGACCGCTGGTATATGGCGGTGCAGATGAGAACTGTCTTGTGCTTCCAGCATACAGTCTCCGATCGCTTGCTGAGTTTCTACTGAATCCTCACTGATCCAAGTAGCTTCTATCTTGGAATAAAGATAGGTAATATCTGCCCCTGGCAGTGGTTCTGTGTTCGCTCTTCCCCTACCAATATGCAGCGGGACAGAGCTCTCCATTATAGCTCCTTGCGAAGTTGTAAGGCAGTTTTTCTCACTATTTTCTGGCCTGAAAAGTTCGTGAGATGCCCGTGTAGTCCCAGAGAGTCCTCCGTCTGAAACCCTGGTTCTAAAAAAATTCTCAACCTTGCCCTCCCCGTCGAGAGTTAATGGCATCAGTTGGAAAGTGTCCTGAATTGACACTGGACGGTTTAAGATCCCGTTTGATCGTGGAGTTTCTGAGATAAAGCTCTCAGTGACTTTCTCCGAAGCTCCTTGAAACAATTTGGAATTTTTATCCCTAGTTGCAGGCTCCTCGTTGCAGGAGTGATTTCCTGTAAGTGAGATATTAGGGTGGTGGGGCCCATCTCCGTTGTTAGGCAAACGGTCTCTCAATTCCCTGTCTTCTTCCGTGCGAGTAACGTGCTGGTCGTATGAGGCTCCAGGGCTGGTTGGAAATATATGTTCACTCAAGCCGCTAAATTCTGCCCTATGAAGTATGCGCTGGTCGGGTGCATACGTCGTACCACTTTCGTCAGTATTTTCCTCACTTGAGGGAGATAGTACCATCGGGGGCCTAATTCCCAACAACGAAGAAGGTATTTCCACAATCAGAGGCGTCATCACTGTTTGGCCATTAAGCTGAACAGGGCTGTCAGGCGAATTCGCCTATGCAAAAACCATTCCGCTGTCTTCAGAGGTCTTCACCCTCTCCTTCGCAAGACATGGCTGGTTGAGCTCTCGTGGGGCTCCGTGAATTAGGGGTTGTCCCTTTTCACTTATCTGGCCTGTAGTATGCCCCTTTGTGTAAGCAAGGATCGGTGCGGGTGGGGTTCCCAAAACTAAATATGGGGCCCCGAGAATGAAGTCATAAGCTGGCAGTGCTGTTACAGCTGCTTTAATTGTGCCACGCACAAACTTGCACTTCACTTCAATATTGGCTACGGGAAGACGCTGTGAAGTCCCTCTCCTCAAAACGCCACCAATATCAACGTTCTCCTTTGTCATCTGCCAGGGCTTCACCAAATGTCGGGCGACGATACTGGGGTATGTAAGCCCGCTGTCAAATAAACACGTAGTGTGAGTTCCATTCACTATGGCTGGTCCGCTGTTTGAGAACAACCCTTCGGGGTGAATGGGTTCCCTTTTGTCACTCTCACCGGCCTTAAACAAGCTGCGTGATGAGCGGGTGGTTTATTCATGCACCGGGATGTCCAATGGGAGGTGGTTCGACAGTACCGACAATACCTCTCATTATCTCCCCTGTTTCTGGTGGGTTCGTGAGAGGTCGCTCCTTTTGATCTGTTATGAGGTTGCGGGCGCATGTTAGGACCCGAATGGGGCTCCTTGCGAGAAGGCCCCTGCTGTTGGTGAGCAGAAGAAGACAACTGCGATGATGAAGCTCCTTTGTCCGGTGCTGGCAGGTCTGGTTGTTTTCTTTTCTGGCCCAGTACTTCGGCCTGTGCCGTCTGGAACCTTTTAGAAAATAAAATTATCTGGTCCAGTTGCTGGGCGCTCTGCTCTGCCACGTACTTCCTCAAGTCGGGAGACATGTTTGCCTTTATTTGTTCGCACATTATTAACTCTTCCAGTCCTTCGAAAGTTTTAGCCAGTCCAGACAACTCTTTCCAGGAGTGAGGTAATTCCTCAGCCTCTCTGCGAATTGGGGGAAACTTTCTCCCTTCTCCAGACGACTTTCCCTGAACATAGCTTGGCACTTACGGGGGGTCCACTGGAATCGTTGTAACAGGGCGTTACGCAGTGCCTCAAAGTTATTTTGGTCGTCTACGAGCATCTTGCTGTAGATGTCATAAGCGTGACCTTTGAGTGACTGCGATAGCTTGAGACACCAAAGACTTTCATCCAACCCGTAGGCCTTTGCCATCCGTTCGAATTTTTCCAAAAATATATCAATTTTCTCTTTCCCGTTAGGGAAAGAGTCCATTGGAAAATTCATTTCTGCCATCCGGGGGCCTCCGTTTCCTGAGGTGTCTGTCGCCCCTGCTCTGGGAAAATCTCCATTAGCCGAACTGCCCTCCGACGATCTACTTTGCAGTTCCAGAGAACGCATAGTAAGTTTGTGCTGTCTCTCTGCTGCCTTCTCCTCTTTTTCTACTTCCATCTTCCGAAGTTCCCTCTCGGCCTCCATTTTCCTACGTTCCCTCTCGGCCTCCATTTTCCTAAGTTCCAGTTGAAGTATTATTTGTTGTAGTCCACCACAGGGTAGCAGTGGTGATTATTGTTCAACAAAAAATGTTAAAAGTAATTATGGTGTTACGTTGGGATAAATTAGAGGATCATGCATGGATACACGAATGATAGCAGGTGTTCGTTCAGGACAAATATTGTCAGTACACATAACAAAGCCGGTAGGTGAACAGGTCCACGGGAAAACATGGTTGACATTTAATAAACAAAGTCACTTCACAATGGTCCATCAAACATCAAAAGTACATGGCAATGGATAAGCGTAGTAGATTATCTCTGGTCCGTCAATAAGGTTCAAACGTTAGGCATCTTTAAGTGGCAATAATATAATAATAATACAATCCTCTCATCTCCACTCAATTCTGGCCGTTGTACTAAAGGTTCGGTAATCCACGAAAACCAAAGTAATGCGGCAGAAGCAATCAGTGCAAACCAAATATTAGTTGCCTCATATCTCAAAGTTACTTGTAGTAAATTAGGGTATGAACTTCTAGATAAGTTTATGAACCATCTTGCACATAACGTGGCAGCCTCCGAGAATCAACAATGCCACAATATATATTTATAAATCACGCTCCATTATCCCGGAGCTCGAAAAATTACATCTCTCTTGGACGCAAACACAAAGACGGAAGCCCCATTAATTAACACACTGAACGCCACGACATGTGACAGAAAACGTCACTAGTTGACCGTCGCTCATCACGGGTGAACGCCTCGTGCAAACCGTAGTTTGCCTACAGGCGAACACAATTCCTCACATAAAAATGGAAATGTGCTAGCGTGTAGTAGCATGCCTTACTATTTTGACTGCACCCCAAATCTATCCTTAACAATTTCTTCGGGTGAGCAATCATTGCTGCCGTGTATCCGGCCAAGTGTGACACCCGCTATTGGATTCCTTAACAAACACACTTTAACCTTGCCTGTAAAAAATGGTGAGTGAATATCCACCACGGCTGTGGGATAAAATTCCACTGTACCGCCGAAAGTTACACATTTAACAAAGTCACCCGTTGCATGAGACGGATGTACTAATGACTGTCTCACTCCGACAGTCGTGCAACCAGAATCACGGAGTACTGTAACTTGAGTGCCATTTAATAAACCTTTATGAAGCTGTAGTACTCCTGTGCCATCATGTGCTGATGAAGCAGTAACTGCTGGGAGCGGCTGACCACATTTTAACAAGGAAGTCACATTAGACTGGAATAGAGTTTGGCAATCTGGACACTGTGAAGCAGTATCAAAGTCAAACGAACAACATGAAGCTGAATGATTAACAACATTGTTGTCTTGCGCGTTCTCATGTGTAGCAGTAGTATTTGCTGAGTTCGCATGGTAGTTCGAATTTGCATTATTTCTAGAGCGTGATCTATGTCTCTGATTGTAAAAAGAGTTATTTTGACTCCCGTCATTATTTCTTTGGTTCCTATTGTTGTTTCCTTGATTTCTGTAGTCTTGTGACCTATTACGATGTGAATAATTTTGGTTATTGGGTCCCCAGTTATTCCAATTCTTATTATAGTTACCAAAATTATCATTCCTTCTTTCTCCTGAGTTTTGTTGGAAATTACCTCTGTTTTGGGGTGAATAGTTTCTATATGGTTGTCTACCTCTATATGGTTGTGAGTTATTGAATTTGTTTGGTTTGAAATTCCCATCACAACTGTAGGATCTTTGTCTATAATTGTTGTGGTTCCAAGTTGTAGCTGTGGCAACAGGTAAAGCTTCCTTAATATTGTTGTTACTGACACAAACTCCCGGATGTGCATTACAATATTGCCTACATAATTCCTCCATTGAACTCAAACTTGACGGCTTTCTTTCCTGTAGATATTCTCGCAGTGGTCTGCTCACGGAAGACAAGACTTTGTCTCGCAATAACAAGTCCTTAAGGCCCTCATAATTCTCTTCAATGCCGGAAAGTTGTATCCATCTATTAAATGTTAGCCGAGTTGCAGCCACAAACTGTGTAAAATCTTTACCCGTTTCAGGAATCATATGTTTGAACTTCATACGATAACCTTCAGCGTCTAACTGATGAAGTTTTAATAATAACGTTTTAGCAGCATCATAATTGCGTCTATTCGGCCCGTCCAATTGGCACAGAGCAGTTAAGGATTCACCAGTCATGAAATCCATCAATCTTGTACACCAATGTGATCTATCAAGCTTATTTTCGTCACAAACATTTTCATAGCGTTGTAGGAAGGACGAAATATCGTCTATTTCTGGCTTAAAGTCAGGCAAACGAAATTTAACAAAACCGCTATCGTGGTTGCTAGAGGAACCTCTACGTTCAGAGTCGTCATTTTGTCTACTCTGATGTTGGACTTTTTGTTCTTCAATACGTAAAGTCGCCATTTTTTCTTCATGTGCAAGTTTTCTCTCTTCTAATTCTTTTTCATGAGCAAGTTTCGTTGCTTCTGCAGCTTGTTGAATCTTTTTCTCCTCAAATTGTCTTTCCAACTTTTTTTCTTCTAATTCTTTTTCATGAGCAAGTTTCGTTGCTTCTGCAATCCTTTTGTTCTCTTCTGCAAGTAGCTCTGCTTTTCTGAGCTCTCGCTCTTCATACCGTGCATCTCTTTGTCTCTTATTCTCTAGGGCTTCTTGATTTTCTTTGGCATTGAATTCCGCTTTGGCAAAGTCCATTAATTCCTTCGCCTTATAACCATATTCTTGGCCCATAGTAATAAATTCCTGATACTCCATTATCTACTTCTTCAGTATCTTACTATCAATATTATAAATTATGTAATAAATGTATCTCGATTAGTCCGTCTCTACCAATTCACTAGCTTTGTGCTTTGCAATATTATCAATGCAAATAGATTCTTAATATTACTAATTAATAACAAAATAGTATAGTATGAAAGACCAACAGTAGTAAAGATACGAGGGAAAAGAGAAAGAGAGCAGAGAAAAAAAAATTATAATGTACAAGAACAGAATTGATGGAACTAAACAAAAAGACAAGTACAAGTGACCAAGGCAATGTAATAACAGCAGCAAGTAAACGAAAAAGAATGCAAATGGGAAACTAAGGAAAAACAACAATTAGAACCGTATTACTGCTTTAAAAAAATACAGGACAGGACCTGTAACAATGTACATATAAATGTAAACAAGTGATAGAAGGTTAGACTAGCATCACGAACAGAATGGTTGTCAACTAAGGAGAAGAAAAACAAAACCAGCACACAACAAGAACTGACAATTAGCAGGAAGAAGCAGCACAGCTAAACAATTTAGGTCACACTAAACAGGCAGTGAACCACGTCGGTGAGTAAACTCAGGCCGGAAATTTCACTGCTTGAGAAATGTAAGCAAAAGCTATAGAAATATCTGCTGAGCGGTCATTTTCCAATGACATGTGTCGTTAACAACAGATGTGTACAAAGATATAGAAACGAAGAAAACGAATAACATAGATATCAAAAAGGCTTACGCCACAGCAAAGATACAAGAGTGTAATAACAGGCACTTATCTTATCGTAATCCGATCAGATGCAAGTCCGGAAAAAGGCGTCAACATTGGAACAACACTGTCCCTCAATACAAGTGAAGCACGGATAAAATTGAACAGTACACGGTCTCCGTCAGATGGGCATCATGAACTGTGTAGATCTTGAAATGCTGTGTTGACTTGGTACAAAGTAACTTGATATCGCCGTGGCATAGACTTGAAACTTGAAAGAATCTTGCAAACGTTGTGATGTAGACTGGAACACGAAGTAAACTTGCAAACCGGTTGGTTTGAAATTGTTATCTTGAACGTTACAGCGAACAATAGGACATTGAAACTGGAACATTGGATATGTGCAGTGGCAGCGTTCGTTATCCAACTGGACCCGTTGATAATGACTGAGTTCACGAAGCGGTGTGTTCACAATAACACGCTGAACAGGAGTGACGATCGCATATACAGATTAAATGTCAGCTGTATTTTTGCAAAGTACGAAGGTATACTTGCTTCAGTGAATTTGAAAACTATGTCCTGATGAAAGTATCGATCCAAAACCACACTGGCTCACCAAATTATATGGTGTTACGTTGGGATAAATTAGAGGATCATGCATGGATACACGAATGATAGCAGGTGTTCATTCAGGACAAATATTGTCAGTACACATAACAAAGCCGGTAGGTGAACAGGTCCACGGGAAAACATGGTTGACATTTAATAAACAAAGTCACTTCACAATGGTCCATCAAACATCAAAAGTACATGGCAATGGATAAGCGTAGTAGATTATCTCTGGTCCGTCAATAAGGTTCAAACGTTAGGCATCTTTAAGTGGCAATAATATAATAATAATACAATCCTCTCATCTCCACTCAATTCTGGCCGTTGTACTAAAGGTTCGGTAATCCACGAAAACCAAAGTAATGCGGCAGAAGCAATCAGTGCAAACCAAATATTAGTTGCCTCATATCTCAAAGTTACTTGTAGTAAATTAGGGTATGAACTTCTAGATAAGTTTATGAACCATCTTGCACATAACGTGGCAGCCTCCGAGAATCAACAATGCCACAATATATATTTATAAATCGCGCTCCATTATCCCGGAGCTCGAAAAATTACATCTCTCTTGGACGCAAACACAAAGACGGAAGCCCCATTAATTAACACACTGAACGCCACGACATGTTACAGAAAATGTCACTAGTTGACCGTCGCTCATCACGGGTGAACGCCTCGTGCAAACCGTAGTTTGCCTACATGCGAACACAATTCCTCACATAAAATGGAAATGTGCTAGCGTGTAGTAGCATGCCTTACTATTTTGACTGCACCCCAAATCTATCCTTAACAATTGGCCACCCAGAAATGTAGAAGTGGAATTGGCCACAAAATGTTGGTGTAATATTTGGTAGTCACCAAGTGTGGTGGTAATATACTTCTGTAGACACCAGAGGATGTTGAAGGCTGTATGGAAGGATGTCTCGTGTCTGGTAGGTTGTCTGATGTGTTGATAGTACATGAAGGTCCACACAGGACTACAGTACACAGGTCACAAGGACGTCACTTTGACTCACAACGAGGAAAGTCAGTAATGGTAACAGCTGGTGACGTTTCATGCATTTATTCACGACACAGGACAGTAGACGTTCATCAGCATATACAAAGTCAGTACGATCTTGACGACATATAGCATAGCAATGGTGAATAATATAATTGGTATCAATACATCAGCAAACGACTGTAGATATAATCAGGTGCTGAAACCATCATCCTTTTCTACTACAGCTGAGATATATAGATGTAGGGGAGTAAACCAACTCTCCCTTTCTGACCCCAGCAAGACAGACATATCTTCTGGAGTACATCAGGCAATGTCCTCTAAGTTCCTTTAATAGCAAAGGTGTCAAATCTTGACTGACGTGATACCGCCGGAGCACAGAGTTCAACCAACAGATAGCCCTTGGGGCATGCACCAACCCGATGCATAGAAGACAGGGTGATTCGTGAGCTGTAACTTCTTAAGGCAGTAGACTCTTTCCCGCCCAGTGGGAAAGTTAGCAAGCAGCCTACAAAATGTCAATCATAACAACTGGCGACAAATAATAATCAGAAGAGCAATTACCTTTCTTCCAAAATAATCACCACAACTCACACGCCTCCAGGCGCTTAGAATCACAAAGGGGAAAATCATCTTTAGATAAACTAACAACTCGAGAGGACATCCATATTCCCCGACAAATGATCACGGACGCTGAAAACGCCTCTCACTCTGATCAGAACTCTTGTAAGACTCCTGGAACGGAAGTCTCTTTCGAGCAACTTTAAATTCGACACATGCGCAGAAGCGCTTGACCCCTGAGTTCAACTCAAATGGGCCGATGTTGGACACATACCAAGCAAAGATACTTGACCAAAACGAGCCTTATATGGTCAGAGAATAAACCTCAACTCAGGTTACAAACATTCCAAGAACAGATGACATATTCTAGCCATATACGGAAACAACCAGACATGGGTCTAATAATAAACCGACGGTCAGGTTAAGACACAAGAGAAGGTAACAACAATTGTAAAATGTAACCTCCGCAAATCAAGAGTTATGCACCTTGGCTTACAAAATTAAAGTGTACAATCAAGACAGGTAAATATATATATTGCCTCAGAAAGATCTGTGCGTAACAGTTCCCTCTCGGCCTCCCGGGCTTTCTCCTCTCCCACAATTTTCCTCAAGTCCATCTGGGCCTGCCGATCCTCTTTCTCTGCCGAAATTCTCAATTTTTCCAATTCAGCCTCTTTCTGGATATGTCTATAGTTTTTCCTTATCATATAGGCCTTAGTCTCCTCCTTATCCATACCAATGTCCTGAGCGGCCTCACGCCAGGCAGTCCGTAATTTGGCCATATCCACCACCTTACCTGTACTGCTGTAAACTCACAAAATACAGAGACTGACAGAAAGAAGAAAAAGGAAGGAACTACCTGTTACCTACTCGGCAATACTCCCTCTATAAACCGCTGCCCAAAACCCGACTTCAGACTAGCACCAAGTCTGATTAATCGCTGCTACCTGAAAAAATTTTAATTATGCAGCCACCCTAACCTGAAATTACCTTCCTATTAGAGAAAAAATATCAATTAGCCATCAATTACCTCTAAGTCATCTACTAAATATGACTACAAAAATCTAAAATGACTGCCACCTGTGGAAAACTTTCTGTGGATAAAAACTTATAACTGGATCAGTTCTAATAGCTCAGTCTAGGGGACAATTAAAGAAAAATCTATTCTCAGAACTTTCTATAGAAACAATCTGTGAATCTAAACCAGATTCCAGAAATGATCCCAACAGAATCGATCCCAAGGACGATGGCCATCCACTTTGTCACGAGCTGGATTTAAGTTTAGAGTTATGCCTGAGTGTAAGACAAGACCCTATTAAAAGAAAAGACTGAGATGGTAGATTTTGATGATAAATGATAGTGAATGTGGACAGACGGGCCTATTGGCTCGAGGGATGAGAACCGAGATTGACTCTCCCTCGCCACTCATGACCTCTAGAATTGCTATAAACTCACACCCCTCTGGCTACCTTTAGCAAACTAAATGAGATAAGGTTAAACTAATGACCACAGACACCACTATACAGACAACAGTTAAGTACGGTATAGTAAAGAAGCTGATCCAGTGAACATTTAAAAGTTTATTATACAAATCAACATAAGTTCATAACAAAAATTATATCGTGCAAGGTTACACAGACCTGGAAGCAAAAGAATCAATTTAAATTTATAAATACAACAAAAACAGAACCCAACCGCTTTCCCTCCTTCAAAGGGACCCTGCTGGGGACAAAAATCAGAATGATTAAATGGGTTTAACTACTGTCTAATTGGTGGGGCATCAACTGTAGCCACAACTCTCTTTGCACTACTATTTCTACTGTCACTGTTCTGCTGACACTGAATAAAGACTATCTGCACAGCTGCTAACTCTGTCAGCGATATACGCCACTAAGTCACACTCTGAACTTCTACCTAGTAGAATTTTATAAATCTAAGGCTCAGAGGCTACCCTCTAAGAATAATATGAGACTCTACAGGTCTCCGATATATTTTCACTGTCTCTCTCTCCACTTCTCCTGCCTTGCTTCTCTCGTTTCGTTTCAGAAACCGCGAATGATATCCCTTTCTCCTGGTTCTGACTCCTACACTGATGACTTCTGAAAATATTGACTAGGTACTAGATTTCAACTGTAGAGGCTTCACTGTTGGCGAAAACTGACTTTCACCTGCCCGGTTATCCTTCATTGGGCTTAGGGCCGTCGGTATTATTATGACCGAACTTTTGTTAAAAACGAGAACCCCAGGCCCACGTGCCTTTGGTTCGGTGTGTGTATATGAGCTTAGAGCTCAGGATTTTAAGGAAATCCGTTCGCTGAAGACTGCGTCACTGCCAGCGACCTGCTCTTTCTCACTCCCTCTCTCTCTCTCGACCAATGTACTCAGAGCCGATACCCACCGCGGTACAATGCTCTTACGCCTCTGGCGTTTCCTCTACTTTTTCCTCCTGAGAAGACTGACTACCTTTGCCAGCTGTCAGGAACAAAATTTATGGCACCCGAGCTACGGGCCGTGACCAAATGCTGTGGACAAAAAAGAAATGCCACTATGTACAACAACTTCAAATACTCTCATATCTAGCGCAAACATGTAACCCCCCCCCCCCCACCCCCCAAACACAAAGATTGCTCCACTCTAACTCCTACTCCTGTGCCCAACGATATATAAGTATTTACTAACCCCGGGTCAACTACCCACGACTTCAACACTCTCTGTCTAGTAAAAATCCAGACGCGCTGACCTAATTCTGGTTATGCACAGCTTTCCCCAGGCATCAAAACATTTCAACCTTCAGGGAAACCTCCCGTACTAGGCCTACTTTAACTCTGTAAGCGGTCCCACGACCGTTACATCGATTACCCAATTTCAATAAAATGCACAACAATTTAATGCACACCCGTGATGTAAAATTTCACCAATACACTTATATATATTACATCTCCATGTACACACACACACACATATATATATATATAATATATATATATATATATATATATATATATATATATATATATATATATATATATATATATATATATATATATATATATATATATATATATATATATATATATATATATATATATATATATATATATATATATATATATATATATATATATATATATATATATATATAGACTATAACCTCTAGGACTAATTAAATCCCTTTTTCGGAAATATTAAATACTACTCTCCATAATATTTAATTACACAACCAATTTGAAGCACAACAAAATACCTTACGTACTACCAAGCTTATTTACACTGCAATTATTTTAGATCAACAGATAAGGAAATATTTAATTACCCTCTCTCTCCATCCAACTACCATCCCGAATTACTACTCAATTAAATCCGGTAACCACGTGATTAAACTACCAAAGAATCCGTTCCCGTATATATTCTGTAATTTATCATAAATCAAAGATGCGTGTTATTCTACAGACCTTCTCTTAAATCTCACAGAGCACACACACTTAATATCTCAACTTCTTTAATCACTCATAGATACTGCTATCATCATAGAAATAATTCCATGCGCCTCTAACATTAAATACTTCCTCGAAGATCGTAATTGATGGTACTACAAGTTACATTAGTTTTAAATAAATTCCCCAAAAGGAACCTACACTAGAACGGGCTAGGACTCTATTAGATAATCTTAGCTTTAAGTGCCACGCTACTTTAAAATATAGACATACCAATTACTGCGTTTCTTCCGCTAGAAGCAGACAATAATGCTTGGATGCACGGCCGGACCTTTCTGCAGACAAAGAGGCCAATACTTGATAAGCGCCAGTATATATATCTTAAAAATCCCCGCACTGACCCAAGCCGTACGTCCTACTTGGCGTCCCACTTATAACCAATAGAAATAGTGCAAAATCTATAAATATCCCATGCTCATATTCTAAAATTAGAACATATGAGTAACCCGCTACGTTTCTGAACGCGCGCGTCTTTTACCACGTCATATTATCTAACATTGCCCGTTGGCGTGAGTAGAATCCCTTGTGATTCGCTCTAACGAAAGTTCGATGTTACCTGGGTAGTGGTTCATCACCCCTTCCCCCGATTTACTGGGTAGGGGTTAATTCAATAACACTCAAGCTTACAACAATAAAATGGCCGCGATAAATTTAAACAAAGCAAAATGAGATTACAAGATCGGCGATAAATCTAGGGAAAGGAAGACTGGTGCCATTCAGTACTAACCTACAGTAATCCCTATTTAAAAAAACCGCAATTACTTTACCTACAGAACAAGACTAAACTCGATATATTTCCAAGGAGAAGAAACATGGCAAACACATATAGTTACAAAGGGAAGAAGACTGGTGCAAACTCAAATAGAAGAACGGAATCGGGCCTGTTGAAAAATAAAACCACAGTACTGCATCACACTAATGTTGTCCTCCCAGCGGACTCTGGGTCGTCCTGGGGATCTGGATCCCTGGCTCTTTGTTTCCCATGCGTGTCGTGGTAGCCGATCTTCTCCCATACTGCAGACATGGCCAAACCATCTTAGTTGGGACTGTTCTACTTGGGTCTGCAGGGGTTGGGTTTTTAGGCCTTGACGTATCGTCTGGTTGCGGACCATGTCTCTTCTTGTTACTTCAACCACCTTCCTCAGATCCCTCATTTCTGAGATTTTGATCTGGCTTTTGTGGGTTGTAGTCATTGCCATCTTCATTTTCTTACCAACCTCTCTCTTGCTGAGGAATCCTCGATTTATGGCCTGAAAAAGTCTCCCAGCTGCTGCTTTTCGAGTGGCCAACTCTTCTTTGATGCATCTCTTTCGGTCTATAATAGCTCCGAGGTATTTAAAGTGGTCGACCTGCTCCAGGACCTGTTTTCCCAGCTTAATCTGATGTCTTCTTTCTTCTCCAATACTCAATCAAGAACGTAAATAAAGGAAGGAGAAGGAAACGTCACCATGTTTAATGAGGCGTATATTTTTAAAAATGTTGCATAAATGGAGACAGACAGTTCAATATTGGGGTCGTCCACACATGACGTCACATTTCGGCACAAAACCTAGCACCTCCCCCCCTTTCCCCTACCCTCCTTTATGTGACGTCACAACTGTCCTCCTATTTTTGTCTAACTATTTTTGTGAGTAATTCTAAAAAGCAACAACGTAATCCAATGTCAATTAGTTTACTAGTCATCATCATCATGACCTTTCACCTCCCTAAGGAACATATACTTGACACCAAGACTTCCTGTCCTGTGCCGTCTGCTCAAGGTCTTGTTCATGTCTGTCTCCAGTTTTATTCTCCACGTGATCTTTCATCTTCATCTGTCTCTCTTACCCTGTGGGTTCCAGAACAAGGACTGCCTTTTAAATCTATCGGCAAGTTTGTTCAGTGTTGTGTCCTATATATCTGCAGCTTCTTCTTCTCATGTCTGATTCTTCTGGCATTTGTCTGGTTCGTATCCTCAGTTCTGGTTGTTCGTCCATCACGGGTGATGAAGACCACTCTGTTCATCCAATTATTTAAGAATATGTTAGGTTAGTCTATGGGTACGAAGGTGACTGAAGAGCCCGATGCGGGCCTGGAAAGATCTTGGACAGTGTGGGCAGGGAATGTTGGCTTCATGTGAAGGTTTTATTACACGGCCCTTTCTAGCTTGTCTCCGCTGTTCCGCTGCTGCTCTTCTGGATGATTCGCATGCCGCTGCACCTTTACGAAGAGATGTGCGCCAAGCAGTTCGGTCTTGCGCAGCAGCTTCCCATGTGTCAGGGCTTATGTCAAAGGTTTTCAATGACGTCTTTAACGTGTCTTTGAAGCGCTTCTTTTGGCCACCATGGGAGCGTTTACCCTTCTGCATCTCACCATAAAAGAGTATCTTTGGCAGTCGATGGTCTGGCATGCGGACTACATGACCTGCCCAGCGAATTTGTGACTGCATCAGAATAGTATGGATGCTAGGGATACCAGCTATGTCAAGAACGGCGGTATCCGGGATCTTGTCTTGCCATTTGATGTTCATTATCTTCCTGAGACAGACTGTATGGAAGTGGTTTAGCTTCTTTACGTGGCGCCTGTATACAGTCCATGTTTCACATGCATATATCCTCAGTTCTACATTAGTGATCTTGTCATACGACTACAATACTTCTATATTAGACAAGCACCCATTTATAAGAACATCTGTGGTTAGAGCGCAGCCATCTCACGACAAAGGTAGCAGGTTGGAAACACGGTGGTGTCACGCTATGGTCTACCAGCTGTAAATGGATACCTGACTCTGCTCTTGGGCCAGGAAAGGCAATATCAGCGAGGAGGGGGAAGGGCTTACTTCACTTCTTGAAGCTTGATCTAGTACATGCATACCTCGCTTTATTGCGCTTCTCTTTATTGCGATTCGCAGATATTGCGCTTTTTTTTCTTCAAATTATTCATGTTTATTTATTAGAACGTGCCTTCTTCTTCCGGTAGATTTTGGCTCTCCACTAGCACAAATATTACGATTCGCTGAAGGCTCAGATGATGAAGATTAGCCCTTTTTTTTTTAGCAATAAGGCATTTTTAATTTACAGTACATTCTTTTTTTAGACCCAGCGCTATTGCGCACCTAGCAGACATAATGTAAACATGCTTTTAGGCTTTTATATGATCTGGGAAGCCAAAAAAATTGGTTTGACCCGCTTTATTGCGGTGGTCTGGAACTGAACCCACAATATCTCTAAGGTATGCCTGTATTGTGAAGTCTCTAACACTTTACTCCACTTTGGCAGTATCTGCTATGAGACTATCTTTATTTACCCATTTGTGAAAGTCTGGCGCTATTTGTTGTTATTGTCGCTCTCCATGATGAGCGCCATACAATAGGACTAACTTGACATTTGGACTAACTTGACAATAGGACTAACTTGACATTTGGACTAACTTGACAATAGGACTAACTTGACATTTGGACTAACTTGACAATAGGACTAACTTGACATTTGGACTAACTTGACAATAGGACTAACTTGACATTTGGACTAACTTGACAATAGGACTAACTTGACATTTGGACTAACTTGACAATAGGACTAACTTGACATTTGGACTAACTTGACAATAGGACTAACTTGACATTTGAACTAACTTGACAATAGGACTAACTTGACATTTGGACTAACTTGACAATAGGACTAACTTGACATTTGAATGTATTCTGATTTTTGTGTTGGACGTGAATTCTTTTAATCTCGATACATTTCTTTGATCTTATCAGGCTGTTGTCGCGATGGTGATAACCTGTTACTGTTTTTTTTTAAATATTCTTTTTATCTAATTTTACAAAGTACAATATATTTAGTCTTCATTGTGTTTTCTAACGCGTGTATTCCATTATTTAAAAATGAAAGATATAATTACAACAAATTTAAACCAATTAAAGGTTATAACAACTATCCGATATTTCAGCTGAGATTATAATATTCACTAGTAAATATACCTGTCAAAATAATGACGTGGAAAGAACTAAAGTTACCGTCTTAACCTGTCAACATCTGCATCACATTAGAAGACTGGAGAACATATAGTTGTTGGTTCTTAATGAAGTTATTTTACACATTTTTGCCGTTTAGTGAACAGGCCAGAAGCGCAAGACTTATATAATTTCAAGACTGCAACTATATATATATATATATATATATATATATATATATATATATATATATATGTATATATATATATATATATATATATATATATATATATATATATATATATATATATATATATATATATATATATATATATATATATATATATATATATATATATATATATATATATAGGGGATGTAACTTGTCCACGACGGAGTTGTTATCCATTACGGATAAAAGTTAACACATGCGGATAAAATTAGAAATATAATTTATGTAAGTAGCGAGTATGAATCATTTATTTTTGTTTGCTGGCCGTGGGGTCAGTGTGATTCGCTTGATAGCTAGGCGGAGTTGTCGTACGGAAGGTACGGGGTTCGAACCCTGGGTAAGCCACTCACGTCTGTTGTTTTTCTGTTGTCCAAGTGTTCTACTTCTTTATTTCTTACGAGTGCCTGAAAACATACCTTTATGTTTGTCTAATATTAATTTACTAATATTAATTTTTGTTTGACGTCACATTTTGCTAGAATGAGAAACTTGTTGCCGAATGGCCAGTCGGAGTACAGACGCCACTAGTGCGCACTTGATAATGAACGGATGTGGTTCATGATTCAATACGTCACTCGTGTGAAATAAAGAAGCAGAATTTTGGCGCCAGCAATTTCTCGTCGCTTTTGTGTGTGCCATCGTTCTTAAGTCTCATAATTTTTGCTGCCACACCTGTCTCGTAAGTCTTCAATTAACACTTGATTTAATGGTAGACTTAAGGGAATAATATTTTGACACCCAGACAAGATGAGTGCAAAAAGAAAGAGCTATTCCGTCGATTACAAGAAAGGAATCGTTGAAGACTCCCGGGGCAAGAATCTTACGGCTTTCTGCAAAGAGAAGAAGCTTGATCTCCGAATGGTCCGAAAATGGCGAGCAGAGTACGATAACCTCAGTCAACAGGTGGAAGAAGGAAATGCTAAGAAGCGCAAGTGTGGATCAGGTCGGCAACCATTATTTTCTGAACTGGAAGACATCATCTGTGAATGGATTGCTGACCGGAGAGCAAAGACTTTGGTTGTGCGCAGGGCTGATGTTCAAGCATTTGCCCTTGCAATGGCACCACATTTAGAAATATCCCCAGAAGAATTCAAAGCATCACAACACTGGCTTGATGGCTTCCTTCAGCGATATAAACTGTCTCTAAGAAAATCGACAACACTGTTCAAGCTGGAAGATACTGAAGTTATTAAACGTGCACTTGCATTCAAGTACTTTGTTGATGGCATCGACTTTTCTAAATACCAACTCTCCAACATGATTGCCATGGATGAAACTGCAGTGTTTATGGGCCTAGGATCTCAAACGACAATTGATCAGACGGGTGCCTCGTCAATCTACATTTCGTCCACTGGTTTCGAAAGTGCACGTGTTACCTGTATTTTGGCAGTTTATCTGGATGGAAGGAAAGCCCCCACCTCTAATCATCACTAAGGGCGAAAGATAACATTGAATGTGTTTCAGGCATTTATGTTCTTGAAACTGAAAAAGCCTGGTGCACACAAGCAGTTATAAGGAAGTGGGTCGATTTAATGCTGCCTCTTGTTTTGCGAGGTGGTCAACGAGGTCTGCTAGTCTGGGATTCAGCCAGCACTCACCGCGCTAAAGACATGAAGAACTTCCTTGCAAAGAGAAGAATAGATCAAATAATGATTCCCGCAGGAATGACTTCTTATCTCCAGACTCTTGATATTGCAATAAACAAGACATTCAAGGACCATTTGCGCATAGAAATCAACGACTACATTGAAAATAGAATGGAGAGAAATCAGCGTGGAAACTTTGTGAAGCCTAGTTTGCAGGAGGTCGTGACTTGGGTGAAGAATTCATGGAATAAAATCACTGACAGCTGTGTTACCAATGCACCACGAGCAGGCTACATGGACAAGAAATGCTCATTTAAGGAAAGCTTTATTGCTGGACATGAGAGAATGGGGCCAATGGTTCCACAGGAAATGGAGTCGCAAGAAATTCAGGCCAGAATTCGGAATTTGGAGAGTTATGACGATGTTCCAGAAGAAGATGACATGACTGTATTTGAATAAATGTAGAATTTTGTACATGAATAAATGTAGATTTTTGTATCTTTTAATATAAGCCCTACCCCGAAAATAAGCCCTAGTGCATTTTTTGAAGCAAAAATTAATATAAGACCCGGTCTTATTTTCGGGGAAACACGGTAATAATGTCCTGATTTTAATCTAGTATGTGCAAGAATATGTTACTCGTTCGTTATTGACAAATAGTTATCACAAGATTGTATTTTTTTTTATAATACAGCACATCGATTTTACCAACTTTGGATTATTTTGACATCGACCATGCTATGTGTGTTCATTAATTGTCATTGTAACTCCCACTGGAGCATGAGACAACCATAGCAGGTGGTCACTTACAGATAGTCTGAACCACAGTATTAGTGTGCTATCGCTGCGGTCGTTATGTTTTTATTGTTTTTATATGTTTGTTGCTGTTATATCCTATCTGAATTGACGATCTCAGGCTGACTCCGTGTTCTAATGGTCTTTATTTTTATATTGAATGTGATGACATCAAAGCTGGCTTTAACAGCTCTGTGATGGTTGAGTTGCTTTATTGCATTAATGTTAGATTTATGTTGAAAATTAAAACGTACATCAGAAACTTCAGTTTGCTTTCTCTGCTCACATTATGTCAAATTACCAGCTTGGTCAATATTGACCTTCATGTCCCATGTTTGATGTTAAGTGATCACGTCTGTCCACGGCTTGATGTCCCTATGTGCTATTTATCCATTCTGCTGTTTTTGTCTTTGTATGCCACGACGTGACACTGCCCAGTATTTTCTCTTTACCCTCATCTTTCTATTTATCTTTCAATCGTCCCTGCTATCACTATATATTATTGACAGAGATTTCTTGCATCAAGTTTTTTGTTTGTTGGGAACGCTATTATTGCCTGGGTTAAGCTACTCTTCATCTCTCAGATGCATTGTCCATGTTATTACATTAGCCATTAGCTGGCTGAGGTACTTGACTGTACATTGATTTATTTGAAAACTCTCCCACTTCTTTTAATGACGCTTTCTGGAGACGTAATTTTCATCGAGATTACCATTAAGTCTGTCTTTATTTGTATTTAGACTAAGGAATTTATTTTCACTTTCTGTCACTAAGTTATCAATCATTTCCTGTAACTATTTTTTTTTCTATCACGGTTGTATCATCAGCGAATGACACTATGTGTGTTCGTGTGTGTGTGTATATTTTAATGACGTCAAGTGACACACACATTAGCGTATGACACTATGTGTGTTTGTGTATATTTTAATGACGTCAAGTGACACACACATTAGCGTATGACACTATGTGTGTTTGTGTATATTTTAATGACGTCAAGTGACACACACATTAGCGTATGACACTGTGTGTGTTTGTGTGTGTGTGTATATTTTAATGACGTCAAGTGACACACACATTAGAGTATGACACTATGTGTGTTTGTGTGTGTATATTTAATGACGTCAAGTGACACACACATTAGCGCCAAGTAGTTCCCGGGGGTCTCTGTGGAGTCTGCGTCAGGCTGGCAGCCGCCATTTAAAAAATAATTATGTCAAGAAACCAGCGCTGCTAGAGCATGAACTTTGACCCACGCTTCCTCGGAAGAGTCATCTGTAGTGCCAGTCTCCATTAGGAGCCAAAATATAAGGTGACGATGATAAATGTTAACAATGATATAAGATAGCAATGATATCAGTTTACAATGATATAAGTTAACAATGATATAAGATAGCAATGATATCAGTTTACAATGATATACGTTAACAATGATATAAGTTAACAATGATATAAGTTTACAATGATTTACGTTTACAATGATATAAGTTAATAATGATATATGTTTACAATGATATAAGTTAACAATGATTTAAGTTTACAATGATATAAGTTTACAATGATATAAGTTAACAATTATTTAAGTTTACAATGATATAAATTTACAATGATATAAGTTAACGATGATATAAGTTTACAATGATATACGTTTACAACGATATAAGTTAACAATGATATAAGTTTACAATGATATAAGTTTACAATGATATAGGTTTACAATGATATAAGTTTACAATGATATAAGTTAACAAAACCAAGATGATGAATTATAAACATGATATAAGTTAACAGTGACTTAAGTTAACAATGATATAAGTTTTCAATGATATAAGTTTACAATGATATAAGTTAACAATGATATAAGCTACCAATCATTTAATTTAACATGGAAAAGATACAATTGTTAACAATGATACAAATTAACAAGGTCAAAATGATAAATGTTAATAATAATACACGTTAACAAGTTCAAGATGATAAATGTTAACAATGGTATTCATTAATAGTGATATAAGTTAACAAAGATATAAGTTAACAAGGTCAAGATGATAAATGTTAACAACGATATAAGTTAACAAAGCCAAGATGACAAATGTTAATGTCAAAGTATGATAGAAGAAATATATGACAGTACTAATACCACACTCTACCACTATCCGTGCTGGATTTAATATCAAGGCTGGCACAGCCTCGAACGCACTAGGCGACCACATGAACAGTGACTGACATATAATAATTAAGGCTTCAAACAGCTCTTATCCCTTTATTAAGGTAACAACAAATTGGCCAAGCGTGGCCATAGTGAGATACAACATCAATAAATGCTACCACTGCAAAACAACAGAAGATAAGTAGGCACTATCAGAAAAAGCCTCTCGGTCAACCGTGACCACCATTCACTATAGTGGAAATGAGGCACGCTACAGCAAAATTACAATGATCATACAACTGAAATGCTTACAATGCGCGAAACAGCAAACAGCTTGAAAAACTGATAAACTGAGAAAATACTCTATCTCTCCATCAAGCAAATACCAGGACTTAACACTAATGGCAAAAGCGCTGCTGTCCCGCCGTTGAGGCCAAAAATCAACGGCAATACACTGCCGGCAAAATTGCGTCCTTTCCGGACGGCTGATATATCCCAAGTCCCCACCAGGGTTGCCAGATCGAAATTTTAATGTAAAGCCAAGCAGTAATAGAAAAAAGCCAAAAATAAACCCAAACAAATTTTAATATAGTTTTCATACTCACATCACATGAAAAGCTCCAGATCCAGGTCATTACTATCCTCCCCACTGGAATGAGTGGAACACACGGCATAAACCTTGTCCGATGTGAAGTTTTTTAGCATTTCTGGAGATGCAGTGAAGTCTTTGCAACATTTGCTTGAAAGCAATAGTTCTGCCCTGATTCTCACAATTGCATCAAGAAGATTCAGCTGCATTCTGTTTCTTGCCTTAGTTTTAACGGAGGATACAAGAGAAAATATCCTCTCAACTACAACATTGCTGACAGGGTTTATTAGGTCAAGTAAGGGCAAAGGTGGCGAGCTCTTTAATGCCTGATGCTGAAGTACACCAATCCAAAACTGTTCAGTGTCTACAGGGAGTCCATCTTTCTTAAATGGAGCTTCTCCTTTCCAACCGACAAAAGACATTTGTCTGTATTGTTCTTCAATTTTGCTGACGATGTTTCCTGCATGGTGTATAAAGGGTAATTCGGAAAACATCGGCCTTGAAATCTGATTTTAAATTATCACAGGGCTCAATTTTGATAAACTTTCAAATGTATCTCTCGCCGACGGAAGTCTACATGTAACTTGACTGAGAGCTTCTTCTAGCATAGACATACATCTTTCTTTGACATTTTTTATTTCTAGATGAGCCTCAGGACTGTTGTTCTGCTGTATGAACTTATTACATTCTGTTAAGAATTTGACACCAAAATCAACTTGATGAATATTGTTTTCTGTCTTTTGGCATCATACAGTCTGTTCTGAAGACTCTTCTGGTGTAAGAACATTTGTTTGTACAATTCATGAGGATCAGCTTTGGTTTGCTGAAAAAGGCTGTTCAGTCTTTCAAATTCCTGTACAACAGGTGTTGCAAACTCACAGAACAAGTAGCTTTGTAGTCTGAATACATTTCCTTTAGAAGTCTTGCTTTGAATTTTGTATCAAACTGTGATTGGGCTAGTTCAGCAGAAGTGAAATAAGACTTTAGTTCTTCCCAGTTCATCAAAATATTAAACATAACCTTTCCACTCACAAGCCACCGCGTAAATGAAGGTTTTTCAAAGGGACGGGGGGTAGTTCGGGTTGGCTCAAATTCTGTAGCTGTGTTCATCACTGTAAACAATTCTTTGTATGCTTCTCGTCTTAATTCTTCTTCTTCTTCTTTGATCCTTAGCCGCCGACCGTCAAAGCAGTCAGTGGCCATTACGCCTGGTGGCGTCTTGTAGGGCAACAACAAATTGATTCCACTTTGCTCGGTCGGCGGCCATCCTTCGTACAGTGCCCCAACTCTGGTTCATTCTTTGCATCTCAGCCTCCACAGTACTCCGACAAGTTGTTTTTGGTCGGCCTCTCTTTCGTTTTCCTTCAGGGGTCCATAGCATAGCTGTTCTTGTGATGGCATCGGGGTCTCTTCTGAGGACATGACCAACCCAGCTTCAGCGTCTGCCAGCTATGATGGTGTGCATGTCCTCTTGCTTGCTCCGAGTAAGCAGATCTTGGTTGATGATGACATTCGGCCAAAAGATTCGGAGAATTTTTCTTAGGCATGTTGTGTGAAAAGAGGACAATTTCGACATTTCCTTCTCTGTAACTCTCCAGCTCTCCGCGCCATAGAGAAGCACAGAAAGCACACAGCTCTGATATAATCCTAATTTTGTGCTTGTGCTGTACTGAGAGGACTTCTAGATGTTGTTTAGACTTAAAAAGGCTGTTCTTGCTTTGTTCATTCTGTTGTTGATGTCTTTGCTTGCTCCGCCGTCTGGTGTTACTATGCATCCTAGGTATGTGAAGGCATCTGTCTGTTCCAGTTGCTGATTCCTTACTGATATGGGCTCAGGGTTGCTCACATTGAGCGTCATGACCTCTGTCTTCTTTAGGTTGATGTTCAAGCCCACCTGCTGGCTACACTTATTAAGTCTATCCGGTTTTCCTGGATGTGTTGATGTGAATGTGCTAGCAGTGCAATGTCATCTGCATATTCCAGATCTTCCAATGCAGAAAATGTAGTCCATCTTATTCCTCTTGGATTGCCCTCTGTTGTCTGGCGCATCACCCAGTCTATGACTGTTAAAAATAGAGTGGTTGATAAGGGGCATCCCTGTCGTACTCCTGTCTTCACTTCAAAGGTTAAGTTGCTCTGCCCAATGCTGCACGTAAAGTTGGCATAAAGGCTTTTTATGATTGACACTATGCAGCTTGGAATTCCATAAGCCCTCAGTATTTTCCATAAACTGTCCCTATGTATACTGTCAAAAGCCTTTTCAAAATCAACGAAATTAATGTACAGCTGTCTTTGCCATTGTGAGCACTGATCTATAATGTTCCTGAGGGTAAATATATGATCTACACATCTTCTGTTCTTTCTAAATCCTGCTTGTTCTTTTTTTCAGTTTGTGGTCTACTGCTTTTGAGATTCTCTGTATAATTATCCTGCCTAGTATTTTGCTGGGAACTGAGAGAAGAGTTATTCCTCTCCAATTATTGCAGTCTGCAAGATCTCCCTTCTTGGGCAATTTGACAATTATTCCTTTTCTCCACTCTGTTGGTGTTGTCCCTGTTTTCCAGACTTGTGCAAATAGTGGTTCTAATAGTTCTGCTGCTAGCTCTGGGTCTGTCTTAAATAGCTCTGCATTTAAGTTATCATGACCAGGAGCTTTTCCATTCTTTAACCCTTTGATAGATGTGATGATTTTTTCTTTTCGTGGGATGTCTGTATTAACATCTAGATCATTTTCAGTCTCAGGAACATTCAATTGTGTCTCTGGTGGTTCCTTATTCAGAGTTTCTCTGAAATGCTCTGCCCATCTTGTTTCCTGTCCCTCTACTGTTGTGATGAGATTTCCTTGCTTATCTCTTACTAATGTAATATTGTTTGCACCTCGTTTTCCACTGATGATTTTAGTTATTTTGTATACTGTGCTTTGTTCATTTCTCAGTGCTGCCTGTTTTGCAAGGTCATCCAGAAATGTCCTTTTGTTAGCACGGGTTTGACGTTTAACTTCCTTGTCCAGCTGACTGTACTGTTCACTATATATTGCCTTTAATCTGGGAGACTTAGCTTCTGTTTTCTTTCTTTTCATTTCCTTTCTCTTCGCTATGGTGTTTAGCGTATCTGGTGTTATCTAGTCTTGGCTCTTTCTTTCCTGGAATCCCAAGCATGACTTGCTGCTTTCCTTGTATATTGTTGAGATGGTGTTGAATCTCTGGTCAACATCATCGGTCTCTGTTCTTTCCTGGCTTTTGATAATCTCATATCTTCTCTTTACGTCGACCACAAAAGCTTTTCTGGTGAGGGGATCCTTCAGTTTCGTGATGTTGTATCTTTTCTGTTTGACTGCAACTGGTCCAGCAGCTCTTTAGTTTCACTTTCAGTCTTGCTGCTACTAGGTGATGATCACTTCCCACATCTGCGCCTCTTCTTACTTTCACGTCTTGTAGTGCATGTCTCCATCTGCCATTGATCATTATGTGATCTATCTGGTTTCTGTCTCGTCCGTTTGGTGATTCCCATGTTAACTTGTGCACTTCTTTGTGTGGAAAAAGTGTTCCTCCAATGACCAGGTTGTTAATACTGCAGAAGCTTATTAATTTGTTCCCATTCTCATTTGCTGTTCCACTGCCACATTTCCCCATTACTCTTTCGTTATAATTATTGTGTGCTCCCACTTTCGCATTTAGGTCTCCCATTACTATAATAAGATCGTACCTGGGTGTAGTTTCCATTTCTTTTTGTACCTGTTGATAGAACTCGTCCTTGATCTCTTCATCGCTGTCGTTTGTTGGTGAATAGCATTGTATAATTGTGGTGTTGGTGAATCTCCCTCTCAGTCTTGCTCTTATCAGTCTGTTGTTGATGGGTTTCCATTCCAGTAAAGACCTTTCCATTCCTTTCTTCAGGATAATGGCTACACCTTCGTTGTGCTGACCATCCTCTCTGCCAGAATAAAGTACTGTTTCCCCTGTAGCTGTTTTTATTCTCCCCCTACCTGTCCATCTGCTCTCGCTTATTCCCAGGACATGTATCTTGTAGTTCCTCATCTCTGCTGCGATTTGTCTCAGTTTTCCTGCCTCATTCATAGTTCTGACGTTCCAAAAACCAATTCTGGTTTCGTGTTTTGCGGTCGGGGCATCCGTTTTCATGCCAGTGGCTTCCTTTCGGCTTTCACCACTGTCAGTCATACGAACCTGAGACTCCGGATGTCCGTCCCGCAGCAAAGTTTTTCCATTTATTGTTGTTTCCGTAACGTGCGATTTTTTTTTTACATAAACAGGGGTGTCGGCCATGTGCTAAAACCCCCAACCTGGAGGACCAGAGTACCAGCTTTTGTCTGACCCCTACCCACGCAGACCAGTCCAGCTTGGTTGAACTATAGCGAAATCAACTGGGTATTTCTGACAGTAAAAATCCACAATTTGATGGTAGCTTGGATACTCCATATCGAATGCACAGTGCCAGCGAATGACAGATACATTTGAGTTGCACACAGAAAGAAGATACAGCTTTTAGTCTAGACCACACAGAGTTGTTGCACCCAACCATGTTTGATGCACCATCGGTTGCAAAACCAATGCAATTTGCAAGACTCTGGCCACATCTTTTTATTTCCTCGTCAATCAAATTGAATATCTTGTTTTTTCCTGTAGCTTCTTGCACCGGAATTAAACCTATAAATCCAGTTACCTTTAGGATTGTAGGTGTGGTGGAGCTCTTGTTAACTCCATATATCTTACTCAGCTCTGCAACTATCGCTGATTAAAAATTCCGGCCTTGATCTGAGTGTATTCTCTGAGGGACTCCTAAATACAGCAACCACTTCTCCACGACAGCATTAGTGACCGTAGTTGCATTTTGGTCCCTTGTCGGTATAGCGGTGGTGTATTTGCTAATACATCTGTCAACACTAACACGTTCTCAAGCCCTTTTGCTTCCCGCTCTAGCAGTGTAAAATCCATTGCCACTATCTCGAGTGGCCTGGAGGCAATCAGACTTCCAGATGGCCCACGAAACTTCAGCTGAGGTGCCTTGGCAATGTTACATCGGCTGCATCTGCGACAAAACACTTCAACATCAGCTGTGATGCCTACCCAGAAGCACCCACTTCTCAGCAATTGTAGCATGCACTCTCTTCCTTGATGCCCACCTTATGAGCAGATTCCAGTATCCATGGTTTCATGGAATCAGGTATTACATGCTGTTTTATCCTGGACCCATCTGATCCCTTCACTGTCCAGTATAACAACCCATCTGTCACCTCGAACCGGTTACTCTGTTTCAGCAGTTTTCTTGCACCCAAGGGGATTTGTCGAGCATCTCTTCCTGCATGTCTGGTGACATCCTTCACAATCTTTCTAACCATCGCTACAATATCACCAGCTACTTGAAGATATACCTATTCCCCATGTAAATAGGTAGGAAATGCTTGGGTGGCTTCTGATGCAGCAGATGATTCGGAGGTACCGTTTCATTGGTGTCTTTTGGGCTTGTTGCTGCCATCAGCCCTATATCATGCAGTATCTCTGTGAACCCTCTGACCTCAATGGTTATGCTACTTATTGCAACATCTGCATCATCCTCTAGTTCTTCGCCTGTGGTCTCGATGGGAAAGCCGGACAAATAGTGTGCATTTCCATTGATTCCCGCTGCCCAATGGCGGATGGTGTTGTTAAACATAGCCATCTAAGCTATCCATTTCTGCTCTATGGCTCCCAGTTTGACTTTCTTCCAGAAGGTTTCTCTATTATCTGTAAATACTACTTGTGATCCTAGCAGGTATTCCCTGAACTTCTCAGTCATGGCCCACTTCAGACCTAGAAGCTCCAGCCTCATACAGCTTTTTGAGTTTCTTTAAGAGAAGAGGGACGAAGTGCGTGACTCGCATAACGCATGGAACGTCTTGCACTTGCGAAAGGATTGCTCTTTATTCTTCATATGATGCATTCAACTCCAGGATAAAATGTAACGAGAAGTTACGGAACCCTAGTAGCGGCGTGGAGGTCAGCGCCTTTTTCAGTGTCTCAAATGCTACGGAAAACCCTTCTGTCCACAATTCTCCTATGGGTGACTTACTTCGTTTTTTTTGGTCTGAATGCCTTGATTGTGTATAGCTACTAGATCATGTAGCGGTCTGGCTATCTTTGCAAATCCCAGCACAAATCTGCGGTTGTAACCGGCCAATCCCAAGAATGACCGTAACTCAGTTTGGGACCGTGGTACAGGGGCCTCTTCAACAGCTCCCACCTTGTCCTCCATAGCTTATATCCCATCTGCTGATATGGTGTCTCCCAATAACTCAACCTTTCTCTTTGAGCCTAATAGAGACATAGAGCACAAGGGGCTGATTATAAGTCACACATTGACTGTTCTCAGAGGTGGGTCTTGTAATATCCAGAACATAAATTTGGATGATGAGGGTTTGTTTTTAGCTCCTCGAACACAAGCAGGAGTACTGTCAGAAGCCGGGGAGGACGTCAGCACATGACTGGTGAAGTGGGCTCGCGTAGTGATTGGCGTAGACTCGTGAAGGACTTCTTTGTAAACCCAAAACACAAAGCATGGAAACTGGATCTTTTCTGGCCCATCAGATTAACACGGCCAAAACTATAATCATCGAGTACTCTGGAGGTCAGTGTGGACCAAACGTCTTCACGTGTAAGGAAGGAACTGATGACGGGGTTGATGTAAAACTGATAACAGACAATGTAAAAGACATGGAAAATCGTATTAGGATCGGCTGTACAAATATAAACAATACACACAAAAACACGGCACGTTTGGGGGAAGGGGGTGTACCCTTCATCAGCCACAGAGAACCCAGAAGACATATATATATATAATAGGCAGTGGATGTTTGTTTGTAATTAATACAAATGTTTATTGTTTTCAATTTCTTCTTGAAATTATGCAAAGTTCCTCTTTAGGTTCTCATGTGTAACGCCGTGAAGTTATTTCTTAGCTGGTCATTATGTTTATTGCAGAAAAAACTTGAAAACTTTATTCTGTTTGAATTAATACATGTCAGTAGTAGTAATCAAGGGAAATAACGTCATGCTTGAAAAAGGAAATAATCCAAATGATAAAGACATTAACTTTTTTGCAATTAACAACTAACATTTTTACTACTTTACATTGCAATTTAAAATTTATAACAAAACACTTTTACCGTTATTGAAAATCTAAATAAAAAATTGTTCTATAGTATTAAAGTTATCATTACTATGTACATCGAACGTAAGGTAGTTTCTCAGAGTTTAAGAACTGGCTCATATATTTATAAAACACTGAATAACATTCTTAGTAGGCCAACCCAACCAACCAACCAACAACCAACAACGTCCTTCTCAGGACGTCACTATTCGAGAAAGGATCGCAATATAGTCAAAATGGTCCGAAATAAACCACGCGCCAAGAAGAGGAAGGTATACACCAGCCCACCAGCACTGAACAACAGCCAGGAGAATGGCAGAGTCAAAGACAGCCACCCTTCAGCACAGACAGGTACATGCGCAAGAAGACACAGAAGATATCGCGGAGACTATTATAGATGCACTACGCAGAATTCAAGACGGAGACGAGTTCCTTAGGCTCTCTCTACAAGAAGCAATATTAGAAGTAGTTCCTGGCGTGCAAGCCAACGAAAACACTGAGAAGCAGACGACTAGACCTAGTCCGGATGAAACAAGAGCTGACAACTGCTCAAAAGCTCTGGCTCAAGAAAAGGCTCCTTCCGACGGCGAACAGGTGCATGACCCTTGTCCTGACCGGGACCGGAGAAGGGAAGAGGGAACAGAGGCTAGCATGACAGGCGACACAGCTGCGATACAGGAGAGGATCGTTAAGATCACCCAGATGTCTGGAGGTGAGGCCTCACTCAGGGTCCTACCTGATGTCTGGAGGTGAGGCCTCACTCAGGGCCCTACCTGATGTCTAGAGGTGAGGCCTCACTCAGGGCCCTACCAGATGTCTGGAGGTGAGGCCTCACTCAGGGCCCTACCAGATGTCTGGAAGTGAGGCCTCACTCAGTGCCCTACCAGATGTCTGGAGGTGAAGCCTCACTCAGGGCCCTACCAGATGTCTGGAGGTGAGGCCTCACTCAGGGCCCTACCAGATGTCTGGAGGTGATGCCTCATTCAGGGCCCTACCAGGTGTCTGGAGGTGAGGCCTCACTCAGGGTCCTACCAGATGTCTGGAGGTGAGGCCTCACTCAGGGCCCTACCAGATGTCTGGAGGTGAGGCCTCACTCAGGGCCCTACCAGATGTCTGGAGATGAGGCCTCACTCAGGGCCCTACCTGATGTCTGGAGGTGAGGCCTCACTCAGGGCCCTACCAGATGTCTGGAGGTGAGGCCTCACTCAGGGCCCTACCAGATGTCTGGAGGAGAGGCCTCACTCAGGACCCTACCAGATGTCTGGAGGTGAGGCCTCACTCAGGGTCCTACCAGATGTCTGGAGGTGAGGCCTCACTCAGGGCCCTACCCGACGATAAAGTGATCAGTATCCTCGAGGTAATAACTGGCAGGAGAGGCATCGCTAAAGTAGGGAGGCACGAAAAGGGAATCATGCTTTCGCTCAACAGTACGGATAAAACAACTTCGCTGATGACAGAACTGGAGTCCGGCCCAAAAGAAGTCCAGCTGCCCCACCAGATAAAAGTGGTGGTGGAAAAGTCTATGACAACAAAGAAGTTGGTCATAAGAGGGGTCGATACCAGATGGTCCGCAAACGAAGTCCAAAGTTGCCTACAAACTGAAAACACAAATGCCCAAATGATACAAGTCGAAAGGTTAAAGACATGGAATAAAAAAGATACCAATCTGGTAGTAGTAACTATTGAAGGAGCGACAAGAACTGAAAGACTGACACTCAAAGATACATCAAAAAGAACAGAAGCCTATATCCCTCCGGTGATGCAGTGCTCCGACTGCCAGCAATTTTCCCACACCAAAAAAACATACAGGAGAGATACAGTCTGCCGATATTGTGCGGGAAGCCACCTATATGGAGACTGCCCCATGGCGAAGGAGGACAACAATTACAAAGCGATTAACACAAACCGTACCTGTGCAAACTGCCTCGGAAACCATGGGGCAAGGTACCGAGGCTGCCCTGTGTTCCAGGAAACTAAGAACATACTGAAGGAAGCGGTATCCAAAAACATCCCCTTCAGAGAGGCAAAACATAGAGTTGCAGCGGATGTCGCGAACAGACAGCGCACAACAGATGCATCAGCTGACCGCTGAAGTCAAAGAAATAAAACTAAAACTCAAGGTCGAGAACAGAAGCAGACAGACTCCCGAAGATCAAACAGACAGTGAAGAAGATGTGATAGATCTGCAGAGCGTTAAACATATGATGGAAGAAATGAAAAAAATCCAGCAACAAATAGAAACAGATGTCAAGAAGCTGACAGAGCTGAAAGAAAAAAAAACGCAGAAATCCTCAAAAGAATAAAAGCAGAACGAAGAGCCGTAGAGGAAATTACATCTAACACACGAGAAACTAAAACGAACGACCAATCAGACGAAGAAGTCATCGAGGAAACGCTAGAAAAGCTACTCCCTTCAATAGAAAAAGCGCTATTTCAGATACAGGAGAAAAGGAAGACATAAGAAACAGAAACTAGAAGCGTAAAAACACACAAAACCACACAAACCAGATAGTGAGGCAGGATATGAAAAACACCATGAACACGCCATGACACCATGAACAGACAAGCAACGAAGAGGTATCCAGACAGTCAGCTAGTGGTCCTTTTTAGGACCAGTCCTTTTCAGGACTAACAACCGGCTATCATCGAAGAAAATAAAGCACAATATACCCCAATTATAACCAATTTTCAGGTTGAACAGGGTATAACAACAATATAGTCGACGAACGAACGAAAAAAAAAAACACTTAGTAGGCAATCAGACCACACTGTTCTTTACAGTATATGTACAGGCACCATTGTGCCCATCAGGGCATATTTGTGTGACCGTTGATGGTTTGCGAATGAAAGAATAAATATATAATTTTTCTTGCAATGTCAGAAGTTAAAGAGTACCCTCTGCTAAACTTATTAGGTATCTGCGGTTAGTGGTCTCAATAACATTTCAAAAAATTTTGCGATAGACACTCCTAACAATAAACAGTTGGCCAGTGACACGCAATGCCTAAGATCACTCTAATTATTTGAACTCAAATAATTTGACGGTTAATTTTTTTAAATCCTGAATATTTCCTATATCATTTAATGCGTTTACTCACCATTATATAAGAATTTTGTATCTTTTGTTCTAAAACTGAACTTTTTTAAATATGGCAGTCTTAGACCTCTGGTATAGGCACATAATCTTATCACTGAAACATACCACGAGGTCTTTGCTCTAATATAGCCGTCGAACCCTGTGTTTAGGTTAAACAGTGCGCATCTCCAACCGAGGAAATTTTATTTTAAAATATATAGGCTAACACATAAATAACAGGAACATCACAATTACGTGATAGCTGTAGCATTTTACAGACAGAGTGACTTGAGAGTATGCAGTTCTAACCAGACGGAAGCCAGTCTGGAGAGACGAAGTCTAACTCATCAAACCAAGATAAAACTAATGCAGGCATCGAGGGTGTTGTACTTTTGTAGACGAATGAAACTTGGACAATAAAAGCTGAAGAAGGACAACAAATACAGCGGAAATAAAAGGAAAAAAATATAGTTTAAAGTATCAACTGTACACTTTTATTTTGAAATCTATTTAGATTTTCACTCAAACAAAAACTGTACAGTTGATAATTTAAACTTCATCAATTTTTTATTGTGTATAAATAACTTACGCATTTAAAAAAAAAAACTGCACTCAGAAAAATAAAGTTGCAAAGTATATGGATATAATACGTGATTATTACGGAATTATTACAGTGTTGAAACATATTTTGCCGTAATTTGTTGCGACAAAGGTAATAGATCCATGTGATTTTGCTTTCATTAATGGTAGGATTTTTCATTAATTGCTGAGGATAGAGAGCAGTGGAGGACCCTGTCTGCAGATGCTTCCACCATGGCACCCCTACGACCCGTTACGGGTTGAGATGAGATGATGAATGGTAGGTCGATGCCTTAAAATTATTTCATTGCGCCCTTGTATAACCAATGGCTCCTAGATCTAGATTGAACGGGGCGAGTCTCGTCAAAACGAGACAAATTGTTATTTTAAAAAAAAAATATAGATCCACACTTAAATAAAACGAAGCATTTTCCACGAAATTTCGAATGAATCAGATACTTTATTTTTCTGGGTTTTTTAAAATATTATTCCTGGGTTACTTCAGACGGCAAAGGCATTTGTCACCAACGCTTTGCATCTGCTCTCAATCTGTCTGTGCTTAAGTTTTTCTCAAATGGCGGACTTAATTAAGTAGGGTTAAAAGTTATCAATTCCAACCAGCCAATCAAAAGACGCGTCAAAAAAAAACCAATTAATTTTGGACCATAAACATTGAGCGTTTTTCAGTGTGTTCGCTCGTCTGATTTTATTTATATATTATATATCTCAGTTATTTATAGACCGATTTTTAATATCAAAATTGATTATTAAACTGCCAGCTGTCCTCTATCTACCCCTATAGGTTTCCTTTATTGATTTATCCTCGTTTTCATCTGTGTAATTTTAAAGTAATAATTGTGCTTTTTTCCCGAACTGAAAATATTAATAAAATAAATGTTTCTACGTCAAGATAGTTTTATTAATGGGAAATCTTTATGGCATTATGTTAATCAATATCAGCGCTACAATTACAGATATCTCTTTCCTTTTAATTCTCTTTAGTTTTTGAGGAATAAATTATTTAATTTTTGTTAATAACACATATTAGACATTTTTCTCACTCCAACCAAAATTTTTATCGTTACTATACAACGAGGTAACAATCCGATTGGTTGTTAATTTTTACGACGTTCGTTAATAAATATTGGGAGGGGTAGTGTGTTTTTTAGGGGTGTGGTGAAGTGGGATGTTATAAATATTTATAGGGGACTTAGTGTACTGACTGAGATCAGCTGTGAAGGTATATATATCTAATAAGAGTAGTGTATTATATATAACCTTACTTGCTGCCACATATGTATACCTCAGTCAGAATTATTCTGGAATAGTGTGATGACTACGTTGTATGTCTAGGGTATGTGTATGATGAAGTGTAAGTCATAACAACAACAGACAGATAAACAATTTAATTTATTCCACCACACTTGACAACACTGTGACACTCACATACATATAACACTCTAAAGGATATCTTAAAGGAGTCACTGATAACTTTTCAAATAACAATATGTATTCATTGCTGTTATGAATGAATATGTGTCCTGATTCAAATACAAAGGGAACCAGGAATCACAATCAATTTTACTTACAAGTTATATGTACAGAATTTATCAATATGAATATTGTAGTGACATATATTATTAAAAGTATCCTATGTGTGTCAGTTGTGTAGTAGTAATATGAGGTAATACTGGTTTTGTTTTGTTCAAGCTCTGTTGGTATTTGTCATCATGACTTCAATAGTTTGTCTTTATTGGAACTAGTATTGGAGATGTTCTCAGTTCCTGATATTAAAACAATTTAATTCCCCTCTTAATGTTATTTTTACAATGTCATTTTAAGATGGGGGTACATAATGTTGAGCTCAGCTGTCCACATCAGCTTATCTTGCGTGATGGCGGCAGGAAGAGACTCCTCTGCTCGATTTCTCCCCTGGGCTCTGGAGACACCTCACTGATAGCTAAATGGACCAAGGAGTATGCTGTCCGACTCTGGATTCAGCAAAGCTCTGACCAGGTGCTGCTCAATACCATAAGACCACAGTCCCACAATTCATGGAAATAAACACAGATACGTTGACTAGCAATGAATTCTGGCACAAATACTGGCACAAATTCCCATCTGCTTATGTTCCAGGCTTTTCTTTAGCAAAAATATGAGCTGGCTTCAACGCACTGTTGCTTTATCAAGCTTATTTGAACTAGTGGTCTCGAACTAACGCTCCTAAGTGATTATATCAGCGAGTCTGGCCAATGGAGCCACGTTTCGACAAGTGTTTGAAAAAATGTTACCTTCCTACGTCTCCCCTAACAACCAAGGATAGCATTTATAGTCCGACTAATCGTGTTTAGCCTTACATATCATTTCAGCCAATCAGTTCAAATGTAACTTGTGGCCCATTTCCCGTACAATGGTGGTTTAAAAAAATCTACCACTGAGCGATTCTGATTTTGGGTGTTGTCTGACAGCACCATCATTTTATTTTGGCTATAACTTGTTAATTCCTAGACTATTTGCGTAACGTTTTACATATTCTTTGTCAGCAAGCCCTAAGGAACCCAAATATACAAATTTAAAAGAGCTAAGTGGCTGCGTTCAAAATATGCAATTTCTTCTACCTCCTGTTTCGAAGATGTGCTGTCTGGGTACTGTAATGTTTTCAAAAGTAAACCCATCTATTGTCATCTTTCCTAATAAGAGTTTTTCAGGATTTAAAAACCTAACTCTGGGAAGGGTAGTGAATTTATCACTGTCCGTCTGAAAAAAAAGTTAGTGCATGTGGCCTTACACGCGTGATAGTAGTAATTGTGTATCGCGCGACGCGTGTTGCATGCGTTCCTGATTTTCAGCCCTCCCTCTCTCTTTCTATTTGAGTCCATCTGTTCGTTCGTTTTGGTAACGCAGTATAATTAATGTTAGGATTAATTTAGGTCATTACGCAGTGTGCCTCCCAATGTTTTTCTCAGAAATGCAATACCCGTTTTAATGTGTTGTGGAAACGCTTGTATTTATGCAGTGGCTTATATTTAACGTGGAAACGTTACAATTTGCAGACGAAGCATAAAACAAAGGGGATTTCGAGTACTGTCATTGTGACAGCACTGTTATTTTACCATTGCTCTTTTCTTTATTAGAATTTATTTGTTAGGCTTTATATTTACGTTTTAATTTATATATGTGGATTAGAATATTTCACGACACCTCCCCTCTTAAAACAGACATCCCATGTCAGTCCTTTATTCTATATACACATAGATAAATGTAAGTCAACTTGACTTTACTCTGCTGTGGTGCTATCATGGTTTTATGTAGTTGGGTCCATTCAAAGTAGGCACTACTCATGAAATCTGCCTCAGACTTCTACAACCAATAATATATTTCGGTTATGTTACTGAACAGCCGCAAGTGTGAGTGCTTGTCTTAATGCTGCTTCGCAACCCGTATTCACCATTTCTCTTCTCTGAGTCTGCGCAATGACATGTCCAGAGAACATTATATTTCCCTCAAAATGTACGTTATGAGGAGATAACATATACCTGGTGATAGCAGAGTTTTCATAGTGGATCCCATAATCTGCTTATTATCCTGTATGAAACATTCGGAATATCCTCAATCAAAGAGGCAACTCAGGGATTCATTACGTTCCTCCGAAATGTTTACATCCAACAATTTTCTCATCATTCTAGAGAAGACACTAGGCGCATTCTTCAATCCAAATGGCAATCTATTAAACGCATAGTGTCCTTCTGAGGTACTAAAAGCTAGGTATGGTCTAACCTCAGGCTTTACTGGAATCTGATAGTATCCTTTACTCAGATCCACTTTTGAGAAATATTTAGCTTTATTTAGTCTGGCAAACAGCTGATTTGTATCCGGCAATGGATCCACCTGTCCTTCTGTAATAGCATTCAGTCTCCTGTAATCTATACAGAGTCTATGTTCTCCAGAGGGCTTCCTTAAGAGTACAACACCGGAACTATACGAAGATTCACTGTTTGAAATAATTCCTTCCTTCAATAGATAGTCTATCTCTTCCTTCAAAGCTTTCTCCTTAGCAAACGGAATCGAATATGGTTTCATGCAGACAGGTGTGGGGTCTATCAGTTTCATATCATATTCCAATAGGTTGGTATGCCCTGGTCGGTCTGTTAACACCTCTGCATGATTATTTAGAACCTGTTGCACTCTCTCTTTCTGACTTTTCGTTAAATGTGTACTGATTTTCACCTGTGCTGCTGTCTCACAGGGGTGTAATGGATATTCAAATGATGAAAGTGGTTCCTTTTTCATCTCCATGGCGATGGACAAGGTTAACAAGTGTGTCTCTTCCTGATGTTCTCTTTCCAAATATTTCTTCAGGAGATTCACATGATAGATTTTTTCTTTCCCCTTCTTATCTATCTTATAATTTGTTCTAGACACCTTCTCTAAAACTGTATATGGACCCTGCCATCCAATTTGTAACTTATTCTGACTCCCGGGCAAAAGAAGCAGTACTTTCTCTCCCACAGCCAAATTTCTGTCTTTCGCCTTCCTGTTATAATAGGCAGCATGTTTCTTCCTGGCTTGTTTCAAATTTTCATTGGCAAGTTTCCAGCCAGTTTTTAAACGAGTGGTCAGCTCATTCACATATTGGTATGAAGATGTAATGTTTTCCTCTGCCTTTTCATCAGTCCACGTTCTTAACAAAGCTACATATGGACCTTTAATTGTGTGGACCTATTTGTCCATGCACCGGTATGGTCTCTTCCACTCGAAGCTTTATAGTGATGATTTTTCCTCCCAGAATTATCATTCACAAAACGACCGCTACCAATTTTTCTTTTGGGGCTTTCTCCCCACTTAAAATTCTTGATGAGAGATTTCCTCTCTACATCCTCTTCCTCCAGTTTGTTTAAGTCCGATTGAGGGATTTTCGGCTTATCCTGGGGTAAGACATCTTTTTGCACTCTCCGCATAGTGGCCATTGTAAAACAGTTAAGTGAAGCTTGTCCGTGAAAAGGGGCTTCCCATTCCATTTGGTCCACTTTATCAAATCTATTTTTCTTTTTATTATCAGGCCTAATTTTGCCCCGTGGCGTGTCCAGGTCCTGATCAATGTTCCCACTTGTGGGTGTTCCCTCATGTGCTATGCTACACCTTTCTACAAAATTCTCAATGTCCCATCTTGCTTTGGGCCAATAATAATTGTGAGCCACCTTTTGAATGATGGTACCTATCTTCTCATGGTCCCCATCTGGTTTCACATGTAGGCTCCTTATTAAGTCTGCCCTATATCTTTTAGGAAGTACCAGCTGTCCCTGACCTTTGGATCTAGCTCCAGTCTTCCTATACATCAACTTGTTTTTCATGTAAAAATCTCCCTTGCCTGGAGTTGTATGACAAGTTGACAATTTTCTGAAACAAGGCTTGAGTGTTTTATCCCCAGCCTGTGCCTTCCTCATCTCTTCTGGAGTGGTATCTAACATAATATCCTCCTCCTGTCTTGAGGTCGACCTGACCTGAAGGGTTGCCATATACACAGGTTTCCTTCTGCAACGGTCAGTGTCATGATTGTCCATCTGACAATTCTTACACCACCTTTTTCCTTGGTTGAAAGATTTTCTTTCATCATATTTCCTTTCATCGAATTGTGGGAATTTATTTTTATTTTCATACCGTGGCCTATCAAACTGGTGCTTACCTTTGTTTTGATCCTTAGGATCAAATTTATTAAAGTTCTGTGGTGCCCTAAAGTTATCCACTTGTTTCTTTTTATTACCTGTTATCTCTGCTTGAGCTGCTTGATACCTTTCAGCAACATTTAGCAACTCACCCAGCCTCTCTGCACCTTGTTCCATGAGAAACTTTCTCAGGTCTGGAGCCATGGACTCTCTTAGCTGCTCTATAAGGACCATTTCCTTAAGATCTTGGGTTTTCCCCAGAGAAGTCCATTTCTCCAAGTATGTCTCTATTCGTGCAGAGAACTGGTGATAGGTTTCACCTGACAGTAGTTTAGCATTCCTAAATTTTTTCCTATAAAATTCTGCATTCTTTTCATATCTTAACAAAAGAGCCTGCTTTAGCATGTCATAATTTTCCTGATCACCTCTGCTCATTTTTGCAAAAACTTCATAAGCTGCCCCACGAAGTCCTTGAGATAGCTTTAAGCTCCACCTTTCTCTCTCTAACCCATATGTGGTAGCTAATAGTTCATACCTATTTAGATAGCTCTCTATATCATCGTCTTTCTCAACAAAATGATCTAAATGAAAATTCATAGCTGAGGTTGAGGCTCCTTGGCTAGCAGTGGCATCAGAGGCAAAGGGACTGGCACCATTTTCAGGAGCATGGCCTTGAAACTCAAACTCCTTTAGTCGTAACTCATGTTCCCTTTGTAATCTTTTATCTTCTGCTTCCCTTTCTGCAGTCAATCTTCTTTCTTCTGCTTCCCTTTCTGCGGCTAATTTCTTCTCTTCCCTTTCTGCAGCCAATCTTTTTTCTTCTGCTTCCCTTTCTGCAGCTAATTTCTTCTCTTCCCTTTCTGCAGCCAATCTTCTTTCTTCTGCTTCCAATTTCTTAGCCTCAGCCTCAATCTGCAACCTCTTAGTCTCAGCCTCAGCCTGCAACCTCTTAGTCTCAGCCTCAGCCTCAAATTGTAACTTCTTAATTTCCCTTTCAGCCTCTAACTTTCTTTCGGCTTCAAACCTTCTTTCTTCGCGTTCAATAAATTTGTCACATTCCGTAGTGACATAGGCAACCATAACTTGCCCATCTAATCCTAACTCTTTTGCAGTCTGAACAGCAGCAGATCGAAATTTGGCCAGGTCCGCCATTGTCTATCAGGTAAGTTTATACAATGTCTAACTAACAATTCAATCTCTAAATATATATCTAATGGACAACACAGGCACCGTGAGCTCAACCTTATTTAATTCCACCCAAGGATACCTTTTAATTCTTATTATTCCCTGAAGTGAATTACCCCCACTATTTTTAATAGGTAAAGATTCAAAATCCCGGACGAGCCCCCAATATATGTGGTGAAGTGGGATGTTATAAATATTTATAGGGGACTTAGTGTACTGACTGAGATCAGCTGTGAAGGTATATATATCTAATAAGAGTAGTGTATTATATATAACCTTACTTGCTGCCACATATGTATACCTCAGTCAGAATTATTCTGGAATAGTGTGATGACTACGTTGTATGTCTAGGGTATGTGTATGATGAAGTGTAAGTCATAACAACAACAGACAGATAAACAATTTAATTTATTCCACCACACTTGACAACACTGTGACACTCACATACATATAACACTCTAAAGGATATCTTAAAGGAGTCACTGATAACTTTTCAAATAACAATATGTATTCATTGCTGTTATGAATGAATATGTGTCCTGATTCAAATACAAAGGGAACCAGGAATCACAATCAATTTTACTTACAAGTTATATGTACAGAATTTATCAATATGAATATTGTAGTGACATATATTATTAAAAGTATCCTATGTGTGTCAGTTGTGTAGTAATAATATGAGGTAATAATGGTTTTGTTTTGTTCAAGCTCTGTTTGTATTTGTCATCATGACTTCAATAGTTTGTCTTTATTGGAACTAGTATTGGAGATGTTCTCAGTTCCTGATATTAAAACAATTTAATTCCCCTCTTAATGTTATTTTTACAATGTCATTTTAAGATGGGGGTACATAATGTTGAGCTCAGCTGTCCACATCAGCTTATCTTGCGTGATGGCGGCAGGAAGAGACTCCTCTGCTCGATTTCTCCCCTGGGCTCTGGAGACACCTCACTGATAGCTAAATGGACCAAGGAGTATGCTGTCCGACTCTGGATTCAGCAAAGCTCTGACCAGGTGCTGCTCAATACCATAAGACCACAGTCCCACAATTCATGGAAATAAACACAGATACGTTGACTAGCAATGAATTCTGGCACAAATACTGGCACAAATTCCCATCTGCTTATGTTCCAGGCTTTTATTTAGCAAAAATATGAGCTGGCTTCAACGCACTGTTGCTTTATCAAGCTTATTTGAACTAGTGGTCTCGAACTAACGCTCCTAAGTGATTATATCAGCGAGTCTGGCCAATGGAGCCACGTTTCGACAAGTGTTTGAAAAAATTTTACCTTCCTACGTCTCCCCTAACAACCAAGGATAGCATTTATAGTCCGACTAATCGTGTTTAGCCTTACATATCATTTCAGCCAATCAGTTCAAATGTAACTTGTGGCCCATTTCCCGTACAATGGTGGTTTAAAAAAATCTACCACTGAGCGATTCTGATTTTGGGTGTTGTCTGACAGCACCATCATTTTATTTTGGCTATAACTTGTTAATTCCTAGACTATTTGCGTAACGTTTTACATATTCTTTGTCAGCAAGCCCTAAGGAACCCAAATATACAAATTTAAAAGAGCTAAGTGGCTGCGTTCAAAATATGCAATTTCTTCTACCTCCTGTTTCGAAGATGTGCTGTCTGGGTACTGTAATGTTTTCAAAAGTAAACCCATCTATTGTCATCTTTCCTAATAAGTGTTTTTCAGGATTTAAAAACCTAACTCTGGGAAGGGTAGTGAATTTATCACTGTCCGTCTGAAAAAAAAGTTAGTGCATGTGGCCTTACATGCGTGATAGTAGTAATTGTGTATCGCGCGACGCGTGTTGCATGCGTTCCTGATTTTCAGCCCTCCCTCTCTCTTTCTATTTGAGTCCATCTGTTCGTTCGTTTTGGTAACGCAGTATAATTAATGTTAGGATTAATTTAGGTCATTACGCAGTGTGCCTCCCAATGTTTTTCTCAGAAATGCAATACCCGTTTTAATGTGTTGTGGAAACGCTTGTATTTATGCAGTGGCTTATATTTAACGTGGAAACGTTACAATTTGCAGACGAAGCATAAAACAAAGGGGATTTCGAGTACTGTCATTGTGACAGCACTGTTATTTTACCATTGCTCTTTTCTTTATTAGAATTTATTTGTTAGGCTTTATATTTACGTTTTAATTTATATATGTGGATTAGAATATTTCACGACAAGGGGGTAGTAACTTTAAACGGGTGGTAGTAGAAGAATTCAAATTCTTTAGTCAAATTGTTGGCGGTTGATTTTACGGTGACCTTGAGACAAATTTCAAATGCGGTAGTTATTAATAGATTTTAGGAGTACGTTAGTTAATTTTCAAGCGGGGAAATTTGAGCGGGGTGTCACACAGATTTACTTTACTACAAGTAGCCAAGGTCAGAGCGGGGAACAGTGACTATTTGATATAAATAAACAGCCCTGGTAGTTAGACCAGTTTATACAGTAAAATACCTCAAACTAGTTCTACCAGACCTAAGTGCCTCATCATGAGTAGTAATCAAAACCAAAGAACATAAATTCTTATACGAGCTAGGAAAGCTGCGTCAGACTATAAGAGGACGGATTTGATGGAATGAGAAGAGACTTATTTCAAAGGTTACTAAACGAATATAATTTTTGTACATCGAGGAAGAAGACCCGCCTTGGTGGAAGGTTGGGCATGAGTACATTCTTTCGACAGATTATGTTATTGTTGGATGACTACTGTAAATAAACACCATCTTGTTATTTACTGATAGTTGAGTGCAGTGCTTTACGGTAGAGGTTTTCCATCCATCAATTGTATCTTCGTGGGATGTACTATCATCTAGAGCTATAGTACCGTAACATCATCAACACCTAGCTGCCTACTGTTTTGGGTAGTGAGACGAGTCCCGCTATACAAACATAAACACAAACATCAACCACACCATCACGGCCACAGGACACTGTCGTGTGGTGAGTCACTGGGGCAACTACTACAGTAGTTTTTGCCAGGAATAGTCTATGAGATATAGATATAAGGTCTCTAGAAATTGGCTCGTTAAGAAAGAATAAAGACCTATTCGAGATAAGGACAAGAAGACAGGAATGCGAATGCTTTCCACTAGACAGTGTTTTCTAATTAATTATGGAAAGAGTTCTGTTTCCCCACGACCTTAGCTTCTGCCCTTAGATCCCGTAAAGAAAAAGCCCCCAACCTCATCTGAGTATAGAAAGGTTCCTATAGGTGAATATGTAACACCGACAGCACGAGTGATACATTAACAAACTCTTGATAATGATCAACCGATCGTTGGGTTTATTAATGAAATATCCACACATATAAGGTTAGTAATGGTTAGAACGTGATGATGGTGAAAGACGATTCACACAAAACACACAGATGAGATAATAAAATTACAGTTAATTCAGTAATAGTTAATTAAAAATGAACTGGTGTAAAGTGAAATGATGATGTGATATGATACGTGTTACCAAAATGGTGAGTACTCTACACAGTCCATGTGTCTCTAAATGCTTCTCCTAGATATGAGGATTCACATGTATGCATAAAATGTCCCAAGTTGTTATACGTTATGTCGAGTGGGGTATCTCTAAGCTGAGGACGTTCTGATGAATACTGTTGTCGTACGGAGAACGCTGACGAGATATCTATGTATATTCCTTCACTGTTTGAGTATATCTCTGTAGTGTTGATCAACAGTTAATAGTTGTCATATGAACAAAAGGTCTGTTGTCTAATCTCCCGACGGTACTGGTCAGACTGGATATCTTCACGAAATGTTAGTGATATGTAGACTCATAATCTTGCGTATGTAGTCGTGATTCATATACTTTCGAGTCTGCTTCATAAAATGCGCTTAAGAGTGTGTTGCACGTGGTATAAATATGCGATTCCTCTTTTGAGCTCTTTTGCTTGACTTCAGATAATAATGATCTTTCGAGTGAATAGAATTTATGATGACTCTGTATTGAACTTGTGATAACGATGTATTGAACTTGTGAGCCAGCAGTATATGGTGACGAAAAATGCTGCGTCCACCTTATGACTTGTGGGTGAGACAATATTCCTTTTTAATTGAGGAATGAAAGATGTCCTCTGGCGAATTCTGCTAGCCAAATGTCCGTTTTTGATAACTTATTTCTGGTTAGACGTCAGACACGTTGCGTGTAGACTCAGACTTCTGATGAACTTCTTTTCCCTTCGCAAAATCCTTTAAGAACACAATTAATCACAGAACTGAATTATCATCCACTCTGAATAAACACTTGTATTAGGCTATGCGTTTTTGGGTTTAATCTCTTCCTCACAAGGTAAAAAACTGGACTGCTTCACTCTAGTAGATTATGCGGTATTATATATTTCTGGAAGTCACCTGGCCAAGCTGGGCGTCCAATGTGGTAAACCAACGCTTGTCTGATGTGGTAAACCAATGCTTGTCTGAACCGCGGTGAGACGTTTTCCCGTGGCCAATCTTGGCGTCCAATGTGGTGTCACAGAAATTACCGCATGCCCAGATGTTGGATTCGGATGACCATATGTGTTTTTACCAGATTTATCACGATGCAAAGTGGGCTTCAAACGATAATGTCAGGCATGTGGACTCAATCAAAGGATTTTTATTTCCCCCGATGAAAGAACAAATGTGGTTCTCTAGATACCGGTCGCGAGTAATCACAACGATGAAATAGCAAATATGGATCGCAAATGTTGCATGAAAGAGCAAATGTCGGAGAAATACAATACGAAAGATGTAGGAAAAGATAGAGCAATAAGGCCTTTGCGCTCGTTTATCACACTAGCCCCTCCTCAAGTGTGATGTCAACCGTGCTCAGGAGAGCTTAGCCTTCTTGCTCGGGATTCTTTAATCCTTTTCCTCATCTTCGTTTTTCTCTTCGGTTTCCACCCTTTCCTCTACTTGTCTGTGCTCTCCGTCCTGCCTCATAGGATGACGGCTTAAAAAATCCGCTCCTACGTTATGTTTTCCTTGGATATAGTCCACTTGGAACGTGTAAGGTTGTAGAACAAGCGACCACCTCATCAGTCTAGCATTCAAATTCTTTGAATTGGCGAGGAAGGTCAGAGGTTGGTGATCACTCTGGATTGTAAATTTCCTTCCGTATAGGTATGCTTGAAATTTTTGTATTCCCCAGACGAGGAACAAACATTCCTTTTCGATTGTGGAATAGTTTTGTTCTGCTCGGTTTAACTTCCGACTCGCATACGCGACCGGAAATAGATTTGGTGGGCTTCTGTCATCTGGCTGTAGTAATGTAGCCCCGATTCCAATGTTACTGGCATCCGTGCGCAAGATGAATTTTCTAGTTAAATCCGGAAGCCGTAAAATAGGTTTTGTGGTGAGTTTCTCTTTTAAGAGTGCATATGCATGTTTACATTCTGCTGACCATGTCACTTTATCTGGGTTTCCTTTCTTGGTTAGCGATGTAAGTGGTGCACAGAGGCTATTAAAATCCTTTATATATCTCTGGTAGAATCCACAGAGAGATACAAATGACCGGACATCCCTTTTAGTGGACGGTCTCGGTGCATTTCTCAGCTTCTCAACGTTTTGAGTCTCGGGGAACATGGTCCCATGGGATATAGTATGTCCTAGAAACTCTAGCTATTCACACCCAATTTGACATTTGGTTGGGCGGGCGGTTAGTCCCGCTTCTCTGAGTCTGTTAAACAGCAAGGATAGCGCTGATATATGTTCTTCAAACGATTCAGTAGCTACTAGGATATCATCCATAAAATTGCTGATGGCGGGATGATTCAAAGGATCCAATAACTTTCGCATCATCCTTGTGAAGACACTAGGAGCATTGTTCAGTCCAAATGGCATCACATTAAACTCGAAGTGTCCATCTGGAGTACTGAAGGCTAACAGGTTCCTCACCTCAGCTTTTACCGGTATTTGATAGTACCCTTTACTGAGGTCGATCTTTGAAAAATAGCGAGCCCTGCTCAGCTTAGTAAATAGCTGGTTCTGGTCCGGTAACGGTTCTGGCTGAAACTGTGTTAACGCATTCAGCTGTCGGTAGTCGATGCACAGGCGGTGTTCTCCACTGGGTTTGCGTAACAGCACCACTCCCGCGCTGTAAGGGGACTCCGACTTCGAAATTATGCCTTCCTTAAGTAAGTAATCAATTTCTTGCTTTAATGCCGTCGCCTTGGCATACGGAATCGGATAGGTTCTCATTCGGACTTCCATGTCAAACTCCATCAGGTTTGTCCAGCCCGGTTTGTCTGTCAGAGAGTCGGCGTGGTTTTCCATCAATCTCCTTACTTTTTCTTGCTGGGCTTCCGTTAAGGTGGAGCTTATTTTCACATCTAAATGTGATTCCTCCTGTATCACCGGGTACTCTACGGATGATAATGGCTCTCCTTCCATTTGCATAGCAATGGCCATAGTCATGAGGTGCGCTGGTTCGGCAGGGGCTCGCTCGTAAAACTTCTTAAGCAGATTTAAGTGGTAAATTTTCTGCTTTCCGTTCACGGCGATTTTATAGTTGGTGCGAGAAATCTTGTCCACCACTTTGTAGGGTCCCCTCCAGCAAATCTGCAATTTATTACTGCTACTTGGCAGAAGAAGTAGCACCTTCTCTCCTACTGCTAGTTCTCGGTCCTTCGCATTGCGATTGTAATATTTGGCATGCTTCCGCCAAGCCTCCCGTACTTTCGCTGTGGCTAATTCCCAGCCAGTCTTCAGGCGTTGTTTCAAGTCTGTGACGTACTGGAAGGCTGATGTGACAGTGTCGTCTGCCTTGGCATCTGTCCATGTTCTTAGTAAGGCTTCTAATGGGCCTTTAATAGGTCTTCCGAAGAGTAATGTGGCCGGAGGAACTCCAGTTGACGCATGCGGTACTTCCCTATAAGCAAATAATGCGGCAGGAAGATACTGATCCCAAGTTTCTGGCTTCTCCTGTGCCAACTTCCGAAGAATAGAGGTGAGCGTCCCGTTAAACCGCTCTACTTGCCCGTTACTTTGGGGGGTGATAGGGCGAAGTATGGATATGCCTAGTCTTGAATATTCTAAGCACCTCCTCTGTCAACTTGCCTCTAAATTGTGACCCGTTGTCTGTGAGAATTTCATGCGGGAAGCCCAATCTAGTAAAGATATTCAGTAAAGCGTCAGCTACATGCACTGAGTCGCATGCTGGCATGGCTATGGCTTCGCCCCACATGGAACAGGTGTCCACTAAGGTAAGGATATGGGAGTTCCTCTTCTTAGTTCTCAGCAGAGGTCCAATTATATCCACGGCCACTCTTTCAAATGGGGTGCCCAAGATTGGCCTCTCCCCAAGGGTCGCGGGTGCCGTCCAGTGTTTTGGTGCAACTTTCTGGCACTGAGGACAAGACTTGACGAAACGTTCAATGTCGCCGGTGATCCCTGGCCAATAATAGTGGCAGGCGATCCTTTGAGTCGTGGCGCTCATTCCCATGTGTCCACTAAATGGGATAGAGTGGCCCATCTCAAGCACCTGGTTCCTATAGGTTGCAGGAACTACTAATTGGTTGTGTTCCTGTCCTTCATTTCCAGCTCGGCGATACATCAATCCATTTTTCATAAAGAAGTCTCCCTTGGTAGGTGGGTTGTGTGTCCTAGGTAATTTTTTAAAACAGGGCGCCAGTGTGGAATCTTCCATTTGGGCCCTCTTCAATTCCCCGGGGAGGATATTGGTAGGAGGTTCCTGCTCTGCGTCTTTTTTTGACTGTCCTCTAGTCTGTACGGCCGCCATGACTAGTGGTTGAGTAGGTTCTCCAAGGAACACATATCTACATCCCAAGATTAAAGAGTAGATTGGTTCTTCCATTATAGCTGCACGAATCTCTCCTGTCACATAACGAGATTCCACTCTGATAAGTGCAATTGGCAGTGTCATGGGTGCAACATCCTTCGTCGGACCTTGGATGTCGACACTCTCTTCTGTTATTTGGTCAGGGGTGACAAGAGATGCCCTGACCACCGCATCGAAAGCAAGTCCTGTGTCATAAAGGCACTCCACAGATTGTCCGTTTACGAGGACTGATTCGATGACGGGAGGATGAGACAAGTTTCCGGTCCTCTGCTCCTTCCGGGGTGACGATTTTGTCTGCAGACAGGCAGCATGTTGGGGAGGAGGTCTGCGCTTGCACTCATTAGTGTTGTGATTGTTCAAGCGACAGTACTTGCACCATTTATCTCCCTGTCTCTGGTGTGGCGCAGCATTTTTCTTGTTTTGCTCTTTGTAGTTATCTTGTTTTGCGTGCTGTTTATGCGAGATGTGTGGTCCTTTGCTTTGTTGGTCTGGTTGGGAGCGAGCAGGTTGCTTTGGCGCCTGATCCGAAAACTTCTTTCTGGCTCCTTGAGACTCCATGAGAGCATTTTGGAATCGCTCTGCCAGTGTAAGAATATTTTCTAACCGGTCAGCGCCGTTTTCAGTGAGAAATCTACGCATTTCCACCGACATAGACTCTTTTAGTTGCTCTATCACAATCAGCTCTTTCAACCCATCATAGTTCTCGGTAAAGTTTCCCAGTGTACACCACTTCACTAGGTAGTCTTCAATACGGGCTGCAAACTGTGAGAAAGTCTCTCCTGCATCCTTCCTAGAACCTCGAAATTTTTTTCGGTAAGCCTCTGAATGAAGCTCGTACCTCACCAAGAGAGCTTTTTTCAATGCGTGGTAGTCATCTTGCTCTCCGGCAAGAAGTTTATTAAAAACTTCGTAGGCGGCTCCTCTTAGGCCCTGGGAAAGTTTCAAGTTCCACTTCCGTTCTTCAAGCCCAAACCCTGTTGCAAAGCGTTCAAAGCGGTCTAAAAAGGCGTCCATGGTATCGTTCCTTTCTGAAAAAGGTTCCAGCGGAAAGTTCATGGCATTGGGTAGTGCAGGTTGCGAAGTAGGCACACCATCTGAGCGGGGTGAGTACCCTCCATTCAAGTTGGAAGCCGCTGCACTTTTTGCCAGCTCTATCTGATTGGTCTGCCCCTGGATTTCCAGTTGCTTCATCTTAAGTGCATGCTCTGCTGCTGCTTTCTCTTTACGCTCCGCTGCTTCTGCTGCTTCTTTCCGCTCCGCTGCTTCTGCTGCGGCTTTCCGCTCCGCTGCTTCTGCTGCTTCTTTCCGCTCCGCTGCTTCTTTCCGCTCCGCTGCTTCTGCTGCGGCTTTCCCCTTCCGCTCCGCTGCTTCTGCTGCGGCTTTCTCCTTCTCCATTGCAAGTTTCTGCACTTCTATCTCTCTTGCATGGAGTTTATCAGTCTCCTCACTCACAAATTTCATCAGATCTTTTCCACTTAACCCGTATTCACGCCCTGCCTCCATTAAACTAGTTCTAATTTTTGCGGCATCTGCCATGATATGCAGTATGGGTTCACGAAGGGAAAATTTGGCAGTGACCTCCAAGCAAATTGTTTGACTCGCACAAGTAATTATCTCTTAAAACCTTCTAGGTTTAAATTAGTAATCAAGTTCAAATAGTTCTTTTAAAAAAATCACTCACTCAGCATATTCTGAAAATTATATAACAGATTATCTCGAAGTTTTCTATGAAAAATTTGCTAAATATTTATGATAAAATTTCTCCAGCAGTTACTGAAAAAAAAAAATTTTCAGTTCCCTACAGTATCCTCTGTTCTCAAAAAGTGCTTACTCTGTCCGTTTGGTACTCAATTTAAAAAGTATCACTCGTGCTTTAGAGATATAAATTATCCCCCATATGAAATAGACAAATTATAGTAAGAGTTAGTCTAGAAGGTAATCCCTCAAAATGCCAACAAATTTTGCAATTATCGCAACTGTATAGCAGAGATGAAAATGTGATTTATCACACTTCTAAGTCCGGGTTCACTAATCCCAAGACGAGTCCACAATTGTCGTGTGGTGAGTCACTGGGGCAACTACTACAGTAGTTTTTGCCAGGAATAGTCTATGAGATATAGATATAAGGTCTCTAGAAATTGGCTCGTTAAGAAAGAATAAAGACCTATTCGAGATAAGGACAAGAAGACAGGAATGCGAATGCTTTCCACTAGACAGTGTTTTCTAATTAATTATGGAAAGAGTTCTGTTTCCCCACGACCTTAGCTTCTGCCCTTAGATCCCGTAAAGAAAAAGCCCCCAACCTCATCTGAGTAGAGAAAGGTTCCTATAGGTGAATATGTAACACCGACAGCACGAGTGATACATTAACAAACTCTTGATAATGATCAACCGATCGTTGGCACTCGTGCTGTCGGTGTTACATATTCACCTATAGGAACCTTTCTCTACTCAGATGAGGTTGGGGGCTTTTTCTTTACGGGATCTAAGGGCAGAAGCTAAGGTCGTGGGGAAACAGAACTCTTTCCATAATTAATTAGAAAACACTGTCTAGTGGAAAGCATTCGCATTCCTGTCTTCTTGTCCCTATCTCGAATAGGTCTTTATTCTTTCTTAACGAGCCAATTTCTAGAGACCTTATATCTATATCTCATAGACTATTCCTGGCAAAAACTACTGTAGTAGTTGCCCCAGTGACTCACCACACGACAGACACCAAAATTATTGTTTATTAAAAAACAATATAATGTTGCAAAAATAAATTTAGACAACGACGATCAGCAAATATGACACGGTGTAGAACAATTTATTAATTGCAACATGCGATTTAAAAAAAATGAAAAGAATATACATTTATCAAAATATCAGTTTGACTGTTACATTTTCAGAATTTTCATAAACCGGTACTAGAAATACCCAGGCAACGCCTGGTACTTACAACTAGTAGGCTATGAAAAAAAAATGAGGTAAATAAAGAACAGGAAAAGTGCTCCCTCAGGTGAGTGGTAAAATGTTACTAATATGAGGCTATACCTTGAGCAGGCATCCTCACCATCACAACATTGTGGCTACAGAAACCATCGCCACAAGAGTTTGTGTTTTTTGGTACCGGTACAGGCTTCCTCAAGCTGGCCGTCTGTAGTAGCTACATAAGGACTGTAGTAGCCACATAAGGACTGTAGTAGCTACATAAGGACTGTAGTAGCTACATAAGGAGTGTAGTAGCCACATAAGGACTGTAGTAGCTACATAAGGACTGTAGTAGCTACATAAGGACTGTAGTAGCTACATAAGGACTGTAATAGCTACATAAGGAGTGTAGTAGCCACATAAGGACTGTAGTAGCTACATAAGGACTGTAGTAGCTACATAAGGACTGTAGTAGCCACGTAAGGAGTATAGTAGCTACATAAGGACTGTAGTAGCTACATAAAGACTGTAGTAGCTACATAAGGACTGTAGTAGCTACATAAGGACTGTAGTAGCCACATAAGGACTGTAGTAGCTACATAAGGACTGTAGTAGCTACATAAGGACTGTAGTAGCTACATAAGGACTGTAGTAGCTACATAAGGAGTGAAAAACACGATGATGATATTTTTATGGCATAGGACACTGCACACGAGTGGAAAAAATAATAAGCCATTACAACAATACAAAAATACTAAACAAGTAAGAAGCATCAACGCAAAGAAACTAACTAGAATAACACAGTGCAGAACACCAACTACATCAAACCAAAAGTCTGTCCTGATGTAAAAGTATAATCCAGTGATGAAACAACTTATCAATTCGCAAAAACTATCACACGGATAGGAATTGAAACCAAAGTTGCATGGATCAATAGATAGAAGAATAAAAACGGGAAAAGGGAAATAGAAAATCAGAAACTGAACACACACAAATTGTGAGGAAGAAAGAAGAAAAGTAGGATGGAGCTGAGGTCACCTGTTTCTAGAATATTGCTCACTTGTAAAACTGACTCCATTAGCACTGTACCGCGCACCAACATATCATAAATGATGAAAACCGAACTGTGAATCAAATGAATACCTTCTGTTTAGAAGTGGAGTGGAACATTGTGATATCACTGTCAAAATAAATAAAAATAAAACTAGCAACGCTGACTGTTAGTTATTAGTTTTAAATGGTCCTTTTCAGGACGAACGAAGAAGAAGAAGCAGAAGAAATGGTATTCAGCTGCTGCTAAACGTCATTATTATTTGATTTTATCAATTATTTTATGTCTTTTTGCCCCCTCCTAAAGTCTGATCTTCAAATGTGACGTATGTACAGTATTTTATGTCATCCTGTTTTCCCTTTAATTATCACTACATCAGGGGAGGTAAAATAAATCCGTATACACAAATCGAAGGTTTAAATAAAACGTGGATGCTTGTGGAAAGCTCATATACAAATGTAGGTGTGGGAAGCTCATATACAAATATAGGTGTGGGAAGCTCATATACAAATATAGGTGTGGGAAGCTCATATACAAATATAGGAGTGGGAAGCTGTCGTTTTGGGACAGGGGATGGCACACACACCCGCACATTCACACAATTTGACGCTAAAAATACTCTGTTTAGACTTATTTGAGACGCAAAATGATGCCATATTAAGATATCGGAAAACAAAATTATTGTCTGTAATTAGTGGTAATAGCACCCTTCAGTCATAACAATGGAAATGAGTCTCTGTGGCGTTAAACACATAAAGGGAAACCCGAGGCCTGTAAACAGTCAATAAATATTACACAAACAGAAAGGTATGTTTTCTGGCACTCGTGAGAAATAAAGAAGTAGAAAACTAAACAACAGACGTGAGTGGCTTACCGGGGAATCGAACCCAGGACCTTCCGCGTGGCACCACCGCCTATACTGACCTATACAGTATAATAGGGGAACAACAGAACTGATTGCGTCATTAATAGGCTGGATGGTCCTAGTTAAATTTCCGGTGTTATGCGTTGCGGGTCGCGCTAATAACCCCTGTCATCGAAGCACTATTTTTGTGATGCTTAGATAGCAGGTAGGATAGTGTGATTCGCTTCCGTAGCTAGGCGGTGGTGCCGCGCGGAAGGTCCTGGGTTCAATTTCCCGGTAAGCCACTCACGTCTGTTGTTTTTCTGTTGTCTAGTTTTCTACTTCTTTATTTCTCACGAGTGCCTGAAAACATACCTTTCTGTGGCGAAGCGCACGGCTGCTTTTTTCATGGTGTTCCTTTCGGTGCTCTCTTTTCTCTTCTGCTTGTTGTGGGAGCTTCTTTTCGCCCAATCTGATGTGGCGCCATAGGGAGCATCGCCGCTTGATGCGATATGCAGCTTCATCCTCCCAGGTTGCTGGATTTATGTCCAGTGCTTTCATGTCTCTCTTGCGCACATCTTTGATCCTCGGCTGTGGTCGCCCAGATGTTCTTTTGCCAGCTGCCAGTTGTCCGTAGAAAATATCTTTCGGGGTACGGTCATCTTCCATGCGGCGGACAAGGCCAAGCCAGCGTAGTCTGCGCTGTCTAAACAGTTTATACATGCTTTGAACGCCAGCACGTGGCAGCACCTCGACATTTGTCCTTCCACAAAATACCAAGGATGTGACGTAGGCACTGTAAATAGAAGGTATTGAGCCTTCTGTTATGCTTAGCATAAGTTGTAGGTCGTGTGTCACGTGTTCATTATTAGTTTTCTGTTGAGCAGACGATTTTCTATCAGAATCAGACCTGAAGGTCTTTTAAATTTGCAGATGCGCCCTAATATAACCGACTAGGTTGAACGGGACGCGCCTCGCCAAAACTTTATTAAAAACAAAAAAAATTGCTCATCTTGAGCGCCCCAAATTATTGAAGACTTAGAATAAACATTGTAGTTGCCTCTTATTATTGGCACAATACAAATTAAACCTAAAGACAAGAGCTTATATCCCTTGTTGCAGACACAAAACTAAAAAGATCTGGAGACATCCCTTGTTGTAGACACAAAACTAAATAGACTTGAGACAACAGCCTACATCCCTTGTTGTAAGCACAAAACTAAATAGACCATGGAAACATCTTACATCCCATGTTGTAGACACAAAACTAAATAGACCTGGAGACACCAGTTTACATCCAATATTGTAGACACAAAACTAAATAGGCCTGGAGACAACAGTTTACATCCCTTGTTGTAGACACAAGACTAAATAGACCTGGAGACAACAGCTTACATCCCTTGTTGTAGACACAAGACTAAATAGACCTGGAGACAACAGCTTACATCCCTTGTTCTAAACACAAGACTAAATAGTCCTGGAGACAACAGCTTACATCCCTTATTCTAGACACAAGACTAAATAAACCTGGAGACAACAGCTTACATCCCTTGTTGTAAACACAAGACTAAATAGACCTGGAAACAACAGCTTACATCCCTTGTTCTAGACACAAGACTAAACATGAAGATAAAAGGTGAGCACCTCATTTACCTTTTCGTTCATCCCGAAGCATGGCGCCACCACTGTAGTTGTTCCCTTACAGAAAGATTGCATCAAAGAATTCATTGGCTGTTGCTATGGTGACATCTGTAATAATTTGTTAGACATGATGAAGTTGCCAGTCTCCTGCACAACCTCATGTTAGTAATCTTTTACAACATGCGTGAGGGAGCACTTATTCTTTCTGTCTTCTCAGAGACACCCCCGGGAACAACGCTAGATGTAGGGAACTTGCTAGGTAGGAACAACACGAGATGTGGGGAACTTGCTAGGTAGAAACAACACGAGATGTGGGGAACTTGCTAGGTAGGAACAACACTAGATGTAAAGAACTTGCTAGGTAAGAACAGAATGGACAAAAGAACATCCTAGGTAGGAACAGAGCTGGATAAAAGAGCTGACAACATAATTCCTTGTTCTGTTACACCCCAGGGTAACCCAGGGCAACAGATGTAGAGGAACACAAGGAGAAGACAACTGGAGACATATATGAAGGAGATGAAGAAGACATGGAAAGATCTGAGACGTGACAGGAAGTGATGGCATACATTTGTTAAGGCACGTGACAGGAAGTGTTGGCATACGTTTGTTGAAGGCACATGACAGGAAGTGTTGGCATACGTTTGTTGAAGTCCTAAATTATCAGTGCGGAACGGATAGTCAGCCCCAGGTCACTATTCCGTCAGGCAGTCACGTAACTAGGTTAGCAGGTCAGCCCTTATGCACCGCCTCGTCAAGCAAGGTAAACATGAATGTGTCGAGTGGCCTAGTTATGACAGAAAGCGGTCAGCCGACGGGCACCGCTATGCTGTGCAAACCATGCGTAATAAATGACCAGTTTATTACTTTGCCTACTACAATTTTTAAAATACATGATAAATCACCAACTAGCGTTTTATTGAGTAACTCACCTGTAGCGGGTAGCCAGCCTCAGACCACTACTCTGCTTTGTAATTCAAAAAAGACAGACGGTCCGCACCCTGTCCCCGTTTTGTCAAATATTTTAGATATGGCAAGTGACGACCTTGCCACTTTGCCAAGTAGACAGTTTATAACGAGTGGCCAACCTCTGCTTACCACTCCGTCATGCAGTCTAGTGATAATATCTCTCAATATCAATGGTTTGAGAAATAAGCTAGACCATGTAATTAAACTAATTAAAAAAGAGAAACCCGACTTTTTGTTTTTGCAACAAACGGGCATTACTTCTGGTTATCATGCCGACCAGATAGTAACTAGATTAGGACTGAAGCATGGTTGGTTCGCCCGGGGCACCTGCCATAGTGGTACTGCCATCCTCCAAATTAATGAGGATTGGGAAGCAGTACATTATAGAACAGACAATTGTGGCAGAATTGTCATTATACAAATACAAAACAAACACAACAAGCATGACACACACCACGGCTGTTTGCGAGCGATCTTTTAGTTATTTCCCCTTTTTCTCCGACCGCGCTATTTATAGCCCACATGACAGAGGTCACGTGGTCAGCTTCCTAATGGGAAAAACATGTGGCGATGTTTACTTTTGATAGGGCTTAATTAATGCTTTTAGGCTACTTTTTTATTATAAATACCGGCTTTAATTTTGCGTAAAGCTAGACTAGAAATGTTAGAGTAAATTTTAGAACAAGAACAAACATTTTATCACAATTAGAACAGAAGATATAATAGTCTGAAATAGTGTAAAATTTACGTTTTTTTATATTTTGTTATGGTTTGTTTATAATGCAATTTTCACTAAATCGGTCACAATCAACATGCATAACAAATTACAGAAATCAAAAGTAGAAAACCTGCAGAAAATGGATATCAAAGATTTGTTTTGGTTTCATGCGTCAAACATTAATTATTGAAAGTTTAAATTGCAAGTCCACATTTATTACCTTAAAATAACACACCCAATTGTCCCCAAAACATGTTTGAATTGCTTTTATGCTACTTTATTATTATAAATACCGGCTTTAATTTTGCGTAAAGCTAGACTAGAAATGTTAGAGTAACATTTTAGAACAAGAACAAACATTTTATCACAATTAGAACAGAAGATATAATAGTCTGAAATAGTGTAAAATTTACGTTTTTTTTTTACATTTTGTTATGGTTTGTTTCTAATTCAATTTACACTAAAACGGTCACAATCAACATGCATAACAAATTACAGAAATCAAAAGTAGAAAACCTGCAGAAAATGGATATCAAAGTTTTGTTTTGGTTTCATGCGTCAAACATTAATTATTGAAAGTTTAAATTGCAAGTCCACATTTATTACCTTAAAATAACACACCCAATTGTCCCCAAAACATGTTTGAATTGCTTTTATGCTACTTTATTATTATAAATACCGGCTTTAATTTTGCGTAAAGCTAGACTAGAAATGTTAGAGTAAATTTTAGAACAAGAACAAACATTTTATCACAATTAGAACAGAAGATATAATAGTCTGAAATAGTGTAAAATTTACGTTTTTTTTTTTACATTTTGTTATGGTTTGTTTCTAATTCAATTTACACTAAAACGGTCACAATCAACATGCATAACAAATTACAGAAATCAAAAGTAGAAAACCTGCAGAAAATGGATATCAAAGTTTTGTTTTGGTTTCATGCATCAAACATTAATTATTGAAAGTTTAAATTGCATGTCCACATTTATAACCTTAAAATAACACACCCAATTGTCCCCAGAACATGAGAGCTAACAATTATCTCAATCATACATCATGAGTTCTGATCCAGTCTGCGCAATGTTTTTCTAATATGTGCTGTTTATGAATTGTCTTACTAGGGAATAGCTTTCTGAACAAAGACATATAAGTCTCTATCGATGCTGTTATTGATTCTTTACTAATTGGTTTACTGTGTGATATTTTGTTGTGTACTTTCTCAAATGCTTCTTTCAGTGAGTTGAATTGTTCTTGGGCAATAAAAGCTATGTTAGTTATATCTTGTTTGTCTGTAATTTTCAGTGTTTGTGTAATGATTGCTCTTGTAAGATCTTTATAAACTTTTTGTGTGAGATATCTGTGGCAGTGATTCCCTATAAATGCTCTGCTATTATAAGCCTGTTGTATGATTTTGTGTTTGGCTAGTACCTTGTCCATGTGTGAGCAAACTGGCCCAGACCTAGTACACAGATCTTGAAACTGAAGTTTGGCCAGCGCATCTTGTGCATTTTCAAGTCTAACTTTAAAATTATCTGTCTCCTCCTTATCCTCACAAAGTTCAATACCTACCTGAAAAATTCAATTTTAGCTCCTAATTCTTCTGCCTATTTCCAGTTCCTACTAAATCTCTTCAAGTTCTTAAAAGTACTAATGTTTGCATGTATCTCTTGCGAATTCTCAAATATCTTTGCGTCTACTGTATCAGCTACCTGTTCTAGAAGTCTGTGGTGTTTCAAAACAATGCCTAATAAAATATGAAGGTAAGGAGGAGCTACATTTTCAATTTCAATCTCTAACATTGGTTTGTGTAAACAATTATGGTAATGTGCCACTTGCCTTTTATTCCCTTTCCCATATTTCATATATCTATTGTAATCTCTTATCAACATGGCCAAACTTCTTGGTTTGCAAGTTGTATGCTCTCTGGATGTCTTTGATGAAAATGTTTGGTTTGTCTGGAGCTCAAGGAATATACCCATGTCTGTGGTGTCTCCAGCAAAACAAGGAAATAATCCCCGAATAAGAAAACAACAACTTGTTTACCATCCCACTCTAAATATTTTAGTGACTCTATCTGAGCTTTCATGCCATTCATAAATATTTCTAAATTATCATATGTATCTCTGACTCTAGCCATTGATAAAAGGATGGTATTAGATTTAGAATTTGGTTTCTCTAAATTTACTACCTGCATTGTAACTTTGAATGAAAGAAGATATACAAACAGTTACTTAGAATTCGCTGGCAGCCTTCGTGTGCACAGGATTGTCTACCAAAGAACACCAATGGAACAGTCCTTATCTCACACACAATTAAAAAAAAATTCATATTATAAATAGAAGATTAACAAGACTTGAAAGATAGATCAAATTATGTGGAAGTAATCTATCTATAGCTTTACATGTTTTCTGACGCTTATATACGTAGCTAAATATCATTATAAATGAATGAAAATGCAAAAACAGATGGTGCTTTACAAAAAGTTATTTTTTTACTACCTTATTTAAGATTTGTGGGTATCAGGAATGCGTTTAAAGGGATTTAAATGCTATAAAATCTGGTGACAATATGCTTGTTCTTGTAATGCCACACTCACAAAACTGACTACCACACATTCTCAAGATATGAAACCAAAAAAAAAAAAGTATGTGGAAATAATCTTTAGCTTCCCTTCGAGAAGTCTTTATAATTATAAACTCAAACGAATGGGCCGATTTTTAGATATTAAATTAATAAAAAGATTACTTATTTTATGAATTTCCTTAAATGATGACGCTGTTTTCAAAAGTCTGTAACTCCGTCAAAACTAATTTCAAACAAATAAAAATGCAATCAAAAATAGAACACAGAACAAAGTTATAGTACACAAAAGAATTTTAGCGCTGTGTTTATCCAGAACGAGTGTATAATGATTTATATTTTACTGATTTTACTCACACATCAGCTGATTTTCCCCACCAAAAACTTAAATAGTCTTTTACGGTGCACACAAAATTTTATACCCGGTGTCAGAATTCCGGTCACCGAAACTAAAAGAGCGCTCTGGTATAGGGCACAAACAGCCGTGACACACACTTATAAATATATACGCCCCTGCGACGAAAATTGACAGGCCTAAGTTTTATGACGGATTACACGACATACTAACGGAACACTACAAGGGGAATAAGAAAATTTTAGGGGGGGATTTTAATTGTATTCTATCCGACCTTGACCGGTCTGGAGGCTTCACGAGAGCGCAGACACGAGAAAAGTCTTTACTTGTACGACAAGTTCAGGCTATGTTAGACGAACATGACCTTTCAGACACATACAGAAAAATAGAACCAAATAAACAAACCTTTACATATTATGACAAGACGAACCCATTTTTTAGACTGGCTTCAAGATTAGATAGATTTTACACCACTAGTGACTATAATATACACAAAATATACCACATAAAAAATACTCTTAAATTCACAGATCATCACGCAGTTTACACATCTTTAAGTACGGGACACACGCACAAACAAGTAAAGAGATCCCCGCATTGGAAATTTAACAACAGCCTACTTAAAAACACTTACTATACAGAACACATAACACAATTGATACAAGGTTACGCACAAGACATTCCAAATAATAACATTGCTCAATATTGGGACATGCTAAAGAACACAATTAGAGATAGAACGCAGATTTTGGCCACACTCATTCACAAAAAGTTTAAAAAAGAAGAGGGGATTTTAGAAGAAGCAATTAGTTTAACCAAAAGTTTAGACAACACGAACCCTCACATACACACCTTAGAACAGCAGTTAGATCAATATAGACAGTATACCTATCAGGGAGCATTACTTAGGACAAAATTACACACTATAACGCAGGAAATCCCTAATAGGCAATATTTAGCAGTAGAACAAAACATTCAGCGCAGTAGACAGATTCATTAAATAATTGACATGAAAGGAAAACATCATACAGACAATACCAATATTAGTCACGCTTTCTTCGAATACTACAAGCAGCTATATACTGAAGAAGAAAGTGATGCAAACATACAAGACAAATTTCTAAAATACACAAAGTGTCTAAGTGATGAGGAAAGTGAAAGGCTAGACCAAGCCCTAACTTTAGATAATTTGCAAGGGGCACTTAGTACTTTTCAAAAGGATAAAGCACCCGGACCTGATGGGTTAACTGCAGAATTCTACAGAGCTTTCTTCCCCTGTTTAGGGCCCATTCTAATTAAAATGCTGGAAGAGGCATTTCAAAAAGGGGAACTCCCGGAAAGTTTAAATCAGTCATATATTACCCTGATCCCCAAGGATAGTAATGATAAAAAGTCAATTAAGAATTTTCGGCCCATTTCTCTTTTAAATGTTGATTATAAAATCCTAGCCAAGGCACTAACTCTGAAGCTTAAGCCACACATGCACAAAATAATACATTCAGATCAACAATGTAGTGTACAGGGTAGAAACATTAGCAGACATACACATTTCATTAGAGACCTGATTACATACACACATGATAGGCAGTGCCAGAGTGCCATATTATCTTTAGACCAGGAAAAGGCATTTGATAGAGTATCACATGCCTTCCTACATAAAAATCTCAAAGCTAATAATATAGGGAAATACTTTAGATCATGGATAAAAATCCTATATAGAAAACCTGAGAGTAAAATATTGATTAATCATAGTTTAACTAAAGCATTTAAATTAACGAGAAGTGTTAGGCAAGGATGCCCTCTGTCGCCCTTGTTATATGTAATAACGCTAGAACCTGTGTTGGAAAGAATAAGACAAGACACAAATATCACGGGGACTTTCGTCCCCGGTGCAGGGGAAAGAAAATTGTTGGCCTACGCCGATGATACGATATTCTTTCCAATAACAAAGGATTCTATAAAAAATATCTTAGAGGTTTTCACAGAGTTTGGATACGCTAGCGAATCCAAACTAAATATTCAAAAATCTAGCATAATGGGAATAGGTAAATGGGGCAATAGGTCAGATTTCCCTTCTCAATTAACGGTAGTGAATAAAATTAAAATTTATGGAATTAACTTCTCTTTTAATCCTCAAGACCCCAATAAAGAAACATGGACAAAATTAATAGAGAAAATCCAAAATATGCTAGAGATTTACAAATATAAAACGGCTACCATTTTCGGAAGAAGTATTATAGTTAATTGTTTTATTATGCAAAAAATAATTTATACAGCAAATATACAAATAGTACCTAAAAAGATTATAACGGAAATAAATAAACTAATTAGGGCCTTCATTTTTAGGAACACGTGGTACAGTATTAAACACACTACTTTAATACAACCTAAAAATAAAGGGGGGATAGCTCTACAGGATATAAATACTAAAATTAAAGCTTTAAGAATTAAATATATAGGGGAAGTTATAAAGAGCCCGGGTCTATACCCGCTGGCACACTATTATATTGGGTTAAGGCTATCAAGTTTTTGTAAATTAAAAAATAATCAACCCCATTTTTTTGGGACACCACCTCCTTTTTATGCAATATGTCTGAAAAATTTAGAGGGGAACAAACACTTAATAAAACAAGATACCAAACTTATATACAAACTTCTAGTTGCAGCACAGGAAACACCTATAAACACACGAAGAGGGTACAACCTCTTTATAACTGATTACACACAGAGTTTTACAAACATTCACGCAATAGACATTAAACCACAAGCAAAAGAAGTCACCTTCAGACTACTACATAGTTTAACACCAATTGCGAACAAATCACTAACAAAAGCAAACAGACCAGCACCCAAATGTAAATTATGCAGTGATAACATTACAGAGACAGAAGACCACTTGTTTTACACATGTAAGACAGTGGCCCCCACTTTAAACAAATTAAGGAAATTAATAGCCCCACACTCACAACAGACACTTAATTTATATAGAGCAGTCACAATGAACACGTTACCACAGATGACGAGACGAATAGAACTTAAGCTACTGACTTTGTTAGCTGACTTTAGATACCTTGTATGGACATGTAGGAACAGAGCTGTATACGACAATGGACATTATGACAGTACAATATTTACACAAATATACGAACGTACGACGCAACACATAACAGAACAAATTTGAAATTTTGTTGTTGTTGTTGAAATAAATAATTAATAACCCTTATTGGTCATACAAAGCAGGTAGCTTTGGTTGTAAATACTCCATAACATATGTCCTCATCTCATGGTAGGGTGTCATCATCATTTAGTCAATGTACCATCAATCATTTCATCTTCATTCACCATCCATGTAGTAAAACATGGAGCTTTTTAAACAATGACTTGAATAAAGTTTTTGGGGGGAGGGGGGGAGGGGAGGGGGTTTATCTTTAATATGTTTATCTTTAGTAGGTTTATTTTGTGATATTGTTTAAATAATTTGGTATTTTATATTGTTATATTGTTTATTATAGTTATTGACTTGTCGCAATGATAGTTTGGGGAGAGGGGGTGGGGTGGGGGGGGGGGGGGGCTTACTTTATTATTGATCCTACATTATGTGATATTTGTTTAAAAAAATTTGTAAATTGATATATTAACCTGAATAAAGGTTTTTTAAAAAAAAAAAAAACGTTTGTTGAAGGCTTATGTTCCTTGGGGAGTTGACAGGTGATGAATGAAATGAATTATAATCCAGTGATCCAGCCCCAGTCAATACAGACATGTCAACCATCTTCATCACTGAACTATAATCCAGTGATCCACCCCCAGTCAATCCAGACATGTCAAACATCTTCATCATCCTGTTTCATCCTTGGAGCACAAGACATCAGCTAACACATGCCAAGTCCTCCTGTCTTGTGCCATCTGTTGAAGACTTCTCTATCGCCATCTTGTCCCTGTCTCCGTGTAATTGTTGATCTTCCTCTATTTCTTGTACCCTGGGAATTTTAAAGTAGTGACTTCTTGTAACACTATCAGCTAGTTCGTTTAATGTGTCCTATCTAATGCCAGCTTCTACAACTCTCCTCTTGTTCCAGCAGTGTTTGTCTGGTTCTCTAATGCCAGCTTCTACAACTCCCCTCTTGCTCCAGCAGTGTTTGTCTGGTTCTCTAATGCCAGCTTCTACAACTCCCCTCTTGTTCCAGCAGTGTTTGTCTGGTACTCTAATGCCAGCTTCTACAACTCCCCTCTTGTTCCAGCAGTGTTTGTCTGGTTCTCTAATGCCAGCTTCTATGACTCTCCTCTTGTTCCAGCAGTGTTTGTCTGGTTCTCTAATGCCAGCTTCTACAACTGCCCTCTTGTTCCAGCAGTGTTTGTCTGGTTCTCTAATGCCAGCTTCTACAACTCTCCTCTTGTTCCAGCAGTATTTGTCTGGTTCTCTAATGCCAGCTTCTACAACTCCCCTCTTGTTCCAGCAGTGTTTGTCTGGTTCTCTAATGCCAGCTTCTACAACTCCCCTCTTGTTCCAGCAGTGTTTGTCTGGTTCTCTAATGCCAGCTTCTACAACTCCCCTCTTGTTCCAGCAGTGTTTGTCTGGTTCTCTAATTCTTCTACAACTCCCCTCTTGTTCCAGCAGGTTCTCTAATCTTCTACAACTCCCCACTTGTTCCAGCAGTGTTTGTCTGGTTCTCTAATGCCAGCTTCTACAACTCTCCTCTTGTTCCAGCAGTGTTTGTCTGGTTCTCTAATGCCAGCTTCTACAACTCCCCTCTTGTTCCAGCAGTGTTTGTCTGGTTCTCTAATGCCAGCTTCTACAACTCCCCTCTTGTTCCAGCAGTGTTTGTCTGGTACTCTAATGCCAGCTTCTACAACTCCCCACTTGTTCCAGCAGTGTTTGTCTGGTTCTCTAATGCCAGCTTCTACAACTCCCCTCTTGTTCCAGTAGTGTTTGTCTGGTTCTCTAATGCCAGCTTCTACAACTCCCCTCTTGTTCCAGCAGTGTTTGTCTGGTTCTCTAATGCCAGCTTCTACAACTCTCCTCTTGTTCCAGCAGTGTTTGTCTGGTTCTCTAATGCCAGCTTCTACAACTGCCCTCTTGTTCCAGCAGTGTTTGTCTGGTTCTCTAATGCCAGCTTCTACAACTCTCTTCTTGTTCCAGCAGTATTTGTCTGGTTCTCTAATGCCAGCTTCTACAACTCCCCTCTTGTTCCAGCAGTGTTTGTCTGGTTCTCTAATGCCAGCTTCTACAACTCCCCTCTTGTTCCAGCAGTGTTTGTCTGGTTCTCTAATGCCAGCTTCTACAACTCTCGTCTTGTTCCAGCAGTGTTTGTCTGGTTCTCTAATGCCAGCTTCTACAACTCCCCTCTTGTTCCAGCAGTGTTTGTCTGGTTCTCTAATGCCAGCTTCTACAACTCCCCACTTGTTCCAGCAGTGTTTGTCTGGTTCTCTAATGCCAGCTTCTACAACTCTCGTCTTGTTCCAGCAGTGTTTGTCTGGTTCTCTAATGCCAGCTTCTACAACTCCCCTCTTGTTCCAGCAGTGTTTGTCTGGTTCTCTAATGCCAGCTTCTACAACTCCCCTCTTGTTCCAGCAGTGTTTGTCTGGTACTCTAATGCCAGCTTCTACAACTCCCCACTTGTTCCAGCAGTGTTTGTCTGGTTCTCTAATGCCAGCTTCTACAACTCTCCTCTTGTTCCAGCAGTGTTTGTCTGGTTCTCTAATGCCAGCTTCTACAACTCCCCTCTTGCTCCAGCAGTGTTTGTCTGGTTCTCTAATGCCAGCTTCTACAACTCCCCTCTTGTTCCAGCAGTGTTTGTCTGGTACTCTAATGCCAGCTTCTACAACTCCCCTCTTGTTCCAGCAGTGTTTGTCTGGTTCTCTAATGCCAGCTTCTACAACTCTCCTCTTGTTCCAGCAGTGTTTGTCTGGTTCTCTAATGCCAGCTTCTACAACTCCCCTCTTGTTCCAGCAGTGTTTGTCTGGTTCTCGAATGCCAGCTTCTACAACTCCCCTCTTGTTCCAGCAGTGTTTGTCTGTTTCTCTAATGCCAGCTTCTACAACTCCCCTCTTGCTCCAGCAGTGTTTGTCTGGTTCTCTAATGCCAGCTTCTACAACTCCCCTCTTGTTCCAGCAGTGTTTGTCTGGTTCTCTAATGCCAGCTTCTACAACTCCCCTCTTGTTCCAGCAGTGTTTGTCTGGTTCTCTAATGCCACCTTCTACAACTCCCCTCTTGTTCCAGCAGTGTTTGTCTGGTACTCTAATGCCAGCTTCTACAACTCCCCTCTTGTTCCAACAGTGTTTGTCTGGTTCTGTCCACCTATCCCATATTGGCTATCTTGTCATATCATGCCAATTTTTCTGTTCTGTACAAGCTTGCGTTGATGAAAGTCTTTCTTTCTTCTTCTTGTTTTTGTTATTCTCCATGTTCCAGCAGTATTTGTCTGGTTCTCTAATGCCAGCTTCTACAACTCCCCACTTGTTCCAGCAGTGTTTGTCTGGTTCTCTAATGCCACCTTCTACAACTCTCGTCTTGTTCCAGCAGTGTTTGTCTGGTTCTCTAATGCCAGCTTCTACAACTCTCGTCTTTGTTCCAGCAGTGTTTGTCTGGTTCTCTAATGCCAGCTTCTACAACTCCCCTCTTGTTCCAGCAGTGTTTGTCTGGTTCTCTAATGCCAGCTTCTACAACTCCCCTCTTGTTCCAGCAGTATTTGTCTGGTTCTCTAATGCCAGCTTCTACATCTCCCCTCTAGTTCCAACAGTGTTTGTCTGGTTCTGTCCACCTATCCCATATTGGCTATCTTGTCATATCATGCCAATCTTTCTGTTCTGTATAAGCTTGCGTTGATGAAAGTCTTTCTTTCTTCTTCTTGTTTTTGTTATTCTCCATGTTCCACAGCCATACAATTGGACAATCTTGACATTTAAGTTGAAGGTTGTTATTTTTATGTCGGACTTGATCTCTCTCGATGCCGTTATATTTCCCCTTGAAACAAAAGCTTCTCTTGCCTTTCATTCTCATTTTTATATCACTGTCAGTATCTCCAACTTTGTATAAACTGTTGCCTTTGCACATACTGCAGTGATGTATCTCCCAGTGAAATCTGGCAATTGTTGGTTTCATTTATCGTCATAATCTTTGCCTCGTCTCTCGTGTAATTTAAAACCTTGTTGCTGTGACTTCTCATCTGCTATTCTTATTTTTATCCTGCATCTTGTTTTAACATGTCAACCAAAAACAACATTTATAACTCATCGTTAGTTTATATGCAAAGGGATGTCCCTTATCAACCACTCTATTTTTAACAGTCATAGACTGGGTGATGCGCCAGACAACAGAGGGCAGTCCAAGAGGAATAAGATGGACTACTTATTCTACATTGGAAGATCTGGAATATGCAGATGACATTGCACTACTAGCACATTCACATCAACACATCCAGGAAAAAACGGATAGACTTAATAAGTATATCCAGCAGGTGGGCTTGAACATCCATCCTAAAAGATAGACAGAGGTTTCATGGGACGCCTCAATGTTTGAGTCAACCCTGAGCCGCATATCAGTAAATAGGAATCAGCAACTGGGCAAAACAGGGGGGACAGGATGCCTTCCACCATTTACCCTAGGAAGC